>CM054122.1:91324661-92004661 GCA_028751855.1 Ambrosia trifida | reverse complement strand
CTTCAAGCTTATGAAGCAGAGCTGAATAGGCAAGCCAAGATTGAAAAGGTTGCTGAAGAAGACAAAAGACAACAACTGGTGTCTTTCATCACAAAGAACAGCAAAACAAAATCCTATTCACTCAAAGTGCTCTCAATGCATGAGCTAACCAAAAGAGCTCAAATAGTTGCTGACAAACTTGCAACAGAGAAGGACAGAAAAGCCAAGAGAGCAGAGATCATTGAAGAACTGTTAGCTAATGACTATGGTTCAAAAGCCTTAGTGTCAAAATGGAGAGAAGACAAACTATTGGACACTTACAAGAAATACAAGGCTGCCAAAGCTGCAAATCCAGAGAAGTTCAAAACTTATGAAGTATCAACTTCAGTAGTTAGAACTTCTGGTGTCAAACAAAGACCAGCTACCAAGAGAAATCCAGAGGACAATACAAAGACTTACTTCAAGATGGTGTTGCTAGAAGGCAACACAGTTGTACATGGATACTTTGATATTGAAGAAAAGCCTCTGATAACACAGTTTAGGGATCCTTCAACATTTGCCTACCAAATCCAAAAAAACTATAATTGATAAGCTGCACACAAAGGTAGTTACTGAACATCATTTACCTACTTTTAAATTACCTAATGTGGTGCAAACAGAAGACAGAAGTGAATCCCACTTGAAATTCACAGAAGTAGAAAACATCCAACACTCAGGAACATCCCAAAGATCCAACATGGTTCCCTATACTTCAGATTTTGACAAATCTAAAGTGCTGATCATCAGATGGTCCTTTACTGATTCCAACTCAGTATTGGTGACAAGAAGAGATCTTACAAGAAAGGCCTACAAATCCATGAATGAACTGAAGAATCTATCAACTCAGCATTTGCTTACAATTCAACATTTGGAACCTCAAAAGGGATCTCTCACTGATGAACAGCTGAATCAACTGAAGAATTCCAAGTTTAATGAAATATGGAAGATTGTGAATGATAGAAGAAAACAACAATAAAGAATTAGATAAGGTTTTGGCTTCATCAATCCAGGGGGAGATTGTTAGGACAAAAAGGATTGAGGAAACCACTTTTGCAAACCTTAGTCTAATTCATACTTCTGCAAATTATTCTAAGTATAGAACTACTGAAGAAAGAATACTAAAGTACTGAAGAAGGATTCAACAAGTACCGAAGAAGAAAGATCAGAAGTTCTGAAGTCTAACCAGACAAGTTCACTGAAGAACTACTGAAGACAAACTACTCATCAATAGTTTGTCATTCATCAGCACTTGTAATAGAATCTTTCCACCGCCTTATGTTTCAGTAGTTTATTTGTTTATTATTACTTTATCTTTTAGTGCAAGTTCCAAGAATGCAACTTGTTGCAACTTGTTACAGACTTGCTTTTTGGCAAGGTTCATGTATTTGTAAGTCTATAAATAGATGGGTTCATCCCTCTGTTTTAGACATTGATTTTAATTGAAACTGAAATCCTTCAAAGCTTATTATTGTTATTTCCATTTCATTTACTGAGAATCTGTTTGAGTATTTATTATCATTCACATTCAATACTTAAGATTCTCATTAAACTTGGCTTTATTTTTCAAACATCCAGGGGGAGTAATAACTCCTGTTGATAGTGTAACTTTACTTACTTATTCCGCTGTGCAAATCTGATTGAACTTGCTAAACACATAAGTGTTCACTAGCAAGCAAAACATCAAGAGCATTACTTATCCAACAGTCTCGGGATAGACAAATCTAATATGAAATGATAAAATGCGTGTACTATATAAGGAGTAAGCCCTTTTTTAGATATTTTTTTGTAAATGATCAATACTCATCTCTGTACAACTGTCACCTTCTCAATACACTCTAAAGTTGAGATGTGAATCCGAAAAAAACAAATTGTTATCAAAGGATATGTCATGTTGATGGTAGGTGATTCTGATGTTTAAAGTGACAATATGTTCATGATTGACATACGTGTTCAATTTTCACCGAATAAAACAATCAATAGGTTAGCAGTGAAGATCTATTTTAAAGATAAATAACCATGAATTAACCGCTATGGACTAAAAAATTGTAGGATAGTAACGTTTCTGTAAGACCCATCCCAAATAAACAAGTCTTACCCGTAATTAAACTAATTCATGTTAATAAAAGCATGCTTGAGAATTATAAGTTTACGTACATCAACTAAGACTAAACATTTGCCAAATTTCATTCATGGAATCACAAAGTGATTTCAAGCAACTTTCTTGAAATCACATGGTGATTGCAAAATTGAAGTGTTCAATGTTTGAGAGATGAGTTGCTATTCACCATAACATTCGTACTAAAACCATTTACAATATTCAAAATTTGCAGAAGCGTTGGGTGGAAATTGCATTCGATCCTTCCAAAAAGCTTGTTTGATCATCTCCCGGGTCCTTAATGATGATACCTATATCCCAACATAAGATTAACACATGTTAGAAAGGGTTAATGCATGTTAAAATTATCACCACTACTAGAAAAAAGCCCTTTCTTGACACGCATTGCGTGTCAAGAAAGGGGTCTGATGACAGGGAAAAGAATGTCAAGGATGGCGGTGTCATAAATTTAACATGACATATTTTCGCGTGTCATCTGTTTATGACACACATTTATGACAGCATTTGTTGACACGCGTTATGACACTTTTTAATGACACATTTTTATGACAGAATTCATGACAGAATTTTATGACGTTCTTTGCGTGTCATAATTTTTTAATCTAAAAATTTTTTCTGTAAAATTACATATTTACCCTCCTGGATTTATTGTCATTTTATTATATGCAAAATAATTAGTAAACTAATAACAAAAACATCATTTCATTATATAATCCATATTTATCTAATTACAAACTAATCCGAGACAACGTTTAACGTTTACAAAAATATATTGTATGGACATTACATTGCCTTCAAACAAGTTTCGATCATTTGAAAATAAATGGCGCGGCGTGGCCTAACCATTCTTCGCGTACGACATCCATGTCCTCATCTCCGTAATGATCTGCTCCTCCCCCAACCTGAGACAACAATAAATTAATACATTAGTCGAGGCCGGCCAATTATTTTACATAAATCATAGAACATTGCTACGTTTATTTTGCCTTAATTTACATTGCTACTCATGAGTAGTTTGATTGCGAGATACATGTTATGGTGACTTAAGTAAAGATGCAAACCAAACCTGTTCTTAGGCATGTGGTTTTTTCTTTATTGTTGTCATTTCTCCAAGCCTGCAAAACAAAATCCAAATGTTCTCATGACCATAGGAATTGTATGGAGGGTAATATGTCAACAAGTAACAATGTCAAGATTCCTAATTGGGATCAAATAGTTATCCTCAATTACAAGGATATGCAAATTAGAAAAGTCAAAGTTATTCACTGTGGGGATCATATGCAAAATTTAAACATGTCAATTGGATCAAAAGTAATCCAACGTGTTAAAAAAATCTTTTCAGCCTCCTAAATTGTTCATATAAACAAAGCGTATATTATATCAACACTATAGTTTTGTAAATATTTGATGCACTAGTTATTTGCAAGGTTCATAAAAGTGTTAGTGGGTCAGCCTGACGACCCATTTTGACCCATTACCCACCCTGCTTATTTTGCGACCTTTGGTATCGAGTATCATATTAACAGTAGAAAAGAGAGGCGGGAATAGAAAATGTTACCCAATTTAGCGAGTCGATTAACCCATTTAGGGATTTACTTGCCACTCAACTTGTAGCAAATGTCATTGCAGAAATGGTTGCAGTTCTTGATGATTAAGTGGTATGTGTCACCATTGTAGTTTGCAACATGATGCTCCATGAACTCTCTGACCTGACCAGGGTTCAGACATGTAGTCCCGATTAATATTGACTTCCTAAACTTGAACCCCGGCCATTGCCGTGGTTCGACCTCAAACACACCACTAGATGGATAGTCATGAGCTCCAAATGCATATTCGACACCATGAACTATAAAGCAGAAACATCATGCATCAAAATTTATTATTTCACAAACGCTGATATAGAAAATTTGCTACATGGAAAAACATTATTATGAAGTGCGGGCCGGGGCAGGGTTGATCCACAACCAACTTTTGGCCAAATTAGAAAAGCATACAAATAATTAATGTAGAAGTTATGATTACTTACGAGATATTATTAATAATACTGATATTGTACATCGTTTAATACGATTTAGAAGGCTGTGTGCATTAAAAATAATCTTTGGTCAAGTTTCTACCCGTTCAACCCATATAACATATTCCAATTTAGCTAGAATATTTGACCATTTTGAGATGAGACGCACGCAAGCTCGACGTAAACAGACAAAGGGAGGCATGGGGCAACCAAAGTTTAAAAGAACGGAAATGCGCCTCGAGGCGTTTTCCCTTCGCCTCACGAGGCGTAAGCCTCGAGGCGAACCGAGGCCATAACCAGAACCTATTTAATTTGGTTAGAACTCGTCTTGACCCAGAGTAAACTGGACCTGTTTTTAAGCGGGCTATTTTGACCTGAACCCGTTCTGATCCGCAGCCCAACCCACCTGTTTTGCCAGGCCTAAAAAACTACATGCCCAGGTTACATGGTTTTAATTTTGTGAAAAGTTTAGTTTGGGTGTATCACCGCACCCACAACCGCTCTACCCCTCCCTTTCTTTATCTCCCAACCCCTTCGTCGATCGAAGCCACCATCAATCAAGTTCCTCACCTCTATAGCCAAGATAAAAGGGAGGGGCGTTAAGTTGGTATTTAATCATTTTCACTAACTTAACAAATCTTTAAACATAAGTCAGTGTTAGCTTCTAGAATTGTTACAAAGTGAAAACCACATAACTCAAACCTGCAACCTATTTGTGTAATTAATTCTAATTTAATTTAGCATTGGACCCTTTCTTTTAGATTCATTTCTTTTGTAATTGGTTCAACATGAATGACTCGAAGAGCTAAACATGAGAGGATCATATTCTCAAAGCCAACAACACTTCTAATAAGCAACCCACAAGAACAAAATCTAATACTGCAAGCACACTTTACCAATTGAGAACCATAGATGATGCGCCTGACAGTCTTCAAGTCTGTATATGATTGACACAGTTGTTGTGGTCTACCGATCTTGCTCCATCTTCATCTTCTTTGCATACGAAAAAACCTAAAGCGACACAAAAAAACGACTAAAACAAAACGAAAATGAACCAGACTTGACCAGTTAGTCTTCGTTAGGGTTTTCAATGCCGAAATCGGGTTCAGAATCAAAACAAGATGTGACTCACCCTTGACGAAGGTCGGAATCTTCGTCGATCTGTTGAAATATTCATCGATCCGGTGAAATCGTCTTGATGTTCTTGAATCGCCAGAGAGAGAAGAGGAGGGTGCGGATAAAGTTTTGAAGTTAGATCTGATGGATGAGAGGGATGGGGAGGGTTTACGGGGAGTCGCGCAGGAGAGTGGAGAGAATTAAAATTTCGTGACACAAAACCATGATACTCATTTGTGTTTACTGTCATGTTTTTTTAGTTTATGACATAAATTGTTGACACGAGGAGAAAAACGTCAAGAATTTAATAATTTTTTTCAAAGATGACACTTTTTTTATGACATACATTTTTTTATGTCATTAAATACATGTATGTCATAAAATGAATGTCAAGGAAGGGTGTTTTTCTAGTAGTGCACACCCTTAAATTTCCACTGCGGGGTTTATACCGCGAGGCGCGTGACATACCATGATCCCATAGCCATAAGTCCTATGAACGACTCTAAATGCCCAAACCATTTAGTTCGTTTTCAAAAATCAAGTTTAGCGTTTAACCAAAAGTTTAGATAAGTTGCGGAAGCGTAAATTAAACAATATCGTTTAAGTTCATGCATAAGACAACACACCCAAAATAAAACCCTTGAATGTGAAGAAAAGTATAAGTTCAATAATGTTTGTAACCCATGACACAATGATGCATGTCTTATCGTGTTGCGAACCTAGAGACTTGCCAAAGCATGCTATCATGTGTCAACATAAAGTTGGTGAGTTCACAAAGTAAAGTAAATGAGTAAGTAAATGCGTAGGTTTCCAAAACCACGTAACCACTAATTCACCACATGCCATGGATAGCTAACCCACTCATGATATCTAAACACAGATAGTACCGAACTGCTAAACAACGAGCTTTCACAAAAGTGAGCAAAAGTGCCTCGCATCATTGCCTATCAACAATGATAATATATGTTAAGTTATAGTTCACACCCGTACTCACCTAACTAACCCTAGTCAAGTAACATGCCGTGAATGTAAGTAAAGTTAACTAGAGTTTAGTTAAAGTAGGAACCTGAAAATACGGGGTGTCACATCATCCCCAAGTTGAAAAGAATTTCATCCCGAAATTCAGTAAGTAAACAGTAAAGCGATTGTAACAATGTGTGCTTGGTTATCGGATGTTACATCATCCGCAAGTTGAAGGGAATTTCGCGTCGAAATTCACTTTGAGCGAGCTACTTTACGTTTAGCGTTTGGTCTATTCACATGTTCAGGTTCAGTAAAAAGATGTGGGTATTTAAGCCGTATTTGATCCCTGTGTTACCACGTGTATTCCATTCCTAGACGGGAATTTCATTGTACCTTGACTACAGGTATTGTGCTCTGTCTGAGTTTATTGACGCCCTGCTCAAGAATCTCCAGTGGTTCTTCCACAAACCATAACTGGTCATCCACCTGGATTTCCTCTAGTGGAACCACCAGTTTCACATCAGACAGACATTTCTTAAGATTCGATAGATGGAATACATTGTGCACTCCACTGAGTTCATCAGGTAGGTTTAAACTATAAGCCACCGGACCGGTCCTTTCCACAATCTCGAATGGTCCGACATATTGAGGGTTTAACTTTCCTCGTTTCCCAAATTGAATCACGACTTTCCAAGGCAACACCTTTAATAGTACCTTGTCCCTAACCTGGAATTCCAAAGGTTTCCTACGCTCTTTAGCGTAGCTTTTCTGTCGATCACGAGTAGCGGCCATACGATTTCTGATTTGCGCAATCTTCTTAGAAGTTTCATTCATGAGTTCTGGACCTGTTAGTTGGCTGTCCCCAACTTCATTCCGGCATATGGGAGACCTACACTTGCATCCATACAATGCCTCAAAAGGCGCACACTGAATAGAAGTGTGGTAACTGTTGATATACGAGAATTCGATCAAAGGCAAGTGATTATCCCAACTGTTGCCAAAATCCACCACGTACGCCCGTAGTATATCTTCCAATGTTTGGATGGTACGTTCTGATGCAGTTTCAGAAGCAATCAAATGTCTCAAGAATAATTCAGTAATCAAAGACGATACATTGAACCAAAGGTTCCAAGAACAAAGTTCTTATTAATCAAAAACTAACTAAAACAAAAACCCTAAATCCCAATTTATAGTTGGGAATCACAAGTCAAATAGGTAACTAAATAAGATAATTTAGGAAATTCAAAATTTAAACAATTAAAAGATAATACTGATGCTCCTGCATCATACTCCTAGTCTTCAAAAAAACTTGCCCTCAATTTTTGCCTTCGGACCAAAGCCACCCGGATCAAAAGGAATATCAACCCGATTCTTTTGCAATATTATCACGACTCACCCAAAGAAGTCTACTTCACAAGTCGTACCACCTGGATCGAATGGGCCATTGTTGAAACCATCTCTTTTGCCCCGTGGTTTGGTAAATAATTATTGAAATTAAATTGGTCATTAACTTTTTCAATTTTAAAAGACAAATCTTCACCACATGGGTTACCAATAATAGCCACGACATCATCTCCACCCAATCCACCATAATTATTCAACTTTCTAATTAATCTATGTAGCTCACATGAGTCGTGCATGGTGGGCATGCACTCGCTAAATTTGGTTAGATGCTTCAAATTTTGAGAAACAATATTATTTATCTCTTGCATTATAATATCCATGAATTTAGCAACACCCAAATCACCCTTATTTTGACCTTTTAAACATGAAAAATGTCCATCTTGATCCATATTTTCAGCAGCCCCAAGATATTCTATTTTTCGAAATTTAAAATTCATAAGAGGTCCAATCTTACTTGATTTAATTCTCAAACCTTTCATATTTCTCGGTGCTTTTGTTGGAGCTTCCAAAATCGTATCTTCGCCAGTAGCCACCACGCTTTGATATTCACCACCCATACCAATCGTAGCACCATCTTCATCCACCAAATGATCATTAGCAAACGCCTCTCCAGCGGGAGCCACCGTAACAGCACTATTTTCTACCGATGTAACCCCTTCAAAGTTACGACTTTTGAAACCCGATTCATCACCCGGTAAGTTTCGATAACCACCAGTACCCCAAGAATACCATTCCTCGTCCTCATATTCATCAAAACAAGGAGGTGACAGATAGATAACACTACAATTACCTGGATACTCCTCCTTCCCACAGTTCTCATCCCGGATGAAAGCCTTTGAGTCGGTTTCCAGAAACTTGTAACCATCGTAGAATTCAGGATGCTCCTTTTTCCCAACGACCTCATCCCAGATGAAATCTTTTCAGTCAGTTTCCTGGATCTTACGATCTTGCAAATCGAACATGATTTTATCGTTGCCTCGGTCGGCAATTCGACGAGAAAAAACATAGTTCGCTTCACGTAGAGCCATTTGAAAACCAAAGCTCTGATACCAACTGATGCAGTTTTGGAAGTGATCAAATGGCACAAAAGCGTAATGATTATTAAAACTCTCAAAAGGAACCAAAAAGGTTCAAGGACAATGTTCTTTATCATAATCAAACTCAAAAACTAAGCTAAACAAAAACTTAGACCCTAATTTGTAGAGTAGGAAACATAGTTCAAATAGGAAACTAAATAAAAGATTTTTTTTTGGTTTAATATTTATTTATTCGTTTCAACAAAAGGGGCAAATTACATAAGAATAGCAGGTAGGCGGGCAACAAGCTGCGCCGCCACCCTCTTCTGGATAGAGAACTCTAATCTAAAGAATACAAATCCTTGCCGCTGGGGAGTCGAGAAGTTGCTATGGACCACTCGCTGGAATCACGTCATAAACCTAATCGCTTTCGGTACCAATGAGCCAAAAGTGTCAAAAGCCATAGGGGCAAAAGCATGTTGGTTATCCTCGCACGCTTTAGTGTGCTTTGCCACCTTGTTCGACTCTGCTCTAAGTACCGCTTGCCCCGCCACAAATCCACTCTCCCTGAATCCCGCCAAAGGTGACACACCCGTAAGGTCCACGCATGCGTGTTTCCCACCTTCCCAACCAAACACTAGTATGTCAGCCGGACGTAAAGTGGACCTCCCTTCTGCCGGGTCTGTAAGAAAGTTAACCAGGGCCTCTTTTTTTGCCGAGATCCCTGCTCGTCTAAGAATATCCATTAAAACGTCCCGAACGAAATCATGCATGTACTTAAACCCCGGTAACTCTCTATAATGGAGGGCATGTTCCCCATATTTATCCAAACACGCTTTACGGCAAACCGGGCATGTTTCGTCATCTGGAAAAATGGGAATCATCAAACGGTATTTTAGGATTGCTCTATATTCCACCGCTGATATTCGTTGCCCCAGTCCTTCGATATGGATAACTGTTAGGAAATCTTGGGCGTGGGGCCTCTGTAAGCATTCCATGATGGCTTTCTGGCGTGGGGTCAAGCAAAAATCTTCCCCTAGACTTTGTGCAATTCGACAATAAAGAGCATTCGCCAAGGTTTTCTGTGGTTTTTTGGGGGCAGTGTCTTTATTGTAGAAACCGCCAAGATCAAAGTCAGGGAGATATTCATGCAGGCGTTCCAAAGCGCAAACATAATCCGGATCCGTGTTCTCAACCCCGCTGTTACGTAAAATATGGTCTTGCAACCCCTAGGATTGAGATCTGGACACCACAAAGGCATAAGTGGCTACATCCCTAGCCGAGAGAAGGCCCAACTCACCGTGCCGCATCGGTAAGGTTGCAACCCGCCACTGGAGGTCCCTAAAAAAAGGCCACCCACAAACTACAATATCTTCAATTTCCTCCTGGAGGCCTTTATCAAAACATGAGACAGCACTGCCTACAAAGGGGGGCTGGCATGTTCATAAGCCAAAAAGCAACTTTGCGACCCCCATACAGGATCTGAGCAGGAAGAGCTCGCTTTGAGGATCCCGAAGACGAGGGAGGAGCCCAATAAGATCCACAGCCCGTGATGCCGTTTTAGTAGACAAATCACAAATGAAACTAGCATCGCGGCTGACTGCCCCTCCTAGAAGTTTGACACCTCTCTCAGGCCGTCCAATATCACTAGGGAATAGCCCTGGCCTAGTCTTCACCCCATCGCAGGTTGGCAAAAAAATCTTTGTTTTCCAGATATAAAGGTTGAGCCCTAATGATGGTCCTTGTGAACTGATGATCTCCAAGGCCTTAGCAACCTGCACAGCGTCCCCGATGATCGTCCCATTATCTAAGTACCAAGCGTGAAAGGGGAGGTTGCAGTTTTCCTGCACCTGACGCACTAGGGGGTGTAAGGCAAGGGAAAAGAGCAAAGGTCCCAAAGGGTCCCCTTGTTGAACCCCCGTGAAGGCTCCAATGCGTACATCCCCACCGTATAACCTAGCTGGCTGGGCATACCAAAATTTGACCCACGATAAAATGGAGGGGCAATGGCGATGGACTTCCCGTAACAAAACATATCGGTTAACTACGTTGAAGGCGTTAGAAAAATCAACCGCGAGCATGGCCAAAGATCCGTCTGCATGAAAGGAACTGAGGAACCTGTTAGCGCTGTGCAACACGGCCTCTGCCCGATTTGGGATTTCCACCCCGAATTGGTAGTCTCCCAGATACTTAATAACTTCTTTACCAACTTTCTTCATGGCTACTTTGGAGACCAACCTTCTCCATATGGCCCCCACAGCGATGGGGCGAATCCCATTATCAGGCTTCAACAACGGGGTCAGGGGGCTGAAGCAATAAATTCAGCGAGCACCCCGGGACATAACCCCCTAACCACAGATTGACCACATCGGTGATAGCGGAAAGCAGTCCTGAAGTAGTCGCCGACCCCTCCCCGCTAAGGGCATCCAGCATGTGTTGAGCCCATAAGCTGTCCCGACCATAAGATGTCCCTTTCGGGAACGACTTCACACACCTATAAACGCAGTCTTCACCCATAAATAATGCAGGTTGGGGTAAAGGGCTAGACGGTAAGGTTGGTGGCGAAACAATGGGATGCTTGTCGATAAGGGCTTGCATGGTAGATTCCCTAGGTGGAGCTACCCCACTAGAGCACAACACCTTAACAACGGCAGTGAAGTGCCCATCCCTGACTTTCCTGAGACATTGCTTGATATTTGGGTCAACTACCTCATCCTTTCCCCCCTCCGTTGCGCTCCCCCACCATGCGAGACTTCTTCCCCCGTTGGGAGGAGCGATGTAACCAAGTCCTCAAAACCAGAGCCGTCCTTCCATGTTGCTAAGGCCCGCATAATACTATCACATTGCAAGGACTTCCTGTTACCTGACCTCCATTCCTGCCTAGAAGACGGAACGACCACCTTAAGAGTACATCGTGGTAAGAGTAAAAGTTTGACCCAGCTTTCAATAGACCCAGGGGAAGCCACCACTTTATGAATGGTGCCCGTCAAAGCCTAAGAAAATGCTAAACGACAACTTGGGGGAATACTTTTAACTGTCCGCACGGGGATGGAGAAAACCTGATCGAGGAGAGTGACATCCCCCACCACTCCTTGTTGGGACTTAAGATCACAGCTCACCCCCGGATCCCGAGGCCTTAGGATCCCCACAATAAAATCCCCATCAGAGCCAGACTTTCCAGAGAATAAAAGATTAGAAAATTCAAATTTTAAATAAGTAAAAGATAATACTGATGCTCCTGCATCATACTCCCCCTCTTCGAAAAAAACTCGTCCTCGAGTTTTACTTTCGAACCTAAACCACCCGGATCAAAAGGAACATCAACCCGATTTTCCGTTATCACTATCTTCACAACATCAACAAACCACTTCATGAGTTGTCCTTCCCGACTCTAAACTAGTATCACCTGGATCAAAGGAAACATTGGGTAGTGTCTTCTCAAATAGATAATTGAATAACACCAGAAATTTATTTTCCCCCGTTTTTATTTGGGGCCCACGAAGATCTTTATTTAAGCCAAGACGCAATGTTGCCGAACTCCCACTCACATGCTCATCATTGGATTTTTCAAATTGCCACAAACTTTCTAGTACACCATAGCTATTCAACTTTCCAAGTAATCCATATATCTCACGTGAGTCATGCATGGTCATGTCCATGCACTCACCGCCAACACTCTTCAAATTTTGGGCAACATTATTATTTGTTTTTTTTTTTTTGTACATTCCCTTCCTTATAATATTCATAATTTGAGAAACACTCGACCCCTCCTTATTTTGACTTTTCAAACCCCAAGAATATCTCACCGAATACATACTTGTTTCCGTTTTTGATACTTCCATATACTCTTGGCGGAATTATTTGAGTTTCCAAACTTGACTCATTATTCAACTTCTCCTCAATATTAAAATTATATCCAATTTCAAATTTAATATCAGTAACGCTGTGTTCCCGAGTTTACTAAATAAAAGAAAAGAAGAGAAAGGGATGCTAGGAGAGAAAAGAAAGGAAAATATTTTATATCGTATTCCCGAGTTGAAAGGAAATGAAAAGAAACTAAAGATTTATGTGTTCCCGAGTTGAAAGGAAGAGAAAAAAAACGTATATTTTACAATTATACCCTTATAAGATTTTATTATAAGTTAAATGATAGGGTAAAATGGTAA
Organism: Ambrosia trifida; assembly: GCA_028751855.1. Classification (NCBI taxonomy): domain Eukaryota; kingdom Viridiplantae; phylum Streptophyta; class Magnoliopsida; order Asterales; family Asteraceae; genus Ambrosia; species Ambrosia trifida. Next base: position 91,991,848 of record CM054122.1, on the reverse strand, counting down.
ATGATATATTTTATATTTTATATTTATTTTCCTTTCCCTTCCTTCCGCTTCCTTCCAATTTGGGAGGAAGATTATTTGGGAGAATTTTCATTCCTCTTCTCTCCACTTCATTCCTTTAATGAAATTATCAAACACAAAATTGTTTTCCTTTCTTTTCGCTTCCTTTCCTTTCCTTCTATTATTAAACTCTAGAACACATCGTAAGAGAAAAAGATTCAAAATTCAAACCTTCCGAACTTTAAGCCCAAAATAATAGAGCTTCCAAATTTATCTCCTAGGCTTTACAATCCACCACCACCATAAGCCACCCGGTCACAACCCTTATCTACTCCTATTACATCGGCAACCACCACATCACCGCCTAAAAACACCGGCTCACTCTCGATATTCGACTCTTTACCCACCACGAACTCATCACCCAGTGAGTTCCGATCACCATCGGTAACCCAAGAATACCAATCCTCGTCTCTGTATTGATCAAAACAAGGAGGTGACAGATTGATAACGCTACAATTCCCTAGATACTCCTCCTTCCCACAGTTCTCATCCCGGATGAAAGCCTCCGAGTCGGTTTCCAGAAACTTGTAACCATCATAGAATTCAGGATGCTTCTCTTTCCTAACGATCTCATCCTATATGACATCTTTTGAGTCAGTTTCCTGGATCTTACGATCTTGCGAATTGAACATGATTTTATCGTTGCCTCGGTCGGCGATTCAATGAGAAAAAAACATAGTTCGCTTCATCTAGAGCCATTTGAAAAACCAAGGCTCTGATACCAACTGATGCGGTTTTGGAAGCGATCAAATGGCTCAAAAGCGTAATGATAATTCAAACTCTCAAAAGGAACCAAAAAGGTTCAAGAACAATGTTCTTTATCATAATCAAACTCAAAAACTAAGCTAAACAAAAACCTTAGACCCTAATTTATAGAGTAGGAAACGTAGTTCAAATAGGAAACTAAATAAAAGATTAGAAAATTCAAATTTTAAATAAATAAAAGATAATACTGATGCTCCTACATCACGTTCACTTTTTCCATCAGTCTGAGGGTGATAGGTTGTGCTCATGTCTAGGCGAGTCCCCAACACATCTTGGAGAGTAGTCAAAAAACGAGAAGTAAATCGTGAATCGCGATCGGATATAATAGAAGTAGGCACCCCATGCCTAAAGACGATTTCCTTGATATAGACGTTGGCCAATCGCTCCAGCGTGTCTGTTTCCTTAATTGCCAAGAAGTGTGCCGATTTGGTTAACCGATCGACGATAACCCAAATCATATTATGCCCACTAGTTGTTTTAGGCAGTTTGGTGATAAAATCCATAGAAATTCCATCCCATTTCCACATGGGGATTTCTAGTTGCTGGAGTAGGCCCGAAGGTTTTTGATATTCAATCTTAACCTTGGCGCAAATTAAGCACTTACTAACATATGTTGCTATCTCAGCTTTCATGTTCGGCCACCAATAAAGAGTTTTGAGATCTTGGTACATCTTATCCGAACCAGGATGTACCGAATAACGAGAGGTGTAAGCTTCATCAAGAACAAGTTGTCCGAGTTCCCCAAAGCATGGAAGCCAGACTCGATTCATGAAGTACTGAAGACCATCAGACTTCAGTTCCATGTTCTTATCAGCATCATGCAAAGTTTCGAGCTTGACGTTTTCTTCGTTCATGGCCTCAACTTGGGCTCCACGAATCTTATCAGGAAGATTAGAATGGATAGTGAGTTGTAAAGCTCGCACCTGCTTGGGTTTCGTTTCCTTACGACTAAGGGCATCTGCTACTACGTTAGCTTTCCCTGGATGATATTTAATGGCACAATTGTAATCATCCAGGAGCTCGACCCATCGACGCCGTCGCATGTTCAACTCCTTTTGATCAAATATGTGTTGGAGGCTCTTATGGTCAGTAAAGATCATACACTTCATTCCATATAGATAATGCCTCCAAATCTTTAGAGCAAAAACCACTGATCCCAGTTGCAAGTCATGAGTAGGGCTGTGCAAAGGGTCAGGAACCGACCCGACCCAACCCAGACCCACTAGAACCGTATACCCTTTTATTGTTGAAATTAGGAATCACGAACCGAACCTTAAAAGGCTATGTGCTTCCGGGTCCAGAAGGTTTTCATGGGTCGGGTAAAGGGTCTGACCCTCCGGGTCCTTTTAATGTAATAGGCTTTTAGAGAGTTACATATTCCTATTCTTTTACCATGCTTGTAAAAGAGTTCCTTCATATGATTCTAATAATAGCTCACGAGTTGCCTTTTTAATCATTTTTCGTTTCTTGATGTATGTTTTGGTAACAATTTTGTCATTCTCATCACTCGAAACATTATGTGAATCTGTTATGTATACATCACAAAAACACGCACACACACACCAAAGCGACATACATAAATATTTACTTGAATTTTGGATATTATATATATATATATATATCCCATCTATGCTATACATCAAACCGAAAAATATTTAAACAAATACATTGTTATTTTTATAAATAGTATTTATTAATATTGTATTAACATTGCATGAAATCGTTTACAATAACATGTAAAAAAGAACGATGAAAAGACGAAAAAATAGCATTGTTTTTTCTGTTAACAATACATATCTAGTTGATCATTTTTATAAATTATAGTTTTTTTCATACATTATCAATCTATTAATAAGTCATGTTCGAATTAAAATTTAAACGGTTCTTGTGGTTCTTATATTAGAACCGTGGTTTTAGAACCGACCCGACCCGGAACCGATAATTCATATAAATCTAGAACCGCGAACTGACCTATATATTTAAAAAGGTTCGGGTCTAAGGTTCTCGCGGGTCGGGTCTAAGGTTCTCGTGGGTCCGAACCACGAACTGCTCACCCCTAGTCATGAGTAGTGTAATTCTTCTCATGAATTTTCAGTTAGTGAGAGAAAAAACCTCTGCATATTTTGTTTAAGTATAGAAGTTGCTGATGTAGAAGATTACAAAGTCCTGAAGAAGCTGATAACAAGTGTTGAAGAGTAAAGATCAGAAGTTCTAAAGATGAACCAGCCAAACATCTGAAGAACAACTCCTAAAGACAAACTCCTAAAGATTACTCATCAGAAGTTTGTCACTCATCAGTACTTCCTTGGAAGCTTCCCACCACCTTGATCTTCAGCAGTTTAGTATTATATTAGTTTAAGTTGCTTTAAGTACAAGTTTCAATACTACAGCCTGTTGTAGTATTATTATAATTGTTTCAATACTTCCAATGTACGTATTGTTGGTTTATAAATAGATGGGTTCATCCCCTCTATTTTAGACATCCTTTTGCAATAACACTTCTAATATATTTCGAGAATCATTTAAGGCATTTACTATTTTATTCATTCATTACTTTGATTCTCATTTACTGCTTTAGTTCATTAACTGAGGGGGAGTAATAACTCCTGTTAAAAGTGAAGTTTTGATTTAGAACACTTGTACTTATTCCACTGTGCTAAAAAATTTGATAAATCCAAGAAAGTGTTCTTGATAAGAATCTGTTCAAAAGATTTTACTGATCCAACAATTGGTATCAAAGCCTCTGGTTCATCTGATCAAATATCAATCTAACAAATTGAGAATCAGACACAGGTTATTATTGATATTCAATAAAGGATAACAGTTCACTTTTCTTAACTTCCATCACTTTAAGAAATCATTGATCAATCAAATTGCTTAAAAATGGATCCTCATAATACTGGATATGCCAATAAGCCTCCTATGCTAGTCAGAAATGAATGGACCCCATAAAACAGTAATACTGGATGTTGGAAATCTGTAATGTATGGACCCCATAAAACAGTAATAACTGATCCAGAGACTAAAGTAGAAAGTACAAAAGAACCAAAAGACTACACTGAAGAAGATTTTCTAAAACTTGAGCTGGATGCTAAGGCATTTTCTATGTTGGCAATGGCTCTCCCAAATGAAATATGTGTTGGCTTTTACACCGTGAAAGTGCCAAAGAGCTATGGGATTTCCTAAAAGAACAGTTTGGAGGAACTGATGAGGTGTTGCCAACACCAGAGAAATCCTTGCTTAACAATATTAAACTTTTACACATGTTAATGGAGAAACTTTGACACAACAATTTGAAAGATTTTCTTCTTTAATATCTGAGTTAAAATTAAATGGTCAGACCTACACAAACACATGTATATTTCATAGATTTTTAAGGCCTTTACCAGAAAAATGGGAAACTTACTCTATAGTTCTCAGATTTGGACCAGATTTTGACTCTCTCTCACTCACAAATTTATATGGGAGATTACTCACTTTTGAAAGAGAAATCAATCAAAAGAAAAAGTTACAAAATTCTGGTAAAACTGCTGATGACTATATTCCAGGTAGTACATCACTTTTGGGACAAGACTCACCAACTAGTTCAAATAATTTTAGATCTTTTGATCACATTGACATAACTTCTGGGATCTCATCAGAAAAGGTCATATCCAGGTTATGATAATGAAGAAACCAGTCAAACAACTGATAACGTGTGTTTTATAATGGATGATTTAAAAAATTTCAGTAGTGATGGCTTAGAAGAAATAGACATACTGCACCAACTGGACATGCTAAGTATAAAAATTAATAAATTTTATAAAAGGGCAGGAAGAAAATTTTCAGGACTGAACAGCTCAACAAAAGTTGGTTTTGACAAATCAAAACTGAGATGTCACAAGTGTCAGAAGTTGGGACACTTTGCTAGAGAGTGTAGAAGCTCTAGCTATAACCAACCCCAGTCTAGAAACCAAGCTAACCCCAGTTATAATAGGAATACAGGAACACAAGGAAGTGCTCATTTTGTATAGGCACAAGCTCCTCAAATCCAATATGTGCCTCAAATACAATATGTTCAGATGCCTACTCAACAACAGGGTCAACAACAGATGCTTTCCATTCCTGCTGCTCAACCTCCACAAACTCAACAACCCTCTCAACAAAGTTTATTTACTTCAGGGTATGTTGACTGGAGCAGTTTTCCTTATGACACCACAGAACGCAGTCCTGATGCAGACAACAAATTGTTTGACATCAATTAGGGAAAACCTGATAATGGTAGAAAGAATTTTGCCTTGATGGCCTTTGAGGGATGCTCCTCTAATTCTGCCTTATACCAGGTATCACAAGAATCTCTTTTGAAGCTTTGCTCAAAATCATGCAAAGAATCTTTTGCTTTAATAAGAGAAACAAATGTGCACCTACAAGGCAAAGCCAATGACTCAGAGAAAAAATTTACTCAAATGATATGTGATTTAGAAAGAAAACTTGCTTCAAAGACAAGAAATTTCTAAATTATCAAATAATGCCAATAAAACCCAAGCACAAATAAAAGCATGATAGAAAACCTAGAAAATGTCAAAAAAGAGCTTGCTGACACCAAGGTTGACTGTGAAAATTGAGTTGAGTCATGTAGGGGTTACCAAATGCTGCTTAACAAATAGACTGCATCAAATGTTAAGTTTGGCATTGGGTACAACCACACAGAATCACCAACTGATTTTACTCCTAAAACTGCTGATGATAGGAGTAAAATAGTTCAAACTTCTGATATGAAAGTCTGCACATCTTTTCATTAGAACTTTCTTAAAAATGAAAAAGAAAGTCCTGCAGAAGTGAATGCAACTGACATTAAGCCATCAGTAGTTTCATCTACATCAGGAGTTGAGACCTTGAAAACTGCTGATGACCTAATTCAAAATCCTGATATTGTCAGTACTTTGCCTTCCAAAATTCCTGAAAATTTGAAAGGAAAGGCAAAACCATGTGAAATATGTTGTCTGTTTAACCACATAATAGAATTTTGTAGATACAGAAAAGGAAATCAATACAATAAGAAGATCTTACAACTGGTTGTGAGAAAACAAATCAAACAAGATTTTGAAAATACTTTCTATCCAAACAAACAACAACCATGTAACACCTTTTCTCAGAAAAAGACTAAATCTCAACCAAAGCCTTTTTCTCAAAATTCTTCAGTAGTTAGACCCAAAGCATTAGCAGTTTGTGAAACTGTTGAGGTTAAAAATCTTATGAACATTGTCAAACTACTGATGACCAAAGTTGATGGCGAGCCTCTAAAAGACTCCACCATTGAGATTAAAAGCAAGTCCATGGCTAACATGACATTGATTTCTAAAAATGGTCCACTACAAACTGCTACTCTTCCTGTTCTCAAGAGTAAACCCAAAGCCAAAATGTCTTGGGTTCCCAAAACTAAGTAATCTACTTTCTGTGCAGAGGGTCTCCAGAGGTCTAAACAGCATTTGGTATGTAGATAGTGAAGGCTCAATGCGCATGACAAGATGCAGGTACCTGATCAACAATTTTATAAGCCAAAGAGAAGGATCTGTGTCCTTTGGGAACAATTCCAAGGGATATGTGCTAGGATATTGCAATGTATCCTCTAGTAAAATGCAGTTTGATAAGGTAAATCTGGTTGAAAACTTGGAGTACAACTTGCTGAGTGTCTCTCAAATGTGTGACAAGGGTTATTCTTCCTTTTTCACCAAAACAGCATGCAAGATCATATCAGCAGAAGGCCAGAAGTTGATAGAGAAGATCATAGAAGAACACACCTTTTTAATTGCCAAAAGATGTGGCAATGTCTATGCAGTGGACATTGAAAAGGACAAGGTACTAAACAACACTGCCTGTTTCTTCTCAAAGGCATCAACTTTAGAAACAGACCTTTGGCATAGGAGAGTTGGCCATGTGAACTTTAAAACCATAAATAAAGTCACTAAAATGGGCTTGGCGACAGGTCTACCCTTGAAGGAATATCAGTGTAAAGAACACTGTGTTTCTTGTCTTAAGGGAAAGCAGTATAAGTCCACATATAAGTCTATTGAAGAATAAAAAACACCTGCATGTCTTTAACTACTCCATATGGACTTATTTGGGCCAGTCAAAATCATGAGCCTTTGATTGAAGAGATACTGGTTGGTCATCATTGATGACTATTCAAGATTTACATGGGTCTTCTTCTTATTTTCCAAGGATGAGGTAGTTGATATTATTAAATTCTTCATTCTAAAAATAGAGAAACAATATTCTGTCTCTGTCAAAGTCATAAGAAGTGAGAATGGGATAGAGTTCATGAACAAAAATCTGGATGAATTCTATCTGTCTAAAGGGATTGTTAGACAGTTCAGCATTCCCAGAACTCCTGAACAAAATGGTGAGGTAGAAAGGAAGAATAGAACATTGATTGAAGCAGTTGAACAATGTTAGCTAATTTAGGCCTACCTCTTTATTTTTGGGCTGAAGCAGTCAACACAGCCTGCTATGTTCCATATAGAGTCCTTGTAAACAAAAGAGATTCCAAGACTGCTTATGAAATTCTTCATAGCATCAAGCCTTTAATCTCCTTTTTCAGGGCTTTTGGATGTCAATGCTTTATTCTGAATATTAAAAACTCTATTTCAAAGTTTGCTGCAAAAGTTGATTCAGGTTACTTTCTTGGTTACTCTTTCACAAAAAAGCCTACAAGGTTTTCAATTCTAGAACCAAGATAGTGGAAGAGACACTGAATGTCAAGTTCAATGAGTCAAAACACATTCTCATTCCAACACCTCCATCATGGACTCCAAATACAGTCAAATCAACTCATAAACCAATAGAAGTTTCACAAACTTCTGATTCAATTAACCAAACAATTGCTGATACACCCCAATCTTCAAATTCCGTTCCCAAAACTGCTGAAGCTGTACAAACAGCTGAATTAGACATCATTAACCTCAGTAGTTTGTTTGAAGAAGTTCAAGAGCCTACTCCAATGGGCTTACAATTGAGAAAACATAGAGATCATCCATTGGAACAAATCATGGGTGACATTGCAGCAGGGGTAGTTGCAAGAAACCATCTCTTAAACTTTTGCTTCTTCTTTGCATTCATTTCACAGATGGAACCAAAGAAGTACCAGGAAGCCCTCAAAGATAACAATTGGGTTGAAGCTATGTAGGATGAGTTGCTGAAATTCAAGAAGCAACAGGTCTGGGAAATTTGTCCCTTACCTCCTAACAAGCTACCAATTGTCACAAGATGGGTTTTCAGAAACAAACAAGTTGAGTCTGGTTTAATCATCAAGAACAAGGCAAGAATGGTGGTCCAAGGTTTCTCACAAGAAGAAGGAATTGATTATGATGAAACTTTTGCTCCAGTTGCAAGGTTTGAAGCCATCAGGTTATTTTTGGCTTATGCTATTTCCAACAAAATTAATTTTTTTTCAAATGGATGTAAAAAGTGCATTTTTATATGGCAAAATAAAAGAGGAAGTGTATGTTTGTTAGCCACCTATGTTTGAGGATCCTGCTCATCCCAATTGGGTGTACAAACTTGATAAGTCTCTATATGGGCTAAAACAAGCTCCCAGAGCTTGGTATGATACACTCTCAACATTTTTACTCAAAAATCATTTCACAAGAGGTTCCATTGATAAAACTCTTTTCATTAAGCACGTTGGAAATCACATCCTCCTTGTTCAAATTATGTTGATGATATCATTTTTGGTTCAATCAATCTAAATTTGAGATGAGTACCATGGGAGAATGCAGTACTTTTTGGGACTGCAGATCAAACAACAAGCAAATGGAACTTTTATACATCAATCTAAATATGTTAAAGAATTATTGAATGCATTTTCTTTACAAGACTGTAAATCATGTTTCACCCCCATGAGTCCAACCACACAAGTTGAACCAGATGATCATGGAAAACAGGTTGATCAAACCACCTATAGATGTATGATAGGTTCCCTTCTATACCTAACTTCTTGTAGACTAGATATTATGTTTTAAACATGTGTTTGTGCTACATATCAATCAGATCCTAGGGAATCACACCTTATGGCAGTCAAAAGAATTTTCAGATATCTAAAAGGAACTCCTAATCTAGGAATTTGGTATCCTGCTATCAGCAGTACCAGATTGATAGCCTTTTCAGATAGTGACTATGCAAGGTGTAAAATGTTAAGAAAATCAACATGTGGTGGATGTCAATTCATTGGAAACTGTCTGGTGTCATGGCAATCAAAGAAGCAAACATCTGTGGCAACATCAACTGCTAAAGCAGAGTATATTGCAGCTGCAAGCTGTACTTCACAGATACAATGGCTTCAAAATCAATTACTTGATTATGGAATCAAAGAGACCAAGACACCATTGCTCCTAGACAGTACCTCATCCATTAGCATAATTCAAAATCCTGTTCAGTTTTCAAAGACTAAACACATTGAAATCAGGTATCATTTTAACAGGGATTGCTATGAAAAAGGCAAAATTGAGGTCAAATATGTGTCAACAGCAAACCAAATTGCTGACATTTTCACAAAACCTTTTGTCACAACAACCTTTCAGAGGTTAGTATCCATGCTTGGGATTCTAAATTTGGAGCAATTTTTGTAAGTGTTTTCATTCTTCTGCACATATTTCATTTTTACTTATTTTTGTTACTCATTTGTCACAAAACCTCTGATGATTATAATGAGAGAAAGTACTGATGTACAAAACATTTGTATGGCAAAATTTCTGAAAAGAGAAACTGCCGATGATAATAAAATCATCTGAAGTTAATTTTGGGTATTTTTAAAAACAAAACTCATCAGTTGTTCAAAACTGCTGAAGAGTAAAATAGGAAACTGCTGATGAACAATTGTTCATCAGATGTTTTAGACAAAAAGGGCAAATCAGTCTTTTCCGATTTTCAGAAGTTTAACCTAGGGCGGTTATTAAACTTCCAAAAACCCCTATTTTCATTATTATTGTATCAAAAACAAAAATTCCCTCTCTCAAACCCTCTTTGAAACCTGCAACTGTTCTATCAAACAAACATGGCTCTAGTTCTTAAACAGCGACATAATCAAAGAGGCTACTTCAAAAAGGATGCAGCCTGGTCCCAATACGACAAAATCATTGATTTGGTCAAAAAATCATAATATTACATGGCGTTCACAATTGACCCACCAATCCACACTGAAACTCTCAATAAGTTCTGGGCAAACGCTGAGCTTGTTACCGTGAATGGTAAGGTCACTTCCCTAAAGAGGACGATCAAATGGAAAGTTATGGCAATCACACCGGCTACCCTGAGAATCAGACTAGGTCTGAATGATGCTGAAGCGCCTGATCAAATTCCCAGTGGAACCATTCAATCAACCATAACTGAGTGTGGTTACCAAGGTACTTTATCACATGCTACTATCTATAATAAATATTTTGATCCAAAATATAAAATTTTGTTTCATTACATTATCATGTATTTGAGTCAAAAAACTTGATCGTCTGATCAAATGCCCTATTTTTCATTCCATTGTGAATGAAACGACTTACAGGGCATCATCATACTTTTTCATTGAGTTGGTGTTGCATAACCAAAAATGATAAAAATAAATTTTTGTTGTATCCAAGGTTCATTATGCAGTGCATTATTAAAGAACTTGGAGAAGAAGGTGCTTGTGGGTAAAACAACTATTTTAAACCCTTTAACCTCACAAGCATACTCTAGGCATAACAAACCGGCACTCATGCCAGAAGATGACCAAGGGGAACAAGCCACAGTCCCCTAGGAACCAACATCTTCCAAACCCACACCCAAAAAGCCTAAAAAACCAAAAAAAGAAAAATCCAAACCCACCAACCGAAAAAGAAAAGCAATTCAGGAAGATGAGATACCTAAAACTGTTGATGTGCAATCTGCACTTTTAAAAGATGTGACTGAAACTTCCTCTCAGTCTCATCCATCTCAAAAACTCCCAAGAGCACCCATATTAATTCAGCTTTTTAGAAAGAAACTTAAAAAGACCATAACTACTGACCCTTCTTTTGAAACTACTGAACAAACCCAACTACTGACCCCAAAACTACTGAACAAGAACCATCACACACAGCAGTTGAGATAGCTAGTATTCTCTCTGGGCTGAAAGAAAACATTCCATCAGAAAATGTCAATCCCCAATCACCACATAAAATTGTGGATCAAAACACAGATATGGACATTGATGAGAATGTTATCAGCTCTAACCCAAGAGATGAGGATGAACCAAGGATTCTAAGCCCAAACTTAGAGTCTTTAGGTACATTTGAGGCTGCTACTACTCTTTTACCACCATGTGGAGGACTGGAGGATAGTAGTAACATTGATAAGACCTCACATGTGGTAACTGCTGATGAAGGCGTTATGCATGAGGTAGAAAAACCCCAGTACCAAGAAAATGGGGTCCATGAGATAATTAGGTTGGGCCTAACTCATGATACAACTGATGACTTCATCATTGATGATATTGTCAGGGATTCAGATGATTCCATTAATTTGGATGATGATTCAAAGTTCAAGGAATTGATGGCTAGTTCTGAAGGTCCTGACTCTAATGTATCCAAACTCAATGAGTTTGTCACATATGAGCAGGTTAAAGACCACTTAAACCCACATTCCCCAAAAGTGGAATCCCAAGTTCATACTGAGGATCACCCAAAAACACACCCTTTACAACAAAAACAGCCTAACCAACCATCTTCGTCTGGTGCCACAAGCATAGAAATTAACCATCTTTGCAGCCCAGCAGGAACTTTATACCAAATGGTTCATCAACTCCTTTCTGCTCAGCTCCAAGCATTCATAACAGCCATGGAACTTAAAAACAAAACCCAGTTGGAGATGATAAACAATGCGATTGACCATAAACTAGGAGAGGTGTCTAGAACTTTTGAAGACAATAGAAGACAGCTCGAACATCTATCTAGTGTTGCCCCTCCTGCACCCTGGTTTCCTGAGGTTGATAAAGCCAAAAAGGGGGGAGAAAGAGAAGGTACCTGAGAAGATTGAACTTGAAAAATCCAAGAAAGCTTGTGAAGCCTAGAAAACAAAAAAAGCAAACAAAAGGTCTCAACAAGAGAAACAAGCAAGGGCCATACCAGAAAGACATATGCTTCAATAAGCTCAAGAAAAAATGCTCATATAACAAGCAGAAAAAGAAAAATCTTCCAAAGGCACAGAAACAACTGCTGATGAGGTCAAACAAAGTGCTGAAGACAATCCTTTGGCAGTTTCTGAAGAGAAACACCCATTAGAAGTTGCAACTCAAGCTACACCACAAATATCTGCACCAACCATATCTCCAAAATCACAATCACAACCTAACCCTTCATCTGTTTTAAACCCTGATCCTATTGCCTTCAGTTCATAGGAGTTAGAGAAAGACTTAAGGAAGAAGAAACAGGCTAAGGAAAATGAGTTATGGGAAAAGGTAGATGAAATGGAAGATGTGAGCTATGAAGACAAGCTCAAGATCTGGGCAGAATAAGTTAACGAGCTGGAGAGAACTGAAGAAGAACAACTACTTGTTGCTGAGAATGACAAGAGACAACAACTTATGACCTTCATTGTCAAGAACAGCAAATCAAAGAAACAGTCTCTCAAGGGCCTCTCAACGGATGAATTAGAAACAAGAGGAAGACTCCTCTCAGAAAGGCAAAATGCTGACAAAGAGAGAAAGTTGAAGAGAGCTCAAGTTATAGCAGAATTGGCAGCCAACAATTATGGCACAAGGCTTAACTTTTAAAATGGAAAGAAGTTACCTTGTTTGAAACATACAAGGAGTTTAAAGCCTTGAAGCAGACTCACCCAAAAAGAGTCAAACCATCAGAAGTTTCACGAACTTTTGATCTTGCAAAAAGAAAGCCTGCTGCCAAAACAAAGAAGAAGTCAGAGGAGCAAATAAAGACAGACTTCAAAATGGTTTTGATTAAAGGTAACACCATTTTTTAAGATGACTTTATGATTGAAGAAAAGCCTCTGATAACACAAGATAGGGATCCAACAACATTTGCATATCAACTGAAGCAGACCATAGCAGATCAAAAGCAGACCAAGGTAATTACTAAACATCACATTCCCATTTCTAGTAATATACCGGGTACTACACTAGTTGAACAAAGAAGGAGATCCAATCTGATCACAACTGAAGTAGAAAAACTACCAACGTCAGACCTATCTTCAAACCTACATATAGTACCATACAATGGCAACTTTTTCAACACCAAATCACCAATTGTCAAATGGTACTTCACCCATAAGTCCAATTCCATTGTTCTGGAGAGAAAAGATTTCACATCAAAAGTGCTACATTATAACATTGAATTTAAGAAACTGTCAGATGAAGATCTTCAAGCCATTCAGAACATTATACTAGACCAAGGACTACTTCTAGAAGCACAAGTAAGAGAACTCAAATACTCAATGATCAAGGAAATTTTGAGACTTCTAATTAACTGCAAGAAAAGAGGATCTCATAAATAAAGATAGACAAAGGTTTTGGCTTCATCAATCCGGGGGAGATTGTAAGGTCAAAGAGGATTGACAAGCCTGTATAAACCTTAGTATTATATCCTCTGCGTATTTTGTTTAAGTATAGAAGCTGCTGATGTAGAATATTACAAAGTCCTGAAGAAGCTGATAACAAGTGCTGAAGAGTAAAGATCAGAAGTTCTGAAGATGAACCAGACAAACATCTGAAGAACAACTCCTAAAGACATACTCCTGAAGATTACTCATAAGACGTTTGGCACTCATCAGTATTTCCTTTGACGCTTCCCACCGTCTTGATGTTCAGCAGTTTAGTATTATATTAGTTTAAGTTGCTTTATGTACAAGTTCCAATACTATAGCCTGTTGTAGTATTATTATAATTGTTTCAGTACTTCCAATGTACGTATTGTTGGTCTATAAATAGATGGGCTCATCCCCTCGATTTTAGACATCCTTTTGCAGTAACACTTCTAATATATTTCGAGAATCATTCAAAGCATTTACTGTTTTATTCATTTATTACTTTGATTCTCATTTACTTCTTTAGTTCATTAACTGGGGGGGAGTAATAACTCCTGTTAAAAGTGAAGTTTTAATTTAGAACACTTATACTTATTTCGCCGTGCTAAAAACTTTGATAAATCCAAGCAAGTGTTCTTGATAAGAATCTGTACAAAAGACTTTACTGATCCAACACTAATGTAGAAATCATAATATTATAACTTCAATTATAAGTTCCATACGAAACATGTTCCAAATGTTTACAAGAAAAGTCAAAACATTATTTCTAGTAGGACTTTTACTATAATAACTTAGATCTAAGCAATCTATGAATCTGGTTATCTACAGTTCTCCCATGAAGTACATGCTGTCCTCTCTGCCATTATCAATCATATAATCAAGTATTAGTAACGGAAAATATATGAAACTAGAAGAATGGATGCATTCATTAAGCTATAATATATAAATTTACATAGAAAACATATGTAGTTTCCTAACAAAGGAGCCATGTGAGCAATTCTTTTGAGTTATATACATATATATTGAAAATTTAAAACATGTTCAGGGTCGGTTCAATCTTATATGGGGGGACTAAAGAGAAATTTAAAATGGGGGCCTTGTTGAAAACATTTTTTGTTTTACTTACACGTCTAATAAATCAAGATAGTATAACTTATAATTGATATATGTTGCAAACGTTCACCTAAAATTAACTATGACAACAAGAACATATAAAGACTAATCATGACCTCTGTCCACACTTCTTGTTCCTACAAATAAGAATCAAACTTTTCGTAATAACCATTGAGCAACACATTTCCTAAATCCAAGCTTATATTATAAATAGTCAAAACACACCAAATTAATGAAATTAAGAACACTTAGATATAAGAACAACTCTAATCAACTTATAAAGGCTAAGCAAATATGAAGCATTTTAATTCAAAGAAAAGATTCACATGTTACCTTTTAAAATTACCAACAGGTCAATAGAGCTTCCATTTCCATCAAGATGAAGATTGTAACAAGTCTTAGTATCATCAATATGTATAACACAAAAACCCATCAATAATTTATCAAGAAAAACATACTTTTGAAACCTTAAGCATTTCCCGAGAAAAGATAAAAAAGGAATAAATAAACAAGCAAACCAGAGCAGTTAAAAAAACATTTTCTAACTGGCTAACTACCTAAGAGAAAGCGTAAAAATGGTTATATAACACAATTATGAAAACTATAGAATGCCAGAATTACTTGAAAATTTTAATGGCATAAAAAAGATGGAAACAATAATTTCTATGAAAACCAAGACGGAAAGAAAAATTTAATAGGTCATATTGAAGGAGACAAAGAGGCAAATATGTAAAAAAAAAAAAAAAAAATAGGTAAGATTTTTAATGGCATAAGGAAAGTGTCATTAAAAACCTAATTTAGTGACATAAAAATTAAATGACACTAAAAGTGTGAGCTAAAAAATTAACTATACACTAAGTGCCACTAAAACGCGATATCAATGGCACAAAAGCTAAGTGTCGCAAAAAGGCTTTGTTCGTGTTTGTAGTGAATCGGGCTGTAAACGAACCAAACGAACACGAACAAGGCTTTGTTCGTGTTTGTTTGTTAAGGTTTCTTGGACAAACGAACCGTTCACGAACACACTAACGAACATAATTCTATGTTTGTGTTTGTTTGTTAAGAAATTCAGTTGTTTGCGAACTGTTCGTGAACACTGGTCTTGAACACAAACAAACAAAAACAAACATTTAATATGCAACTAACTAAAAAAACATTGTTAATATTAATTGTTAGACAAAGTACATCCACTAAACAATAAGTCAAATTGTACTAACCTAGACATGCTTATTTAAAATTGTCTAGAGTCGTCAATATCCAACTTTCCTATACTCTATATCCAACTTTCCTATACTCTATACATTTTATCCTAACAATTGTTCATAATTATTCCTAATTCATGAATACATGAATACATTTTTCGATTGTACTAACCTAGACATGAATACATGATATTCCTAATTCAAAAGTACTAACCTAGACATGAATACATGATATTCCTAATTCAAAAGTTCATAATTATCCTAACAATTGTCTAGATTCGTCCATATCCAACTTTCCTATACTCTATACATTTTTCGATTTCTTTGTGACCATATAAAAAATAATATTAACTAGACAATGATACATAAACTTGCATTATAACTATGCAGTCAAACGTAGTAGCATATTTAATTATCTACTAAGAAATCATAACAAAAAAGGTTGAGATTTTTCATTAGTACAGTAAGACCAACAGCTAAAAAGATTGATGTTTTTTTAAGGCAAGAATGATCTAAACATTACTCAATTATTTATTGTATAAGGGGGGAAAAGTTTAGGAGGAAAATAAAAGTTAGGAAAGAAACTGAAAGACTATAAACTTTTATGTTTTAACTAGTGACCGAAGATAAACAAACATACACGAACAGATATAAACAAACGAACGTAAACAAACACATTGTCGAACGTTCACGAACGCAATCGAACGAACGAGACATTCGTTGGTGTTTGTTTGTTTGTTTGTTTAGTTAATCGAACGTAATTTTTTGTTTGTGTTCGTTCATTTATTAAACAAACGGACACAAACAAACTTCCCGCCAAACGGTTTACGAACTGTTCACCGAACGTTTGGTTTGTTTACAGCCCTAGTCGTGATAGCCGTTGGTGAGACTATCCCTCCTTGATTTCCATCCAAAAGTTTTTTTCTCTTTCATTTGCATTGCAAATGCACTTTCCCTCATGATTTTAAATGTTAATAACTCTTATATACGACATTTAAGAAAAACAAATTGCACCAAATTAACGAGCATTTTATTAGTTTTCCACCAAATACCATTGTGCTTTACAAAAAAATAAAAAATAAAAAATAAATAAATAAATAAATAGATGACTTTTTTAATTGGTTTTTGTTCATGCAGGAAAAAAACAGAATGTGTTAAGATAATTCATAATCATGTTTAGACAAGTCACTAATCATTTTAAGATACTATATATGTCTTTTAACCTACTATTACATATATTCATGGATGTAGTTAATTTGGTATGAATCTATTTTTTTTATTTTGATTGGTGTTGCGAGTAACATTAATTAAAAAGGTTGCCAAGCAGGTTAGATGTAGCACATAATTCTTAGTCACCAGGTAAATTTCTAGCCGATAAGTGATTATTAATCACCTCATCTTGCACGCCTCTTGGATTGTTTTTAGTGTATGTACTTTGAAATCGACTGACATGTGGTGATTATTGTAATAGATACTTAAATTATGTATGAGTATAGAAAATAGTTAGGAGAGTTGAAAAGTTACCATCCTACAATCTTTTTAGTTGATAGCAGTTAGATCATTGTTACTTATCTTCAAAATGAATTTTCACTGCTTACCTAATGATTGTTTTATTCGGTGTCACTCAAGATGATCGATTGTTATGTCCATAATAAATATTGAACAAGTTTGTCATTCTTTCATATATGCTCAGTTTACACATAAGAATCGCCTATCATTTTCATCATCATGACATATCATTTGATACCAATTTGTGTTTTTAGGTTCACATCGCAGCGTTAGAGTGTCTTGAGAAAGTGAAAAAGTTGTAAAAAGACTATACTATGTGCACATGTAGAATCAGAAGCAATTTTTATGAGTTATCAAGTGTTGATCATTTACAATTTTTTTTTTTATGAAAAAATGACATATTCCTTTTATGGTACACATATTTTGTCACTTCATATTAGATTTGTCTATCCCGGGAAGCTCCCTGAGGATAAACTAGTATTCTATATAAGTAACGTAATATTTTATTATTATATTATATGTAATATTAAAATAATGTCCCTATTTTGCTGACATGCACCGGCATATTATGTTAATGTGAACCGGCTCTATTTTGCTAACGTGCAAAACCTCTAATTTGCTAACATCTACCATTATTTTTTATTTTTAACATTTTTTTTCGTGAAACTCCTTTCGGTACTAGGGACTGTTTTTTTTTTCCTTTTTTTAGAGATCATAATTTGATATCGGGTACTCGTACTAAAATGATACTGGTATAGTGGTATTTTTTATCGTAGAAAATCGAGTTAAAGTTGTTTTAATATTAGTAATGATACTGGATTCGTTTTTATAGTTTTCACAATGTGACAGTTTAAAACCCATTGAAAATAAAATTATGTTAACAAGTACCAAAGGGCCTTCGGCCTAGTGGTATAAAGGTGATGGATAAGGCTTTGCCTTTTCACGTGGTGTGGGGTTCAAATCTCATGGGTTACAAAAAAATAGTCGTTCAAAAAAAAATGTTAGCAGGCACCGGCTCCGTACTGTATAATGGTGTTTTCTTTATTGTGAGGAATCGAAACTGTTTTGTCTTATATTGGTACTGATACCATATTTGTTTGTGTAGTTTTTTTATTCGAGACGTACAGAGTTCAAACACCCGCGAAAACGTAAAGGTGTAGCAATGTCCAAAGACAATGAGCGGGTAACTATGACCTTAAAGAAGTTTTTTAAGATTACTTTCTATAAACAACAGTTACCTAATGTTA
The DNA here is from genome assembly GCA_028751855.1 of Ambrosia trifida. Taxonomy (NCBI): domain Eukaryota; kingdom Viridiplantae; phylum Streptophyta; class Magnoliopsida; order Asterales; family Asteraceae; genus Ambrosia; species Ambrosia trifida. The sequence goes on along the minus strand of CM054122.1, from coordinate 91,973,430 downwards.
TTGACTTATTTCTAATGTCCACTAAACTTTCAATAAAACAGACGTCCATGATGAAGCACTAAGAACCTAAAACACTAGTTATATTCATAGAAGAACCCTTTGTTCTGAATATGTAACGTTAATTATCTAAAGAACCTTTTTTTATGGAGGTTTCAAGTGACGGCTTGCTACGTTTGATTCACACAACTTTCTCTTTAACTACCAAAGTGAAATGATTAACGTCTTTTCTTTTTTAATCAAGCTTAACATATGAATTGTCAAATGGTATATTTGTTGATCTGATAAGTAATTTGTATTGTTTAAATATCTCCATCTCTAAAGAAATTTTTTTTTGGATTGAGCATCATCAAAAGGTACTAGGTGCATAAATTACAATCCCATCCAGACAGATTACATGTCCCGCTACATACATTACACCTGCCTAGAAAAGGGCCAAAAATAAGTTTTGAATCTTTGGAAGAACTTATATATTTGGAATCAAGATAGATTCGTAATTTAATTGAATACATGTATGAATTAACTTTGAAGATACATACGTCACGATATTTTATTTCACAATGGAATCAATTTAAAAAAGACCTAATGTTAGAGATTTATCAATAGGTCATATTGCACCAATGCCTAACCAAAGGGCCACTGCGATACCAATAAAAAATACGGTTGTCTCTACTACATGATGAAATGGATTTTATAATTTATTAACATTCTCTAACAAGGGTACTGTTAATAATCTCGCGGGTATTGATACCATTAACATTACACCTGCCAAATTTTTATAAAAGTGTGCGTAAAGATGAGATTATGAAAACCTATTACAGGTCACGCAACGTGCACCCATCAATACACTATGATACTCGTTGGAAAGATACTAAAACACTCGTTAATTTGGTGTAATTTTTTCTTTAAAAAATCTCGTATATAAAAGATATTAACGTTTAAAAATTATGGGAGGAAACATGAGAGAAAAATCCAATTTTGGTTTTAAATTTTTTTTTCTAAAATCACTTAATGTCACATAGCACACTCAAGGAGGAGGTTAGCCTCTTTGAGTGCCATTTAGGATTTTTAGCTTTCCAATATGCATATATATGCATATATATATATATATATATATATATATATATATATATATATAGGAAAAAGATCAAATAGGAACCAATACCCTAGTTAGGAACTTAGGAACCAATCTGAGCCATTCATCTTTGATCTTGATCTAGGAGGATAGTTATGTAATAAGACAATTAAATATTATCTTTTAATTTAATTAAAATTGTTATATATGGCAGTTATTTGGCTTCATTAAAATTGTTATATATGACAGTTATTTGACTTAATTAAAATTATTATATATGGCAGTTATTTGACTTCATGATATATATATATATATATATATATATATATATATATATATATATATATATATATATATACTAGTAAGGAACCCGCGCGATGCGGCGGCGATGGCAGTTTGCAACACGATAAATATTTATCCTCTAATGGTATATTGTATATAGGGGTGTAATCGAGCTGAGCTGAGCCAGTCTAAGCTCGAGCTCGAATTTAAACGAGCCAGCTCGGCTCGGCTCGTTTTTTTGGTCGAGCTGAAAAGCCGAGCTCGAACTGGTTAGAGCCAGCTCATTATTTTTTTTAAAAATATTTATAAAATAAAAAACAAAAAAAATAAAAATAAAATTACACATGTATATTTTTTTATTTTTCTAATATTTTAATGAATGAAAGGCATACTAAAAGTATTATTTGTATAATTTGTGTTTTTGTTATATTATTTTTCGTATTTTATTGATTAATTCAAAGTATTATTAAGTATATAAAAGATGTTTATCGAGCCACGAACCAAGCCACCGAGCCAAGCCATCGAGTCGAGCCACGAGCCAAGACCCCTAGCTTGAGCTCGGCTCGATTTGTAATCGAGCCGGCTCAGCTCGGCTTGGCTTGATAACAAAACGAGCTTTTTCGAGTTGAGCGTTTTTCGAGTGAGTTTCGAGCGAGTTGCAAGCCGCGAGCATTTCTCTAATTGTATAGTACTTTTGTTATTTCTTATTCGCATAATATATTACAAATGATTATTATGTTTTGATGTTTTATATTACTTATGAGGGTCGGGGCGCCGACAGTGCCGGGAAGTGGATAACGTTTATGTTTCACACGTTCTAGCATACGGTTGGTTTGTTTGTTTTGGAAAGTACGTATAAAGTATTTTTATTTAAATTTTCAAGGTAGTGATCCAAGGTAATACTACCTCTAAATTGGTATTTCAGATTAGTGAATTAATAAATTGAGGTGACAATGCATGATTGGTGAAAATCAGGATAGTTCATGGTGTTGCCTCTCGCCTCTTAAAGTGGTCGAGTTGGTAGTATTTAATTTCACGATACACCCAAACTGAACAAACTACTTTTCAAAAAGATTAAACTTTCTATAAAAGAACTCAAATTTAAAGCTTTAAGTTAAATCAAGATATAAACCCAAAGTACTATGGTTTTTATAAGTTGTTTCCACTGTCACTTATTAGTTTAAATGAAAGAGCAATTGTGTTAATACGGTGTTAACTTCTTAATATCCATTACAATGGAAGTCTAAGCAGCAGAAAAATAATTAAAAAGAGGACACATAAGTGTTTCAGATCAACCTGTCTTCACATGAACAAAAGTATTGAATTTGACCTGACCGCATTTTGACCACTAACCCAATTAAAACAATTCACCTATTACCAAACATGACCCACAATTCCAAAACAAACAATGACATGTTGCAGATTTAGGATTCAAATATACTAAAAAAAAGCCAACCAGATAAAGGCTAAGCACTTATTCATTTAGTATTTACTGAACTGAAGTATGAGGTTTACAGCTGCATTCATTGAATAGATTGTTCCATAAAAGCGTTCTTGATAAAATATAGTTTCCAGGTCCATTGCCATCCTGATCAATATATTAGTTGGCTCTGGACAATATTTGTCATCCAACCAATTGTGTAGATTTGCTATTAACTTTTCTGATTCCAGTATTATGCCAAAAAAACGTTTGCGCATATAATGAAATATATACAAATACATACAACTACCATTTAACTATCTGTTTGACTGTTGGGAGTGATATCAATAGTCATAGAATGGCTGTCTAATTCTCACTTTACACTTCATAATAAACATCCATATAAATTGCTTTTGTTTCCTTTAGTATTTACAAAAATACCATACAAATAAAACACATAAACATTGTTGGGAATCAGAGTAGTATTATATGAAATCATAAAATGTTATTAACAAATGACAACCTTGCTTCCTTTATGTTGAGATAAATTGTATAGATCCTCCTTTCAAAAAAGTAGAGTTTGATTTTCTAAATTCATTGACTAATTATCATTTCAAAAGTGGAATGATTTCTATTTGTGTAGCAAATACCACAAGTGAAAAGTGTTATGCAGCTTTTTCCAGATTTCTTGACAGAGAAACAGAAAGCTTAAAAAGAAATTAAAAACACGAAGGGTAAAAGAGCTGCTAAATTGATACTGTATAGCATGCCCAAAATTAAAACCTTTTTTAGAGATAGGTGTGTTTTGGTAGCCTATGTTAAATGGTTCAGACTATGTCAAAAGTAAATGGTTCAGACACTTAAAACCATCTTCAGCTAATAAAACCATTTTCACCAAATCAGAGGTTTGACTCACTAAAATAGGTGTAATTTTTCAGTGTATGTTAAAAGTAAAATGGTTCAGACTGCCTTTTATAGATCTCACCAAATGGGTGTACTTTGTAACATGTACTTACCTGGAAATGAATTAGCTGCTTTCTAAGAATGCATGTAGTAAATAAAAAAAAAAACAAAAAAGGTGAGAAAAATCTATGGCAACAGATTTGTTTGACCCATTTCCTTTTTATATCTTTCCCTCAAAATTTCTAAGAAAAAAAATGTACATTGATCAAAAGAAAAGGGTTACCTGAACTAAATGAGCATCGTCTCCAATCTATTATGAATGTACGATTACACTAACACTCATTTCCGATAAACCCCGCGTCTGAATCAGTTTTAAAAAATAAAATAAACAAAAGATCATGTACAAAATCTGCAATATAAAAGAAAAGCATATCAGCTAAGATGTAGTACCAATCATAATCATATTGATTTCAAAACATCATGTACAAAATCAGAAATATAAACGAAAAGCATACCAACTCAGATGTAGTACCAATCAGGATCATATGGTGCAAGTTCCTTGAATGTAGTGGCCTTGAAAATAATGGTCAAATGTGGAAGCTTCATTTGTCCAAAATGGCAGTAGAACAACGTGAGAGCATAAACTGAGTATGAGAATATTAAAAAAATGAACATAAACGAAAGCTTCTTCTAAATTGGTCGATTAATAAAAAAATAGGGACATACACACGTCCACCTCGAGAAGCATTGCTTAAATTTTCACGTCATCCTTCATTGTACACCTACTGCCCACAAGGTGTGCTTTTCTTTAAAAATTTCCATGTTCTTGTTAGGTTTGGCTGGTGAAAACATGATCCGATTTGACTGCATAAAAGTCAACATTTGGCTAAGATAATCTATCTTCATTTTCTAATTTTCAAATTTTTTTGTATAATTTTGTTGCTTTCAATGGTTATTAGACGTTAATCTCATATAAATTTTCTTGCTTATGAATAGCTTTATCAAGAATTGGGTTAAAGAATCTAGAGCAGAAATGTCAACCACAAGTTCTAAGCTTAGCTTTGACCAGTAGTGCAAGGACTGCAAGCACTGTGAAAAGGTGCTTATGCTTATATTTTCTTTTATAATAAGGAATCTTATATTAAAAAAAATATCTGACTTTTGGAAGTCAAACTAAATAAAATTCCAACTTGTGATTTATATTCGTTCCACACATTTTTAGATTATCTTTTAAAAGACATCACTTGTCATATTGGTTGTCATCGGGACAAATGACGCGTTATCATTGCCAAAGAAAACTTACCGTTGCGACTATAAGCCCATCTCATAGAAGAAGGAAAAAGCAAAGAGCCAAAGACTATTCTCAGCTCGCTTCTTCAACGTATTCCTTTGCCTAAAAGTCTGCTTTGTTCCCAGCACACAGTTTAAAGTTATTAATCTACTCACAACATTTCATTTAGAAAATTAAAAGTTATTAACCTACTCAACATACGAAATCATCAGATCCAAACTAAATTTCAACCAATCACACATCACAACCGTAATATGCATCAAAATAACCACAAATATAACAGAAATCACTACTAACCAAGAGTAGTCTTCCACATGGAGCTTTCCAAACATTGAAATGCAAAAAAGAATTGCCAAAAACTAATTATGAGTTTCAATTTCTAAGAACCCATTAATGAATTTCTTAATTTCCAAATTTATTTGGACCCCTGAATTCTATCAAAACCTTTAGGTATTAATTATTAATTTTGATGCAAAGTTTTGATAATAGATCCTAAGGAAGAAGTATACAAAATATATCAAGCAGAAATCAAAGCATTGCTAATAAAGCAATCCATAAACATGAGGCTAGATATATGAAACCAAATTAAAAAAGTAAATCACCTGAACGTAATGGAGCAAAAGAAGACCACCTTTAACGACAAATGCCTAAATCAAAAAGCAAAAACCTTACTTCACTGCAAAACAAAACCGCTAAATGTTAAGAAAAATACCAAATCAATACATGAGATATTGAAGTCGATCTTTACCTCTGTAGTTTGAAATAACCGTTCTATACCAATGAGCACAAGAAATGGACCATTGCAAAAAAAAAAAAAAAAAAAAAAAAAAAAAAAAAACGTGGCAGGAAACCTTAGACCTCCACAATACATGGAGCCCAAAAGATTGATGATTTCAATAAAAGTATGGAAGTCACCTTCGGCAAGACTGTTCCGGCACAAGGAGCATTCAGATGTGACCGGATCCAGACCATCTTGCGCCGGTGACGGCGGCATATTTGTGGTGAGAGAGAAAAGGGGAAGGGCGAGAAACATATTATGCGTTAGGGTAGGGTTTTCATCTGATAAATGGGTTAGGGCAAGCTTTGAGACAATTTCAACATTAGTCAGCATAAAAGGCTTGTACATGTGTTTAAAATGCTTGTACATGTTGAAAATTGAGTGAAATGACCATATTGTCCTCTCAATATGCTTTATAATATAGTATAGATATATGGAGAGAGAGAGAGAGGGAGAGCGATGAAAAGATTTGTTGTTAGTTGTTATACACCAGTGTATAATTATACATCAGTGTATGATATATGTATTTAATACTATCATTCTTTACTAGTGTATAATTATACATTAGTGTATATTGATACATTTGATTAGCACTACTATTTATACACCAGTGTATAATTATACATCAGTGTACAATATATGTATTTAATACTACCATTTTTACCAGTGTATAATTATACATCAGTGTATATTGATACATTTGACCTCGTTATCTTATTTAAGGTTTGATCGACTACCTTTTCCATATAATATACACCAACGTATATTATCCAAAACTATATAACATCATGTACTGCACATATTAATGAAGAATGATTAACATGGGGAAAAATAAATACTTTCCTAAAATAATGGGATTATAAAGGAAACTAATTAAACATGTATTATTAATAGTCAATATACAACTACCACATTGCCCTTTGATTTAATTAAATATTTAATTAATGTTTTACTTATTTACAATCATGCCATTAGAGATCAATGGCTAAGATTGGTTCCTATGGTTCCTACTTAAGGTATGGTTCCTATTTGAACCCTACCCTATATATATATATATATATATATATATATATATGGGAGAGTTATCTTGATAACGCTAAATATTGTGAGAAGCGTGAGAAAAGTAAAAAATTAATCAAAATCAAATGTTTTTACACATACGTAAATGAAACAGTTTACACATGTATAAACAGGGAATTTACACATGTGTAAAAACAATTTATTTTCATATACGTTTGAATTTTTACGCGTAAATTGTGTTTTTGAGATTGTATTTTATTAATAACGATAAGTGTAAAAAGAATTTTTGAATTTGAATGGTTTTAGATGGCGTTCTCGCGGTTCCCACAAAATATAGGTGTTCTCAAATTAAATTTCCTCTCTCTCTCTCTATATATATATATATACATATACATATATATATATATATATATATATAGGCTAAGTATCCATAGAAAAGCCTAAATTTTGAGAAAACTCTAGAAAACCCTTAAAAAACCTACTTCCCGAGCTTTTTTTTTTTTAAAAAAAAATAGGGCATGTAATATACATGTTTTTAAGTGTTTTGAGCCAAAAAAATCAAAAAAGCGCAGAAGGGTTTTTTTTTTAAAAAAAATAAATAAATTTTGCATCATAACATATGTTATATGTTATGATGCAAAAAGCGCAGAAGGGTTTAAAAAAAATAAGTTTTGCATCATAACATATGTTATATGTTATGATGCAAAACTTATTTTTTTTTTTAAAAAAAACCCTTCTGCGCTTTTTTGATTTTTTTTGGCTCAAAACACTTAAAAACATGTATATTACATGCCCTAATTTTTTTTTTAAAAAAAAAGCTCGGGAAGTAGGTTTTTTTAAGGGTTTTCTAAAGTTTTCTCAATATTTAGGGTTTTCTATGGATCCATCCCATATATATATATATATATATATATATAGATTTTATCAACGTTCTTTATGAAATAAGAATTTTATTATTTTGAGTCTTCAATAAGGTTTAGATTCCGATAATAATTTTGAAATAAAACATGTTCTTATCTTATTATAAGTGTATAATAATAATCAAATGGATTGTCATAGTATGAAATCAATAACTAAAACGAAAATAATTGTACCTAACGATTCTACTATATATTCACAAGGAGGTTAGACACTTAGACTTGAGAATAGGTTTAACTAAATATTTTGATCTTTAGAGAATTTTGAGAAAGGAACTAATTGTGAGTTGAGTATTAAGACTTGGTCACTTATATAGGAATTTTATTTGCAAGGTACATACATTACACCTGTGTATGCAGGTAGATCTAGAAAAAACCTTTAGGGGTAATGATTGCTGTGGTTTATATATATAACTATTTTAAGTTTCACAATCTGGTTTTAAAAATGGAATCATCAATCTAAACCAAACAACATGGCATTGTACCGGTCGTAGTGTAGTAAAGTCGATAAGACCGAGTATCAATCCGTGGACACTGATATGCAGCCCTCGATACTAAACCTCTGTCGATTCCTAGTCAATATAAAAGAGCATGATTTTTAACTAAAAGATAACTAAAACGATAAACAAGTAAACAAATAAAATAATACAAGAAATAAACAAGCAAGAAGGTCGAGAGATCAAAGAGTAAACGCTCACGAAAGGGGAAACAGAAATGGAGAAGATGGTTGCCTAGACTGGGATTCCTAATGATAAAGCTGAAAACTAATGGGAAATGGATACTCGAATGACTACCGGGATCTACGGGTATAACCGACTCGGGGCACACTATAGTATCTAGATCTCCTCTCGGTCTCACTAGAACACTAAATGAAATCCTAAGCAGTGTAAAGCTCACCGGGTATAGAATGGATCACCTCTCGGTCTCACCAAACATACAAGTTTACGCACCCAAAGATTAGATCTCCTCTCGGTCTCACTAATCACGAAACACTTAACAGTATCAAGGGGCGAATCTATTCCTAAAGGTAAATGTTTGGGAAAGCGGATAAAAAGGATACCGGAAAAGAAACTCACTCTCGTGCAATATCTAACCAAATAAACCAATAAATCCTAACAAACCCACAACTTATCTCCTCTCGGTCTCAAGGTAGGTGACAAACCCAAAATGATGTCAAACATGAAATTTCTAGACCATAAGTCAACAAGTCAACTTATCAAATCATCACACGAAGCAAATGATAAGAATATGCAACTTTTAGTTTAAAAACACTAAGTAAATAAACCAAAGCGACATACAGATCTAAAAATGTAACACAAACATCATCCGAGTAACAAATCACAACAAAAACCAACAAAGATTAGATTTTAATACATAAACGAGTAGCCAAATACCAAAAGAAATCATTTAAAATCAAAATTCATCCCAAGTCTAGATAGGCAACATAAATCTAGCCAACCATAATAGTGAAAGAAATAAAAATAAATCTAGAAGGTTCAGAAACCAAAATCATAGCGAGACTAAAAAATACCAAACCAATAAGCACCGTAGCCGCCGCCCCTTCTTTGTGACCTTTCAACTTCTAAATATTAATTCTTCTTTTCTTTTCTCGTGATTTTTGCTCCAACCTCTACTACTCTTTTCTTTTTTTATTATATATATATATATATATATATATATATATATATATAGGGGAAAGTTCAATTGAGAACTTATAGTTAGGGAGAGAACTCGAGAACTCTATACTACACATATGTAATATATCATATGTTGTATATTACACTTGTGTAATATATTACTATTGCATATGTTGCACATGTGCAATATATATTACACATATGCAATATATGATATATTGCACATATGTAATATAAAGTTCTCGAGTTCTCTCAATAAAATGAGTTTTCTATTGAACCATCCCCTATATATATATATATATATATATGTATATATATATATTTGATAAGATAGTGATGACCCCCATTTCTATTTTATTCCTCTTCGTGAGTTTTCTCTTTTAACCCCTTAAATAACTAATACAAACCAATAATGAGTAATATTTAATAAAAACTAACCCAAAAACTATTTAAAGTGTAGAGAATATTGATAAAAAAATATATGTATATTTTAGAGCGTATCAAACATCCCCACCCTTATTCATTTGCTTGTCCCTAAGCAAATATCAAACAACACATCATACCCACACTTAGACCAAAAACGACTAACATCTAGCAAGGCCTAAGTAAGCCATACATCCTAAGGACACAAAGAAATCACAAGACTTACAACGGTCAAGAAGCATATGGCCCAACTTGTCAAAGGTGATACCATTTTTAAAAACATGGGATTACCTAATCAAGTTTCACTCCCCATCAAGATTCCAACCAAACCAAGCTAATACCCCTCACATAGATCACTCAAATCTCGGTGTATATCAATCATAAAAGTGATCCCTCAATACCTAAACATGAAGCTTGAGACACATAGTCTTGTACAAGGATCAAATCTCCACCTAAATGGCTTGGACCAACATTAATCAAGAGGACTTATGGGTAAGAAATGGCTAAGGGTAACATATATTTGGGAAAAGTGGCTAAAAAGAAAATAAATCCGGAAAAATAAACTCAAAACATAAAAATAACTAAGATGGGTAATTTTGACCCATATCTAACTTATTCTATTTTTTTCTTTTTTTTTTACTCAACAATTTATTTTAACATAACTTGAACAACTCTTTTTTTTCATCTTTTTTTTTTTTGCTTTTTTTTTTTTTTATGATAAGCAATATATCTATTTTTTCAACAACTAAATTAGAACTTAAAACCGGATATATAAAAATAAAAGTGGCACATAGGGTAGACAAAGAAAAGGGCAAAAAGGCTCAAAGTGGCAACTAAGGGTATATTAAACGGGTCAAAAAAATGAAAAACAAAAAGAATGTAAAAAGGCTAAGATGTGGGTGATCCTAAATGCCTCTATCACGCTAATGCCAAGTCCAAACCCAAGGTTTAAAAATGTATCATGATGCACAAGTTCTGTAATCAAGCAACAAGCAGGTAGCACTCAACAAATGAAAGTGAATATCATAATAATCAATAAGGCTCAAAACCTCACTATGAAGTGCGGGAATGGGATGCCGGTAAAAGCCAAGAGTGGTCTTCCTAAATAAGGTTTGTTCAACTATCATAAGTATCCCAAAACAATTTTACTTCAAAAATCGACTAGCTGGACCTACTTTACTATCGCGCAACTTAAAGAAATCCCGTGCCCCCAAGAAATGCAAACCCACCTCGACCCGCCTTTAGCTTGCACTTTACAATGGCTAAGGCGTTTCTTCCGTGTGTAATCAATCACCTCGGGACGTGCAAAAAACATTTATTATTTCTTTTTGTATTTTTCAAAAAAAATTCACCTTTTTTTTAGATTTTTTTTGTTTTTGAATTTTTTTTTTTTGGATTTTCTGAAAATATAAATTTTATTTATTTACTCCATCCACACACTTAAAACGCACATTGTCCCCAATGTGTGTCAAAAGTGGCTAACATAAACTAAAAATAAGAAAAATATAAAGGAAAACTGATACTCCCCTGACAAAAATGCGATGAGCTGCTATATAGGGGCATCCTAACAAGGTGCAGCTGCTGGCGCGATCAAGCACAACCAAGTAATAACCTGCATAACAACTCAAATGCTCGCAAAACGCGGCAAACGCAAAGAAACAAAATAATAATAATAATAATAATAATAATAATAATAATAATAATAATAATAATAATAATAATATGGTTCGAAAACGATCTCCCGAATGGAGATTGAGTACGGGGGAGATGTTTCTACACCATCTTTTTCTCTCTCTTTTTTTTTTTTTTTTTTTTTGCGCAAGTTTAGTATAAAATCTCAAAATAAAGAAAAGTAAAAGTAAAAATAGAGTATGCTCTGTTGGGCTAGATTTAAGTAGATTTACGCTTGTCTTTATTAAGTCTGTTTGTGTTAATTGGGCTTAGTTTAGTTAATGGGCTTGGGTTAGGCCATGTGGGCCAAGGCTTTAGTGGACCCTATATAATGTTATGTTTGATTCATTGTTAGGGTTAGACATTCATTAGACTCTCATTTGTAACATAAGAGCCAACACCTTGTACCAGACAATCCTAGAGATTGTGTGAAATGTGAAGCATAAATAATATATTGTTTATCGATTTAATCTTTTGTTCTTCACATTCAATCTTGTTTTCCGCACACGATTGTTTGTTTGATACCCGGTAGAGAGGATCTTAGACTTACAATTGGTATCAGAGCCTAAGAAGTCTTTCGAAGGCTCGGTTGTGGTATCAAAAAAGGGAGAAGATCAAAGGAAGATATCATCGCGAGAAAGGTTGATTTCATGATTTTCATTAATATTGTTTTCATTCTTATGTGTTATGGCTAACCCGTTTTGCTAATAGTGTTCTTGTTTGTGTGTTTCGTTTTATTTTGATTATGTTCATGACTGTTTTCTTCGCACAAAAGTTTCAAAAATTCTGTTTTGATTCATCTTGATGAACAGTCAAACGTGTTTCCTAAAATCAAGGAGATAATTAGTTTTCAAAAAAGGAAGTGTTTTTATTATGAAATGATCTCTTTAAAATTTTTAAAAAAAATCGAAAATCTTGGAAAGTTTGTTGCCAATTTTATGCAGGTTTCCATATTCAAATGAGTTCGACGTCTTCTTGGAGTTCGACCTGACTGGATGAGTTCGACCTGACTGGCTGAGTTCGACCTGACTGGCTGATGTCACACCCCGACTTTTCCCCTGTCGGATGCGACGTTTGGTGCCTTTGCCAGCGCAGCGGAAAGTTGCATCTAAGACTCTTATTCCCTGAACGCCATTGCTAACCCTCTAGGATCCCCGATCCCAATACGTCAACTACTCCAACCGTGCCGTTACCAAGGTTTAAACCTGAAAGACATACTTAAAAAGTCAACATAAAGCTGGTGAGTTCATAAGTTTGCAACAATAGTTCCACAAGTTTTTATAAAAGAGTTTCCATAAGTCTGAAAAGATCATTCCCGTTAATACTATGTCATAAGAACGTTAGCTAGACGTTAAGTGTTTTTACTACTACGGTTGGGAACCCATTACTAAACATGAACCAAATGATGAAACCAGCCCAGATGATTGGGCTACCGATGCCTCGGTAACCCGATAGGTAGAGACAATATGCACCCGCCCGGCCCCGCCGTCGAGTGGGGTTTGTGAGGCCCAATAGATCTATCCACATTTCCCTCGTTGTGCATGCCAGCACATTCATGGTTTCCCCCTGGGACTTTCCATAAAAGCCGTATAGTAATATAAAGTGCCCATAGTATAACATGATCTTTAAAACGATGTAAGTAGTACGCATGTTCTTTCCCGCATGTAAAACCAGTAACAACAGGGCCGTGACACTCACGCACCCATTTCATTTTTCAAAAACTTGTTCGTTTGGAATTCCTTAGTTTTTCATAAAAGAAGCATGTCTTCCACCCCGTAAACATTTATAAAACAGTAAAAAGTGGGGTCATGAACTCACCTCAATTTCCATGCTAAGCTAGCAAATAAAGTCCAAGCCTTGACCGACTTCCTCGTGCCCTATTACAACAAAGGACACCTTAAAGTCTAACACATATAAACCTAGCCTATCATCCGGCTAAAAGATAGTTTATCCAACTATCTAACTCGTGTGTAAAACTCGAGTACTAATATGCTTTAACTCGACGAACCGATCGTGACTTATCTTACTTATGCGTTAACACACGACATAGTACCCAAGTTGCGCACTCGTCACTATTCGTGTGCACACCACGTTGGACTATATTATGAAACGTATAACTTATCCCGAGCCGTAGCTCGTCTTATAATTATATTTTAGGAAAATACTCTTTGATAAAAATATAAGTAAAGTTATTTAAAACCGATTAATAACAATATCGCTTCTTTTCCAACCTTTAAAGGTTTCAAAATATTAACTTTTTGTATAATTCTTTTCTCCAATACGCCGAGCGTTTTTGTAATTCAAAGCCGTTTAAATAGAAATGTTTAGTTACTAAAATCTTTAAAGATTGGCACAATTGACGTTCAGTAGATATTATGTATTTGTTTTGGAAACATTGTTCGACGTTTGTATTTAATGTTGCAAGAAATCATTTATCAAAAACCTTTTCGCGATATTGTAGAAAACTACATTTGTCAAAATACTTGAAGATTGTTTATAATGAAATATACAAGAAACATCGCCTTCGTTTACGCTTATAAATTTTATAAAAATTTCGGCAGAGTTTCCTCTGTTTTTGTGCGAACCAGACAACACAAGTTGTCTAAAAATTCCCAAAATCAACTTCAAAACACAAGACTACAATTCGTTTATCCGCAATTCCATATCAAACGAGACTTATACGTTTCGACGCTTTTATATAAACTATACTTATTTGTATAAAGACACGACAATATATATGTATATTATAGTCCAACCAATTTAGTCCGAGGTCCAATAATACCAAGTCACACTTTATATACTTATCAATAATAATATTGTCGGTTCGTTCGCGAGACACTATTTATATATATTTATATTTTTATAAAATACAATGCTTATAAAAATGAAATAATGAAATATGTACGAATTCAAGTATATCGAATCACACGCGAGTAACCCGAAGCCGCCTCGAACTGCGTGTAGACCGGAACCAAAGTTTGACCAGCTTTGACCGCGTGTTGACCAGTTTGACCAAGCCCGAGCACGAACCCAAACCTGACCTGAGACACTTGACCCGAACAAGACCCGTACCGAACCCGATCTCGTACCGAACCTGAACCGAGCCCCCAAAACCACGAACGGACCCGAACCCAAACATACCCAACGCCGCCATCGGACCACCACCTGCCACCGGTCACCACTTCTGCCCCAAAACAACCACCACGTCGGAACCACTAAACCCCGTCACCCGCACCCACCAGCGGCCGCCATCAGTAGCAAAACCATCTTCAAACCTGACCCAACCCGATCCCAAAACAGACCCGAACCCATCGGACCCCCGCCATCTCCGGCCAACCACCACCAAGGTCTGACCCGAGACCACCCTGAACAACCTGAACCCGCCGGATCTGAACCTGTCCTTCGCAAAAACACCACGCCGCCCCACCTTTGAACCACGAACCACCACCAGCTGAACCATCCTGCACCACCACCGTCGTCTCTTACAGCAGCAACCACAACTACCACGACCACCTCCCCTTCCGGCCAACCACCACCAACTGAACCAACCGAACACCACCATACACCACCAAACCGTCACCCCTTAAACTGAAACAACCACCCCCTGCCCCCCCCCCCTTTTTATTTCAGCGCCGCCACCACAACTCGAGACCCAATCCCGATCAGAACCCAAACCAACCCAACCCGGCCCCTGTGGGCTTTCCGAGCCACCACGCCGCCGCCACCACCCTCATGGTGGCCGGCCGGCTTCTGTAACAGAGGGGAGGAGGAGAGGGACAAGGGAGATGAAGAGAGAGAGTAAAGAGAGAGAGAGAGAGAGCTCGTGAGAGAGAGAGAGAGAGAGAGTTTTAGAGAGAGAGTAGAGAAAGAGAGAGGCAGATGTAGCGGCTGCCAAATGAAGAAGAAGAAGAAGGATAAGTGCCTTTTATAGGTAGGGTTAGGTTAGGTGGGTTATTACCGCGTATCGAACCTGTTTAAACATAAAACGTCTCGGTTTCTATTCTAGGCCCAATAATTAATTATAAAAAGTAGTCGGTTTTGTTCGAAATACAAAACCGAGCATGAATATAAATATTTCGATGTCCGACGCGTGTTTTTAGAACACGCGTTTAAATCGCGTTAATTTAACCGGTCGCAGTTTCGATCGTAAAAACAGTCAGTAAACTTCCGAAACTTAATAATTAACAATATTTAAAATAAATATTTAATTTTTAATAATAAAAATCACGTCGGTGTAGATCGGAAGTTGCCGGGTGTCACAGCTGAGTTCGACCTGACAACCTGAGTTCGACCTATTGCATTGAGTTCGACCTCTGCTGAGTTCGACCCACTGGACTGAGTTCGACCTTAGACCAAATTATACAAACTGATTAGTGTTCAACCTACTATATTGGACTGGACTTAAATAACTGCTGGACTAAAATTAAGTCATATAAATTTGCACTAATCACTTTAAAATTTTCTTTTAGAAATGGATCAAATGTTTAACCAAACAAATTTGAATGGACTTAATACTGATCAATTACTTGTAGCTGCTCAAGTGGACAAAGCCATGGAATCTGTCATTGGCACACATCAAAAGATACCTGTTCTTCAACTTGGAATGTCCTATTCTGAGTGGAAGTTTAGATTTATTAAAGTCATGAAAATTAAAGATGCAAAGGCTCTGAGATCTATCCTGAACGGACCCTGTGTGATCACTTATGTGGTTAATGAAATAACTAGAACCACTGCTATCAAACCAAAGAGTATGTATACTGATGAAGATCATGAAAAGACTGATATTGATGAAAGGGCAATTGCTTATCTTCATCAAGGACTTTCACCTGAAGTATCAATTGGAGTTCGTGACAATGCCACTGCCAAAGAACTTTGGGAAGCTCTTGAAAATCTGTACGAGGGAAATGAAGAAATGAAAGAAAGCAGAAGGGAGATGCTGAGTCAGAAGTTTAATGCTTTCAATCACATTCCTGGAGAATCACTTGAAAGTCAGATCCAGCGATTTGTGGCCTTAGTGAGTGAAATGATATGGTGGTAGACAACTCCGTCATGAACAAAAAGCTGCTTAATACTCTTCCAAGGAGTTGGGACTCAAATGTGACCCTTATCAAGAGAACCAAAGATCTAGCAAGACTCACCCTTTCTGAGACCATATCTTGACCTTGATGACAGGCAACGTTACATGACTCAGACTGCCAGTTATAACAATGCAATCATTGCAACTCCCAACAATGCTTTAATGTCTCATGAAGAACCTCAGCGTCCATCATTGTACTCTTATCCAGCAAGTGGATCTTTGTATCCACCTATGTTTGCACCCAGTGCTTCAAAAGGGTCAGCTATGCCTGCTTCCTCTGTAGCCACCACTGATGGACCGTCGTCGTCTGCTTCACTTTCTTCAGCTGCACCTTTGTCAGCAGTCAAAATTCCAAAGGAGCTTGAAAGTAACTTAGGTTTATTTGCTGGATTCATGAATTGCTATAACGCGTTTCTGACAGGTCAACTTACTGCAAAAGATGTTGGAGCATGTGACTTAAATGACGTTAATCAAGATGATATTGAAGAGATGGACTTGACTTGGCAGATAGCTATGGTGGTGCATAGAGCAAATAAGTTTGTGAAAAAAGAGTGGTAGAAATGTGTGGGAAAACCCAACAAAGAAACTAGGTTGGGGCAAGATGAAGATGCGTTGTTACAACTGTGATGAACTTGGACAGTTTGCTCGTGAGTGCACCAAGCCAAAGAAAGAAGGAGACAACTCTACTCCTGTAGCCGCTTCTCCCAATGCTACTCCAGGAAGTCAATCATCTGCCACTCGCACTGGATCTGAGTCCTCTAACTCCAACAAAGCCATGGTCGCTCAATCAGGAGGTGGATGAGATTGGTCTTCTCAGATGGAAGATCTGAAGATTGTTGAAGATACTGTGTACAAGGCTCTTATGGCACAGATGGATGACGACTATGTTCCGTCAGTGGCTGAGGTACATTTTGAAACTTTAGCTGAATCATGTTACACCGAAAGGTGTAAACTTAAAATTAAAGGTTTTAGGGAAGAAACTCTCTCCGCATACAAACAGCTTGAATACAAAAAAATGGCCACTTGGGACATTAAAAAGAAATTTAACTCCTATAAAGAAATGGTCGAAAAACAAAAACTTGATATCAAGCGTTTGCATCAGGAGGTTAGTGATCATAAATGTCGATATTTGCACTTCAAACGACTGTCTGACACTTTGACCACGGAATTGATCGACTTAAAATCAAAATTTGAAAATGTAGATTTTCATTTTAAAAAATTTGATTGTTCTAGTCCTAAAGTTGAAAAAATGATCAATACCCAGTTAAAGTACAGACCATAGGAAGTGAGGAATAAGGGAATTGGCTTTGTGGAAATTCCTCCACCTTTCAATGAAAATTATTCTTCAATTCCTATGTCGGATGAAGAACTGTTGGCTCTTCCCTTGAAAGGTTATGGTTCACCCATAGAAGAGCCAACCAGTCGACCATCGAGGGATCAAGTTAAAATTTCCAAACCTGAATCGGTCCCTGTAAAAATCTTTAAACCAAAAAACAAACAACACAAGCAAGAGCAGGCCCCATCAAAAACTTTTGTCAAGTCTTAAGATGCTTCAAAGCAAACCGAGACGTTAAATTTTGAGAAAAATAAAGAAATTGACAGAGTTTTTGATGTGAAGAGAGATGAAGTTCCAGTTTCAAATGACACAACTGAATTGAATGATGTCTTAAAAGAAACCGTTTTTGAAACTGAACCAAAAATTGAGAAAACTGAACCGACCGGCTAATCAGACTCAAATGTGCCCTTTGAGTTTGATTTCATGAAAACATTCAAAAACATTTATGAAGAGTACAGGGCACCACAGGCTGTTGAACCAGCTGCCCCACCGACTTCTGAAAGTGACTCCAAATGTGAATCACCCGAAACAACCAAATCTGAGAAATCAGTATCAGTTGAGTCGAGTGAATCTAGCTGTGAGTCCTCTAGTGCAGCTAAGTCAACGGGGGATTCAGTAGAGCCACCACAAGTTTCTGAATTAAGTGGCTCAACTGAATCAAATGACACACCCTCGACTGAGCCATAATCTGAAGAATCTGCGTGCTCAAGACCAGTCGAGACTAAACAAGAATGTGAGGATCCCTCATCCAAGACAGTTGGCACGGGTGTGGTAAAGCCAATAGTCCCTGAATTTAAATGTGTGAACGTTACTGATGCTTCTACTTCATGTGCAGATTTAGTAAAAGTAGAAGTTAAGGTTAAGGTTGAGGGGGATTATCTTGTTTGCACTAACAATGCAGGTGTTGGTGTGAAACAGTCTAATTTGTCTGCAGATGCTATACCATATGTGCAAAAGACTTTTTCTGAGCTATCTGTTAATGGCACGACTGATAAATATGTGCTACCACATAGAAAAACTACATGTGCTAACTCTTCTGAACAGGTTCCTAAAGTTAAACAGAAAGCTCAAGGACAGTCATCATCACAAGCACAATCTTGTTCACACGAGTGTTCAAGATGTTCTAAGCAGAGCAGAAACTTTAAAAAGCCTGCAAACAAATCATCCAACAGATCCCATCACTCACATTCATCAGTGGGATCAAACAGACCGGGATATGATCTTTATGCAAAGAAGCTGACATGCTACACTTGTGGAAACCCGGTCACATTGCAAAGAACTGCACAAGTCGTCCATATGTGCCCTATTATCAACAACATCAGAAGGTTATGCCTAGGGATAACTACTACTCCAAGATAATGAAGGTTGATAAACCTAAGGCAAGGAAGAACATGAATCCCAAACTTAAACCGTCTGATGGAGACTGGAATGCTACCAAGAACAAGCGAAAGGTTGTTCCTCCACAGAAATCAAAACAACCTGGGAAATCAAAAGCTACTACTCCGAAAGTAGCAAAACCAGTTCTTAAGCCTAAGCAAGTCTGGAAAGCAAAGGTGGCAGCAACACCAGTCCTAAATGAGAAGAAGGACATGTGCTTGAGAGAAGTGTCTTACGTAGATGCTTCAGGAGTGCCCAGGACCGCAATGGCCTGGGTACCAGTCTTTAACTAATCTCCTTTCTTAGTGCAGGGACATCCAAGGAGGATTGTCAACGACCACTGGTATGTTGATAATGGTTGTTCCACGCACATGACAGGTGTCATCTCTCTGTTTATACATTCTTATTTAAATTTTCAAACAGTGAGTATGTTTCCTTTGAAGGAGATAATGGAGGTTAAATCAGCAAAAGAGGTACGCTCAAAACCTGATGCATTGAATTTTGAACGTAATTGGTCTTTAATTCGAGAATGGTTTTAGAAAAACACAAAAAAAGATTTTTCTTAGTTTTAGGTTGTAAATTTCTTCTTTAAACTTTCAATTTTAAGCACAAATTTAGGGGGATATACCCTCAGAAAAATACAAAAACAATAGAAAATTCAGAAAATGAGAATTTCATGGTGTGAAAAACAAGAAATGATAGTACATCAGCTGTTGAACTGTCACACTTTAAAATCAAAAAGAATATTAAATCAAGTGTGATTGCAGCTCCATTATACGATGTACTGGCAGGCAAGCTGCACAACGAACTCAGTCCAAAACATGCTAAAGACAAAGGAATGTGTAGCTTGTGGGTAACACATCATTGGCGTATGATCTTATGGTCTTAAATCTTGCATTGATAGATTGCCAAAATCTGAGATTTCAGGTCTTTAAATTGTTGATACATCTGGGGATGTCCTGGCAGCCCTTCTGCTGCATCCAGATATATGCTGACCTAGGCACAGTCAAGACGTCTTAAAAGAGCAATAAGGAAATGCCAAAATCCATATTCTCAAAGAGAATTCAAGCTAAAGGCACATATCAAAAGCCTAAAGCGATGATCATACCGAAACATTTGGTATTTGCCCTAACCCTGGTCGGGAATCCATCGGTCTCTTTGTTGCATCCAGATATATGTAGACCTGATCACCGATGATCTTGACCTTGTAAAAATTACAGATGTCAGCAATTTACTCACCTGTTATGAAGAAGCTTTGTGCATACCTTGATCGCAAGGGTATGTCATGATGTGGGACACATAGTTATTTCGGTCTAACACACATTAAGAAAATAAAAAAAAATATATCGGACTTGAGGACTTGTGTGTATGTTTGTTTAAGTGGATAAACGATGCTGGTAATTGTCTTGGACTGCTTTCTGGCACTTTAATAAGAATACCAAAACAAATATACTAACGGTGTGTTGCATTTTGACAAAGCTGATATGATCTTCTTGCACATGATTCTCACAAAAAAAAAGATGCATTGTAATTAGTTTGAATTTTTATGTTAATTTGTTTGTCTGTTATAAAAAAATGATCATTCTTGAGGATTTGACCGGTTCTCGAACAAAATTCAGGTTTTTGATGTTTTAAAATTGAAGTACACTGATGTACTTGGTGTTCATGTATAAACTAGACCCTCTGTTGCATAAATTGTTTGCTCACAAAATTCTAAGAATTTGCAGAATTTATTCAAATCAAGAAACGGGAGTTGATGAAGAATGAAAGAGTTCCAGTTGCTGACAAGCATGAATCACCACATTGAGAAGATGTACCTAAGTCAGAAGAACCTGAAGTTAATCATTATTTGACAATGAAAGTACAACTGAAGAAGTACCTGTGAAGTTGCTTGAAAGAGAAGATTGACAGATAAAAGAGCTTCTGAGAATCCTCCTCTCACGTTCTCTTTTAGCAAGATGTTCAAGCAAAAGCTGATAATGATTAAAGTTGTGAAGCTACCTCCATAAGAACAAGAGAGAACCCAAGATTGGAAGATCAAGATCTGAAGATTCTTCCTACTAAGCCATGATAAAGATAGCATAAACCTAGGGGGATATTGTTGGGCTAGATTTAAGTAGGTTTACGCTTGTCTTTATTAAGTCTGTTTGTGTTATTTGGGCTTAGTTTAGTTAATGGGCTTGGGTTAGGCCATGTGGGCCAAGGCTTTAGTGGACCCTATATAATGTTACGTTTGATTATTGTTAGGGTTAGACATTCATTAGACTCTCATTTGTAACACAAGAGCCAACACCTTGTACCAGACAATCCTAGAGATTGTGTGCAAGGTGAAGCATAAATAATATATTGTTCATCGATTTAATCTTTTGTTCTTCACATTCAATCTTGTTTTCCGCACTCGATTGTTTGTTTGATACCCGGTAGAGAGGATCTTGGACATACATGCTCAACTAATATGGGTGAAAGGAGACTGCCTTGACCTCGCAATCTCCACCCAGACTACTGATGTCATGCTTCAAACCATGGCCATGAACTACATAAGCATGATCATCCTCAACCTTCTTGTTTGATCCCCAACTAGTCCACCAATGGCTAATAGTCATCAACGGCTAATCACTCCACCTCTTCATTTCAACCCACCAATCTTTATACTTACCTGGACCAAAATATATACGACACATGTAGTGAAGGAAGCGGTCGTCCCTCCAAATGGTGTACCCTTCAACTATATTCCAGGTCAGTTGTCTTTGAGCCCTCTCCTGTAGTTTTGTTGATTAGGGTTGCGATCCATCATCAACTTTTTCCACATGCCAGCTATACACAATCTGCATTCCTTCTTCCTCTTTGATCTCCTTTATTGGCTCCCCGAATAGTAGTGCTTCTAATTCATCAAGATCGCCAACAGGGTCAAAATGTCCTCCATCTATGCTCGGTAAATCCACCAGCTCATCACCAAACTCATCCTCCCATGATGAAACACGCCCAACCTCTATCATCTCATCCTCAAGCTCATATATCGGCTCGCTAATCTGTGTGGTACTTGCTGGGCTTAGCCTAATCGTTTGTGTTAGGACAAAAAGGATTGAGGAAACCACTTTTGCAAACCTTAGTCTAATTCATACTTCTACAAATTATTCTAAGTATAGAACTACTGAAGAAAGAAGACAAAAGTACTGAAGAAGGATTCAACAAGTACTGAAGAAGATAGATCAGAAGTTCTGAAGTCAAACCAGACAAGTCTACTGAAGACAAACTACTCATCAGTAGTTTGTCATTCATCAGCACTTGTAATAGAATCTTTCCACCGCCCTTATGTTTCAGTAGTTTAGTTGTTTATTATTACTTTATCTTTTTGTACAAGTTCCAAGACTGCAACTTGTTGCAGACTTGCTTTTTGGTCAAGGTTCATGTATTTGTAAAGTCTATAAATAGATGGGTTCATCCCTCTGTTTTAGACATCGATTTTAATTGAAACTGAAATCCTTCAAAGCTCATTATTGTTATGTCCATTTCATTTACTGAGAATCTGTTTGAGTATTTATTATCATTCACATTCAATACTTAGATTCTCATTAACTTATGTTTAGTTTTCAAACATCCAGGGGGAGTAATAACTCCTGTTGATAGTGTAACTTTACTTACTTATTCCGCTGTGCAAATCTGATTGAACTTGCTAAACACATAAGTGTTCACTAGCAAGTAAACCATCAAGAGCATTACTGATCCAATAATTGGTATCAGAGCACTGGTTTATCTGATCACATATTAATCTAACACATTGAGAATCAGACACAGGCTCTTATTGATATTCAATAAAGGATTAAAAGTTCACTTTTTCAACATCCATCACTTTAAGATATATTTGACAAATCAATACTTTTTAAAATGGATCCACATAATACTAGTTCTGCCAATAAACCTGCTATGCTAGTCAGAAATGAATACAATATCTGGCAAAGAAGAATGGCACATACATTATCTCAGACCAACACCGGTTGCTGGAAATCTGTGATATATGGTCCTCACAAACCAGTAAACATTAATCTTGAAACTAAAGTAGAAGTACCAAAAGACCCAAAGGATTATACAGAAGATGATTTCCTAAAACTTGAGCTTGATGCTAAAGCTTTCTATATGTTGGCAATGGCACTCCCAAATGAAATCTACTCTGGACTATTACATTGTGATAGTGCCAAAGAGCTTTGGGACTGCCTAAATGAACAGTTTGGAGGAATTGAAGAGGTGATTGCCAATACTAGAGGAATCATGGCTCAACAATATGAAACATTTGCTCACATAAATGGGGAAACTTTAACTCAACAATTTGAAAGATTCTCCTCATTAATATCTGAGCTAAAATTAAATGGTCAGACCTATACAACTGTATCTATGCTTCATAGATTTTTAAGGTCTTTACCTAAAAAATGGGAAACATATTCTATAGTCCTCAGATCTTCACCAGACTTTAGCTCCCTCACTCTTACAAAATTACATGGGAGAGTGCTAACTTTTGAAAGAGAAATCGATCAAAAGAAGAAATTGCAAAGTTCTGGTAAAACTGCTGATGACTATGTACCAGGTAGTACAACACTATTGGGACAAGACTCACCTACTTGTTCAAATAGTTTTGGATCTTTTGCCACATTGACATAACTGCTGGGATCTCATCAGAAAGATCATTCCCAGGTTATGACAATGATGAATATAGTCAAACTGCTGATAACATGTGTTTTATCATGGATGATTTAAATTTTTTTAGAAGTGATGACTTAGAAGAAATGGACATCTTACACCAACTGGCCATGTTAAGTATAAAAATAAACAAATTTTATGAAAGGTCAGGAAGGAAATTTCCAGGACTAAACAGTTCTACAAAAATTGGTTTTGACAAGTCTAAACTTAGATGTCATAAGTGTTAGAAATTGGGAAACTTTTCTAGAGAATGCATAAGCTCTAGCTACAACCAATCTCAGTCTGGAAATCAGTTTAACCCTAGTTATAATAGGAATAATGGAACACATGGAAGTGCACATTTTGTACAGGCACAAGCTCCACAAATCCAATATGTGCCACAAGTACAATATGTACAGATGCCTGCTCGACAGATGCAGAGCCAACAATCAATCCCTCCCATTCCAGATGCTCAACAACCTCCACAGACTCAGCAACCCTCACAACAAAGTTTGTTCACCTCAAGGTATGTTGACTGGAGCAGTCTTCCTTTTGACACTACTAAGTGCAATCCTGATGTAGACAACAAAATGTTTGACATCAACTGGGGAGAACCTGACAATGGCAGAAAGAATTTTGCCTTAATGGCATTTGAGGGCTGCACCTCAAAATCTGCCATGTCTCAGGTATCAAAAGAATCTTTAACAAAACTTTGTTCAACTTCATGTAAAGAATCTTTTGCTCTCATAAGAGAGACCAATGTGCATTTACAAGGCAAAGCAAATGCCTCTGAGAGAAAATTTACTCAGATGAAATGTGATTTAGAAAGAAAACTTGCTGCAACAGCAAAAGAAAATTCTAAATTGACTAACAATGCTATTGAAACCCAAGCACAACTTAAACTTATGATAGAAGACCTAGGAAATGTCAGAAAAGAGCTTGCTGACACCAAGGTTGTTTGTGAAAAATGGGTAGAATCTTGTAAAGGGTACCAACTGCTTCTTAACAAACAGAGTGCATCAAATGTTAGGTTTGGCATAGGGTACAATCACACTGAAACACCAACTGATTTTTCCTCCAAAACTACTGAAGATGGTAGAAAAATTGTTTCAGATGAAAATTCTGAAGAGAAAGAATGCACATCTTTTCATGAAAACTTTCTAAAAACTCACAAAGAAAGTTCTTCAGAAGTACTGATAAAATCTGACTTTAAGCCATCAGTAGTTTCATCTACATCAGGAGTTGAGAACCTGAAAACTACTGATGACCTAAAGCAAATCAAAATAGTCAGCAATTTGGCTTCAAATGAAAAAGAAAAGGCAAAAGAATGTGAAATCTATGGTTTGTTTAACCACAAGACAGAATTTTGTAGATACAGAAAAGGAATTCAGTATAACAAGAAAATTTCACAACTGGTTGTGGGAAAACAACTCAAAAATGATTTTAAAGAAACTTTTTCTCCCAAGAAACAACAACTAGTCAACACCTTTTCTCAAAAAAAGATGAAATCTCAACAACAGTCTTTTTCTCAAAATTCTCTTTCAGTGGTTAGATCTACATCATCAGCAGTTTCACAAACTGTTGAGATTAAAGATCTCATGTATATGGTACAACTACTGATGACCAAGGTTGATGGTGGTTCTCAAAAGGATACCACCATTGCTCTTAATGAAAAATCCATTGTCAAAAAGACCTGGATTCCTCAACCTGGTCAAGAACAAACTGTTAATGTTCTCAAGAGCAAACCCAAAGCCAAACTGGCTTCGGTTCCCAAATCTAACTAATTTGCTACTTTGTGCAGAGGGTCTCCAGAGGCTTAAATAACATTTGGTATGTTGACAGTGGAGGCTCAATGCACATGATAGGATGCAGATACCTGATAAAAAACTTTATCAGTCAAAGAGAAGGATCTGTATCCTTTGGGAACAATGCCAAGGGATATGTGCTAGGACATGGAAATGTCTCTTCTGGAAAAATACAGTTTGACAAGGTCAATCTGGTTGAAAACCTTGAGTACAACTTGTTGAGTGTGTCACAAATGTGTGATAAAGGATATTCTTCCTTTTTCACAAAGACAGCATGCAAGATCATATCACCAGAAGGCCAGAAGTTGATAAAGAAGATCATTGAAGATCATAATTTGTTGATAGCCAAAAGATGTGGCAATGTCTATGTAGTGGACATTGAAAAGGACAAAGTACTGAACAACACTGCCTACTTCTTCTCAAAGGCATCAACTTCAGAGACTGATCTCTGGCAAAGGAGACTTGGCCATGTGAACTTTAAAACCATAAATAAAGTCACAAAAATGGGCTTCATCAGAAGACTACCCTTGAAAGTATACCAGTGTCAAGAACACTGTGTATCCTGCTTAAAGGGAAAGCAGCATAAGTCCTCCTATAAGTCTATTGAAGAATAAAAAACAACTGCATGTCTTCAACTACTCCATATGGACTTATTTGGACCAGTAAAAATCATGAGCCTTGGTAAGAAGAAGTACTGCTTGGTCATCATTGTTGACTATTCAAGATTCACATGGGTATTCTTCTTATTTTCCAAGGATGAGGCAGCTGAAATCATTAAGTTCTTCATTCTACAAGTAGAGAAACAATATTCTCTATCTATCAAAGCCATTAGAAGTGATAATGTGACAGACTTCAGGAACAAAACTTTGGATGAATTCTGTTTGTCTAAAGGGATTATTAGACAATACAGTGTTCCTAGAACTCCTGAACAAAATGGTGTGGTAGAAAGGAAGAACAGGACATTAATTGAAGCAGCAAGAACTATGTTAGCTGATTCAAGCCTACCATTGTATTTCTGGGCTGAAGCAGTTAACACTGCATGTTATGTTCAAAATAGAGTCCTTGTCAACAAGAGACACTCCAAAACTGCCTATGAAGTTCTTCATGGCATGAAGCCCCTTATCTCCTTTTTTAGGGCTTTTGGATGTCAATGTTTCATTCTAAACATTAATGACTCTATTTCAAAGTTTGCTACTAAAGTTCTTTCAGGTTATTTTCTTGGTTATTCTTCCATTAGAAAAGCCTACAAGGTTTTTAACTCAAGAACCAAGATAGTAGAAGAAACACTGAATGTCAAGTTCAATGAATCAAAGCACACTCTTATTCCAGCACATCCTGCTGAACTCTTTGACCTTGACAGCTTCCATTTCAGACCTGAAAAGACTGTCACTTCATCTAAACCTACTTATTATGCTGATCAGAGGTTTGATGATGAGGATCCAGCACCATGGACTCCTAATACAGTCATTAAATCAACTTTCAAACCTTCAGAAGTTTCACAAACTTCTGATTCAACAGCTGCTGATGTACAAACTCAAACATCTGTTTCAGCTCCTACAACTACTGAAGATGTTTAAACAGCTGAACCAGGCATTATAAACCTCAGTGGTTTGTTTGATTAAGTATAAGAGCCACCTACACCTGTCAGTGGTTTACAATAACTGATTGAACACAAAGATCATCCATTGGAACAAATCATGGGTGATATTGCATCAGGTGTTCTCACAAGAAACCAGCTTTCCAACTTTTGCTTCTTCTCAGCATTCATTTCTTAGTTAGAACCTAAGAAGTACCAAGAAGCTCTCAAAAACAACAATTGGGTGCAAGCTATGCAAGATGAGTTGCTCCCTTACCACCAAACAAGCTACCAATTGGCACAAGATGAGTTTTCAGGAACAAGCAAGATGAGGCTGGTATGATTATTAAGAACAAGGCAAGACTGGTGGTACAAGGTTACTCTCAAGAAGAAGGAATTGATTATGATGAAACCTTTGCTCCAGTTGCAATACTTGAAGCCATCAGGTTATTTCTGGCTTATGCTATTTCCAACAAAATAAAAGTTTTTCAAATGGATGCTAAAAGTGCATTTTTGTTTGGAAGGATCAAAGAGGAAGTGTATGTTTGTCAGCCACCTGGGTTTGAGGATCCTTCTCATCTTGAGTGGGTGTATAAGCTTGACAAAGCTCTTTATGGGCTAAAACAGGCTCCAAGAGCCTGGTATGAAACACTTTCCAACTTTTTGCTCAAAAATAACTTTACAAGAGGATCCATTGATAAAATATTTTTCATTAAAAATGTTGGAAATCATGTCTTACTTGTTCAAATTTATGTTGATGATATCATATTTGGTTTAACAAACACAAAAGTTTTTAGGACTGCAGATTAAACAACAAACAAATGGAACTTTTATACATCAATCTAAATATGTTAAAGAATTACTGAACAAATTTTCTTAACAAGACTGTAAATCATGTTCCACTCCCATGACACCTACCACACAAGTTGAACCAGATGATCAAGGAAAACAGGTTGATCAAACCATGTATAGATGTATGATAGGTTCCCTTTTATATCTAACTGCTTCTAGACCAGATATTATGTTTTCAACATGTGTCTGTGCTAGATATCAATTAGCTCCTAGGGAATCACACCTAATTGAAGTCAAAAGAATCTTCAGATATCTGAAAGGAACTCCTACACTTGGAATTTGGTATCCTGCTTCTAGCAATACCAAGTTATTAGCTTTTTCAGATAGTGACTATGCAGGGTGCGAAATATCAAGAAAATCAACATCTGGTGGTTGTCAATTCGTGGGAAACTATCTAGTGTCATGGCAATCAAAGAAGCAAACATTTGTTGCAACTTCAACTGTTGAAGCTGAATACATTGCAGCTGCAAGTTGTACATCACAGATACAATGGCTCCAATATCAACTTCTTGATTATGGAATCAAAGAGACCAAGACACCATTGCTTGTAGACAGTAAATCTGCCATTAGCATCATTCAAAATCCTGTTCAGTTCTCAAAGACTAAACATATTGAAATCAGGTATCATTTCATAAGGGATTGCTATCAAAAAGGCTTGATTGAAGTGAAGCATGTGACAACAGCTAATCAAATAGTTGACATATTCACTAAACCCCTTGACACATCAACATTTCAGAAGTTAGTATCCATGATTGGGATGCTAAATTTGTAAGTGTTTCTTTTACTTTTCTACACATATTTTATTTTTCACTTACATCTGTTTTTAGTCCAAAACTTCTGGAAAAAAAGAAGAGAGAAACTACTGATGTACAAAACATCAGTATGGGGATATTTTCTGAAAAATGATTAACTTCTGATAAAATAAACTTCAGAGGTTATGAATAAAGTGTTTATAAACATTCTCATCAGTTGTTAACAAACTACTGAAGAGAAAATGGGAACTACTGATGATAGTTGTTCTTCATCAGCAGTTTTGTCATTAAGGGTAAATCAGACATTTCCCACTTCAGAAGTTTGACCTAGGGCGGTTATAAACTTCTGATAAACACCTTTTCCAACACTTATCCTTTCAAAAAGCAAAATTCCCTCCTTCTCTCTCAAAACACTCTCAAACCCTTAACCTGCAAACAAAAACACTGTTCAATCCACACACACACACAAACCACATGGCTCTAACACTGAAACAGGGACACAATCAACGAGGCTACTTTGAGAAACATGAAGCCTGGTCCCAATACGACGAAATCATTGATTTAGTCGTCAAATCCCAATACTTCACTACCCTCACCATTGATCCTCCAATCTATACTGAAACTCTAAATGAGTTCTGGGCGAACGCGGAGACGGTGACAGTGAATGATCAAGTGATCTACCTCAAATCAACCATCCAAGGGAGAACAATGGCAATCATACCAGCAACTTTGGGGATTAGACTGGGTCTAGATGATGTGGATGCCCCAGATCAATTTCCAAACTCTGAAATTCATTTGACCATGACAGAGTGTGGTTACCAAGGTACTCTCTCACATGCTACTATTTTTAAGAAATTTTTTGAACCTAAGTACAAACTTTTGTTTCATTACATCATCATGTGTCTGAGTCCAAAATCTGGATCTTATGATCAGATGCCCTCTCCTTTTCAACCTATTTTTCATTCCATTGTGAATGAAACAAAATTCAGGGCATCAGCACTTTTCTTTAATGAGTAGGTGTTGCATCACCAAAACTCTAAAAAGAAGTTTTTGTTGTATCCAAGGTTCATTATGCAATGCATAATTAAAGAACTCGGAGAAGAGGTGCTTGTGGGTAAAACAACTGTTTTAAACCCATTAACCTTACAAGCATACTCTAGGCATAATAAACCGGCTGCCTGGCCAGAAGATGACCAAGGGGAACAAATAACAGTCCCCATGGAACCCTCATCTTCCAAACCCTCACCCAAAAAGGCCAAGAAAACAAAACAACAAAAACCAAAACCCACCAGCCTTAAAAGAAAGAAAGTTCAGGAAGTTGAGATGCCTGAACTTGCAAATGTGCAATCTGCACTTGACAAAGATGTGACTGAAACATCCTCTCAGTCTCATCCATCTCAAACCCCCACAAGAGCACCAATAACAATTCTCTTCAAAAGAAAGAAATTCAAGAAAACCATACCAATTGACCCTTCTTTTGAAACTGCTGAACCTTTACCCCAAACTGCTGAACCTTTACCACAAACTTCTGAACCTGAAACCATAAAAATTGCCAAACTTCTCTCTGGGCTAAAAGAGACTATCCCATTAGAACATGTCAGTCTCCAACAACCACATCAAACAAGGGACATACCATCAGGCTTTGACATGAATGTGGATATCCATAGCCCTAACCCAAGAGATGAGGATGAACCCGGGTTTCTAAACCCAAACTTAGAGACCTTAGGTACATTTAAGGCTGCTACTACTCATTTACCCCCTAGTGGTGGATCTAAGGACAGAAGTAACATTTCTAAGACCTCATTTGTGGTAACTACTGATGAAGGCTTAATGCTTGAGGTAGGAAATCCTCTGAACCAAGAACAAGAGGTACATGAGACAACTGGGTTGGGCCCAGCTCATGATATAACTGATACTGTCCTCATTGAGGATATTATCAGGGATTCAGATGATTCCATTGATTTGGATGATGATTCACACTCCACTAAACATAATTTGATGGTTGCTAGTGAAGGTCCTGCACCTGGTGTCTCTAAGCTCAAAGAGCTGGTCACACCAGATCAGGTTAAAGTCCACTTGATCCCTGATTCCCCTAAAGTGGCATCTTCAGTACATCCTGAAGATCACCCAAAAACTCACCCCTCATGAAAAATGCCTACCCAATTCCCTGGGTCATCAAGCATAGATCTGAACCAACTATGCAGCTCAGATGGTGCCCTATACCAGATGATGAACACCCTCATTGCCAATCACTTCAAATCTTTCACAATTTCTTAGGAGTTGAAAACCACAACTCAATTTGAGGTGATTAACAAGAAACTTGGTGAGCTTTCCAACAAGATTGACAACAACTCAAGATAGCTTGTTGAACTCACTGGTAAAACTTCTCAACTTGGCAGGCTTCCAGAAGTGGATGAATCCAAAAAGGGGGAGAAGATTAAGGAACCAAAGGAGTCACTGGAAGCCAGAATAAAGGCAAGAATGGCTCTACAAGAACAACAACAGCTAGAAAAAGCCCAAAAACAAAAAGAAGATCAACAAAGGCTTGTTTCTAGAACTGAAGTTGAAGCTGAAACTTCCCAAGGCCATAATGAAAAACTGCTGAAGACTCTGAAAGTACTGAAGACAATCCTTCAGTAGTTGATATTTCTATTAACACTTAGTTAATACTTCCAACATACAAACAACTGAAGAGCCTTCCAAACTAACAAAACAACAACCAACTCATATTCCAAGGCCTACAACAACTCAAATGACTGTGCTAAGCCCTTTTCCAATTTCAATGTCCAAAGAATTACTAGAGAAGAGCTTACTTGCAGCCCAAAGAAAGGCTAAGGAAGAAGAGATCTGGAACAACATGGAAGTAAGGGAAGACTTGAGCTTAAATGAAAAGCCTCAAGCTTATGAAGCAGAGTTGAATAGACAAGCTAAAACGGAAAGAATTGCTGAAGAAGACAAAAGACAACAACTGGTGTCTTTTATAACAAAGAACAGCAAAACAAAAGCCTATTCACTCAAATGGCTCTCAATGGATGAGCTAACTAGAAGAGCTCAACTTGTTGCTGACAAGACTACAACAGAGAAGGATAGAAAAGCCAAGAGAGCAGAGATAATTGAAGAACTGGTAGCTAATGACTATGGTTCAAAAGCCTCAGTGTCAAAGTGGAGAGAAGACAAACTACTGGACACTTACAAAAGATACAAGGTTGACAAGACTGCAAATCCAGGGAAGTACAAAACTTCTGAAGTGTCAACTTCTGTAGTTAGAACTTCTGGTGTCAAACAAAGACCAGCTACCAAAAGAAAGCCAGAGGACAATACAAAGACTGATTTCAAGATGGTGTTGCTAGAAGGCAACACCGTTGTACAAGGAGACTTTGATATTGAAGAAAAACCTCTAATAACACAGTTTAGGGATCCTTCAACATTTGCTTATCAAATCCAGAAGACTATAACTGACAAACTGCACGCAAAGGTAGTTACTAAACACCATTTACCTACTTTTAAATTACCTGATGTGGTGCAAACAGAAGACAGAAGTGAATCCCACCTGAGAGTCACAGAAATAGAGAACATCCAGCACTCAGGAACATCCTAGGGATCCAGCATGGTTCCCTATACTTCAGATTTTGACAGATCTAAAGTGCTGATCAACAGATGGTTCTTTACTGATTCCAACTCAGTATTGGTGACAAGAAGAGATCTTACAAGCATGGCCTACAAATCCATGAATGAACTGAAAAATCTATCAACACAAGACTTGCTTACAATTCAACATCTAGAACCTCAAAAAGGATCTCTCACTGACGAACAGCTGAATCAACTGAAGAATTCCATGTTCAAGGAAATATGGAAGATAGTCAATGACAGAAGAAAACATCAATAAGGAATTAGATAAGGTTTAGGCTTCTTCAATCCAGGGGGAGATTGTTAGGACAAAAAGGATTGAGGAAACCACTTTTGCAAACCTTAGTCTAATTTATACTTCTGCAAATTATTCTAAGTATAGAACTACTGAAGAAAGAAGGCAAAAGTACTGAAGAAGGATTCAACAAGTAATGAAGAAGATAGATCAGAAGTTCTGAAGTCAAACCAGACAAGTCTACTGAAGAACTGCTGAAGACAAACTACTCATCAGTAGTTTGTCATTCATCAGCACTTGTAATAGAATCTTTCCACCGCCCTTATGTTTCAGTAGTTTAATTGTTTATTATTACTTTATCTTTTTGTACAAGTTCCAAGACTGCAACTTGTTGCAACTTGTTGCAGACTTGCTTTTTGATCAAGGTTTATGTATTTGTAAAGTCTATAAATAGATGGATTCATCCCTCTGTTTTAGACATCGATTTTAACTGAAACTGAAATCCTTCAAAGCTCATTATTGTTATTTCCATTTTGATTTACTGAGAATCTGTTTGAGTATTTATTATCATTCACATTCAATACTTAGATTCTCATTAACTTATCTTTAGTTTTCAAACATCTAGGGGGAGTAATAACTCCTGTTGATAGTGTAACTTTACTTACTTATTCCGCTGTGCAAATCTGATTGAACTTGCTAAACACATAAGTGTTCACTAGCAAGTAAACCATCAAGAGCATTACTGATCCAACAGTTTACACCTCACTAGTTGCCTCAATCTCAACTCCCTCATCAAAAACTTCTTCTTCAATTAGGTTCGTAGTGTCTTCAACAAACTCTACTACCTCTACGCCATCATCACTCTAGAAATCATCATCTTCGGGTTCTGGTCCATGATTCCAAGGCGTGGGATACCAATAAGGTGACTCATCACGACTAATATCTTGCTGAACTGAAGGTGGGACTGCTTCGTCCATGGTGCCTCCGATTCTGGGATTGTGTCAATCATATTTCCAGATGAATCCTTATAACTGAAGGTAGGATTTTGTCTCTGCGTTCGCCCAGAACTCATTAAGAGTTTCAGTATGGATTGGAGGATCAACGGTGAGGGCAGTGAAGTATTGTGATTTGACGACTAAATCGTATTGGGACCAGGCTTCATGTTTCTCAAAGTAGCCTCTTTGATTGTGTCCCTGTTTCAGTGTAAGAGCCATGTGGTTTGTGTGTGGGTGGATCGAACAGTGTTTTTGTTTGCACGTAAAGGGTTTGAGAGTGTTTTTGAGAGAGGAGGGAATTTTGCTTTTTGAAAGGATAAGTATTGGAAAAGGTGTTTATCAGAAGTTTATAACCGCCTTAGGTCAAACTTTTGAAGTGGTAAAATGTCTGATTTACCCTTAATGACAAAACTGATGATGAAGAACAGCTTTCATCAGTAGTTCCCATTTTTCTCTTCAGTAGTTTGTTAACAACAAATGAGAATGTTTATAAACACTTTATTCATAACTTCTGAAGTTTATTTTATCAGAAGTTAGTCATTTTTCAGAAAATATTCCCATACTGATGTTTTGTACATCAGTAGTTTCTCTCTTTTTGTTTTTTTAGAAGTTTTAGAACAAAACAGATGTAAGTGAAAAATAAAATATGTGCAAAAAAGTAAAAGAAACACTTACAAATTCAACATCCCAAGCATGGATAATAACTTCTGAAATGTTGATGTGTCAAGGGGTTTAGTGAATATGTCAGCTATTTGATTAGCTGTTGTCACATGCTTCACTTCAATCTTGCCTTTTTCATAGCAATCCCTTATGAAATGATACCTAATTTCAATATGTTTAGTCTTTGAGAAGTGAACAGGATTTTGAATGATGCTAATGGTAGATTTACTGTCTACAAGCAATGGTGTCTTGGTCTCTTTGATTCCATAATCAAGAAGTTGATATTGGAGCCATTGTATCTGTGATGTACAACTTGCAGCTGCAATGTATTCAGCTTCAGCAGTTGAAGTTGCAACAAATGTTTGCTTCTTTGATTTCCATGACACTAGACAGTTTCCCAAGAATTGACAACCACTAGATGTTGATTTTCTTGACATTTCGCACCCTGCATAGTCACTATCTGAAAAAGCTAATAACTTGGTATTGCTAGAAGCAGGATACCAAATTCCAAGTGTAGGAGTTCCTTTCAGATATCTGAAGATTCTTTTGACTGCAATTAGGTGTGATTCCCTAGGAGCTGATTGATATCTAGCACAGACACATGTTGAAAACATAATATCTGGTCTAGAAGCAGTTAGATATCAAAAGGGAACCTATCATACATCTATACATGGTTTGATCAACCTGTTTTCCTTGATCATCTGGTTCAACTTGTGTGGTAGGTGTCATGGGAGTGGAACATGATTTATAGTCTTGTAAAGAAAATTTGTTCAGTAATTCTTTAACATATTTAGATTGATGTATAAAAGTTCCATTTGTTTATTGCTTAATCTACAGTCCTAAAAAGTACTGCAACTCTCCCATTGTACTCATCTCAAATTTTGATTGCATGAGTTTCTTGAATTCATCACACAGTTTTGTGTTTGTTGAACCAAATATGATATCATCTACATAAATTTGAACAAGTAAAACATGATTTCCAACATGTTTAATGAAAAGAGTTTTATCAATGGACCCTCTTGTAATGTTATTTTTGAGCAAAAAGTTGGAAAGTGTTTCATACCAGGCTCTAGGAGCCTGTTTTAGCCTATAAAGATCAAGCTTGTACACCCACTCAGGATGAGAAGGATCCTCAAACCCAGGTGGCTGACAGACATACACTTCCTCTTTGATCTTTCCATACAAAAATGCACTTTTAACATCCATTTGAAAAACTTTAATTTTGTTGGAAATAGCATAAGCCAGAAATAACCTGATGGCTTCAAGTCTTGCAACTGGAGCAAAGGTTTCATCATAATCAATTCCTTCTTCTTGAGAATAACCTTGTACCACCAGTCTTTCCTTGTTCTTAATAATCATACCAAGCTCATCTTGTTTGTTCCTGAAAACCCATCTTTTGCCAATTGGTAGATTGTTTGGTGGTAAGGGACAGATTTCCCAAACCTGTTGCTTCTTGAATTGGAGCAACTCATCTTGCATAGCTTGCACCCAATTGTTGTCTTTGAGGGCTTTTTGGTACTTCTTAGGTTCCAACTGAGAAATGAATGCTGAGAAGAAGCAAAAGTTGGAAAGCTGGTTTCTTGTGAGAACCCCTGTTGCAATATCACCCATGATTTGATCCAATGGATGATCTTTGTGTTCAGTCAGTTGTTGTAAACCATTAACAGGTGTAGGTGGCTCTTGTACTTCATCAAACAAACCACTGAGGTTTACAATGTCTGGTTCAGCTATTTGAACATCTTCAGTAGTTGTAGTAGCTGAAACAGATGTTTGAGTTTGTACATCAGCAGTTGTTGAATCAGAAGTTTGTGAAACTTCTGATGGTTTAAAATTGACTTAATGGCTATGGTGCTGGATCCTCATCATCAAACCTCTGATCACCATAATAAGTAGGTTTAGATGAAGTGATAGTCTTTTCAGGTCCGAAATGGAAGCTGTCAAGGTCAAAGAGTTCAGCAGGATGTGCTGGAATAAGAGTGTGTTTTGACTTATTGAACTTGACATTCAGTGTTTCTTCTAGTATGTTGGTTCTTGAGTTAAAAACCTTGTAGGCTTTTCTAGTGGAAGAGTAACAAAGAAAATAACCTGAATCAACTTTAGCAGCAAACTTTGAAATAGAGTCTTTAATGTTTAGAATGAAACATTGACATCCAAAAGCCCCGAAAAAGGAGATAAGGGGCTTCAAGCCATGAAGAACTTCATAGGAAGTTTTGGAGTGTCTCTTGTTGACAAGGACTCTATTCTGAACATAACATGCAGTGTTGACTGCTTCAGCCCAGAAACACAATGGTAGGCCTGAATCAGCTAAAATTGTTCTTGCTGCTTCAATTAATGTTCTGCTCTTCCTTTCTACCACACCATTTTGTTCAGGAGTTTTGGGAACCCTGAATTGTCTAATAATCCCTTTAGACAAACAGAATTCATCCAGAGTTTTGTTCCTCAACTCTGTCCCATTATCACTTCTAATGGCTTTGACAGATAGAGAATATTGTTTCTCTATTTGTAGAATGAAGAACTTGATGATATCAGCTGCCTCATCCTTTGAAAATAAGAAGAATACCCATGTGAATCTTGAATAGTCATCAATGATAACTAAGCAGTACTTCTTCTTACCAAGGTTCATGATTTTTACTGGCCCAAATAAGTCCATATGGAGTAGTTGAAGACATGCAGTTGTTTTAGATTCTTCAATAGATTTACAGGAGAACTTATGCTGCTTTCCCTATAAACAGGATACACAGTGTTCTTGACACTCGTATACTTTCAAGGGTAAACCTCTGACCAAGCCCATTTTTGTGACTTTATTTATGGTTTTAAAGTTCACATGGACAAGTATCTTGTGCCAGAAATCAGTCTCTGAAGTTGATGTCCTTGAGAAGAAACAGGCAGTGTTGTTCAGTACTTTGTCCTTTTCAATGTCCACTGCATATACATTTCCACATTTTTTGGCTATTAACAAAGTATGATCTTCAATGATGTTCTCTGTCAACTTTTGGCCTTTTGGTGATATGATCTTGCATGCTATCTTTGTGAAAAAGGAAGAATATCCTTTATCACACATTTGTGACACACTTAGCAAGTTGTACTCAAGGTTTTCAACCAGATTGACCTTGTCAAACTGTATTTTGCCCGAAGAGACATTGCCATGTCCTAACACATATCCCTTGGCATTGTTCCCAAAGGATAAAGATCATTCTCTTTGACTGATAAAATTGTTTATCAGGTATCCGCATCCTGTCATGTGCATTGAGCCTCCACTGTCAACATACCAAATTCTATTTAAGCCTCTGGAGACACTCTGCACAAAGTAGCAAATTAGTTAGATTTGGGAACCCAAGCCAGTTTGGCTTTGGGTTTGCTGTTGAGAACATTAACAGTTTATTCTTGACCAGGTTGAGGAATCCATGTCTTTTTGGCAATGGATTTTTCATTAACAGCAATTGTGGTATCCTTTTTAGGACCACCATCAACCTTGGTCATCAGTAGTTGCAGCATATTTATGAGATCTTTAATCTAACAGTTTGTGAAACTGCTGATGATGTAGGTCTAACTACTGAAAGAGAATTTTGAGAAAAAGATTGTTGTTGAGATTTCAGCTTTTTTTGAGAAAAGTGTTGTCTGGTTGTTGTTTCATGGGAAGAAAAGTTTCTTCAAAATCATTTTTGAGTTGTTTTCCCACAACCAGTTGTAAATTTTTCTTGTTATACTGAATTCCTTTTCTGTATCTACAAAATTCTGTTTTGTGGTTAAACAAACCACAAATTTCACATTCTTTTGCCTTTTCTTTTTCATTTAAAGGCAAGTTTCTGACTGTCTTGATTTGATTTATGTCATCAATAGTTTTCAGGTTCTCAACTCCTGATGTAGATGAAACTACTGATGGCTTAAAGTTAGATTTTATCAGTACTTCTGAAGAACTTTCTTTTAAAGTTTTTAGAAAGTTTTCATGAAAAGATGTGCATTCTTTCTCTTCAGAAGTTTCTTCTTGAACAATTTTTCTCCCATCTTCAGTGGTTTTGGGAGAAAAATCAGTTGGTGTTTCGGTGTGATTGTACCCTATGCCAAACCTAACATTTGATGCACTTTGTTTGTTAAGCAGCAGTTGGTACCCTTTACATGACTCAACCCATTTCTCACAGTCAACCTTGGTGTCAGCAAGCTCTTTTCTGACATTTCCTAGGTCTTCTATCATTATTTTAATTTGTGCTTGGGTTTCAATAGAATTGTTAGTTAATTTAGAATTTTCTTTTGTTTTAGAAGCAAGCTTTCTTTCTAAATCACATTTCATTTGAGTAAATTTTCTATCAGAGTCATTGGCTTTGCCTTGTAAATGCACATTAGTCTTTCTTATGAGAGCAAAAGATTCTTTACATGAGTTTGAACAAAGTTTTGTTAAAGATTCTTTTGATACCAGAGACAGGGCAGATTTTGAGGTGCAGCCCTCAAATGCCATTAAGGCAAAAATTCTTTCTGCCATTGTCAGGTTCTCCCCAGCTGATGTCAAACATTTTTTGTCTACATCAGGATTGCACTCTGTAGTGTCAAAAGGAATACTGCTCCAGTCAACATACCCTGAAGTGAACAGACTTTGTTGTGAGGGTTGCTGAGTTTGTGGAGGTTGTTGAGCAGTTGGAATGGAAGGGATTGATTGTTGGCTGTGCATTTGTTGAGCAGGCATCTATACATATTATATTTGTGACACATATTGGATTTGTGGAGCTTGTGCCTGTACAAAATGTGCACTTCCCTGTGTTCCATTATTCCTATTATAACTAGGGTTAAACTGATTTCCAGACTGAGATTGGTTGTAGCTAGAGCTTCTACATTCTCTAACAAAGTGTCCCAACTTCTGACACTTATGACATCTAAGCTTAGATTTATCAAAACCAATTTTTGTAGAACTGTTTAGTTCTGGAAATTTACTTCCTGGCCTTTTATAAAATTTGTTTGTTTTTATACTTAACATGGCCAGTTGGTGTAAAATGTCCATTTCTTCTAAGTCATCACTGCTGAAATTTTTTAAATCATCCATGATAAAACACATGTTATCAGCAGTTTGACTATATTCATCATTGTCATAACCTAGGAATGATCTTTCTGATGAGATCCCAGCAGTTATGTCAGTGTGGTCAAAAGATCCAAAACTATTTGAACAAGTAGGTGAGTCTTGTCCCAATAGTGTTATACTACCTGGTAAATAGTCATCAACTGTTTTACCAGAACTCTGCATTTTTTTTCTTTTGATCAATTTCTCTTTCAAAAGTTAGCAATCTCTCATGTAATTTTGTAAGAGTGAGGGAGTTAAAGTCAGGTGAAGATCTGAGGATTATAGAATAAGTTTCCCATTTTTCTGGTAAAGACCTTAAAAATCTATGAAGCATAGATACATTTGTATAGGTCTGACCATTTAATTTCAACTCAGATATTAATGAGGAAAATCTTTCAAATTGTTGTGTTAAAGTTTCCCCATTTATGTGAGTAAATGTTTCATATTGTTGAGCCAGGATTTCTCTAGTGTTGGCAATCACCTCTTCAGTTCCTCCAAACTGTTCTTTTAGGCAGTCCCAAAGCTCTTTGGCACTTTGACAGTGTAAAAGTCCAGAGTAGATTTCATTTAGGAGTGCCATTGCCAACACAAAGAAAGCTTTAGCATCAAGCTCAAGTTTTAGGAAATCTTCTTCTGTGTAGTCTTTTGAGTCCTTTGGTATTTCAACTTTAGTTTCAAGATTAATGTTTACTGGTTTGTGAGGACCATATATCACAGATTTCCAACAACCGGTGTTGGTCTGAGACAAAGTATGTGCCATCCTTTTCTGCCATATGTTGTATTCAAAACGAACAATCATAACAGGTTTATTGGCAGAACCAGTATTATGTGGATTCATTTCAAATATCTCTTAAAGTGATGGATGTTGAAAAAGTGAACTTTTAATCCTTTATTGAATATCAATAAGAGCCTGTGTCTGATTCTCAATGTGTTAGATTGATATGTGATCAGATAAACCAGTGCTCTGATACCAATTGTTGGATCAATATGCTCTTTGACAGTTTACTTGCTTGTGAACACTTATGTGTTTAGCAAGTTTAATCAGATTTGCACAGCGAAATAAGTATATAAAGTTTCACTATCAACAAGAGTTATTACTCCCCCTGGATGTTTGCAAACTAAAGACAAGTTAATGAGAATCTAAGTATTGAATGTAAATGACAATAAATAAGCAGATAGATTCTCAGTTAATGAAATGGAAATAACAAGTAAGAGTTTTGAAGGATTTCAGTTCTCAATTAAAATCGATGTCTAAAACAGAGGGATGAACCCATCTAAATATAGACTTACAAATGCATGAACCTTGTTACAAAAGCAAGTCTGCAACAAGTTGTAGTCTTGGAACTTGTACAAAATATAAAGTAATAATAAACAATTAAACTACTGAAACATAAGGGCGGTGGAAAGATTCTATTACAAGTGCTGATGAATGACAAACTACTGATGAGTAGTTTGTCTTCAGTAGACTTGTCTGGTTTGACTTCAGAACTTCTAATCTATCTTCTTCAGTACTTGTTGAATCCCTCTTCAGTACTTGTGTCTTCTTTCTTCAGTAGTTCTATACTTAGAATAATTTGGCAGAAGTATGAATTAGACTAAGGTTTTCAAAAGTGGTTTCCTCAATCCTTTCTGACCTTACACTATATAAAAGAGCATGATTTTTAACTAAAAGATAAATAAAACGATAAAAAAGTAAACAAATAAAATAAGACAAGAAATAAAGCAGCAAGGTCGAGAGATCAAAGAGTAAACGCTCACGAAAGGGGAAACAGAAATGGAGAAGTTGGTTGCCTAGACTGGGATTCCTAATGATAAAGCTGAAAACTAACGGAAAATGGATACTCGAATGACTACCGGGATCTACGGATATAACCGACTCGGGACACACTATAGTATCTAGATCTCCTCTCGGTCTCACAAGAACACTAAATGAAATCCTAAGCAGTGTGAAGCTCACCGGGTAAAGAATGGATCACCTATCGGTCTCACCAAACATACAAGTTTACGCACCCAAAGATTAGATCTCCTCTCGGTCTCACTAATCACGAAACACCTAACAGTATCAAGAGGTGAATCTATTCCTAAAGGTAAATGTTTGGGAAAGCGGATAAAAAAGATACTGGAAAAGAAATTCACTATTGTGTAATATCTAACCAAATAAACCAATAAATCCTAACAAACACACAACTTATCTCCTCTCGGTCTCAAGGTAGGTGACAAACTCAAAATGATGTCAAACATGAAATTTCTAGACCATAAGTCAACAAGTCAACTTATCAAATCATCACACGAAGCAAATGATAAAAATATGCAACTTTTAGTTTAAAAACACTAAGTAAATAAACCAAAGCCACATACGGGTCTAAAAATGTAACACAAACATCATCCGAGTAACAAATCACAACAAAAAACAACAAAGATTAGATTTTTATACATAAACAAGTGTCAACGAGTAGCCAAATACCAAAAGAAATAATTTAAAATTAAAATTCATCCCAAGTCTAGACAACCAACATAAATCTAGCCAACCATAATAGACAACCAACATAAATCTAGCCAACCGTAGCCGCCGCCCCTTCTTTGTGACCTTTCAACTTCTAAATATTAATTCTTCTTTTCTTTTCTCGTGATTTTTG
Source organism: Ambrosia trifida (assembly GCA_028751855.1). Classification (NCBI taxonomy): domain Eukaryota; kingdom Viridiplantae; phylum Streptophyta; class Magnoliopsida; order Asterales; family Asteraceae; genus Ambrosia; species Ambrosia trifida. The sequence continues at coordinate 91,931,370 of CM054122.1, read as the reverse complement.
CTCCAACCTCTGCTACTCTTTTCTTTTTTTATTATATATATATATATATATATATATATTTGTTTGATAAGATAGTGATGACCCCACTTCTATTTTATTCCTCTTTGTGAGTTTTCTCTTTAACCCTTTAAATAACTAATGCAAACCAATAATGAGTAATATTTAATAAAAACTAACCCAAAAACTATTTAAAGTGTAGAGAATGTTGATAAAAATATATGTATATTTTAGAGCGTATCAGATAACGTTCAAAAATAAATAAATTTCGTCGTAATTTCAAATAATCTTGGTTGACGTACATAAAGCGCAATTGAGGCGCGCTTTTAGGCAAAAAAAAATGGCCCGAGGCACGCACCTATGCTATTCTACACAGCTCTTATTTGTGTAGCAGAATGTTGTACCACATACTAAGGCAATACATGTATGTTTTTATATGTTAAAACACGTACAAAAAGCACACCACTTTTGCCCTTTGCACCTAGGATTTAGACTTTGTCTTCTCGATGCTCTTCTCGCTTTTTAAAACCAAGACTCATCCCTAGGCCGCCTTCATAGCGGCTTAAGCGTGGCGCTTTAAAGTACAAAAGTCAACGCCTTATCTGACAGCGTACTAGGTTGTCTGATAAATTGAAACATGTTAACCCAAAGCACCGCGTTATGGCCATAGCTTGATGCTTTGGTATTTTTTAACCCTAAAGCACCAAACTATAACCATAGCTCAATCTTAGGGGTAGAGGTAAGGATGTCTACATCTAACCCTCCTCAGACCCTACCTTAGCTTTGCTATAGGTGGGATTAACTGAGTATGATGATTAAATAATTTGTTTTAATTAATTTTCCTATAAAAAAGAAAAAGTTTTGTTATAATAAAATAAACTAAAAGAAAAAGATAATTTTCAAATTTAGCCTATTAAAAGTTGATGTACTTTATGTTAGAGACACATGCTTTTTAAACTTCTCATAATCTCCCTTTCAAATTAAATTAACATATAAAATATACTATCTTCGTCACTATCCTTGTCGCTGCTTACACAGACGCCATCGTTCTCGTCGGGAAAAAAAAATTCGTCATTCAAAATTCCACTCTCTTTTCACTCCCTACTTCATCTCTTCTAATTTGAAGGGTAGCTTGCTATAATCTCAGGGGTAACGTATTACATAAAAGGTAAAAAAACACAAAAATGTCTACTTTGCCGGAAAAATTAAGGGTAACATGTGTTACCCTGCCCTAAGGCTATATCCGCCCCTGACTGCATAGAAAAGGGCTAAAAATTGTCAAATGTGTATCTATTGATTTGATAAGTAATTTTTATTGTTTAAATATCTCTAAAGAGATATTTTGGATTGAGCATCATCAAAAGGTACTAGGTGCATAAGTTACGATCCCATCTAAAGAGATTACATGTTCCCCTACATACATTACACCTGCCTAAAAAGGGTCAAAATAGGTTTTGAATCTTTGGGACAATTCATATATTTGGAATCATAAAAGATTCGTAATTTAATTGAATAGATGTGTCAAGGCAGAATTCACTTTGAAGATACATATGTCGTGATACTTTATTTCACAATTGAATCAATTTAAAAAAGACCTAAAGTTAGGGATTTATCAATAGGTAATATTGCCCCAATGCCCAACCAAAGGGCCACTGCGATACCAATAAAAAATACAGTTGTCGCAATTGAACGACGAAATGGATTTTATAATTTATTAACATTCTCTAACAAGGGTACTGTTAATAATCCCGCGGGTATTGATACCATTAACATTACACCTGCCAAATGTTTGTAAAAGTGTGCGCAAAGATGAGATTTTGAAAACCTATTACATGTCACACAATGTGCGCCCATCAACACACCTAGTTATAATTACAATGATAAATTGAATACTATGTTTTCTTATATGTGATTAAAGTTAAAATTCAAAACCATGGTAACAATCACCGAAAATAATAAATTAATAATAATAATAATATTAACCTATATCTATATTACATTATAAAGAGTCAAATGTGGCTATAATAGTAATTTTCTATGATTTTTAAGATGACGTATGAAGAGTTTTTGCTTTACACCCAAGATGTCATAAAAATTATTCCAATACTACCTATATTTTCAAAAGCAACTTGTACATTTTTTTGTGATATTGAATGAAATGGTTGAATGCACCCATTGAGTTTGAATGGCACTATGTTTGACATTATAAAGTTAAATATATTGTTTTCAACATCTAAACTAACGGGTATTTTTTTTATCTATGGTTCAGCTTTAAAAATCATATATTTGACTTAAAATTCAAAACGTAAAGCAACTTTTAATAATTCTTACTTGCTATGAAAATGAAAACTTTAAAAAATATAATTTACTAAACAATATTCTTTCCAAAGTGATTGATAAAAAATGGAAATCATATATGTCAGCAATTCGTAAAAAAAAATACCATGATGATATGTTTTTTAATGGTGTTTGATTCATCAAATGGGTTGTTGGTCTAATAACGAATTCGGATTATCGTTTCAACTATTCATATCAGATCCTTATCCAAACAAAATTCTGAATTTGGTTTTCTAGTCTAATTCTAACCTACGAATTTCAAACCGCATTGACAATTTGACGCTACTATTGAATTTTATTTTATATACTTTTGGTTTGCTTTCTTTGAATTTCACCCCAACAAACACTTATCTGTTATTTTATATACTTTTGGTTGCTCCAAATTTCGAATGTGTCATTTCTTATTCAAAACAAATTTCGAACTTATGGTTTTTGATTTCAATCGAATTGAAATTCAAAATTAGTTTCCGTTTCAAATCTGGATTTTTTATTTCCCAAATTCTGCAATTGATTCAAAAAATAAATCTCTATTAAATAATACAAACTGGTGTGCATTGCTTTTCATTGATTTATAAATCTTAAATAAATTTGGATCTTAAAACTTAAGTCGATTATTCTAATTAGTTATCACGATTCCGATTTGCCGAGGCCTCTGTTAATCAATTATTTGTTTGAGAGGAATACGATCGTATCCTACAGCACCATCTCCGGCGCTCCAGTACGACAGGCGAGGTTTTTCATCTACTTAGTTTTTCAGACACCTTCTCCGCCCCAGGTGCTTTCCTTCCTTAACATAAACATATATTGTACCAACCCAGTATTTTTCAAAATATTCAAGCGAGGGGTGATTTATAGAAATAATAGGCATTGGGTGATTTTTCCGTGAGATGGTGTCCACGGACGAGGGGTGCGGGAAAGGGAAAGATTTCGGGGTATAGTTTACGTGTGGCCTCGTGGAATGTAGGTACACTAAATAGTAGATTGTTGGAGGTGATAGATACACTTAAAAAATGTAGGGTAGAGATTGCGTGCCTTCAAGAGACTAGGTGGAAGGGACAAAAGGGGGATGAGCGCAATGGTTATAAGTTATTATATTCGGGGTCCGATGGGTCAAAGAATGGGGTAGGATTTTGTAACATTTGTAATTTTTCCTTAGACTTGATTACAACTCTAGAGATCTAAAGTAACAATAATTTAAAGTCCTAAAAGTTAAAATGCTCAAATTTTATTTTGTAGAAACGTGGACATTTTTTTTTTTTTTGCCAAAAAATGTGAAACTAATTACAATTGTTTTATAAATATACTAGCTTTTATTTCGGGAGCGTCCCGGGTTGAAATATCTAATATGACATAATAAAATATTTAATATTACAACATAATTAATGACTTGTCAATATATGATTAATGATGATGATTATTATTATTATTATTATTATTATTATTATTATTATTATTATTATTTATTTTAAACAAATCTCTGTCGGGTTACAAAAAATAGTCGTTTTTTTTTCTCCGTTTTTATATAGCACTATGGTACTCGTTGGAAAGATAATAAAACGCTCGTTAATTTGCTGTAATTTTTTTGTTTAAAAATTCTTGTATATAAAAGACACTAACGTTTAAAAGTTATGTGAGAAAAATGAGAGAGAAAATAATAAAGGTTTAATATTTACATTTAGTATATATTAGTTATTTAATAGATTAGGTTGAACATATTTAAACCATATTTATTTATTTTTTTTTAATTGTTCTAGAGTTGCCACATCACATCATATATGGCATCTCTCAAAGAAAAGATTGCATAAGAGTATGACATGTAAGATTAGCCCCTTTGCAATATAGGAAAAAGATCAAATAGGAACCAAAAGCCTAGTTAGGAACTTAGGAACCAATCTGAGCCATTCATCTTTGATCTTGATCTAGGGGGTAGTTATGTAATTAGACAATTAAATATTATATTTTAATTTAATTAAAAGTTTTATATATGGCAGTTAATTATCTTACTGCAATTAATATGCAAGTTTTTTTTTACTTTCCTTAAATCTCTCAACCTATTATCATCTCTAATCCCAAATCAAAAAAAAATCACGTTTGATTGAATTCCATTGAATCGAAATAACTTCCAGTCGAATTTAGAAGATTTAAATTGATTGAATTGAAAAAACTTTCGATTTAAAAGAATCTAAAATTGGCCAACGATTCAGATTTCCAAGTTATGGATAATAATTCTAAAATGAAAACATTGAATTACAATCTCATGTGATAGAAGATCATATAACCGTTGTATATATGTGTTTGATGATGATGATGAATGAACAAAAAAAAAAAACTGATATACACCAATGTACACTTCAAAAACGAATATACACCAATGTATATCTGTGTACATCAATGTATATCTGTGTTGATAATGAATGAAAAACGAATATACACCAATGTATATCTGTGTTGATGACGATGAATGAAAAAACCAATATACACCAATGTATATCTGTGTTGATGATGTTGAATGATGATGAATGAAAAAACGAATATACTGTTGTAGATATACCGAGATATAATTTTAATAGTATATACAATAAATACGTTTGGGTATACCATAAACACTAATTTGCTGTTTCCAAATATACATGAGTTTCTTATTAATTACCTAATAAATGATATTGAACAAAAGACATTAATACCCCTTTATTAAAATAACAATTAATTAAAGTTTTACTTATTTACAATCATGCCATTGAAGATGGATGGCCCAGATTGGTTTCTATAGTTCCTACATAAGGGTTGGTTTCTATTTGAACCCTACCCTTGCAATATATATATATATAGATATATTTCTTGAAAAAAAAAAAAACATAATAATAATTTAAGTGTTCGTATACTAACGCTAAAAAAATTATGTAAATTATGTTTGTTGACTAAATTGTATAGGTCACGTTTTTTCTTCCAATCATACAATTATTATATCTTTATTTGGTTATTAGATATTTTTATTAAATCTAGTGACTAGGAAAAGAGAGTAGATAACATTGAGAAAATTTTAATTTGGTAGTTGATATACATAAAATAAAGTGACAGGCACAAACAATCCATATGCCATTTCGTTTTACTTATTTATTATTATTTTAATAACTTCCTAAACCAAATACAACTTCAACTCCTACTCTATAAATATCATAGTCATCCCTCCCCTAAACACTAAGAATTTTCACTAAAACCTCCCATCTTAAGCCAAAAAAAAAAACTGAGCTTCCAAGTAAGTAATTTAAGTTACGCAATGTTGTTTTTTATACGCTTTTATTAATTTATTATTTATAACCTTTTAAATCTAGCTTGATAATTCTTTTAAAACCTGTAACATAAAGTTTATAAACTTATTTTATCGTATGTTAACTAAAAACAATTTTTAAAATATTCAAAGGTGCACATAAGTGCAACCCTTGATTTGGACAGGACGCAAAAGTGAACTTAAAACCACCATAACTAAACTTTTACAACACTTTTTAATGCAAAATCAGATACCATGATCAAGATCATCAAATTCTCGTTTCAATGGTATATTATATGTCAAAAAACTCATCCATTTTGGCCCTTAACGAACCCAAACAAAACAGGTGGTTCAAATCTAGACGTGCTGTTTTGTTTCACATTTTCGACCTATTTCTAGGGCTCAAATGAAAAACATTTCTAAATGAAAGTTGTTCAAAATAGTTCGATTTATCTTACTGTAAATTTTAAGAATTTTTGGAAGTCGTTTGATATTTTTAAAACGTAATTTAAAACAGTAGCTGCAATCTGTCCAAAACGTTATTTCAACAAATCTAACCTATCTAACACTGCACCTATTATTCTTTCGATTATCCTACCCTTATAAGAACTCTAGACTCTTAATATGACCCTAAAACAACACTTCTTATTACTTTAGGGTATTATTACTAAACGTTTACATATCCCCACTTTTTTTTACTGCTTTTAATGCTTTTGGGGTGAAACATGTTTGAAACTTGTGCAATTACATTTTCGCATTATACTATAAACATTATACACTTGTGAACTGGTTGTGGTATATATTGTCACACCCTCAAATTCCACGTGCGGGGTTTTACCGCGAGGCGCGTGACAAACCAGCATCTAAGTCAACGTTCACAGTAAACGACACTATATGATACGTAAAAATCACAAAAGTAAACCATTAAGTTTTCATAAATAATCCATCGTTGCGGAAGCGTAAAACTTTATTACAACATGACAGTAAAAGTACGGAAGTCTGAAAATGCTAAACAAAATGCATGTGGATCCTAGACGCCGTGAGACACCGTGCGCCTATGATATGTTGCTACCTCAACGAACTGAGACAAACATGCTAAAAACGTTAGCAAATAATGCCGGTGAGTTCACAGGTTTTTAAATAAAATGACTCCAAAAGTTTCAAAGAATACCCTTGGCCAAACCAGGCCACATGTGTACCAACCAGATGAATACCTATCACTACTACAATTGGAAAACCATTACTGGACACGAATACATGAATACAAGAATACATGAATACACCTGCCCGAATACACGAATACAAGAATACAAGAATACCGCAAGAGACAACATGCACCCGTCCGACCTCTAGTCGACGAGTGGGGCCGGTCACGCCCAAATAGATCTATCCATATTTCCCTCGTTGTGCAACCACCGCACAATCATGGTTTTCCCCGGGACTTTAACGAATTGTATAGCAACCCGAAAGAATACCCCAACACATAAAGAATTCAAGAATACCAGTACGTAATACCATATAACCAACGACTACCTTGTAAGCTTTACCAATACGAGTACTTAGCAAATCATAGGTCTTATGAATACCAAAACGTGATATGACACACCTTTTATGAATACGAAAACGTAAGTTGACACACCTTTTACGAGTACGAAAACGTAAGTTAACACACCTTTTTATGAATACGAAAACATAAGTTGACACACGTTTAATGAATACAAGTACCCAGCATGTTTTTACCCCGAAAGCAAAACCAGTAAAAAGTGGGGCTGTGAACTCACCTTACAGTGCGTCCTCAGTAAGATAGAAATCCGATACGTGTGTGATAGTCCATACTAGTGGCGACCTATCAATGAGTTTACATAAGTGTGATGACTACTAACCCGAAGGCTAATCAGTCCCCAAGTTGTCCAGACCGTGACCGTGTATGTTGAAAACATGTTTAAACGTTAAACCGACCAAACCAGACAATACCCGACATCCCATTGGTGACCCGACATCCCACGTGTTTGCCACATACAAGATATCATGCAACTTATGCAATTAAACACTTAGCATGCGCAAATATTTACCCTATCTAGCATAACACCCAATTAATGCATAAACAAGTCCGAAAACATGTTACTAAGTTATTAGACATGTTACGGGGTTCCTAACATGTTCCTAGGTGTCAATCCGTGTTTCGGGATATTAAAATGCACATATGACAGCAATACACGCGATTAGGAATCAAACATGTGATTAGGAAAAGTCAACTGGTGATTAGGAGAGTCAAACTAGTGAATAGAATTGTAATCACTAGTAATAATGGCGATTGGGCTCCCAATCGCCTATATTATAGGCGATTAGGGGCCAATCGCCTATATTATAGGTGATTAGGGACCTCTAATCGCTAGTACTGTTCTGTTCCGACTTTTTGCGTGTTTAGCCCTCCAAATCAAATCCGAAACATGTGTAAACACCCAATATCCAACCCAAAACATTAACCCAACTATTTCAAGCAAAAACCCCTAATTTATCATCACCCTAGCCGTCCCGAATGCATGCGGTTTCCCAAAATAGCATAACTAGCATGTAAGTATCACATCAACATGCAAAGCTTACCCAAAATAGCAAATATCTAGATTTCATCACATAACGACATTGTTCGACATTATCCTACTATTCTAGCATCATCCTAGAGTAAACCCTAACCTCAAACAATCAACAAAACGCAACATATCATCATCAATCCACCATAATCATTCAAACGGGTCAAAACGCCTAATATCAATATTACACATCTATGAACCTTCAAACTCCTAGGTTATCATCATATTAACTCATTTAGATCAGAAACACAATAATAACATAAGAACAATCATGTTTAAATGATAAAAATCCTAGCTTGCATGAATACATCACATATAACAAGTATAGAGGTTTGGGTTTGTTTTGAAACTGATTTTAATGAGTTTTCAAAGACACAAATGTTTATAAATCAGGTCTGGACCTTTAGGGATCAAAAAATATCATTATAAAGGTTTGGGATGAAGAACACACCTTGAAATGATGAGATTATGACGTGTAAAGCTTGGAAATGTGATTTCTTGCTCAAAAACGTGTTGCAGAGGTTGGATAAGGTATGGGGTGGCTTTGGGGTGTATTAGGGTTTCACAAATGATGTTTTAAAACATAAGGGTGGTATTTATAGGCGTTTTTAGTCATCATATGCAGTTCAGGCGAGTACGGGCTGTTACTGGCGATTAAGGATTCTAATCGCTAGTAACTACTAGTGATTAGCCCCTAATCGCCCCAAAGGTTCTTCTACTCGCCATTTATACTGGTGATTAGGATGCTATAAGACATGTTGCTACACGTGATTAGGATGCTATAAGACATGTCGCTACACGTGATTAGGATCCTAATTGCCTATACTATTGGTGATTACGCGTAATCACCTATAATGTCATGCAATTACGCGAAATCACTATTTTAACACATATAAACACGTATTCACATACCGGCAAGTCACATAATGATTGTAAGCACATAATGCATGATAACTAACACGTTCCCATCCGTTCACCAATTCCCGGGACTTGAGATTTACGTGTGTTCGTTAAACCTGGCGATTCTACAAATCACTCATCCGTGTTCCCATGGTTATGGACCGACTCTCAATGATCCCGTGGATCATTGTAACGACTCCCGATGATTCCCGGAACCATCATAACGACTCAACTGACCTAGTTAAGTATGTTTGAAAACGTTTTTCGCTAAGGTAGACTTATGTGTTTTATAAAATGTTGACCTAAACGTGTCGGGTGTCACATATATGGTCCGCCTCAGTACATTCATTAACTTTGATCAAGCCGCCTGTGTAGATTATAGCGCTATAGGTCTGACAAGCCCATCCCCCGCATAAATTTAGGGATGATCGAAACAGTAACAAAAATTACTAACTTGCGAGTTAGTTCTCAATCGACACAAGGGTTGATTGTACAAAACAATGACTTGAGCTACCAGTATATCATGTTCACAGGCATCATCTTTGTTTAATTCTTTGTCACAGTAATTGCTACATGAACATTTTTTTTCACTATTTTATTTTAAACTTATGTATTCTTACCAACTATTTATAGTTGACCTCTCCATTTTCCAAACTTAACATGTTTCAGGTATTCAGTTGCTTGGAAGTTTTAGCATTTGCTTGTGGAACACATAGGAGTTGAAGTCTTAGATTCAATTAAATTAAACAAAATATTGTTTTTTGAACTTATTTGATTGTATGTAAATGTTTTAAATAATCTATTGAAATTTAATTTAGTTGCCTTGAGCTATTGAGTAATCGTCACTACGTGGCACCTCGATGTTTCCGCCATCGGTTGGGGTATTACAGATTGGTATCAGAGCCATGGTTATAGGGAATTAGGTTATTAGACACATGACCTAGACTATAACCTTAAGAGTCCAACATAAGTGACCTATTTCTTGCTTGCTATTTGTTTGTGTTTCTCCAATCCATCTTGTGTCTTATTATATTGCTTCTTTCTCTTTCCTTTTACTCTCTTTCCTTATGCTATGTATCTTCAACATCATATCCACGGTGGAGCTATAATGCATCATCACGAAGAAGAACCTACTAAAGACTTTATTCCTAGGCTTGGTGCCTACTTTCTTGATTTTCAATTCCTTCAAAGGATTGAGCTCCATATAATTTTACGAAGCTATATCCTAACTACATACTTTGTGTTAACTCCTGAGTTACAAAATCCATTCATCTGCTTGTTGATATCACCCAAACTGAGTTTCATGCACTACGTGAAAAATGGGCTATGGCACACTTTTTCCAAAACCACCCTGCCACACTTTTGATTAAATGTGTGGCTAAAGATCATTTTTAACACTTGAAAAGCTTCCATACCACTTTTTGTCACACATTTTATATATTCATGTGACCATTGTATAACAACTCAAAACTTTTAGCCACACTTTAAGAAAAAAATGTGACATTTACTTGCCATACTAAACAAAAGTGTGGCAAAATGTGATCTACAACCACAGTATTTGTTTCATGTGACCAAAACCACATTTTTACGAAACCTTTAGCCACACTTTGAGAAGAAAATTGTGACATTTAGTAGTCACATAACAAAAGTATGGCCAAATTTGAACTACGACCACATTATTTATTTCATGTAACCAAAAATATATCTTTTTAAAATCTTTAGTCACACTTTTTAAAAATAACTATGACATTTAATAGTCACACTAAAAAAGTGTGACAAAATGTGACCAACTGTCATAGTATACTTTTAATGATGTAACTAAAAACTAATAAATATTGTCACTTATTTTATTAGTTTGTGTGACCAAAGGCTGGTGTTTATTAGCCACTAAGTTTTTGCTATATTTGGCTAAAAATGTATTTTAGTGTCACTATTAGATATTTCTAAACTAATCTCCTTCCCTAAAGTTCAACCTTTCCGTCCCACCTCAACATCAATACCTTCGTTTGTGTAAATCAAATCATCATTTGGAGATGGGGCATATTTGATGGGTGTTGTCTGCATCCAATCGACTTGCTCGCCGTTTTTATTTGTCGGCTCCGTAACCATGGCTTGGTCGTTCGCCAGGAAAATACTAACTCAAGGTGATCGAGCATGGAACAGACGACGACGATTTCCACTAGATTTCGTTACATCACATTTTTCCCTTTGACTAGCTAGCAATTCGAATTGTAGACAATCTCGAAGAAATTCCACACGAATTTAGTTAAGTTGCTTAAACAAGCTATTGATTTCACTAAAAAATAAACAAATTAATTGTTTTTTCTACTCACAAAAAAAACCATTAAGTTAAAATTAAAATTACTGATTTAAAATTGAAGATAAATACATATATATGTTTTAAAAAATCCTCTACTTTTTATTTGATAAGATCAAACACCAATATATATATATATATATATATATATATATATATATATATATATATATATATATATATATTAATTTTAATAAAATTATAAATCCAAGCATAACTCTTAAAAAAATTGACCAAACTTTAGATCAAATTTCCATTTCCCACTATGGAGGGAAATCACCCTCCAAAACATATTTGTTGTTTTTCATTAATATTGTTCAAAATGAAAAAAAGTTAAAAACAAATAGAAGCCCCCATTCTTCCCCAAAATTGATGATCCTTCTCTTCTCTTACATAAACCCATTTTTACCCTACCCTAATAATCACCACCACGCTCCCCAACGATGTGCAGCGAACAACCACCATCTCGACCTCCTTCTACCCTGCAAACCCCACCATCTTGCTTGCCTATTCACCTCCACCCACTAATCGACAACTATCGAAGGTATTTAGTTTCTTTTAGGCATTTATTAGTTTCTTTTAAGAATTTGATGTCTTTATATATGTCTATTATATATGTGTGTATATGTCTCTGTGTCACTACTAGAAGCTCTATACATCACCATCGAAGCTCTGTACATCACCATGAAAGCTCTGTTACTTTGGTCGAAGCTTATGAAGGTAAACCTAACTCGATTGCGATGCTTGTTTTTTATTTTTTTTATTGTGTGATTTCACCATTAAAGCTCTGTTACTCTAGTTGAAGCTTGATTATTAAGATCTAGGCTTTGAGTTAAAACATTAATCTAGTTGGTTAAAACATTGCTTAACTGTTACTATTGCTTAATTGTAAAGAGCTTAGGTTTGTTAAGATCTAATATTACTTGATTGTTACTATTTCTTAACTGTAAATATTTAGATGACTTTGATGCTTAGCTGTATGAATGTTTATTTTGGTGGGTTATTGAAATTCTAGCCTCTCTTGATTAACCAGACCATTGATTGAACTCAACGTGTTTATATATAGTTAGGATTGTAGTAACGGAAATGCGCAAACCACTACGCCAGATTTGAACTTGGATATCACTACACACACGAGAGAGAGTGGGGTTGAAGACATCACTATCATCTGTTCTAGGGTCATCTATGGAACATTATCGTCATTTGATGCTGGCGATTGTGGCCAGAATGCCGGATTGTGTATCGATGTCACACCTCTTATCGCTGGACAACGATTTATACAGTAGCTAATGGGTGGGTTTCACTTGCTGGTTGCGCCGCATCTCTCGCAGATTTGCGTCTCCTTACCTTTCAACGTAGTTCTTGGTGTCACGGTGGAGCTTTTGTTTGATTTAACAGTTACACCGCAAATGATATGAAACCTCTTTCTCTAACTATTTAAGTGTCTTGAGCCTTCTTATTGTTTTAGCAAGATTATGATATGAAACCTCTTTCTCACACTTCACAAATTTTCACATTGATAGTGATTTTAGTTTTATTTTTTTCCTCATTCATCCATTGTCTTGGTAAATCATTGTTTATGGTGTTTTCATGTTTTTTGGATTTGCCAATTTTTATTAACTTGATTTACCAAAATATCTGTTACATTGCTTTTTGTTTGCTTTCAGGTCAAGAAGCAACGATATTTCCAAGTTAAACATTTGTATTCTCCTAAGGTAACGTGTTAACTTTTATCTATATATCAATATCATTCAGTCTTAGTAAATAATATAATACATTCTCAAATGTTGATCACGTACTATGTTATTTCTTCATATGCATTGTGTATCTTGACTATCGTTTTACTTATTTTTATGTACATTCAGAGCTGACTTACCAAGTTTTGATTGGTATTTTGTCGCAGGCGTTCGTATACCTTTCTTAATAAGGTTTCTTTGACAAGGTAAAGAAAAAGATCGAATAAGTGTGTAACAGCGATTTGGTCTCACTTGGACTTGCTCTTCTTGTGCTTCTTGGCTTGTGGATTCGCACTCAGCTTCAATCTCTTTCCAAGGTAAATAATTATAATCAAGTGGTTTTCTAACCCTTTTGTATAAAGCGCATATGCTATGGTCTGTTTTTTATATACTTGGATCCACTTCTTTATTTTTGTTTGTCATTTTCTCGTCTGGTTTAGTTAACACCTTTTCTGGTACAAGTACTTTACTGTCCTGATTCTATCATTCATTTATTCTGCTTAGAAAACTAAAATAACAAAGGTGGAGGTTGGAACTAGGACTGTCGATGCATCAATGGATGAGTGGCTGCAGGTTTGTATTCTCTATTCTTTTATTTAATTCTAATGATTCAAATTCCCTTTTCGGCATCAATGGATGGTAAACTCTTGAACTACGTAAATATCGGCGGAGGGTTTGATATTTAGAAGAAAATAAGTACCTTGCATACAACCAATCTACTACTGTTCTATCAATTATAACTTCACAAACACATATCTGAATCACAAACACAGATCTGAATCCTTATCAGTTTCGGACACATCTGCAGCAGTATTTCGGACAGATCTGCTGTGAGTTTCGGACAGTTTTTTTTCCAAATATCTGCAGCGTAATTTCGGGCATATCTGCTGCAGCTGCTGTACAGAGTTTTTTTTCAAACTGCTGTATTTCGGACTGAGGTTTTTTTTTTTTTTTCAAAATGTTGTATTTCGGACTAGTTTTTTTCAAAATATCTGATAATGACGAAAGAGTTGGTTCGTATCAATTTAAAGAACTTGTTACTTGTCTACGCTTCTTAGCAATATGAACATAGAGGTACAAGTTAACTAATAGTGTTTCTTTTGCTTGTTAGTACAATTTCTTTGGATTAATAGTGTTATTTTTGTTGGCCATTTTTTTTATTTCTTTAATACTAATAATTGCGGGCCTAGGCCGTTTAACAATGGGTTATGGTAAGTTTTATTTGAACTATTTTGGCTTTTCTTGAGTTCATCGGATAAATGCGGGTTAATTTGGGAATTGGACTGAGTTTTAATCTTTTGCAGAATGGGTGGATCATATGTATATTTTCCTACACTAGCTCCAGCCCCTTATAGGGCGGTGCACCTGTTCTTTCTCATGGAGCGTCGGTTTCTTGACTTCTTCAGTGTCGGCTTCAGGTGATTGTTACTTTTTAATAAGTGGAACATGTTTTTATTTGTCTAATGGAATTCTTTTGTTAACCACAGTGATGATATTTTGGTAAAAGACAACATTTTTGAGGTCTCATATGGATGAAGAGGGATGGGTACCTAACACATTATTAGCTGGTTTTCCTAAAGTAAGAATATTTTTACTTGCACTTCTGTAGTTAACAAATTTAATTTGTCATTTATCATTTTTAATATCATATTTACTGTCTTGTGAAGCAAATTTACAAAAGGTAAACTTTTTTCCGTATATTTTTTATCTGTCATTTATAGATTCTCACAAGAAAAATGTGTTACCATTTTGTTGTTGTCTTGTTTTTACATTAATAACTAGACGTAGACACTCTTCAATCTTTTAGTGTTTGGTGTTATAAATTTGTGCAACACTCGCGCCATTTGCATTGAAGACCTTTCTGTGTTCATCTGCTCTTAGTTTACCAGCATCCATGGCATTCACCATCAATTTTAAAGGTATGCACCTATTCTTTTAAATGTTTCTGTAATTGATCAAAACCGAAATAATATAAGTTTGTCTCTGTAAATTTTTCAGTGTTATTTGAATTGTATGGTTACCTCAAAGAGTTGTACTCGGAGATGATAGTTATTGTAGATAATAACAAATGCGCTTACTCATTTGCAGAATAACTTCAAGTAAAGAGTTAAAGACAGCCTAAGAAAGACGTTGCATCAGGTAAAGAGTCAAAGTAATGGGTCAAAATGGGTCGGGTTTAAAATTGAACCTTGGCATGCTTACAACTGTTTTATCAATTTTATATTCAGCTCTTCGTGCTGGTTCTTCAACAACATTCTTATTCCCTCTGTCTTCTCCAAGAGCAGGTAATACTTGTACTCTTGATTACATATTCTTGGTTTTAACAAAGCGCACCTGAGGTGCTTAGCGCTCTAGGAAATCTGAACGCCTCAGAGGGCCTCATGCTTAATTCATGAAACTAACATTTTAGTTTACCTTTCACACAGGCGAGCGATCACCATTTCTAGAGTCCGAGGAACTGCATGGGTCCAGGCAAAGGCAAGAAAGAAGTGGAAGCAAAGTCCGTGAGTTTCTCGTAAATTAAGTATAACTAAGTTAGGAATTTTTATATATGTTTTCTTGTTTTTGTTTCTCCAGCTACCAGATTCACCATCCAATCAAACACAAAACACCACAACTAAGTTCGCCAAGAAGTAAAAGAAGAGTTTTACTACTCTAGATGGATTAAAAAAGTTGCAGCAAAAGAACAAGAAAATGAAAACCGGCTGAGAATTAGATTTTTAGTATTTAAGTTTGAAACTTATGTATGGAATTTGGTTTATTATTTTTATAATATCATTTGGTTTTCTCATTTTTTTAATGGTCACATAGAATCACAGAAAATATGTGTAACCAAAGGTTAGAAAATAGCTACACATAAAGTTATAATATTTCATGAGGCTTTATATAACATTTATGTGTGACCAAAGGTTAAACAATAGTCATACTAAAAATTATAAATTTCATGTGGCTTTAGATAACCATTAGCGACACAATCTTAATTTTGTTTATTTTTGTGTGACGGAATGATAACAATTGACATGGGTAAAATGAAATACGTGAGACCAAATGTTGGACAATAGCCACAGATAAAATTTCAATATTTTAAGTGGCTTTATATAATCATTAGTCACACTGTCCTCCATTGGTTTTTTTTTGTGTGACGGAATGATATCAAATGCTATGGACAAAACGGATTATGTGTCACCAAAGTTAGGCAATAGCCACACCATTGTCACTTTTTTTTATGTGACAGAATAATAGCAAATGACATAGGAAAAAAAATATGTGTGACCGAAAGTTAGAATACAGTCACACATATAATTACAAAATTGTTTTGTGTGTCTATAAATAGTTTTTGACCACACTTACAGTAAATTCATGTGACTATATAATATAAACGGCCACACGTAAAATGAATTCATGTTGCCATTCTTATCCTTTAGCCACACTTAATAGATGGAAAGCTTACTAAAACAATCATTTTTGCCACATATATTTTTAATTGATGTGGCTAAAATAAAACTTTTAGTGACTATATAACTAAAATGGCCACACTTAGAGTAATTTTATGTGGCTGTTACTACCCTTTAGTCACATTTGATAGACAAAATGCTTGATTTTAAAAAGAAATATTGGTATCCTGTAGCCACACTTTTTAAGTGCTACGGCCACTAAATGTGAATGTGGCCGTATGATACCTACGATGACTCGACCTATGGTTACACTTGAGCTGGAAAAAAAAAGTGTGGCGAAAGGCATGTGGTCACATCATAAACCTTCTTCCTTTTGCAAGGATCCCTTACGTCACATGTGTTTTACTATTTCCAGCCTTGCTCTAGCCTTATTACTTCTTGTGTCCTCTTATTTGGAAACCTATTAATTTGACTTAAAATATTTATACCCTAATCCTTGCCTGGGATGTACCCTGATCTCAAAACCAGCATTATCCGTTTTCATCAAACTTTCACCAACAAAAGATTTTGCAAACTATTAACAAACAACTATTTTGACAAACCTACCATTTTCAAAATTTGAACGGTTATATCATGTGTGAGTGATCTAACAAAATATTTTCAGAAAAACATTTAAGTCTAAATAATATTTTTTCTTCAAATGTTTGATCAAGTCTCATATAGAAGATGTCTAGCTAAAATATGATTTTTGAAAACAAAACCATGTTTAAAAAAAACCGACTCCTTGAATTATACAGACCCAGTCGGGTTAGGTTGCACCATCAATAAATCGATCACACTTGCATTTTCTTGGAATTAACCTTATAAGAAAAACGGAATCCTCTTCAGACTATATACACATCCCACTCAATTTGCCATACATTCCTTTTTCTCTTTCTAGATCGATTATCCACATTTCTATAATTCCCCTGCTTTATTTTTTTTAATACCTTCAGAAGAATAAGATATCACACTACCCAAAAAATTGAAAACCTCTCGTTTAAATTACACATGTCTGTATCTTAACTTATGTAAGATGCACCTCTCATTCCAAAACTAGTGTTCTCTATTTTTTTCTCGCAAACTATCTGTAAGTGCATGATGTCCCTAGGCTAGTATATATGTTGTTTGGACGTGTTTCGGGGTGTTTGGAGACGTTTATACGCGTTTTTGGGTGTTTTGGATGCTATTGGCGAGTAGAGAGTAGTTATAGGCGATTATACCCTATGCTACATCACTATTCATGCGAATAGGGGTATCTATAGTCGATTATGGCCCTAATCGCCTATAGTTTGATGTTTTATAGCTCCTACTCGCGTATACTGACCTGTACGAGTACGGGAGATATAAATAGGCCCAATCATTGACCTAATCATTAGTTCTTGCCACACACACTCTCCAAACACCCTCCCCAGGTCTAAGATTGCTTGGTTTGATCATTGTAACACTCGTGCTCTGTTTTAATGATATAAAATTTAATCTTTTGACCCGTATGTGTGTTGTAATTACGTGTTTATCTTAGTTTCAAGTTTGTTTATGTTATTAAGGCATATCAAGGGATTCCGCACCTTGAATATAACCCTCGAAGAAAATTGCAACAAAGTGGGTCTACAAGTGTAAACGGGATGACCGCGGGGTGATTATCAGAAACAAGGCTCGATTAGTTGTCCTTGGCTTCCGTCAAATTGAAGGAATAGCTTACAACGAAGTATACGCTCCAGTTGCGCGCCTTGAAGCTATCCGGATGTTCTTAGCTTACGCTTCGTACAAACGGTTTAAGGTGTATCAAATGGACGTGAAAAGTGCTTTTCTGTATGGTGTCGTGAAGGAAGAGGTGTATGTTGCTCAGCTACCGGGTTTTGAGGATCCGCTTCATCGCGAAAAAGTTTATAAATTGAACAAAGCGTTGTATGGACTCCATCAGGCTCTGCGTGAATGGTACCAAATGCTTAGCAACTATCTGATATCCAACGGGTTCAAACGTGGACTCGTGGATTGCACCTTATTCACCAAGGAAAAGGGTGGTGACCATCTTCTAGTACAGGTTTATGTTGATGATATTATTTTTGGGTCTACTAATGATGTCATGTGCAGGGAATTTGAAAAGCTTATGCAGGATAAATTTGAGATGAGCTCGATAGGGGAGATGCAATTCTTCCTCGGTCTACAAGTAGAACAACAAGAGTCGGGGATCTTCATCCACCAGACAAAATACGTTGCTGACATCTTGAGCCGGTTCCAGATGGAAGACTCTAGTCCAGTAGGCACACCGATTAAGACCAATCACGGGATTGGGCCAGACGAGAAAGGACAAACCGTTGATCCTTTTCTCTATCGAGCTATGATAGGCTCACTCATGTACCTCACTGCATCAAGACATGGTATTATGTTCGCGACATGTCTACTATCAAGATACCAGTCAAGGCCGAAACAGTCCCACCTGGTTGCTGTGAAGAGGATCTTACGTTATCTAAAGGGTTGTCCGACCAAAGGTCTATGGTACCCTAATGACGATAAGTTTGACCTCATCGTGTTTAGTGATGCTGACTATGGCGGATGCAAGACAGACTTAAAATCCACTTCGGCTGGATGCCAGTTTTTGGGACCAAGACTAGTCTCGTGGCAGTGCAAGAAGCAAGCCTCAGTAGCCTTATCCACCTGTGAGTCGGAATATGTAGCAGCATCGTGCTGCTGCTCCTAGGTTCTTTGGATACAGCAACAAATGAGAGACTACGGTTTGAAATTTCTTAATACTCCCATTCACTGTGACAATGAGTCCGCTATAGCTCTTGCTAAATACTCAGTTAACCATTCCAAGGCGAAACATATCTTGGTTAAGTATCATTTCATACGCGATTGCTATGAAAAAAACTTATCGATATGGTCAAAATCCACACGGATTACCAACGTGCCGATTTATTCACCAAAGCTTTTGATGGTCCTCGTTTTGAGTACTTGTTAATCTTAAACGGCATTAAAGTTAAGCAGGATTAGATCCTCATCGGTAATCGTTTTTTGTAAATATTTTTCTTCAAAAATCAGAAAAATCTAAAAATATTGTCTTTTCGCAAGGTTTTAGATTTTTAGGGGGAGAAAATTCATAAAAATACAAAAACATCAGAAAATGCAAAAATTCAAAAAAAAAAAGAAAAAGAAAATCCCAAAATAAAAAAAAATGAAAAATGCAAAAATGAGTTTCTTTGGTGAAAATGGGAAGATGATACTAACCAATCAGTCGGACTGTCTGGACTCTTATCATCTTAAAAATATTGGAACTGATAAGTAGCCTCTACAATGATGTGTCGGTAGGCTCAAAATCATTTCCAAGTTTGGCACGGTGATATAAACCTAAATCAACTGAAACATGTGTGGATCAACGTGCGTTGGCATATGGTCTTGGTACCGAAATCTCGTTTGATAGCATGCCAAAATCCGAGGTTTCATGGTCTTTAAGAGGTTGGTTCATCCAGGGTGAACTGGACGTCTCTCAGAATAAATAGGAGTGGCACACGTGTCGTACGTTGGGTTCGCAGCCCACAACTGAGACGCCTCTATGTCGTTTCCTAAAAAAAACAACAAAACAAACAAAAAAAAATAGAATAAATTTTGATTAGGAGACGTCCGGGAATCCTAAAAGAGCAAAAAGATTCATATATGCCAAAACCCTATTCTCAAAGAGAATTCGCTCTAAGGTATCAAATCATATACCTAAAGCATCGTACCGTGAAAAATCAAATATACGTTATTTGACTTGAACCCTGGTCTGGATCTCACTGGTCTCTCTGTTGCAGCGTTTCTGCAGACCTAATCACCACTGAGTCCATTCCTTGTAAAATACGGATGACAACAGCTTACTCACCGGTTACGAGGAAGCTTTGTGCATGACTTGATACGGGAATGTGTCGCGTGGCGGGGAACACCTTGTACATCAGTCTTAATATTACCTTAACGTATCTAAAGTGCCTAGCGATAAAACTTGATTTTGAGCTTAGGTGGACAACAATATCGGCAGTTGTTGTAGGATGCTTATTGGTAATTTAAACTAAAAACTGAAAATATAAGGGTTCTAGTAAAGTCCGTACACTGATATGATTCCCTAACCGTTGAAACTCGCAAAAATATGATAGTGTACAGTTAATTGATCTCCCGTTTTTGTTTTATTTATGCTTAGTTAATCATTCTTGATTGCCGATGATGGAATCCTAATCCATTGTAATCTTACTTCTTCAAAAATAAAACGCCGAAAATCAACTAGTTGAAAATTGTGTTTTTGCCGGGTCAAAACCGTACTTTCTCTTAAATTCATGGGTTGAAAATGAAAGTTTTTCAAATTCATGAGTCGTCATCAGTGTCATGTGTTAAAACGGGGTGAAAAATGCACGTTTTGAACCTTAACGGGTCAAAAATGTGAGATTTAGTGTTGCAGGGGCATTTTGGTAATTACTGTGAAATTTAGACACCATTAGAGTCCTAATCGCATGAGTGTGAGCAATTACACTTATAATCGTGTGTTTAGTTTGACGAGTAACCCCTACTCGTGTCTACATCCAAGCGAATAGCAGCCAAATTACATAATATGTTATCACAATAGATAAGGGCGATTAGGCTGTATTCGTGTGTGATAATAGATGAGTACACACTACTCGCTTGTTCCTTTTATGCGATTATATACTCTACTCGTGTATAAGTATAGTGATTGGAACAGGTTATAATATCAACTGTTAGAAATTCCTCTCATATTTTTCAAACACTCCTTCTGTTCTCTCTCGTCCCTCCAAACCCGACTAACACAAAACTCTGCCCGTTTCTTCTTGATTCTTGAATATTGTTCTACACTATAAAGGTAACAATTTCATATATTCTCAGATCAAAACAACTTGCTTTAAAGGGCTAATCTGTTTATACATGAACCGTAACCCTAAGTTAGGGTTCTTGATTCATTACCATCTAAAACATGTTTGTTGATGCTATATTATGATTGGGGTTTGGTTATCGGCCCCTTTAGGATGTTAATGCACAGAAATTTTGACCCATATCATCCTAGAAACAAAAGCCCCAATTTTGAACCTATAAACCCTAATTTTTAAAATTGTCCAATTGACCATTGATTCCGAACTGTTAGTGAAATACGTGTTAGGGGTTATGTTATTGGGTTGTTCTAGGCTTCAAGATGATAAAAATCCAGACTCGAATCATAAACTTTCAAGTTTTGACAAAGATTGATACACGAGAACACATTCACGCGATTAGTATCACTAATCGTGTGAAACTTGATAGCGAATGGGTGAGTGAACTCCTAATCGCGTGAACAGTATAGCGATTAGGAGTCACTCGTGTAAAATAGTCTGAGTGTTGCTCTAATCGTGTTTGTAACTAGTGATTACAAGTTGTAATCGCCTGTTACCTCTTGTTAACCAATCTTTGTCTAAATTTTGTCCGAATTTAGTCCGTTTTGTCCGTTTTATGCATATATGATCTGCGCGGCATACTTATAACGTGTTCTTGATGTTCAGGATGGAGAATTGGAAAACATCTCCCAAGCACAACTGTTGTGCTTTTCTCGGACCTGTTACCATGGATAAATGCAAGATTTTTCAGGGCGTTATTGACTTCTTGAAGCGGTCAAGAATCCACTACGCAATAACCAAGCAGCACGCTGCATACAAGGATATTCTACTGGAGTTCTATCAAAACTCCAAATTCGACTACAAAGCTGTTCCGATCGTGATCACCAGTTCGATACAAGGAAAGGAGGTCATTATTACTGAACAGATCATTCGAGAAGAATTACAGTTTGGCGATACTGATGCTGATCCCATAGTCTTTGATGCCATTTTGATTCGTGGTGGCTTTCTAAGGATGAAGTACTTGGGTAAAGTCAACAAACAACAGATGCTCATGAAAGGGCTGCTTCTGCCTGAAATCAAGTATCTGACACATGTAGTTTTGAAGTGCATTAGTCTGAGAAGAGGTACTTTTGATGCTATTAGGGACACGTTGGCCTCTGCGATTGTCGCTTTGACTCTCAACAAGCCATTCAACTTTTCCAAGATGATCCTGCATCATCTGAAAGAGATCATATTACAGAAGACGACGACGAAGTCTTTCATAGTTTATCCTCAGTTTCTACAAATGATCATTGATCGTCAAATACCTGATTTGATGAAGCATCCTGCTGAGTTTATTGTGATTGAAGATATAACTCAGAAAGAAATGAACAGGATGAGGAGTTACAAGAACCGACTGAAATCTGAGTATCCTCCAAGCAGACGGATATATGGGCATTTGAGCAGGGAAGATTATGTGTCACCACCAGGAAACAAGTGGAGACATGAGGATAGCGATTCAGAGGATGATTTCCGAATTCACAGGTTGGTGTTTAAAGAGGGGGATGATATAGGGCGAGAGACAGACGAGTTAGGAGAGAACGCTCCTGGCAGGACCACTGATACAGATGAAGGTAATGAGGATGAATTTGATCCGAATGTTATAGACTTCTCAGAGCCTTCTGGTGCTGCACAAGAACATGAAGCCTCTCAATCTGACAAAGGAAAGGCACTTGTTGATAAAGACGCACCAGTTAACATAACTGATGCCGATGATGACTCAGATGACACTGAAAGCGATTCCCCAGATACTTTTGCTGAAAAACAGCAAAGAGCGAAGAGAAAGGCAGCGGAGGAGAAAGCTAGTGCAGCTGCGCTTAGAACCCTTAATGAAGATCCCACCTATGTTGTGGGAGTGGGGGATTTAATTGCAGACATAGATGCAGAGCTTGAGACGTCACCTCCTCCAAAGAGACATAAGATGACTGCCAAGAAGGATAGTGTTCGAGGTAAGAAGACGGTGTCTCATAACCTCAAATTGAGAAGACTTCAAGGAAAAGACGGTTTACTCTTCCTGAAGCATTTGGGGCTCAAGACACTCAATCCTCTCAAGCAGCAGCAGCAACAACAACAACAGCAACAACAACAACAACAACTACAGCAGCAACAACATCACCAGTCCCTATTTCTGTTAGTGCAGCTATGCCTGCCAGAGTCAACATGTCGATGCCTACTTCGGTAATCTTCATTGAGCCAGCCTCAGTTACCGAAGCAGCGACTAGTTCACAGATTGTCTCCAATCTTATTGGTGACAGGATTAGGAAGATGAGACAAGAAGTCCGGCCTACGGCTTCCAGGTCAACC
This sequence comes from Ambrosia trifida, assembly GCA_028751855.1. Taxonomy (NCBI): domain Eukaryota; kingdom Viridiplantae; phylum Streptophyta; class Magnoliopsida; order Asterales; family Asteraceae; genus Ambrosia; species Ambrosia trifida. The sequence continues at coordinate 91,907,600 of CM054122.1, read as the reverse complement.
GATCAGACCTCTTCTTCAGCTTCTACTACAAATGAACAACTTCAGCGAAAGATCAGCGAGTTAACTGCTATAGTTGCTACGCAAACACGTGAGATAGGGGAGTTGAGAACAAAGAATGATAACATTGAAGAGAATGAGACAGCAATGCTTGAGCTGATCGGGGAAACAATCCAGTCGAACACAAAGCTGCGATCGACAGGTGATGCACGCACATTGTCTAATCAGCAGGTTATAGAATCGAACAGGCTGCTAATGGAATCTCATCAGCAGCTGATGCAGTCGAACCAAAACACTTTGGAGAGACTTGCAGGTGTAGAGGCCTCGAACAATGAACTTCGACTGATAAATGTGAACAATGAACGAAGGATCACCAAAACTGAGAAAGAGAATATAGAGCTGAGAGCTAGGATAGATGAGTTGACTGGAACTCAACCTAGACTCACTGGTGGTACTAGTTCAGAAGCTGAGGCTGGTGCTGGTAATGATGATGATGAAGATAATGATGATGAAGAAGATGATGATGAGGACGATGATGATGAGTCAGATAATGGTGATGATGATTCTGGTAAGGGTGGTGATGGTGGTGATCCTGGAGCCACAGGTGGTGGCGGATCATCAGCTGGATCTGGATCAAAGCGTAAGAAGAAGAGCCATGACAGACAAGGCAAGGATCCCGCAGCAGGTTCTTCTGCTCAGGGGGAGCCTGATCATATGAAAAGCAAGATTCAGCAACTCCGAGATTCACTGAAGCAAGCAATGGTTGCTGTAGAGATTGTCGAGCCTCTAAACAGCTATTTTGCTTATGATGATGATGATGGTAACTTGTACGTACCTCCCGAGTCCTCTGATTATGAATTAGAAGAAGGTGAAATACCTCCTGAGGTTACACCTGAGGATTTAGAAAAGATCTTTGGCTTGACACCAGGAGAATCTTCCGGTGCAAGTCACACTCCTCCAGAACTGAATCCAGACAACCATGAGGTAGAAATGGAAGATGGAACCAGTGTGCCTACTCCCGAGTATCTAGTTGGTGATTCTGACACCGGGATACCTAATATTTCCGAGGAGATGTTTAATGAGGCTGAAGAAAAGCTCAAGTCTGGTCCTACTCCTGTTCCTGACAAAGTAAAAGAAAGACATGACAAGATTAGACAGAAGTATCCCAATTGATTTCCATCTGGAGGTGAGTCTAAGAAGAAGAAAGATCCGGTACAAGCATCTATCTTCAAGAAGCAGTTGTTGAAGATGTCGGGAAGTGTGATCAGCTGGGCCTACATCAAGCATGCTAGGATATTGGGAGTGAAATGGCAGGACGATCTGCTTTATTTTCAGCTGTACAAGAAGGTCCTCAGTCTACCTTTCTGGCATGTTCGTGATCTTGTTAGATTACATTATCCATTGTATCATGAGGCTATCGGTGATCTTAGAGGCTTCTACAATATTCTGAAAAGAGAAAGTGCTGGAGAATGAGATATGTTCAGACCACAGTATCCTAGATCCATCAAGACAAACAAGCTTCATCCCGTCACAAAGAGTCCTATCTGGAAACACAAAGTCAAGCCACCTGAAACCGCTTCGAAGATTCCATTGGTCCCGGTTGAACCAGGCTTCTCTTCTAAGTTCTACGACTGGCATTATGATGCAGCGACAACAGAAGCAGTGATAGTCTTGAGCAACTCACCAAACCCGTGCAGGAAAATCAGGATATGGGATCCGATCTGGCTGATAAACTGCTCAGAGAAAGACGTGGAGACACTGTTCCTGTATCCCATACAGCATTTGAAGGCCGAAGCTGATCAAGCATTGAAGTATCAAAGGGTGATTCGAATCTGTCACGCCAACAAAGTTCATGCTGGATGCGACTGGTCAAGACTTTCAAGGATCAGGACAATGTCGATTTGATGAAGACTGAAGATGCTGCGTGTCTTGTTATGTTTGTTATGTATGTTCTCAATTTTGAGTCTGTAAAGTTGTTGGTGTTTGTTATAAACGATGTCTTATGTAGTCTCTGTACGTATACTAGCCTGGTCCAAGGGGGAGTCTGTAAGTGCATGATGTCCCTAGGCTAGTATATATGTTATTTGGACGTGTTTCGGGGTGTTTGGAGACGTTTATACGCGTTTTTGGGTGTTTTGGATGCTATTGGCAAGTAAAGAGTAGTTATAGGCGATTATACCCTATGCTACATCACTATTCATGCGAATAGGAGTATCTATAGGCGATTATGGCCCTAATCGCCTATAGTTTGATGTCTTATAGCTCCTACTCGCGTATACTGACCTGTACGAGTACGGGAGGTATAAATTGGCCCAATCATTGCCCTAATCATTAGTTCTTGCCACACACACTCTCCAAACACCCTCCCCAGGTCTGAGATTGCTTGGTTTGATCATTGTAATACTCGTGCTTTGTTTTAATGATATAAAAGTTAATCTTTTGACCCGTATGTGTGTTGTAATTACTCGTTTATCTTAGTTTCAAGTTTGTTTCTATTATTAAGGCATATTCAAGGGATTCCGAACCTTGAATATAACCCTCGTGATTGTCGGGTGACACGTTCGTCGATCCTACACTATCAACAAATAATAATCTTGACATGAAAAAGATTCTTTTATTTTCATCAAACCTATAACTTAAATTCAAACAATTTTTTTTTTATTTGTGTCACAAAAAAAATCCACTAAAAGATTTAAATTTATTTCTTTGTTTTTCCCTTTCTCTAAAGAACTAATCATAGTTTGCCACACAAAATGTCTTATCAAAATTTTAATTTTAAATCACCACCAACAATATCGTAACTTCTAACTCTACTCCACTCACTCTGTCTACCCTGTTGGCTAAGTCTTGGGATGAAAACCCTAAACTAGGGGAGTTTATAATCCCATTTGATTTCTTATTCATTACTTTGGATATCATACTTGTTTACATTACAATTTATATGTCTTAAGTGACTACAAATACAATTTGGATGTTATACATGATTTACAACTGGGATTTTGTGTTTTGCTTGATTGACTTTATTTACTTGCAATTCTAAATTAGAAATTTGTTCCATGTCTATAATTTATATTGATAGTTGATAAGTATTATATTTTAGTAAATTGATAAATGTGAATACCATTCACGATACACTACTACTTGATAACTCAACTCAAACGTATATGGAAAAAAAAAACATTCATTTGATTGTATTCCTTAACACTAAATAAAAAAAAAAAAAAAAACCATGTCCCACACCTCTCAAAAATAATAAAAAAACTATTACTTTCCGGTACATAACCTTGTAGTTGCATAATAGAAGGGTAAAACACGTTCGTGTAAGGTAAATTAACCATTACGGTGCGTAACACAATGGTGAATTTACAGGTGCATTGACATGTATTGAAATTCTATTATGTAGCTAGTACCCTGAACCCGTAACAAATCTTTAAACACGAATATATGCCAACAAGTTAAGAGGGTACTTTTAAGAGGTAACTAGTACGCTTTCAAGATGCCATAGGTGTTGTGGGTTAGTTACGGTACACCCTATATATAAACACTAATGGTGCGATGGAGGAGCGATTAGGAGTCAAATCAAGAGCTAGTCCTAATCAGGGTACAACAAAATCAAAATGTATCAACACCCTATAGTCTCTACTACTTGAATTTCGCGGAGGAAATTCCTTTAATTAGGGGAGACTGTAACATTTGTAATTTTTCCTTAGACTTGATTACAACTCTAGAGATCTAAAGTACCAATAATTTAAAGTCCTAAAAGTTAAACGGGTCTTTGGCTATGCTCACTGTAGATTTTTCAAACGCGTTCAACATGATAGATCGCACTGCCCTTCTTCGAGAAGTTCTTCAGCATTGCCCGTCTATCTATTTGTGGGTCCAGTTCTTATATGCCCAGCCAGCAAGGTTGTATGTTGGCAATGATTGTATAGGGGCTACTACGGGGGTTCAACAGGGGGACCCTTTAGGTCCCCTCCTTTTCGCCTTGGCATTACACCCTATGGTTCTCCGGGTGCAAGAAAATTGTAACCTCCCATTGCATGCGTGGTACCTTGATGATGGGGCCATCCCTAGGGCTTCAGCTAAATATTAAGAAAACTGAGGTTTTTTGGCCGTCTTGTAATGGGGTGAAACTTAGGGACGGACTATTCCCCAGTGGGATTGGCAGGCCAGAAAAAGGGGTAAAGCTCCTTGGAGGGGCTGTTAGTCGGGACTCTTACTTTATACGGGAATTGGCAGGGCGGAGAGCCTCGCGCGCGGTTGATCTTATGAAACTTTTGCCCTGCCTTAGGGATCCTCAGAGTGAACTCCTCTTGCTCAGATCTTGTATGGGGGTCGCCAAGTTGCTTTTGGTTTGCGGACCTGCAAACCCACCATGATGAATGAAGCGGTATCATGTTTTGACAAGGGCTTGCGGGAAGCCATCGAAGACATAGTGGTATGTGGGGGTCCGTTCTTTGGTGACCTACAGTGGCGATTGGCATCCTTTCCGATGCGTTTGGGAGGATTAGGGATCCTCTCAGCAAAGGATGTCGGGGTGTATGCTTTTGTCGCATCGCGAGCTCAATCTTGGAACCTCCAAGACCACATCTTAAGGAATAGCGGGGTTGTCGACATGGACTTGGACTACGTGCAGGCCCTCGAAAGGATAAATGACTATCTCCCAGGTTTTGATATTGGCGGTTTTTCTAACAAGGACACCGCCCCCCCCCCCCAAAGCCTCAGAAAACTTTGGCGAATGCCCTTTTTGGCAAAATCGCACAGAGCCTGGGTGAAGCTTTTGATCTGTCCCCCCGCCAAAAGGCAGTTATTGAATGCTTGCAAAGCCCCCATGCTCAAGATTTCCTGAATGTTATCCCAATTGAAGGTTTGGGCCAAACCATGTCTGGGGTTGAATACAGGGCAATTCTTAAATATCATTTGGTGATCCCCATGTACCATGAAGATGAAGTCTGTCCGATTTGCCGTAAGGCATGTTTGGACAAATACGGGGAACACGCGGTTCATTGTAAGGAATTGCCTGGTTTCAAATATAGGCATGACTGGGTCCGGGACGTTCTTTGGGATATTTTAAGAAGGGCTGGGATCTCAACCAAGAAGGAGGCTCCTGTGAATTTCCTCTCGGACCCCGCAGAAGGGAGATCCACCCTACGTCCAGCAGACATGCTTGTCTTTGGGTGGGCCAGGGGAAACACGCATGTGTTGACCTAACAGGTGTATCTCCCCTGGTTGGTTTGAGGGATAATGGATTTGTAGCAGGGCAAGCGGTGCGAAAAGCAGAGGCGAAGAAAGTTGAGAAGCATGCTAAAGCTTGTGACGAGAACCAACACGTTTTTGTACCCCTGGCATTTGATACCTTTGGCTCCTTGGCACCGGAAGCCATCCGTTTCCTGACCAGAGTCCAACGGGTTATCCATAGCAGTGTCTCGACTCCGGGGGGGGGGGGGGGGGGGGCATGGGTTCGTGTTTAGTAGGTTAGGGTTTGCCGTCCAGAAAGGGGTGGCGGCGCAGCTTGTTGCCCGCCTGCCTGCTATCTTGATGTAATTTTTTGCGGTTATGTGTTTATAAATAAAAAAAATCTTATAAAAAAAATAAAATAAAAGTTAAAATGCTCAAATTTTATTTTGTAGAAACGTGGACATTTTTTTTTTGCCAAAAAAATGTGAAACTAATTACAATTGTTTTATAAATATATATATATATATATTTCTTGAAAAAAAAAAAACATAATAATAATTTAAGTGTTCGTATACTAACGCTAAAAAAATTATGTAAATTATGTTTGTTGACTAAATTGTATAATTCACGTTTTTTCTTCCAATCATACAATTATTATATCTTTATTTGGTTATTAGATATTTTTATTAAATCTAGTGACGATGAAAAGAGAGTAGATAACATTGAGAAAATTTTAATTTGGTAGTTGATATACATAAAATAAAGTGACAGGCATAAACAATCCATATGCCATATCGTTTTACTTATTTATTACCAGCCGATTACCCCCCGGGGTTGAAAAATCTAATTTTACGTCATAACTTATTGCAAATGGCTCAAGTTAACTAACCACAAAATCTCTCAATCATTGCATGTTCATAGTATTCTAATCAGTAATAACTCATATTCCCCACAAAATCTAATTTTACGTGATAACATGAACACTTTGTGTGTTTTTTTCCTGTATGAACGAAACCCCACAAAAAATAGTCGATTTTTTCTCCGTTTTTATATAGCACTATGGTACTCGTTGGAAAGATAATAAAACGCTCGTTAATTTGGTGTAATTTTTTTCTTTAAAAAATCTCGTATATAAAAGATATAAACGTTTACAAATTATGGGAGGAAATATGTGAGAGAAAATTTTAAATTTATTTTTAAATTCTTTTTTCTAAAATAACTCAATTTAATTAAAAAAGGAAACAATTCAAAAACACAAAAAACTCTCCATTATGATGCCACGTAACACTTTCAAAGGAAGGTTGAGGCCTCCATTGCACGCCACGTCAGCATATACGTTTTCTTTTATATATATAGATAGATAGATTATTTTAATAACTTCCTAAACCAAATACAACTTCAACACCTACTCTATAAATATCATAGTCATCCCTCCCTTAAACACTAAGAATTTTCAGCAAAACCTCCCATCTTAAGCCAAAAAAAAACCGAGCTTCCAAGTAAGTAATTTAAGTTACGCAATGTTGTTTTTTATGCGCTTTTATTAATTTATTACTTATAACCCTTTAAATCTAGCTTGATAATTCTTTTAAAACCTGTAACATAAAGTTTATAAACTTATTTTATCGTATGTTAACTAAAAACAATTTTTAAAATATTCAAAGGTGCACATAAGTGCAACCCTTGATTTGGACAGCACGCAAAACTGAACTTAAAACCACTATAACTAAACTTTTACAACACTTTTTAATGCAAAATCAGATACCATGATCAAGATCATCAAATTCTCGTTTCAATGGTATATTATATGTCAAAAAATTCATCCATTTTGGCCCTTAACGAACCCAAACAAAATAGGTGGTTCAGATCTAGACGTGCTGTTTTGTTTCACATTTTCGACCTATTTCTAGTGCTCAAATGAAAAAAAATTCTAAATGAAAGTTGTTCAAAATAGTTCGATTTATCTTACTGTAAATTTTAAGAATTTTTGGAAGTCGTTTGGTGTTTTTAAAACGTAATTTAAAACAGTAGCTGTAATCTGTCCAAAACGTTATTTTAACAAATCTAACCTATCTAACACTCCACCTATTATTCTTTCGATTATCCTACCCTTATAAGAACTCTAGACCGTTAATATGACCCTAAAACAACACTTCTTATTACTTTAGGGTATTATTACTAAACGTTTGCACGCTCAAGAAAACGCACGAACTCATTAAGCATCTAAGGTTAGTTTACATATCCCCACTTTTTTTTACTGCTTTTAATGCTTTTGGGGTGAAACATGTTTGAAACTTGTGCAATTACATTTTTGCATTATACTATAAACATTATACACTTGTGAACTGGTTGTGGTATATATGGTCCGCCTCAGTACATTCATTAACTTTGATCAAGCCGCCTGTGTAGATTATAGCGCTATAGGTCTGACAAGCCCATCCCCCGCATAAATTTAGGGATGATCGAAACAGTAACAACAATTACTAACTTGCGAGTTAGTTCTCAGTCGACACAAGGGTTGATTGTACAAAACAATGACTTGAGCTACCAGTAGATCATGTTCACAGGCATTATCTTTGTTTAATTCTTTGTCACAGTAATTGCTACATGAACATTTTTTTTTCACTATTTTATTTTAAACTTATGTATTCTCACTAACTATTTATAGTTGACCCTCTCCATTTTCCAAACTTAACATGTTTCAGGTATTCAGTTGCTTGGAAGTTTTAGCATTTGCTTGTGGAACACATAGGAGTTGAAGCCTTAGATTCAATTAAATTAAACAAAATATTGTTGTTTGAACTTATTTGATAGTATGTAAATGTTTTAAATAATCTATTGAAATTTAATTTAGTTGCCTTGAGCTATTTAGCAATCGTCACTACGTGGCACCTCGATGTTTCCGCCATCGGTTAGGGTGTTACAGATTTCTAGTGGCTAGAGAATTGTACAATAATGTAGTAGAGGTGATACGACACAATGATCGGATTATGGTGTTGAGGTTAGTACTAGGTGAGGAAGTATTTGTAGTCATTTGCGCTTATGCCCCACAAGTTGGACTAGGGGATCAGGAGAAGCGGGATTTCTGGGATTGCCTAGATATAGTCGTTAGGGCCATACCCAGGGAGGAAATAATTTTCATAGGAGGCGATTTTAATGACCACATTGGAAAGGATAGCGATAGTTTTCCGGCGGTGCATGGGGGCTTTGCTTTTGGTTCTCGGAACGACCAGGGTAGGGATCTACTAGAGTTCGCGGTGGCCCATAACTTAGGTATTTTAAACTCCTTTTTTAAGAAACGTGAGTCGCATTTGATTACTTTTAGCAGTGGTGGTCGTAACACACAGATTGACTATCTTTTGATGAGGCTTGGTGACCGAAGATGGTAGATGGGCTGCAAGGTCATACCAAGGGAGGCAGAAGTGGCCCAACACCGTTTATTAGTGGCGGATTTAGTCTTGAGAGATAGGCAGACCAAGGGGGGAGCGTTTTGCGACCTAGAATTAGATGGGGTAGTTTGAAGGGCGACAAGATTGATCTATTTAGAGATAAGGTCATATCGATGACATCAACTCAAGCGGTGGGGGATGTAAACGAAATGTGGAAGGACTTGTTAAATGCCATTACAAATGTGGCGAAGGAGACTTTAGGGATGACAACAGGAAAAGTGGGTGGGTATAAGGAGTCATGGTGGTGGAGTGAGGAGGTTCACGCTAAAATAAGGGATAAACAAGGGTGTTTTAGAGATCTTTTGGGGTGCACAAATGAGGAGGAGCGAGTAATTTTGAGGGAGAGATAAAAACAGTCCAAGAGAGAGGCGAAGAAGGCAGTGACAAAAGCGAGGAATGCAGCTTACAAAAGGATGTATGAGCGCTTGGAAACAAAACAGGGGAAGCATGATATGTTCAAGATCGCAAAAGCTAGGAAGAGTAGGAGGCAGGACTTAGGGGTGGTGAAGTTTATAAAGGGAGAGAATGGACGCGTTTTAGTCAAGGAACATGACATTAAGTTGCGGTGGCAAACATACTTCCAAAATCTCTTCAACAACGGGATAGATTTCCAAGAAGAAAATGACAACTCATCTACTCAAAGGCTCCAAAGGAATAATTACTATTGTCGGCGTATCACACAGGGAGAGGTAAGAGCAGCACTTAGTAAGATAGGAAGGGCTAAGGCGGTTGGGCTGGATAACATACCGATTGAGGCGTGGAAGTGTATGGGAGAAGTAGGAGTTCAATTGCTAACAACGTTATTCAATCTTATTTTCAAATCTGGAAGGATGCCAGATCAATGGAGGACTAATGTAGTAGTACCTTTGTATAAGAAAAAAGGAGACGCCCAATGTTGTGGGAATTATAGAGGGATTAAACTGCTAGGACATACTATGAAATTATGGGAGAGGGTAATCAAGTCTAGACTTAGAAGAGAAACTCACATTGCGGTTAACCAATTTGGTTTCATGCCAGGGCGGTCTACCATAGAATTCTACGCCAAAAAAGGCCTTTGGCCACACCAAAAATGTGTGACCATATGTCTTCTGCCACACTTTTTTTTTCCGGCTCAAATGTGACTAAAGGTCGAGTCATCGTATGTACCATACGGTCACATTTAAGTTTAGTGAAAAAATACATATCCTTAGTAGATTGGTGAAAAAATATAGGGAGAAGAAGAGAGATCTGCATATGGTGTTCATTGACCTTGAAAAGGCATATGACAGTGTGCCTCGTACACTGATTTGGGACAGTTTAGAGAGTAGAGGGGTTTCTGGGAAGTATATAGACCTAATTAGGGATACGTATGTTAGGACTGAGACTAGCGTTCGGTCGCCTGTAGGAGATACTGAATCTCTCCCTGTAGAAGTAGGACTCCATCAAGGGTCTGCTTTGAGCCCTATTTTCTTTGCGGTTGTCCTAGACGAATTATCAAAGTCGATACATGTAACATCACGTATTTTCCCCAAATTTATTTTTAGTTAATAAAACCGTCACTTTATCCAACTTATTCTTTTGTACTAATACAACTATGTCCAAACCTTTATATTATTTCAAAACATTCGTGTATATTTAGGATATATTTTTTTTTTCTTTTTGTTAAAAAGTGGAGTAAACTCGAAAAAATACTAACTTTCCTCAATAAGCTATCTATTCTAATTTTTTTTAGTTATTTTATTTATAATAATAATAATAATAATAATAATAATAATAATAATAATAATAATAATAATAATAATAATGACAACTAAATTGGTTTGTTTAACCTTAACAATAATCCACTTACCATAACCATCCTTAACCCACTACCTTTAACCCAAGTCCATAAGCCCAAACCCTCACCTCTATACCTCTCCCTCGGCCCACCAGACAGCCCAAGGAAACTGGCCCACTCTTCCCTCTCCTTTCTCTGCAACGAAACAAATGAAAAAAAATAATTATAACAAAACTGCTCAGGCCGGGACTCGAACCCGCGCCTGAGCCGGGCCAACAACACTCGCAAACCAGCTGCTCTAGCAGTGTGTTTGTGAAGTCTATGGAAGACCATATTATTTAGATGCAGTGGAAACTCATGGTCTGCGAGTTGGAAGTCAACAACAAAGTCAAACGATCTGCAGGCTTCGAGAGTGGATTCAAAATACGCGGTGTTGATCTGAATTAGGAAACTATATTAAATGTTTGGTCAATTTCGTGCTTTCCACATCCAATTTCATTAAAACATTCCATATATTTGGTCAATCGCGCGTTTATAATAAAACCATGGGTCAACTTTCTAATTCGTGTATATAGAAGGTTTTGACTCAATTAATCTCGCATACATACCCTATATAGGGTGACTAAGAGAACCCCTATAACATACTGCACATACAATCACGCAATCACTCGTATTCGATGCACTAAGGTCCGGGTTTTTGACGTTTGAATCATACGACATTCGGTATGTATCTGTTTTAATTCGTAGTTGATATAGAGTCGATTTGGGGTATAGATCATTAGCCCCATCGTTTCAATGATGACCTGTATCCAATTGTTTCGATTGATAATTCTAGGGTTAAGTTTGGGAAGATGAAGCTAGCAGACATGTTGTTTAAAAATTTATTAAAATGTAAAAACGAAACAAGGCTGCTGTAGAGCAGCTGGTATGGTTGTGCCTGTTTGGGGATCAGACCGGGTTGTATCCTGGGTTCGACCCTCGTTTTCTGCAGATTTTTTTAAAACAATTATTCCTTCTAAATACTTTATATATTATGTATATTACTATGTAATTTATGTTTAAAATACCAAAACTGATTTATAAACTCTATAAAAATTATCTTTAGTTAATCTAATGACAAAGTTTATTATACAATTTTTAGATTCTCAAAAATCATTTATTTAATATATATTTTAAATATTACAAGTTTATACAATTATAAATTTAAAATTCTATAAAAATATCTAAACGATTTTATAAAATCCCACAAAAATTATTTTAAACTTATAAATCAATAAACATTTCAGAAATAAATTTTGTTCCAGAAAAATCATTTATTTAATATTTTTAATCGATTTTTGTTATTTTAATCATAAATAAATCATAATAAATCCATTTTTCATTATTTTTATATCAAAATTTCACATAAATTATTATTAATCATTTAGATCAGAAATATAAATTTTTGATTCGAAATTTATAAATTTTAATATTTTTAAATATTAATTCTATATTTTGTCAAATAAGTATTAATATATTTAAATATTCGTTAATTAAGAAAATAATTTTATAAAAATTATTTTCACAGTTATTACATTATAATACAACTATCTTTAATTAAGACTGGTCAAAAATTATTTTTATTAATTATTTCTCTATTTATTAAATCATTAACAACTATTCTAAAATAATCATTAATCAGTTATCAATCCCCAAATTAGAAACCCTAAAACTACTTGTAGACTAGAAAACTTAGACTTATTTTATTGTCTTGAACTTAGGATATACTTGGAATCGTTGTGCCACATTTATTCTATATCAAGGGATTCAATACTATCATTAAGGTGAATTTACATAGCCCCTTTTTCTCTTTTACATTTTTGGGGGTGAAACATGTTTAAACATTTTATGCACTATCATTTACTCATTTTTACTTGTGATTCAATTACACTATCATTTACTCATTCTATCATTTGACTGTAACAAAAAGACACAATACAATCATTAACATTGATCAAGCCGCCTGTTTAGATTATAGCGCTATAGGTCTGACAAACCCATCCCCCCGCATAAATTCAGGGATGATCGATAACAGTTACACTTTTACTAACTTGCGAGTTAGGTCTCAGTCGACACAAGGTTTGATTGTACAAAAGACGCATTGTTACATGTCGGACTCATATTCTATCATTACTCATTATTATACTTCGACTATGATTGTTATACAACATATTGTTTTCAACTATATACAAAACCTATGTATTCTCACCAACTATTTATAGTTGACCCCCCATCTTTCCAATTTAACATGTTTCAGGTTTATTTGCTATTGGAAGTTGTACAAGTCTTAGAACACATAGGAGCTTTGGACCTAGTTTATATTAATCAACCTTTGAAATATTTACTTGTAAATTGTAAATTGTTTAATATTATTCAAATTTCATTTAGTACCATGAGCTATTGAATAATCATCACTACGTGACACCTCGATGTTTCCGCCATCGGTTGGGGTGTTACAGATTGGTATCAGAGCCATGGTTATAGGGAATTAGGTTATTAGAAAAATAATCTAGTCTATAACCATAGGATTATAATCAGTACTTGCTCCTTTTACTTGCAACCCTACTTGTTTCTAATCTCTATCTGCCTCCTACTTCTTATCCCTATCTTAGTCCCTACAAGAAGATTGCTCTCCATCACTGGATCTACTCTTAGACTAATAGGACAAAATCCTCAGGTTTAGCCTGAACCACCTTGAGATCTCGTCGAAATTCTAGATTTTAATAACGAACACGTGCAATCTGGAAGGGTGAACGCCTGTATTCTGAGTTTTCTGTCTAGGACTGGCATTGCGCATATATCCCAATCAGACGAGGGACCCGGATGCCTACCTGGGAATTCTCGGGATGAGTGTTCACTTATAGGCTAAAGCATGTCTTCACTATGTTATTAGAATCTAGAATCTTTGATAAGTCAACGTTTTCGTTTATTCGTTTTAATTAATGAATAAATGATTACACTCACTTTCCTTAAACTAAGCTCTAAAATCTCAAAATTTTATAGCTTAAATCAATCTCATTTCATAACCATCTATGGATTTCACAATCACACTTCACCTTACCATCTTAGCCACTTTTTAAATATTCAACACTTTACTCAAATCATATTATTTCCTTTCTCCACATGTTACTTATTTAAAAAAAAAAAAAAAAAAAAAACCTATAACCTCATACCTTAGCACAAACTAAAGATTTCTAAATCTTGTTATATTTTCATTACCTAGAGACTTTACAAAGTACACATTTTTGTCAAAAGATGTCCTCGAACTTAAATTCAATTGTTTATTTATTGACGTAACAAACGATTTTCTATATAATGCTTTAAACTATTAAAAATCACTTAATAGAACCTTGATCTTCAAAACCTAATGTCATGTTTGAAATCTCCAACTAACGGGAATATTTTAATCAAAGCCCACTTAGCTTGTACTATTTAACAACTTTTGCTTTATGTACAAAACCAATTTTGAAAATAATTTTTTTTTCAATCCATAGGAATAATATCCAGTCTTTAAATTCTCCATCGACATTCACTCATTTTCAACTTGTTCAAATTTTTACAATATTTGGCATATACCACAATCATGTTTTCTTATACACTTGATTATAACCTTGATCCAAACCCCAAAATTTACACTACTACATAATCTCCTTACTATAAAATAAACTCTTTATCAACTATCTTCACATTCACTATTTCTCACAACCTTGATTCTGCTTCAAAATTTTTCATCATCCTCTCAAGAACTAAATTCATATCCTCCACCTTCTCACACATGAGCTAGTTACCCATGATAACCAAACTATTGAAACTTGATTGTGTGTTGCATCAAAAATAATCCTTAGTTATACATGAGGATTCGACTATCTACCATATTTGAACATTTGAAACTAGAATTCATGGAATATATACTATTTGCCATAGACACACCTAGAGTCATTAACCTTGTCTAGGGCAACTCTATTACAACTCGTATGCTATACTTGATACTTGATTGCTTACATGTACATATTATCAATTTGCAATTTATGTGTGTAATAATTGGTACACTTAATCAAACGACTGATAAAGGATGAAGTACTTGCTCAACAGTTAGTAGAGTACCAAATAACCTACTCAACGATTGGTAGAGGTCATCATGCCTGCTCAACAGTCGGTAGAGGCCCTACAACCTGCTCAACGACTGGTAGAGGCTATCACACCTACTCAACAATCGGTAGAGGTTCTTACTCACTGACTGGTAGAAGTCTTTTCCTGCTCAATAGTTGGACTCATTTTAGGATACATTGTATACGATTCAATCACAAGGTTATTTTGCATTACTTACATGTGTGTTTAGAGTCATAGAAGGACACAAAACCCTAATGTAAGGTAAATTGGTGATTGCGGTCCGGAACGTAATCATGAATTTACAGGTACGTTAAGGTAGTGTGAAATTCTATCAATGTTTTCAGTAAATAACCAATTATGAACTCTAGTTACCTGGTAGTCCATTTAGTCTTTCCATAGTCCATTAACTCATGCATTTCTTTTAGGATTTCTAAAACTTAAGTCTAGTGTTTTGCTAGATTCTTATTCTTCTTGCTATTTTAAACGAACCTAATCCAATCCTTATAACTCACATATCAAACCTCTTATCCAAATTATTCGAAACAGATTATTCTATTCATGTCGTGCCTTAACACAAAATTTTCCAGACCACACTTGTTCTAATTTCTACCCAATCACCTTCAACCCTGTGTTTTCAATAAACTTCGGGACGAAGTTCCCAAAAGTAGGGGAGACTGTAACATCACGTATTTTCCCCAAATTTATTTTTAGTTAATAAAACCGTCACTTTATCCAACTTATTCTTTTGTACTAATGCAACTATGTCCAAACCTTTATATTATTTCAAAACATTCGTGTATATTTAGGATATATTTTTTTTTTCTTTTTGTTAAAAAGTGGAGTAAACTCGAACAAATACTAATTTTCCTCAATAAGCTATCTATTCTAATTTTTTTTAGTTATTTTATTTATAATAATAATAATAATAATAATAATAATGACAACTAAATTGGTTTGTTTAACCTTAACAATAATCCACTTACCATAACCATCCTTAACCCACTACCTTTAACCCAAGTCCATAAGCCCAAACCCTCACTTCTATACCTCTCCCTCGGCCCACCAGACAGCCCAAGGAAACTGGCCCACTCTTCCCTTTCCTTTCTCTGCAACGAAACAAATGAAAAAAAAATAATTATAACAAAACTGCTCAGGCCGGGACTCGAACCCGCGCCTGAGCCGGGCCAACAACACTCGCAAACCAGCTGCTCTAGCAGTGTGTTTGTGAAGTCTATGGAAGACCATATTATTTAGATGCAGTGGAAACTCATGGTCTGCGAGTTGGAAGTCAACAACAAAGTCAAACGATCTGCAGGCTTCGAGAGTGGATTCAAAATACGCGGTGTTGATCTGAATTAGGAAACTATATTAACTTTTTGGTCAATTTCGTGCTTTCCACATCCAATTTCATTAAAACATCCCATATATTTGGTCAATCACGCGTTTATAATAAAACCATGGGTCAACTTTCCAATTCGTGTATATAGAAGGTTTTGACTCAATTAATCTCGCATACATACCCTATATAGGCCGACTAAGAGAACACCTATAACATACTGCACATACAATCACGCAATCACTCGTATTCGATGCACTAAGGTCCGGGTTTTTGACGTTTGAATCATACGACATTCGGTATGTATCTATTTTAATTCGTAGTTGATATAGAGTCGATTTGGGGTATAGATCATTAGCCCCATCGTTTCAATGATGATCTGTATCCAATTGTTTCGATTGATAATTCTAGGGTTAAGTTTGGGAAGATGAAGCTAGCAGACATGTTGTTTAAAAATTTATTAAAATGTAAAAACGAAACAAGGCTGCTGTAGAGCAGCTGGTATGGTTGTGCCTGTTTGGGGATCAGACCGGGTTGTGTCCTGGGTTCGACCCCCGTTTTCCGCAGATTATTTTGTAAACAATTATTCCTTCTAAATATTTTATATATTATGTATATTACTATGTAATTTATGTTTAAAATACCAAAACTGATTTATAAACTCTATAAAAATTATCTTATGTTAATCTAATGACAAAGTTTATTATACAATTTTTAGATTCTCAAAAATCATTTATTTAATATATATTTTAAATATTACAATTTTATACAATTATAAATTTAAAATTCTATAAAAATATCAAAACGATTTTATAAAATCCCACAAAAATTAGTTTAAACTTGTAAATCAATAAACATTTCAGAAATAAATTTTGTTCTAGAAAAATCATTTATTTAATATTTTTAATTGATTTTTGTTATTTTAATCATAAATAAATCATAATAAATCTATTTTTCATTATTTTTACATCAAAATTTCACATAAATTATTATTAATCATTTAGATCAGAAATATAAATTTTTGATTCAAAATGTATAAATTTTAATATTTTTAAATATTAAGTCTATATTTTGTCAAATAAGTATTAATATATTTAAGTATTCGTTAATTAAGAAAATAATTTTATAAAAATTATTTTCACAGTTATTACATTATAATACAACTACCTTTAATTAAGACTGGTCAAAAATTCTTTTTATTAATTATTTCTCTATTTATTAAATTATTAACAACTATTCTAAAATAATCATTAATCAGTTATCAATCCCCAAATTAGAAACCCTAGAACTACTTGTAGACTAGAAAACTTAGACTTATTTTATTGTCTTGAACTTAGGATATACTTGGAATCGTTGTGCCATATTTATTCTATATCAAGGGATTCAATACTATCATTAAGGTGAATTTACATAGCCCTTTTTTCTCTTTTACATTTTTGGGGGTGAAACATGTTTAAACATTTTATACACTATCATTTACTCATTCTTACTTGTGATTCAATTACACTATCATTTACTCATTCTTACTTGTGATTCAATTACACTATCATTTACTCATTCTATCATTTGACTGTAACAAAAAGACACAGTACAATCATTAACATTGATCAAGCCGCCTGTTTAGATTATAGCGCTATAGGTCTGACAAACCCACCCCCTGCATAAATTCAGGGATGATCGATAACAGTTACACTTTTACTAACTTGCGAGTTAGGTCTCAGTCGACACAAGGTTTGATTGTACAAAAGACGCATTGTTACATGTCGGACTCATATTCTATCATTACTCATTATTATACTTCGACTATGATTGTTATACAACATATTGTTTTTAACTATATACAAAACCTATGTATTCTCACCAACTATTTATAGTTGACCCCCCCATCTTTCCAATTTAACATGTTTCAGGTTTATTTGCTATTGGAAGTTGTACAAGTCTTGGAACACATAGGAGCTTTGGACCTAGTTTATATTAATCAACCGTTGTAATATTTACTTGTAAATTGTAAATTGTAAATTGTTTAATATTATTCAACTTTCATTTAGTACCATGAGCTATTGAACAATCATCACTACGTGACACCTCGATGTTTCCGCCATCGGTTGGGGTGTTACAATACAGGAGACGGTCCCGTGGTGCTTGCTTTTTGCAGATGATATTGTGTTAGTCTCCGAGAGCAAACAAGGTTTGAATGCGAAGCTAGAGGAGTGGCGTGTAGAGCTAGAAAGTAAAGGTTTAAGGATTAGTCGATCCAAGACGGAGTACTTGTACTGTGACTTTAGTGGCGTGGGCAATGACGAGAACACTCAGATTACCATTGAGGGACAGGTGGTGCCGCAGGTAACTAAGTTTAAGTATTTAGGATCATTTGTACAAAGGGATGGAGAGATAGATAGTGACGTAGCCCACCGCATCCAGGTTGGATGGTGTAAGTGGAGAGCAGCTACTGGGGTTTGGTGCGACAAAAGGTTTCCAACTAACTTAAAGGGAAAGTTTTATAGGGTACCTATTAGATCGTCTATGTTATACGGCTATGACTGTTGGGCAATCAAGAAAATGCAAGCACAGAAGATGGAGGTAGCTGAGATGAGGATGTTGAGGTGGATGTGCGGACACACACGGTTAGACAGGATAAGAAATGAGATTTTAAGGGATAGATTGGGGGTAGCTAGTATCTCAGATAAGATAAAAGAGGGGACATTGAGATGGTTTGGACATGTGAAGAGGAGACAGACGACTGAGCTAGTTAGAGTGGTAGAATGTCTCACTGTGGAAGGGAAGAGGAGTAGAGGTAGACCAAATTTGACGTGGGATGAGCGGGTTAGACAAGATTTACTGGGGTTGCACATCTTTGAGGACATGGTCCATGATAGGGGTTTATGGAGGCGAAGGATAAAGGCTAAGGACTACTAGGATATGGGGAAAAGGCATTTTAGGTGTTTCGTAGGGTCTTACTTTTTGTTTTCATGTTATGCGGAATTTATATGTTTGTCTTCATGTATGTTTGTGCATAGGTTGTCTATGATGTTATTAATAGTTGTGTGTGTATATCTTTCCCTTTTTTTTTGGGTGTGTGTGTGTGTATTTGAGTAGAGGGTCTCACTGGAAGCGATCTCTCTATTCTTATATGTAGAGGTAAGCCTTGCCTACATCCCACACTCCTCAGACCCTACTAATAACTTTGCTATTTGTAAGATTTACTAGGCTTTGTTGTTGTTGTAATAATAATTATAATAATAATAATAATAATAAATAAAATCTTGAATCTATACATATAATAAACCAAAACTATTTTGATGACATGTTATAATATTATGCAATCTCTCTTTTGAGAAATGCCACATAGGATATGATGTGGCAACTCTAGACCAATTAAAAATAAATAAATAAATATGGTTTAAATATGATTTAACATAATCTATTAAATACCTAATCTACTAAATTTAAATATTAAAACTTTAATATTTTCTCTCTCATGTTTCCTCTCATAACTTTTAAACTTTAATATCTTTTATATACGAGATTTTTTAAAGAAAAAAATTACACCAAATTAATGAGCGTTTTGTTATCTTTCCAACAAGTACCATAGTGCTATATAAAAAACGGAGAAAAAAAAACGACCATTTTTTGTAACCCGACAGGTATTGTGTCAGGTTTGAAATTAGTTTAAAAAAAATTGTGGGTTTGGGTCGGGCCTGGGATTAGGTGATACCCGACCCAATTACCCCTTTTTTTATATTAGAATATGATAATTTATGTCAGAGATTTGTTTAAAATAATAATAATAATAATAATAATAATAATAATATTCATTAATCATATATTGACAAGTCATTAATTATGTTGTCATATTAGATATTTTATTATGTCATATTAGATATTTCAACCCGGGACGCTCTCCAACAGGTAATTGCTATATAAATGTCATTTTTATAGTTTAGATACTTCTAATTTTTTCACTTTACTTGGATTTCTCAACACGGGACGCTCCCGGGGTATAAGCTAGTACATTATCAGATATTTTTTTCCTTCTTGATTAGACGAAATTCCTAATTAATAGCATCCACCTAGTTCAATCTCTCCGTATATAAGCAGTGGCGGATTCAGGATTTTTTTCCAATGGGTTACTTTTTTTCCGGTGGTCAGATCTCCGACAACCGAGCGTTAGAATTCCGGGTCGAGTCAGGTTGGGAAACATAATCAAATACGAGAAAGATGTGATAACATAAAACGGTTATCGAGTCACTTGAAGACTATCTACAATTCAACCCTACAAAGATTACGTGTATTACGTGTTTTTACCAAAACAATTTACTAGTTTTGACCTATTGTCCAACCTGCCTAATATGCAAAAATCTCTTTCAGATCGAACATCAAACGCCTTCTAATATGCTATCCATTATAATCATAACTCTAATCATTTACTCATAACTCTAGAAATAACATTTTTTCAGTTACATTTAGCACTTTTTGTGCTTCAGATCAATGTCTAATAAGCATGGTATATATAAGTTGGAACAAAATCATACCATTGTTAGCATGCCTAATCATTCATGGAGAGAGTTTTCCATCATTATTGATTCTGAATGAACATGAGGTAAATGGTCCTATTAAACAACAACATGAAGTAAATAGTCCTGTTAAACAATAACAATTTCACTAGGCATTAGCAAATCAAGAAATTGGAAGTAGTTTACCTCTTGTGTTACTTTGATGGCTGCTGCGTGGAAATTAACACCAGAAACTAAAAATTAAAACAACACATGAACACAACATTACTGGAGGCATGGAGGATAATTGAGGGTCGTGGAAGTGAGCTTGGAGACGGCCGGAGTTGCAGCGAGCGCCACCGCGGCTGGAGTAGATGCTGGAGGACTGGAGGGCGGAGGCCTCGAGGAGAAATCTTGAGGGTAGGAGTGTTGTGCAGGACGGGGGTGTGAGGAGGCGCAAGTTTTATTTCTCTCTATCTTTTAACCTAATGTGGGTTTTGGGGGAAAATAGGAACAAAAAAACAAGCATTAATAGCAGCTAAGGGGACTCGAACCAGCAAGCTAAAGCTTATAAAGTGAGCTCTCAACCAGTGCAACACTTTGCTGACTTTGTTGTGGGTTCCTTTCATTATTTATTTATGGGTTCCTTCCAAAATTTTTATATATATTAACACTAAAATTCCAAAACCGAGTGGGTTCCCGGGAACCCGCTCCAATACACCTGAATCCGCCCTTGTATATAAGCAAACATCGGCCAACCCATACGCTGCATTACCTCTTCTCGATCACCACCACCACAACACATCCGTAGTCTGCTTCAACCGACGAGGAACCCGGCATCATTGTAATCACCCTCAAACAGGTAATCTTTCATGCAAACTTTTGATAATCTTTCATGTAACTGATACATATTCTTTTATATAAAAAGCTTAAAAATATGGTCAGAAATTGTAGAATTCGTGCCCATGAAAACAAAGAAACAGAAAAGCATGATTTTGGAATAATGGCTCAGTAGGTAGCATATACAAAACCCATCATAACCTTTCACGTTGTGTTGTTACAAAGAATACAACCTCAGAATGCAGATTCTTAATTACATGAAATAGTCGTCGGATCGGGTTTGTTACACGTACCGAGAGATAAATGTGTTTTTGATTATTATTCTACTAAAACTTGACTGGAGAATTGTAAAAACACTTCAACAACAACAACAACAACCGTACCCAGGAAATCCCGCTAATAGCAACGCTATTCGTAGGGTCTGGGGAGGGTAGGATGTAGGCAAACCTTACCCCTATCTTTAGAGATAGAGAGGCTGCTTCCAGAGAGACCCCCGGCTCGACAAAAACAAAATGCACACTGTATATTAATGAATAATTAGGCAATCACTAAACACTAAAAAAAAAACAAAAATAAAATAAAATAGTGGATGTATAACATGATACAACATACAAAAATATTTATATATATATATACATGCATAGAGGCCAACCCTAAATCCTAAGTAGTCTTAAATCCTAAAAATCTTTAACTTTAATCCTACGTCTCCACGAATTCCTATCTTGGACCATATCCTCTGAGAGGTGCAATTCTAACAGATCTTGTCTAATCCGATCGACCCAAGTCAATTTGGGTCTGCCTCTACTCCTCCTCCCCTCCACCGTGAGGTGTTCCACTCTTCTGACTGGGGCTGTCGTATGTCTCCGCTTCACATGACCAAACCATCTTAATCTTCCCTCCTTTATCTTATCTGCTATGTTAGCCACTTCTAACCTCTTCCTAAGAACCTCATTTCTAATCCGATCTAACCTAGTGTGCCCACACATCCACCTCAACATTCTCATCTCCGCCACTTCCATCTTACGTAACTGTGTCTTTTTGATGGCCCAGCAGTCCGTCCCATAAATCATAGCAGGTCGGACTGCAACCCTATAAAATTTTCCCTTTAGTTTAGTTGGGAACCTCTTATCGCACAGAACTCCAGATGCTGCTCTCCACTTACACCATCCAGCCTGAATACGATGTGCGACGTCACTATCAATCTCTCCGTCCCTTTGGACGAACGATCCTAAGTACTTAAACTTAGTTACTTGCGGGACCACATGACCCTCAATGGTGATCTGGGTGCGATCTTCGTAGTTTGTCCCGCTGAAATCGCAGTGCATGTACTCCGTCTTAGAGCGACTAATCCTTAAACCTTTTCCCTCCAAAGCTGTTCGCCATCCTTCTAACCTCATATTCAAACTTTGCTTAGTTTCCGCGATCAATACAATGTCGTCAGCAAAAAGCATGCACCACGGTAGTGTCTCCTGAATGGACTTTGACACCTCGTCTAGAATAACCGCAAAAAGAAACGGGCTCAACGCGGACCCTTGATGGAGCCCTACCTCCACGGGAAAGAAATCAGTATCTCCTACAGGCGCACGAACACTAGTTTCAGTCCTATCATACATATCTCTAGTAATGTTAACATACTTACTCGGGATCCCTCTAGCCTCCAAACTATCCCAAATCAGTTTACGAGGTACACTATCGTAGGCCTTTTCTAGATCAATGAACACCATATGGAGGTCTCGTTTCTTCTCCCTATACTTTTCCATCAGGCTCCTTAGTATGTATATCGCTTCTGTAGTTGACCTTCCTGGCATGAAGCCAAATTGATTTACAGTAACCTGGGTTTCTCTTCTAATCCTAGTCTCAATTACTCTCTCCCATAATTTCATAGTATGGCTCAGCAGCTTAATACCTCTGTAATTCCCACAACATTGTGCGTCTCCTTTGTTCTTATATACAGGCACTACAACACTACTCCTCCACTGATCTGGCATTCTTCCAGATTTAAATATAAGGTTGAAGAAAATAGTTAGCCATTGCACTCCTTCCTCTCCCAAACACTTCCAAGCCTCAATCGGGATGTTGTCCGGGCCAACTGCCTTAGCCTTTCCCATCTTCCTAAGTGCTGACCTCACCTCTTCCTGTGTGATACGGCGACAGTAGCAGTGATTTCGTTGTGGCGTTTGGGTAGTTGGGTTGTCGATCTCCTGGTAGTGAGCCATCCCGTCATTGAAAAGGCCGTAAAAGTACGCTTTCCATCTCCTCTTTATGTCATCCTCTTTGACTAAAACATGCCCATCCTCCCCCTTTATAAACTTAACTACCCCTAAATCTCGCTTCCTACGCTCCCTAGCTTTTGCAATCCTGAACATATCATGTTCCCCCTCCTTTGTTTCCAGGCGCTCGTACATCTTCTTATATGCCGTGTTCTTTGCCTCTGTCACTGCCTTCTTCGCCTCCATCTTGGCCTTCTTGTATGCCTCCCTTAAAGTCACTCGATTCTCCTCATCAGTGCACCCCAAAAGCTCCCTAAAACTCGTATGCTTATCTCTTATTTTGTTTTTCACTTCCTCACTCCACCACCAGGACTCCTTATGCTCGCCGACTTTTCCTGAGGTAACCCCTAGAGTATCATGCGCCACTTGGATAATTGTGGTCGCCACATCCTCCCACATTTGGTTTGTGTCCCCCTCAAGTCGAGCTGATAATCTGGAGATGACCTTATCTCGAAACACTAGACTCCTATCGCCCTTCAAGTTACCCCAACGGGTCCTAGGTCGCAGTCTTCTCTCCCTCCTAGCAATTCTTTCACTCATGGCTATATCTGCCACCAGTAGACGGTGTTGGGCCACTGCGGCCTCCCCTGGTATAACCTTGCAGTCCTTCCACCATCGTATATCACCTTGCCTCATCAAAATGTAATCTATCTGAGTGCTACGACCCCCACTGCTAAAAGTGATTAATTGGGATTCTCTCTTCCTAAAGAACGAGTTTAAAATGCCTAAGTTGTGGGCCACCGCAAAGTCTAAAAGGTCCCTACCTGGGTCGTTCCTAACACCAAATCCAAAACCCCCATGAACTGCTGGGAAACCATCGATATCCTTGCCAATGTGGCCGTTAAAATCGCCTCCTATACAGATTCGCTCCCCTACCGGTATAGCACTCACAACCCCGTCTAGGCACTCCCAGAAGTCTCTCTTTTCCTGGTCCCCTATTCCCACCTGAGGTGCGTATGCGCAAACCAATGCCACTACCTCACCCCCCAGAATCAACCTTAGTACCATAATCCTATCATTGTGCCGCACCACTTCGACCACATTTCTATACAAATCCAACGCCACTAGAAATCCCACCCCATTCTTTGCCCCATTAGACCCCGAATACACTAATTTGTACCCATTACACTCTGCCCCTTTATGCCCCTTCCACTTAGTCTCTTGTAGGCATGCTATCCCTACCTTGTGCTTTTTGAGTGTGTCTATCACCTCCAACAATTTACCACTAAGAGTACCTACATTCCAAGACGCAACACGCAACTTATACCCTCTACCCCTTCCCTTGCCTACACCTCTCTTCCTTGGACACGATCTCAAGTAAACATGACGACTCCTATCTTCTATGGTTGCAGTATATCACCCACACAGGCTTTATCGTTTTTTTTCAGTGTAAGAAAAGCACAAACAAAATCAGATTATTATCCCAAACCACTCATCAAAACCACGGTTTCAAAATTAATAATTGTACTACAGATGATGAGACTGACTTACCTGTATGGGATGATGAGACTGACTTACCTGTGTGTCAGATGATGAGACTGACTTACCTGTATGGGATCTCCGGTGGTCGGGCGGACTTGGCCGGAGAAGAAAGGCTTGGCCGGAGAAGAGAAGACTTGGCCGGAGAAAGTAGTTGGGGGTGTACGGAGGAGAAAAAGAAAACGGTAACTTCAGAAATAATAATTGTACTTCACCAACTCAGAAATAATAATTGTACTTCACCGATCAGAACCCAAATGTGATTTTTGGTATGGTGGGGTTGCTCTGTTCTTGATTGAAATCGTTGTTTGATCCCACTCTGCAGTCGTGCGGCAACGGCGGCGAAGGGTCCAGGAAGTCTGACGGTGGACGGTTACCGCAGATCTTTTGAACAGATCTTGAAGATCTGAAATATGTTTGAGATTGTTTTCTTGTTTGAAGAAAGAAAACGTGTAGATCCTCAAATTCTTGGGAAATAGCTAATAATCCCCAAATTCTTGAAGATCTGAAATTAAGATTGAAAAGGCTACACAAACCAATTGTAAAAACACTTGAATATATATAATCTTCAACAAACAAATGTTGTAAAATTATGTCTCACCTTCTCCAACTGAAACTACTCCTGCACCCACCCTCTCTCAGCGCAAATCTTTGTCCTGTAAATCAAACATGAATCCGTATAAATATAAAACCAACATCACTAGAAAACTAGTCGGATCAAGAGATGAGTAGCTCTTTATAGTGGTCAAAACAAGCCAAGGTTGACTCATGAAAGCTTGTCTGAAAAGATGACAGATTGTTTGAAAAGATGGGCGGGATACGATGAAGAAGATGACTGGGTTATCTTTTCCTCTTGATGTTTTATGCTATCCAACAACCTTTTTTTTACCACTAAAAGCTAGAGCCAATAAGAAAGAGAATTTTTTGCATAAATAGGTGATTTGTAGGTTGGGTAAGTGTTTGTAGGTGGGTTCACACAAAAAACCACAAATAGGTATGTATTCAAACTGATTGGCGACATTGAATGGAAAGGAAGAAACCCGTTTGGCGACTTTGAAAAATAATTTGAATGTCTCATACTTGTTTGGCGACATTGTATAAATAATTTGAATGTCTCAATTCAATTTGGCGACATTGTATAAAGTTGTTTGAATGTCTCACTTCAATTTGGCGACATTCTATAAATTGTTTGAATGTCTCACTTCAATTTGGTGACATTGAAGTTTTGAGAATCAAAAGAAGGATACTAATCAGCGACATTGATGAAAATTAGGGTTTAGGAAGGTTGGTGACATTATTTACACGAATTAATTAAGGGTTTAGGCAAACACATGTTGGTTTGTATTTTTAAATCTCAATTGGTTTGAATACTTTCA
Source organism: Ambrosia trifida (assembly GCA_028751855.1). Taxonomy (NCBI): domain Eukaryota; kingdom Viridiplantae; phylum Streptophyta; class Magnoliopsida; order Asterales; family Asteraceae; genus Ambrosia; species Ambrosia trifida. The sequence continues at coordinate 91,881,277 of CM054122.1, read as the reverse complement.
CAATAATTGTACTAGGTCGCTAATTGGTTTCAAGATTTTCAAAATAATTGTACTAACTCGCCAATTGGTTTGAAGACTTTCACAATAATTCTACAATTTTCAGCTATTTAAAGAGTTCGACCCCAAGCCAAAATGGGCACAACCTCTTAGAAAACCTGCTTCCCCCCACAACCATCACTCTTAAAAACAACCATTTTCTTAGAAAACCTGCTTACCCCCAAAACCTTCCAACCACAACCGATGGCTTCATTCTGTCCATACCTGGTTAGATTATACTGGGGTGGTCGTTTTTCATACGTTAACGGGGCTGTTCAAAGTGATGATTCTCTAGTAACAACTAGCTTTATCATTGTAAGTCCAAGATCTTTTCCTCCGGGTATCAAACCAACCACTCAATGGATGCGGAATGTCGATTGAATGGTGAAGAACAAGAAAGAGACTTTGAATAGAATGATTTTATTATCAAGTGCACACGTCTTCTAAGAGACGTCTGGTACACCAATACTAGCCGATGACAAGATGAACAAAAAGAGCAAAAATGACTAGCAACCTTAAAACAACTAAGTAACCCCCTATTTATACTATCATAGGGCGGTTATGTTACATGGACCCCTTGGGCCGAAAACTAACTAACATAATAATAATATCAAGCCCAAGTCAAACGCAAACCTCTAATAACATGGCCCAACAATATCCCCCTAGGTTTGTGTTGACTTGTGATTACTTTAACGCTTCTTGCTGCTTTTGCTGCGCTTCTTTGATTCTTTCTTCTTTGCTTCCATTGCCCTCTTCCATTCTTTAGGTGATTTACCGACATATGGTCCAAACAATTTTGTCTCCACCCTTCCTCTCTTATCAGAGGCCAACCCCAGTCTATCCACTTGCGCCACCGCACTAGTGAATGATTTAGCACAAACTTCATAAGTGGGGTCGCATTGAATCTGATGTCTAGCCAGAACTCGAACATCTTCAGAATGCAGACTCATCAAATCTCTAGCATTAGAAATCCTGAATTCGTCCGTATCACACACAATCACAGCAGATGAAGAAGTAGGATCATATACCCAAAATCTCATGTCCTTTAAGCAACCTCTATCCATTGGCTTGGACAAGGGGATAGTCTTCAATTTCTCAGTCGGTGGCCATTGCACAGTCTTAAAAGGCTTTCCATCAGCACCTCGTACGCCTTTATATTCCACCAATAGCGAACTAGCAGTCTTTATATCTCTGAAATTTACTTTTGCCTGCTCCTGAATCCTCTTATGAAACATGAGACCTATCTTATTCCTTGGATTCCTTGTTTGGTTGATGAAGGGAGATCTAGCAAGTTCAGTCAAGTCAATCTTCGTCCAGGAGTTGAAAGCTGAAGTAGAAGCATAATACTCAACCGCTCCATTCTTTCTATGAACCACAAATACTCCTTTATCATCATTATACCTCCAACACTCTATCCCAGTTCGATTACCGTACGTATCATATCTATCACTGGTAATCGTCACATATCGCTCAGGATGCTCTTCCATTGGATCAATAGACGGTTCAGCTAGATTCTTGAGAACATATGCACTTCCAGGTCGACGATCTCTAACTCTGGGAACTTGATCTTCAAAATACTTCTTCATGTGTTCTTCATGCTCTTTCTCTGATCTCTCACGTTCAGCTGGAGTCAATACCTTATCGACAAAAGAAGATGTCTCAGAGAACTCCTTCCAAACTTGTTCTCGAGTTTCTGAGTCAAATTAAGTAATCTTGCTGAAACATCTCCCAAACCCGTCTCCAATTCAGCAATTTTCTTTTCCTTCTCAGTAACTGTCTCCATCAAGCTCTGCACCTGAGCTGTCAACCAAACATTTTCAGTCTCTAGTTTCAGCACTTTAGACTGTAATCTGTGAACGTCCACTTCTGCAAACACATCTTCATCACTCTCAACCTCTTCTTGACTTTTCTCTCTTTCTTCAGTTGTCAGAAATTCCATATCTACCTTCTTTCCCTGTTCTTTGTCTGCAAGAAAGGCCAGTTGAGCTTTCTGAAAGGCTTCTTCGTCAAACAAAACCTTTCCAGAGCCAGAAGCACCAGAGGATTCAGTTTCCTCGCTAAGTTTCCCAGTGATAGGTGCATTGCTCATGAATTGAGAGAAAGCCTCTGTTGCAATCATTGGTGAGATAGAAGAACTAATGGTGCCAGCAGGAATATCAGGTGAAAAATCAGTATCGGTCATAGCAATGTCACCAGCAGCAGCAGGAACAGTCTCTTCAACAATAACATTCATCCGTGGATCTCTCTAACTTCGCTTTCTTGGCCGTAAATCAGAACCTGTATCTACAGCACCTTCATCACCAACAACTGTCTCAGCTGCAACAATGGATGGAGGAATCCTTTGTTCAGCCTCTCGAACAGTTTCTAATATGCTAGACAACACCTCTGCTTGAGGAATAATTGATGCAGAAGTAGTAATATCAGTATCTTGAGTCACAATTTCTTCTTCAACCATCTCTTTTTTAGCGTCAGTCACAGACTTTATCTCAGCATTCTCAAGAATAAAGTCATCTATCTCATCATCATTCAGATCATCAAACTGATCATCTTCATTTCCTGTAGTCAGTTGGTCATCTCTCACTTCCTCTTCATCCTCGCTTTCTATATCATCTTCACTTTCCACTTCAGTCAAGTCAACTTTCTCAGGAGGAGACCGTTGTTCAGCTGGTGGAGGATCAATAACCTGAACATCATGATCCTCAGCAATTATAGCCGATGGAGGAACTGGCACTACTTCAACTATTTCACTGAATTTCCCAAATTTGACTAGTGGAAATCTTCCTTCAAAAATCTGCCTTGAATCTTTACGAATCTGTCTTATCAAGCCAAAAATTTGATGAGCCATACACTTCTTGTCATAGGTTGCAACAGTCTTCTCAAGATTTGGATACTTTGACTCCAGAATCATTTGCACAAATCTAGGGAATTTGTAGAAATAATTCTTGTTCAGGGTTCTCACATTCACAATCATGTCTTCAAAAACACATCTTGAGTAATTAAAATCCCAATCTTCAATCAGAGCAACCACTCCAGAAGCATGTTTTAATCCCATCTGATCTAATCCACTTCTGTTACCTCCCAGACTAGCCAGATACATGTGAACCAGAAGCCTCCAGTAACTTGGAAATAGTTTCTTCGAATATGGTGGTATTAGCAGTTCACCTTCATATCCCATCTTCCTCAACACTGGACTGAGTTTCTCCTTTGTGAAGCTGACAGGATCATTTGGAGAGTCACCAAAAAGCAACATATCTCTTATATCCTGTTCAGAAATGGTCACCTCAGTTCCTCTAACTTTAGAACGAATCAGTTTGTCTTCCTTCTTGGCATCTGCATTATCCCAAAACTCTTTAATCCAGTCAGAACAAATAACTGGATTTTCTCGCATAGCATGTGCAGTCCTACACGTGTTAAGACCCACAATCAGTGACTTGAACTCCTGCTTGTACTCTTCAGGGGGGGTCAGCGAGACAGCACACCACATTATGATTATTTTCAAATGTCGGCATGTGAGGAGTCGATTTTCCTAAAAAAAATAAATTAAATAAGAAAATAAATAAACTAAAATAATTTAAAAATATCATATGGATTAACAAGACCAAATGAATGTTGGAACAGGAACTCAGATGGGCTTCAGATGATTAACGGGCCCAAAAAGGTGAGTTCGAACTCCAGAAGGGAGTTCGAGGGCATTTTGGTAAATTGTCATTTGATTTCAGGGTTAATTAAGTAAAAAGGCCTCTGAGTTCGATGACCAAAAGTAAGTTCGAGGACATTTTGGTCTTTTCCCATCTGAGTTCAAGTAAACTTTCTGAGTTCAAGGGCTTTTTGGTCTTTGTTGCATGAGTTCAAGTGAAGACAGAGAGTTCAAGGGCAGCAATGTCTTTTCCCTTTTGAGTTCGTGTAAACTTTCTAAGTTCAAGGGCTTTTTGGTCTTTTCTCATCTGAGTTCAAGTACAAACAAGGAGTTCGAGGGCAACAATGTCTTTTCCAGGGAGTTCGAGGGCATAATGGTCATTTGCCATCTGAGTTCGATGGCAATTTGGTAAATTTTGAAAGTGATCATGAAAAGGGTTTGAGTTCAAGGACAGAATGGTCATTTGTCAAGGGAGTTCAAGGACTTTTTGGTAATTTTCTCTTGCTCACAGACACGTGATGGTCACGCGCCACCTTGAACTCGAATTTCTAGGCGCGTGTGGCACACGCGCCGCCGACTGAACCTTTCGAACTCCTCTCATGTCATCGTCGAACTCCCAAATTTTGATTCAACAGGCATCAATCATCCCTGCAAGTAACTCACCACCAATATAATTAAAGATTAACACAAAATGAAGATCATTTACCTGATTTCTTTGATTTCATTGATGATGACATGTTTGAGGAGGAAGAACAAGGAGAGCATGTGTGTGTGATGGTTTGAGAGAAATGAAAAAAATTTTGATTTGTGATGATGTGATGTGAACCGTCTCCCCCCACCTTTTTGTTCACCCGAGATTTAGGTGGCCCACCAAACGTGTGGTGGGCCCTTCTCACATCTCAATGCCCATTTCAAAACAATTTTTTATGTATTTTGTAACCGGGTCCAAATCAGATCGTAAACTGGTCTAACTTAATCCAAAAAATATCTAAATAAAATACTTAAAAATAACTTTATAAACGAGATCAAATCACTGTGTTTCGGGCCGAGCTACACTTATCAACTCTAATCTACTCCAGTTGGTCGTAGCAATTGCCAGTATATTTGTCCACTTAAACTTATTTCCTTAGACCTTCTCGTATAGTGATCTGTGATATTATTTATCATGTTTTGGTATGTTTATACAAACACTCAAGCAATTCACAATCAAATCATAGAATATTTAGTGCTACACTCTATCATGCAAGCAGTTTCCCTACAGCATATTTTTCACAGTATCTGTTCTAGAATTCTGAAACCTTGACTGGGACTGGATTGAGAAAAGAAAAGAATAGATCAATAAAAGATTTAGATTAAAGTACAAGTCAGATGATTTCTCAAATGACAAGGCCTTTGGGTTTTGGACTCTTGAGGGTCTCTTTTATGACATCCTGACTGTGTCCAGGTCAGCATATATCTGGATGCAGCAGAGGAGCAGTCAGGACATCTTTGGACACTGAGGTCTCTTTTTAGGTGAAGGATGATCTAAAGCACGACAACGAAAAACTAGGTCAGCATATATCTGGATGCAGCAGAAGCTTTCGTTGCCTAGCATCTCCAGGTCCTTGCTTACGCAAAACAAAGGAGATACACGAGTTTTTCAGAAAAGGTTTCAGACCTAGACCACAGTGTTATGCTTCAGGACATCATGCAAGCATTCAAATAGAAATTATACCTGATTCCAAGTGATGTTCCTTACTAAGGTCGTGTCTTTATCTTTAAGTGCTTCACAAGATCATTAACATTTAAGCCTTCAGGACCAAGCCTACCAACATATCACATTAGAGCCAGACTGTTTCGATACACGTCTTATGTGTGTCAGCCTTAATCCAACTTGTGAAAGTTCATTTCATCTCTCGTTTTGAGACCAAAATTGTTTTGATCTTTTCTTAGGATACATCCCCCTAAATTTGTGCTTAAAATTAAGAATTTAAAGAACAAATTTTTAAATCAAAGACCAAGAAAAGAACATGAGAAATTTTTTTTTTTTTTTTAACTCTAAAGACCAGTTCAGTCCTCGAAATGGACCATTTTGAGCAGTTCAGACAGAGCTTCAAAACGAGCTCGATTAACGGGTTTTGTAAAAAGATCTGCGACATTGTCGTCAGTATGAATGTGCGTGGGCACAATTAAACCTTGGTTAAACGAGTTGCGGATGAAATGTTCTTTGATGGCAATGTGTTTTACCTTAGAAAATTGAACTGGATTTTTTACGATTTGAATAGCTGCATCATTATCACAATAAATGGGAGTAAGAGAGAAATTCAAACCGTAATCAACCAGTTGGTGTTGTATCCAGATAACCTGAGAACAGCATGCGGAGGCAGCCACATATTCAGCTTCCGGTGTTGAAACGGATATTGTTTGCTGCTTCTTACATTGCCACGCAATAAGCCGATCGCCTAAGAATTGACACCCCGCAGAAGTAGATTTCCTGTCAATGTCACAACCTCCAAAATCGCTGTCAGAAAAAGCATGTAACTCAAAAAGAGAATCCTTAGGATACCAAAGACCGAATCTGGGTTTCCCCTTAAGGTATCTAAAGATTCTCTTGACAGCATGTAAATGAGAAGTTTTAGGATTAGCCTGATAACGTGCGCATTGACACACTGCGAACATGATGTCTGGTCTGCTAGCTGTCAGATACATTAGCGAACCAATCATTGAACGATAAAGTGTTTCTTCTATGGCCTCCCCTTCCAGATCCTGAGTGAGACCTGGTCTTTCAGACATTGGTGTATCGGCTGGCTTTATATCATTGAAGCTGAATTTTGCAAGAATGTCGTCCACGTATTTTCCTTGATGAATCAGGATACCCTTGGAGTTTTGACGAACTTGCAGACCTAAGAAAAAGGTCATTTCACCAAGAGCACTCATCTCAAATTGCTTTTTCATCACCTCCTCAAACTCTTTACACAGAGCATCATTAGTAGAGCCAAAGATGATATCGTCCACATAAATTTGCACCAGAATACGATCTTCATTTACTATCTTGACGAATAGAGTCTGATCAATGACACCACGAGTGTATCCATTCACAAGCAAGTGTTCAGTTAAGGTAGCATACCAAGCACGAGGTGCTTGATGTAACCCATATAACGCTTTGTCGAGTTTGTACACATGCTCTGGGTACTTTGGATTTATGAAACCCGGTGGTTGACCAACATAAATTTCTTCCTTCACTGTTCCATACAGAAATGCAGTTTTGACGTCCATCTGATAGACAGTAAACCCTTTAAACGAGGTGTAAGCAAGGAAAATTCTGATTGCTTCCAATCTCGCCACCGGTGCATATACTTCATCATAGTCGAGTCCTTCAATTTGTCTGAACCCTTGCACGACTAACCTAGCTTTGTTTCTCACAATGACCCCGCTATCATCTCTTTTGTTTCTGTAGACCCATCTTGTGCCAAGTGGTCGTTTTCATGGAGGTAATTCAACTAACTTCCAAACTTTCAATTTCTCAAACTGGTTCAGTTCATCTTGCGTTGCATCCACCCAACTTGATTCTTTCATGGCCGTAGCGATAGACTTTGGCTCAATTTGAGAGATGAAACACGAATACAGACATCTGTTGATGTCACCAGTTTGGCTCCTTGTTAGAACGCCTGCATCTATCGGACCAATGATGTTTTCCAGTGGGTGATCTCGTTGAATGCTAGTGGGAATGACAATGTCTGGAACTGAGGAGGTTCCAGGGAGAACTGTGATACTACCTACTGCAGGCTCTTCCATAGAGTCATGATCATTTGCGACTGCATCATCATGCTCCACCATGCAGTCAGTAGGAATAGGGTCATGGAATGTGGGAATTGAAGTTTCATCAGACACATTTTCATCATCGACCTGTGGCATAGAATCTGCTGAGTGAATGAATGGGTCGGCAGGAGCTGGGAGTGGCTGTGGTAATTGAGATGTGGGTGCACCATCCCCCTCATCCGTTGCAGCATCAGTCATGGAGGATGAGGGTCCAGCATTGAAAGTTGAGGAATCTGCAAAACCTGTATTTACACTACTAGAGACATCATCAAAAACATGAAAGGATCAAAAGAGAGATTCATAGTCAAACAACCAATCGGGGCCCACTCTAGCATCTGTTGCATTTTCTTCAAGCCAACGCACGTCAAACGACTCTACGATTTGCCTAGTTTGCTTGTTATAGACCCTATATGCAGTTTTGCCGGCATAACCGACAAAATAGCAGTCGTCAGCTTTCGCATCAAACTTTGGTATAGCGTCCAAGTGTAGCAGTGTACATGGACAACCAAAAGCACGAAAATGCTTGACGGAGGGTTTAGTACCAAACAGCACTTCGTAGGGTGTCTTCATCCGAGCTTTGTTGACTTGAACTCGGTTCTGCACATAACAAGCTGTGTTGACAGCCTCTGCCCAAAAGAAAGTCGGAAGTTGTGAGTCACACAACATTGTGCGGGCAGCTTCAATTAAAGTGCGATTTCTTCTTTCTGCGACTCCATTTTGCTGCGGCGTCCTTGCTGAGCTGAATTGATGGGCAATTCCTTTTTGAGCACAGTAATAGTTTAACTCAGCATTCTTGAACTCAGTCCCGTTGTCACACCTAATACCTTTCACCTTCAAGTTGGTCTGATTCTCCATCAAAGTTATAAACTCTTTGACTATTTCTGCAGTTTCACTCTTGTTAGCCAAAAAGAAAACCCAGGTAAAACGTGAGTAATCATCAGTTATTACCAAACAGTACGCTTTACGAGAAACACTAAGTACATTCACTGGGCCAAATAGGTCCATGTGAAGTAGCTGTAGTAATGAATCAATAGTGTTTACCAACTTGGAATAATGTGGTTTTCGATGATGCTTTCCTCTCGCGCAAGTAACACATTTTTCAATTGTTATAAAATCACGTACAGGCAAGTCCCTTACCAATCCCAGTTTAGCCACTCGGTTCAGATTTTTAGCATTTGCATGTCCAAGACGACGATGCCAAAGAATAGCAGTATTTTGAGAAACTTTAGAAAAAAGACATGTGACATTGTCGGAAGGAGGTTTGTTCATGTCAATGACATAAGCGTCACCTCGACGATCCGACTTCAGTAAAACCCATTCATCTGGAATGACTACTCCAGGTTTCAATATCAAACAGCCTTTATCAGTGAAATGAGTTGAGTAGCCATTGTCACAGATTTGTGATACACTAAGCAAACTATGCTTTAATTCAGGAACATAATTTACCTTATCAAACTGAAGAGCACCATTTCTTACCGTTCCTCTTTGAGTTATCTGACCTTTCTCACCTCCTGCAAAGGAGACAAATCCACCATTGAAAAATTCAACCTCTGTTAGTTGGGACAAGTCTCCTGTCATGTGCCTTGAACAACCACTATCAATGTACCAGAGACGAATGATAGTCCTCCACAGCCGTTCCTGCACATGATGCAGGATTAGTTAGTCATAGGTACCCAGGCCATGGTCATCTTGGGTACACCATTGACATCTGTATATTGGACTTTTATCCATTGCATGTCAACGTTTGAAACATTTGCACAATAATAAGATTTATCATTCATAGAACATGAGGAGCCTACAGACGGGGAAGAGATTGGAATAGAGCATTTTGGCTTCCAGTAAGATTTGAATTTTGAAGACAATCTTTTGTTTGAACTAAAAACTGTCATGCTAGGCTTAGTCTGAGAACTTAATCTTTTATTAGATTGTTTGATCAGTTTATGTCTATTCCAATCACCATCAGAAGGCTTCACCTTGGATTTGTCATTCCGCATTGCCTTAGGTTTTTCAACCCGCATAGGCTTGGTATGATTATGATTCCCGTTTGGAGCCTTCTGATGTTTCCAGCTTGCAAGATTTTGTTGAACAGTTGGACAATTTCTGGCAATATGTCCTGGGATTCCACATGTATAACATGTTTGACGTTTGACATGTGGATCCCCCTGAGATGTTGCATACTTTCTAGGCTCGGAAAGCTTGGAGACACTTCTATACCTGTGTGAAGCAGTTTTGAAATAATGAGTCTTTTGTTTTGAAAGGTTCTGTTTTTTATATTTTGGTAAAACCTGTTTTGGTGGGGACATATTTCTCTGTCCTGTCCCTACTTGATTGTTTAACCAAAAGATTTTTCGTTTTATCACAAGCATGTGGCAAAATAACAGAATCTGAATGAACAAACAACGAATCAGATGAAAAGTCACAAGGTTTTATGCTCAAAACAAACGAGCCCACACAAATATTGTTGTCTTTATCAGAAATTGAGAAATCGTTTTTCTGATTTTTATTATTAAATGCAAGTAAATCAGTGTCAGCGATTGCCTCCCCATCATCTACCCAATCCTCAACAATCACATTTTCTGCACAAGAATCAACCGAATTAGTAATGTTCTCATTGTTAGTAGCATTTAAGCAATTTTCTGTGCAAAAGTTTTCATCCACAGAAGAAGTGGAAGATTCAGAGAATATTGAGCATGTTTGTTCTGAATTAAATGAGCTTGAAGTGGACACAGAGATACATTCACTTTCTTTTAGCATGTCTTCAGATGATTCTTTGGTCTCACATGACTGATGACTGGATGAGTCGGTCTTTTCTGAGTCTGAATCAGATTCAGACTCAGGTGCAGTCTTTTTTGAATCATCTAAATATGAGGGATCCTTACATTCCTGTTTAATCTCGACTGGCCTTGAGCACACATATTCTTCAGATTCTGGCTCAGTCAAGAGTGTGACATTTGATTCAGATGAGCCACTTAAGTCAGAAACATGTTGTGGCTCTGCTGAATCCCCCGTTGATTCAGAGTTGGTTAGTTGATTTTCAATTTCTGCTATTTGCTTTAGACAAAGTTCTCTAATTTCCTTCATGAAATCAAACTCATAGTCCACACTAGAGTTTTGTTGAGTGGATGAATCAGAAATTTGTTCATTTTCTTTTAAATTTTCATGTTTAGACTCTCTAGACACTCCTATGAATTTATCTGATTCAGATGCGAATGGAACCTCATCTTTGCTAACCTCAAAAACTCTGTTCACCTCTTTATTTTTCTCATAATTTAGTGTCTCAGTCTGCTTTGAAACATCTTGAGGTTTAACAAATGTTTTTGAGGGAGCCATCTCTGGTTTAGATTGTTTTTGTTTGGGTTTAGAGATTCTAATTGGGATCGATGCAGGTTTAGTAATTTCAACTTGATCCCTTGATGGTCGAATAGTTGGCTCTTCTATTGGTGGACCATATCCTTTCAAAGGAAGAGCCAATAGTTCTTCATCTGACATAGGAATTGAAGAATAGTTTTCATTGAAAGGTGGAGGGATTTCCACAAATCCAATTCCCTTATTCCTCACGTCCTTTGGTCTGAACCTTAACTGGGTATTGATCATTTTTTCAACTTTAGGACTGGAGCAGTCAAATTTTTTAAAATGAAAATCTGCATTTTCAAATTTTGATTTTAAGTCGATCAATTCCGTGGTCAAGGTGTCAGAAAGTCGTTTGAAGTGCAAGTATCGACATTTATGATCACTCACCTCCTGATGCAAACGCTTGATGTCAAGTTTTTGTTTTTCAACCATTTCTTTATAAGAGTTAAAAATTTTTTAATGTCCCAAGAGGCCATTTTTTCATATTCAAGCTGTTTGTATGCGGAGAGAGTTTCTTCCCTAAAACCCTTAATTTTGAGTTTGCACCTTTCAGTGCAGCATGATTCAGCTAAAATTTCAGAATGTACCTCAGCCGCTGATGGAACATAGTCATCATCCATCTGTGCCATGAGAGCCTTGTACACAGTATCTTCAACAATTTTAAGATCTGCCATCTGAGAAGACCAATCCCATCCACCTCCTGATTGAGCAACCATGGCTTTGCTAGAGTTGGAGGACTCAGATCCAGTGTGCGCAGGCGCTGATTGAGTTCCTTGAGCAGCATTGGAAGACGCAGCTGCAGGAGTAGAATTTTCTCCTTCTTTCTTTGGTTTGGTGCACTCACGAGCAAAATGACCAAGTTCATCGCAGTTGTAACAGCGCATCTTCATCTTGTCCCAACCTAGTTTCCTTGTTGGGTTTTCCCACACGTTTCTACCAGTCTTCTTCACAAACTTGTTGGCTCTATGCACTACCATAGCTATCTGCCAAGTCAGATCCATCTCTTCAATATCGTCTTGATTTACGTCATTTAAATCACATGCGCCGACATCTTTTGCTGTAAGTTGACCTGTCAGAAATGCATTATAACAATTCATAAATCCAGCAAATAATCCTAGGTTACTTTCAAGCTCCTTGGGAATTTTAACTGCCGCCATAGATGTAGCTGGAGGTGGAGCAGATGACGAAGATCCAGCAGTAGTGGTTGTAGAAGAAGCGGGCACAGATGACCCTTTTGAGGCACTGGGTGCAAACATAGGTGGATACGAGGACCCACTTGCTGGATAAGAGTACAGTGATGGACGCTGAGTTTCTTGCTGAGACATTAAAGCATTGTTGGGAGTTGCAATGATTGCATTGTTGTAACTAGCAGTCTGAGTCATGTAACGTTGTCTGTCATCAAGGTCATAGGACTTGATTAACGAGATGGTCTCAAAAAGAGTGAGTCTTGCTAGATCTTTAGTTCTCTTGATGAGGGTGACATTTGAGTCCCAACTTCTTGGAAGAGTATTGAGCAGCTTTTTATTCATGACGGAGTTGTCTACTACCATATCATTTGATTTCATTTCACTCACTAAGGCCACGAAACGTTGTATCTGACTTTCAAGTGACTCTCCCGGAATGTGATTGAAAGCATTAAACTTCTGACTCAGCATCTCCCTCCTGCTTTCCTTCATTTCTTCGTTTCCCTCATACAGATTCTCAAGAGCTTCCCAAAGTTCTTTTGCAGTGGCATTGTCACGAACTCCAATTGATACTTCAGGTGAGAGTCCTTGATGAAGATAAGCAATTGCCCTTTCATCAACATCAGTCTTTTCATGATCTTCATCAGTGTACATACTCTTTGGTTTGATAGCAGTGATTCCAGTTATTTCATTTACCACATAGGTAATCACACAAGGTCCATTTAGAATAGATCTGAGAGCCTTTGCATCCTTTATCTTCATAACTTGAATGAACCTGAACTTCCACTCAGAATAAGACATTCCGAGTTGAAGAACAGGGATTTTCTGATGAGTGCCAATGACAGATTCCATGGCTTTGTCTACTTGTGCAGCTACAAGTAGCTGGTCAGTATTTAGTCCATTTAAGTTAGCCTGATTAACAATTTGATCCATTTCTTTGTTCGTAAGAGTAACTTCCTTGATCTTCTTCCTTTGATACCAAACCGAGCCTTCGAAAGACTTCTTAGGCTCTGATACCAATTGTAAGTCCAAGATCTTTTCCTCCGGGTATCAAACCAACCACTCAATGGATGCGGAATGTCGATTGAATGGTGAAGAACAAGAAAGAGACTTTGAATAGAATGATTTTATTATCAAGTGCACACGTCTTCTAAGAGACGTCTGGTACACCAATACTAGCCGATGACAAGATGAACAAAAAGAGCAAAAATGACTAGCAACCTTAAAACAACTAAGTAACCCCCTATTTATACTATCATAGGGCGGTTATGTTACATGGACCCCTTGGGCCGAAAACTAACTAACACAATAATAATATCAAGCCCAAGTCAAACGCAAACCTCTAATAACATGGCCCAACATGTCGTCACATATGTTTGAATGTTCAAAGTTAATTTAATCTCCGTGGAGCATCTAAATTAACAAGTATTAGTCTAGCATGCTTTAGACTATGAATACTTAGCATGTGAACAGAAGATGCATCAATCTGATTCTTCACAGCCTTAAGAGATAACTCATTATCTCTTCCTAACATTCACGTCTTAGTTTAGACACAAAATGAGATTTTGTTTACCATTCCAAAACCTTGGTTTAAAGAATGCTTCAAAACCATAATTCATTCCATCCATTAGGATCAAGACTCATTTGCCTTTAAACTCCAAGCCATCACCATTGTTTCTTTAGGACTTAAACATAAGTCTTAATATAAGTCACTTTGATGAACATCTTCATCATCAACAAGTCAATTAGATTGACACTCAACTACATGACATTCACATATGCCTAAATGATATGTATATATTTTGTTGAAACTATTTATTGGGTAACTCTCCCAAAATATATCACGAATCCTCCATATAGTTCAACCAACATTGATGGTTTGTAGAGATTCTACACATCCATCACTATTCTAAGTTTTTTTTATAATAAATCTCGCAATATTTATCAAAGACTTATGAATAATAACATATATTTCTATCATATGTTATAGTCATCAAAACTACATTTGTGCATTTCTACGTAAATGCTCTCAACATTAGATGACATATCTCATTTTCGTGCATTTAACTTCAATACACTTGCCACGTTGATCATGATTATCTCAATGGGGATGGATGAAGAGTTTTTCTTATTAGTCACTTAATTAGAGACTTAATTTAAAATAAAGGCTCTAATAAATTGACATAAAATCTCTAATAAAGTAACATAAAACCTTTAATTAGAAAACATGAAACTCTACCCAAGAGTTTACTCTTTATTCACCACATTAAGATTCCAATTAATAATTATAATTTACCAAATTATAATTTTAATATAATCCAAAATATATATAATATATTACATATATATTTAAACGGATTATAAGGATATATGAACATCAAATCTCAAAGTGTTATTCTCTTCAACACTTTATCGTTCGACGAAATAATAGCATTTATATCGTCTCGTGGCATGTTTCGAGGTACTCTCTCAATACATTGTTTAAAACAACACAGTTGTTTATACTTAACTACTCACAAGTAGTCGAACAAATAAATATGTCCAAAACAACATCAAGTTGTTTTACACTAAATAGTCTCTCTAGACTATTATATGGTTCAAGTAATCATACTTCTCATACAAGTATCAAATCATATATAATTTGTAAAAGACATGTTTTACTCATACAACACATTTCTACTTTTACAAGTATTTTCCATAAACTATACATATTTATGTTTTGATTACAAATCAAAACCATAAACTCTAATATAGTTTTATTATTTAAACTAATCATAACTCACTAGTTAGAGTATATGGTTTTCATTATTAACCATTTCTAATTCGCTCATTAGAAACTATACGTGTACCATATAAACATATACGGTTTCAAAATTAATCATTTCTAACATACTTGTTAGAATACAAACGATTACACGTTTCATCATATGGAGTTTTGGTTAAATAAACCTTTTCTACCACACCCATTAGAAATAAACGATTACCCAAAATCGTTTTAAATATCATTGATATTTTCAACCGTTTCTAACATGTTTGTTAGAAATACATGATTATGACAATCATTTTAGACCTTATTGGTTTAAATAAAATAAACCATTTCTAACACGCTCGTTAGAAAATTAAACCATCTACATAAATGGTATTAGCTTCGGATTTTCCAAAATATACCCATTTCAAACTCGCTAGTTCGAAACCGTCGAATTTTAACCAAACTGGTTCAATGTTGATTATTTTCCAAAATAATCATTTCTAACCCGTTTGTGTATTTTGTACAATAGTCTTTTCTAACACATTCGTTAGAAATATAAACATCTTATTTGCCTTTACAAAATCATCAATTTCTAACACGCTCGTTAGAAAAATAAATATATAAGTTTAAAGATTAAACTTTTGATTTTGTAAATAATTATTCCTAATACACTTATTAGAAATTTTTCATGACACGTTATTCTTTCAACGTCGTCGATTCTAACACGCTTGTTAGAAATACATGTTTCAAAACCTTCTATTTCGAAACCTTTTAATTTTCCAATACTCTTATTAGAAAATGTAAACATTTCAAATACTTTGAAATTGCCTTTCTAATATGCTTACTAGAAAGAAAATATTATCAAATCTTTTTCATGGGTTAACAAATATTATGACTTTTCTAATACTCTCATTAGAATTTTAGTATTTCAAAGCGTCTAAATATATGTTAATAATCCGGTTTATCTAAACACGACACAAAACCCATGTACCCAAAAAACCATGAATATTCGGATTAAAGATTTCACTCCAATCACAAATTTAATCCGATTCGATGTACCACAACATATTCCAAAAGAAAATATATGAGTGTTGCAAGAGTTTCTTAGTGAATATTGCTCATGTATATTCTTATGTGTATTTTCCCATATAACATATATGACACAAAAGTCTCTAATATATACAAGAGGCAATGGGAAATGAAGAGTCTAACATAATTAGACACTTAATGTTAGTCTTAAACTATAATCAAGTATCATAAGTTTTTCTTCAATTCACCACATGAAGAGTTATATACTTAATTTTAGTTTTAAAACTATAATAAAGTGTCACAAATAAATTAACTGTATTAAAGAGTTTTTCCTCAATAATTATAATTTCACAAAATTATAATTTCATTAACTTAAAACTCCATTCACCTTCTAAACTTTCCAACAATGCTTTGTATGTTCTAACAAAAAGGTGTTTAAAAGAGTCTTGATGTGGTTAATGTGCAGGAAGACAACTACTTCATATCTAGAAGTCAGAAGAAACCGAGTCCAAGAGTTGGAGAAAGTTTATAATGAAATGATCTTGAAACAAGAATTACAGGTATGCATTCTCAGCTAAAAAAATATATAACTATGTTTTTTGAGTTACTAAATAAAATCACATTGTTGGATCAGGAAAAGGGCAAAATACACAAGCTACGTGAAGACGAGATTGTGTGCCCAACTTCTAGACCAGTATACAAGTGGAGAACTGGACACAAACGATAAATTAAGGTTTCATATCCGTGTTCTTGTACTTTAATGTTTTTGGTTCGTTTTGTTTATTTTGTTTACCTACATGATAAACAACTTATGACATTTTAATTATAGGTCACGGATTGAAGTTTTCTGGCAATGCAACTATGCAAGTGAGTTTTGATGTGTTCTATGGCTGGTTTGTGATTCAAGAACATGGTTTCCCAAGTGTTTTTATCAGATTTTAACCAAACTAGGGTCATTCCCTATCGCGCGTTGCGCGATTTCCAATTGTAGTTGGCACATGTGATGATAAACCATGAAAACGTCGTTTTTGGATTTCTTGCATCACATGTTTGGTTCAAGGGTTTCTTGTTTACATAGTTCAGTACTAAACACAAAGGGCCCAACGTGTTAATCTTCGCAAAAAGGTTGTTCCCCCCGTCTGTTGTTGATTTGGTGCTTGGTGGTGTTGTCACGCCTTCCCTTCTTTTGCGACTCAGGATGGAGTTGAACTTCGACTGTTGACTCTAATTTCCTCTTCTAGAAGTCTGAATAGCCTGCTACAAATAATTGATCATATCAATTGGGTATCTAAAAAGCGCCCCTAATTGAGCCAGAACGCATTAAAAAGCTAATAATTCAATGACACATTCATTATCAACAAACTAAAATGAAAACATATACATGTTGCGAAGAAAAAGGCGAAAAGTGCAGGGGTGAAGAGCGCTTCAAGTTAAGGCTCTTTTATATTATAATAAGCATGCCAAAATATTGCAATGTCACGTTTCGAACCGAAGCGAGTTTTGACCAGTTATCCAGACCATCACCCTGTGAACGACGCTGTCGCGCAGGAATCATAGGCGTTAAATTTGCATCTGAAGTGGACGCGACATCTGGACGGGAACGCTTTGACCTTGAAGACTGAAGTTAAATAGATGATAATCACACACTCTATATATATACATAAATATACACCAGATTATATTCAATTTGGAACCAGTAATCTGGTCACAATAACTTTTAAAAATCCTGATAAATCAAGGCATTTTATCAGTAATAAATACATGTTAATCCACTGATTTGTGAATTCTTCCTATTTTCCTAGTGTTCAACACCTATGTATCTATAACTGTTGTATACAGACTTTGTTTGTTTATTAAAGCCTTGATATCTTCGTTGGTTTATTGAGGCCTTGACATCTGAGATGTTACTGATTTATTAGAAAGAAGGGTGCTTCCAGGCTGATGTCAACGACAGCGATGGTTAAGGCAGACAATACATACACATGCCAGCAAATATCCTCCTAAAAATGACCATGATATACGCCTACTCAAAAACATTGCAATACACACAAACACACAAACGACATATTAATACGCATTTAGTAAAAACTTTCTAAGCATCATTATCATACACAATTACCTAATAACATTACAATACACTAATACACAAATTCATAATATGCAAAACTCATAAGCAAAGCCAACGAACATACCTGCATATGCACTACGGAACTGCAAATGACAACCCAAAACCTGCCAAAACTATGTGTTACCTACAGAAACATAAGTTATAAACTACTGTAAGCAAAAAAAACTCTAAAACAATGATCATAGGCAAAACAAAACCACCCACATATACAAACAACCAATTAACAAAAACTAATTTATTGCCCAGGAATATATTAAACATCATACGCATGCTAAAAAAAACCATAACACTGCAGATTTTTTTACCATCACAAACCAACATGGTCTGAAACAATGATCATAAACAAATTTCCATTAAACATGAAACATATCAAATAAAAAGCACCAAAAACATTACACTATATTAATAACCATGTGACTGTTAACAACTGATATTATTAAGTTTTCTAAAACTTTCAGAAAAACAACAGACACACTTGATTTTAGGAAAACATCTAATGCATAAGTTTGCTGAATAGTAGAGGTAGCATTGTGCTTTTTGATGCCAATATCAGGATACCTTTGTAATTTTAGCTTAGTTTCATTTAATTTGGAAACACCTGAGATGCTGCATTCTCTGTCATTAGTATCAAATTTGATGTTTACATTTACTTGCAATTTTTTAGTATTAATCAAAACATGATATTCTATTTATAATCTATGATAACCAAACCATCCTCACGATTTAGTATAAAATTTGATAGGGGTGTGAATTTTTGACACGACCTGAAAACACGACCCGAACCTAACACGAAATTACCGGGTCTGGGTTTAGTCTAAATGGGTTCGGGTCAGGTTCGGGTTGAACCCGCGAACCCGTTTAGTTAAATGGGTATTCCGCTCGGGTAGAGGTTCATATGTATGTCGCAATTTTCGGGTTCAGGTCGGGTTCGCGTTCATGTAAAATTTTCAGGTCCGGATCGGGTTGGACCCGCCAACCCACGAACCCGACCCGTTAAGCAACCCTAAAATTTGATGTTTACATTTACTTGCAATGTTTTAGTATTAATCAAAGCATGATACTGTAGTTATAACCTATGATAATCAAGCCATCTAGTTTTTTTATTAATATTTGATCCATGAGCAGACACTTATATGGAGAATCTAGTTTCTTTCATACAGAAGCATTAATATGTCTCAAAAAGACCTTCCTCTATAAGCCTCAATAAACCTCAATAAGATCAAAACATCCGAGCAAGATTCAAAACCAAAAATACTTCATTGAGCCAACTCAATACAGCAAACAAAACACAGAGACCTGACCCGCTAAAAATCCTTTCTATAGACATATTCAAACCAAAAAAAAAAAATATGACCCCGGCGATAACATTAACTTCCCCAGCTTACATTCCTGGTCTAGAAAACCATGAGACCCATCATTGAGTATATTAACAATATGTGTCAGTTTTAGGCCTTTCTAAGACCAGTTGGCTGCCACCGCCTTCGTTACACCATAAAAACCTACGATCTTGAAACAACAATCCTTCACATTTGGGCAAATATTTCAAATCAAATATACTTTTAAAACAGCAAAATAATACTAAAAACAACCATTTCAAATAGCAAATCAGAATCCGCAGAACTGTTAATCACTATACAATCCGCGCCAACATGTCTGCTTGCTGCCCTATACAACCTCGCCTTTCGACGCTACGACCTTGAAACAACAAACCTAAAAAATTTCAAACAAATAGACTTCTAAAACAACAAAATAATACTAAAACACTCTCAGCCTACAACCTTCAAACAACAACCCTCCACATTGGGAGATTTGAGGGTGAACATGTCTGCTTGCTAACAGCAGCTATTAACACATCACCACCCAACCCACCAGCACTCTTCCAATCTTATAAAGGAAAGAAAGCAGGATGAACAGGCTTCAGTGTCGATAGGCGACCTTACGTCTAAGCTTATGGTAACATCGACTATCACTATTTGTTAATTTATGTATGTTAGATGTCCTTTTCTTTATCCGTTGAGCCTCATAGCATGGATCAAATAACCTTTTCCAATAACACCACAAAAACCTAATGACAGTCGCATCGCCTCGCATCACCTCACAATACATTATCCTTCATATTACTCAACTTTAACCAAACTTTTTTTGGTAAACTTATCCATAAGCAACAGTCTGAAAAACATCTTAGAAGCCATCTAACTGAAGCTAATGCGGAAACTAATGTAACAATTTTGACAAAGAATCAGCCTCGACCCATTTCCACAAACCCATGTCCCTAAACCATAATCATAAAAGCCCCGCCTCACAACACATCGCCTGAATAATAAGCATTAACACATAAAACAGTATCCTTATATCAACCATTACACTAAATGAAGACGACAAACGACCAAACATAAAACCTGAACCTTTCATCACAACCAAGTGAAGCAACGGCTTAAAATCTACTTCCTCTATATTAATTGTAGACAACCTTTAAAAAACCTTTTCTGGTAACCTGTTTTTTAACAACTACGACTTACCTAAGAAAGCATCCTCTATAGACTGCAATCTCAGGTGTTTCTAAAAATTCTTCAATGAAAACTTAACATCAAAATAATATCACCACACTCCTTATTCTTCTATTATTTTCAGTTCACTGAAATGGGTATCTCATTCACCATTTCAAAGAAGGGAAAGAGATATAGACCTCAACCAAAAACTACAGTTGCCAATGAATTTGCGCCAAGTATAAACCTTACCCACCGTCCTCACAGATCTAAAATCCATATTAACCCCCCAATCATTCTTTTTTTATATTTTAACATCTTATTACCATTTGATTAATTATTACTACTAAATGTAATGAGTCATACCTTCTCATTCCACCACAATTTTAATTGCCTGGTTCACGTGCTGTAACAGACTGTTACGCCGCCGTACATGGTGTCTCTCTGCCGTGCTCCGTCGTGCGTGGTATCTCTCTGTATTCCAGGTGTAGGTGTGTGTAAAAATGAGGCCTCATAAAATAATCAATCTCGATTAGGTGACATAAAAAAATTAGAAACTGAATCGGATGGAGGTTACAAGACTTACCTAACCCAAAAGCAACCTTGGTAATAATCAATGCCTTTTCCATTGGATCGTCAATGCAACCGAGAATGGTCAGGAAGGTGTGAGATGGTGGTGCTTTCCGGCCGACGTAGGGTATTTAAAATGATTTTAGATGTGTTCTCTCCCTCTCTTACTTTCTCTCTCTAAAAATTGAATTCAGATGTGTTAATGTGTGGACTGAGAAAGAAAAGAAAGTGTGGGAGATACATGTGTCCCTTTCGGGATGAAGAGATGACACGTGGTCATCAGCCCAAGACGTGTCACAACAAAAAGCATTTGAAAAAGACGTGTCCAGCAAAAGCAATCAGAAAATAAAAAGAAATATAGAGCACAGCCGGGTTTCGAACCCGGGTACATTTTCTATAAGACAAATAATATCACCACTACACCACTGCTACAATATGCTATTCTCATTCAGCCCAAAATGTACTTATTTATGTACGAACACCAAAAAAATAAAAAAAAAATAACATCGCTATCAAATCACTGTTCAAAGTGGTTTGATTATTAATATATTCTAATTCTAATTGGTATGTAATTTAGTTAAACCAAACAATTGCCTGATGTCATGATTCCAAATTCCTGGTTACTTTTTCATGCATTTTTCATATATTTGAATAATTAGCGTTCAGAACCAGCTCTTTCATAAGTTGTTTCTATAAAGGAGCGCCTAAGGCGCAAGGCGATATGAAAAATACCTCACGGCCTTTAAGGTGGTGCTTCATGCACATATAGTTGAAAATCAAGGTCAAGAAGAGACCAATATTTATAAACAACCGAAAGAATGAAGAGATTATATATGATTTACTCGGCGAAAGATGTTGATATGTAAAAGAGATGAGAGACGATGCTTTTAGTTGTACATAAAGTCTATGTAGAGAAATGCTTTTGCACACGCGAAGTTCTCTCCACGAGCTTTCGGGGGCCTAAGAGCCTCGCGCTTTTTAAAACATGGGAGTAAAGAAATGGTCGATTTGACTTGTAGTGGATGTGCATTGATTTTTCATAAATAAAGATTTGACTTTCGAGTATAGCTAGCCAGCTTCTTCAACATACTCTTCACCACCTATGGATGACAAAATTAATCAAAGCTTCTCGACCAGCTTGTTCTTTTGTAGGATTGATACTCTTTTGGTCCATGGCGGAAACCACTTCTTGATTCAGTTAAACCTGCATAATAGTGTCTGAAACAGCTTCATCAACTCGATAAGTGTAACACTGTTTTTTCATATCCGATCAATTATACATCGTTAGTAGGTCCATTCAAAACACTTTAATTTAGGTGCTAAAAATATGTTATAAACAAATAACCTATTTTGAACCAAAATTTTGAACCAGTTAAGTGCTCATTTAATGAGTAGAACGCACAAGATTATTAAAATCCCGAAAACGCAAAACACCATATTCTTGGTTATAACCAACAGTGGCAATTAGAAAACCATCCACCGCCATAGCAAAACAACCAGGGCTATCTGGAGGTGCGCAACTCAGGATATTTGTTTGATAACCGGTGTCAGCAGCCCAGATACTAACATGTGCATTTTCAGGACCACCGGTGGCTATTTTGTATGGGTCCATGTGTAGGTGTGTTGCTGGACCTATATGTCCATCAAGTTCAGCCATTGGTTCGGCTCCCTCAATCCCTGCATTTTTCCGAATGTCCCAAAGCAGGATCAATAGCATGATGTAAGTAATTAAAGTTCAAAAATTACATCTCAAAATTGCTAATTTCATGGGATAGTGGGAGTGTATAAATGAAAGATCTAGTATAAGGTTAACCTACCAAGTCCACCAGTGCATGCTAAAATTTTGAGAGCATAATGTCGAATGAATACAATCTTCCTTGGTTTGTTGATGTCTTGAAGGCGGTTTTCATCTAGAATTACGGTCACTAGATGATAGTGAAGCATCCCACACTGTTAACCTTTTTTTTTTGTTTTTTTTGTTTTATTTTGTTTTTTTTTTTTTTTTTTTTTTTTTTTTTTTTTTTTTTTTTTTGCAACAAATAAAAATAATTTTATTCCATGATTAAGAAAATTATATCAAGATAGCGGGTAGGCGGGCAACAAGCTGCGCCGCCACCCCTTTCTGAATAGCAAATCCTATTCTACTAAAAACGTAACCCTGCCCACCCGGAGCCGAGACACTACTATGAATAACCCGTTGGACGTGGTCAGGAAACGGGTAGCCTCCGGTGCCAATGAGCCAAAAGTATCAAAAGCCAAGGGTACAAAAACATGTTGGTTCTCCTCACAAGCTTTTGCATGTTTTCCTACCTTCTTTGCCTCTGCTTTCCGCACCGCTTGCCCTGCTACAAAGCCACTATCTCTCAACCCAATTAGAGGAGATAACTACTAAGGAATCCATGTGCCTGGAAACAAACTGCACACAAAAGACCATTATCATTAACACGTTTTAAAAACAAGTTGGGTTCATATTTAAATGACATATGAGCACGTCAAGTTGCACACTTTAATTACAGTGTTATAATTGTTGGTTTAGGCCTCAAAACACACACTACAGACTCACTCAATGTTTGTATATATTGTAACGAAGATAAATTTTTTTTGGAAATTAAACTTCATTAGAAACAGCGGCCACTCCAAGCCGGAGCGCAACCGCAAAAACTACATCACATCAATGTTAAATTTACACCATGATTTCCAATCTACGTTACCTTCCTTAAACCTACTTTTGAACCAAAGAAAACCAAGACTCTTGATGTCCGCCACCACTTGAGTAACCTTCACTTCAACATTGCGAAAAATATGATCATTACGAGCCTTCCATAACCTCCAACAAGCCATCACGAAAATCCCGTACACAATAATCTTTTTCTTCTCGGCCATAGTGTCTTGATTCAGCCAGTGTTGTATATCCGCAATCGAAAACCAAAAAACAGGGGGAACCTTGCACCAAGCCGTAATGCCGCTCCACACTCCTGACGCAAAGCTACACCCGGTGAAAACATGATCAGTTGACTCTTCCACGTCTTTGCAAAAGACGCATAACCCATCTCCAAGATTCATATTCCGTCGTCTAAGAGCCGCCATGGTAGGAATTCGATCCATATTAGCTCGCCACATAAACAAGTTCACCTTAGACGGGAGCCACTTACACCACTTAAACTCGTTAACCACATTGGAATTCAGCGATCCCCTTAACCATTGTCGAGCCTCTTTAACTGAGTATTCCCGCGAAGCACCTTCAATCCAGCACCAATCGTCCCTGTTATCTAGGAGCTGAACCGCCGAAATTAGTCTATAACACTCCACCAGCTCGATCATAGCCGTCTCCGAATGTGGATATGCACTCCAATTCCACATAACATTCCTATTACCCTCCATGAACCTGATACGGTCTGCCACATGACACCATTTCTGCCTTTCTAGCCGAAACAAGTTAGGAAATCTAACTTTTAACGGCTCTGGACTAATCCAAGGATCCACCCAAAACCGGATACTTCTACCATTCCCAAGAACGCCACGAATCAAGTTAGCGAAACACACATCTTGCACTTTAGTTTTCATACCTGTCCTCACCATCTTAGTCCACGTACTATGAATCTGCCCATTAGCCGGGTATACTTCCCAACGCCTATTAGCCCCGTGAATTGCAACAATAACCCTTCGCCACAAGGCTTCTCCCTCCACCCGGAATCGCCATAACCATTTAAGAAGAATAGCAACATTACTTTGTTCAAGAGAATTAATGCCCAACCCACCCTCATTTATCGGCTTTGTCACAAAATCCCACGCCACCCAATGAACTTTATGAACCTCCTCACTACCTCCCCAAAGAAAACGCTTCATTTTAGATTCCAAAATTTTGATCACCCCCACTGGAGCTTTATAAAGTGAGAAATAATACATAGGAAGACTTTGGAGCACGGATTTAATTAAGACAACCCGACCACCCATCGACAGAATATTAGCCTTCCATTTAGACAGACGAGAATCAAAAATCTTCACAATCGGCTCCCAATTGCCTATCCGGTTCATATTCGCCCCCACTAAGATCCCCAAGTAAATAAACGGCAACTCACCAGACTTACATCCCATGGAATTAGCCTCTGCCATCACCTCCTCACCTCGCAGACCTACTCCAAAAATCGTAGACTTAGTAATATTGAATCTAAGCCCCGAGCACATATGAAAAATCCTTAGAAGCCTTCGCAGACTTCTAAAGTTGGCCCGCGACCACTCTCCCATCACCATAGCATCATCCGCGTACAATAAATGTGTCACCTCTGGCCCGTTATTAGGAAGACGAACCCCATTAAAAGCTCCAAGCCGAGTCGCTCTTCTCAGCAAACTAGAAAAAGCTTCCATAACTATAACAAATAAGAACGGCGAAATCGGATCTCCTTGTCTAAGCCCCTTCTCACAATTGAACTCAAACGTAGGAGAACCATTAACCAAGACCGCTGACCGGGTAGACATGAGGACCCCTTTAATCCATTTGCACCACAATTCTGGAAAATTAAGCTGACGCATGATCGAAATCAAAAACTCCCAATTCACGTTATCATACGCCTTCTCAAAATCAATCTTGAAGAAAAATAATTTTTTCTCAACCTTCTTAGCCCAAGCCAGAATCTCATTAAGAATTAGAGGGCCATCAAGAATATATCTACCCGAAAGAAACGCCGATTGGGTCTCATTCGTAATCTCACCCATAACCAGTCTAAGCCGATTGGCCAAGACTTTAGAAATCACTTTACTCACCACCCCAATAAGATTAATCGGACGATATTCACTAAGATCAACATGATCGCTAACCTTAGGAATCAAAGTGATGAACGAAGAACCAACACCTTTATTAATTCTCCCCGAGTGAAAAAACTCATCAAAAATTTTTACGAAATCACCTGATAAGACGGAACAAAACTTTTTAATAAATCGAAATGTAAACCCATCCGGTCCCGGACTTTTGTCACCCCCACAATCGAAGACAGCCACCTTAATCTCCTCTACCGTGAAATTGCTAACCAAACCCGCTGCCATAGAATCATTAAGTTTCTTCAGGTCATAACAATTCAGATGCGGCCGAACCTGCTCCTCCTCCTTAAACTTCCTTTTGTAAAAACCAAGCACCTCTTTTTTAATCAACGAAGGTTTAGTTTCCCAAGACCCATTGATCATCAATCCCGGAATATTATTTGCCACCCGACGCTTATTAACCATCCCATGAAAAAAACTAGAATTCTCGTCACCGTCTTTGGCCCAACGAACTTTAGCCTTTTGACGAATGTCTTTCAACTTGAGATCTTTTAAAACACGAATCCTAGCTTTAGCTTCCTCGTACACCCAAACCTCCACCTCGGTTAAATCCCTCTCCTCGACTGCACAATCAAGATCAAATAACTCCTTGAGCAAGTTCTCCTCCTCTTCTACTTCTTTAACATCAACGTCTTTCTTCCAATCGATGATTGCTTTCTTCACTGCTCGAAGTTTATTCATCATATTAACATCCGCATCGCCGTTATCCACAAAATCCTCCAAGGCTTTATTTACGGCTTCGTCAAAACCTTCCCTGGACATATAAGAATTAAACAGTTTAAAAGGTTTAGAACCAAAGTTTTTGTATGTCACCTTCAAGATCAACGGGCTATGATCCGAACCATCCCTCCCAAGAGCCCGATATTCCGCATTCGGCCATTCATTGAGAAAACTCCATGACACGAAAATCCGGTCAATCCTACTACACTTGTTCCCTGTGACAAATGTGAATTTACGACCGCATAACCCATACTCCTGAAGCATACATCTATCGACGAAATCATTAAAATCATTTGCCATAGCCACGTTAAAATACGAATTCCGCCGTTCACCTCTCTCCCTAACACAATTAAAATAACCCCCTACAATCCACAACCCGTCTTCTCTTCGAATAACCTGTTCCAGGTCGTTCCATAAGTCTCTCTTTTCAGTCGCTTTTTGAGGAGCATATACGTTCAATACATTCAACACTTTATCACTCCCTTTTACCACCCCCCGCAGTAACAAGAATCTCCTATGTTTCACCACCGAAGACAAGCCAAATAGTTTCGAATCCCATATCGTAACAATACCACCCGACCTCCCAACAGCATCCACATGTTCACTCGCAAAAACCCCACCACCCCAAAAGCGACCAAGATCAATACCTTCTAAAGAAGCAAATTGTGACTCTTGCATCATTACCATCCCCACCTCATTTGTTGTACGTAACTTTCTCACCCAATCACTTTTTTTTATCACAACCCAACCCTCTAATATTGATGGAGAGCACATTCATTGGTCCACCACTTGAAAACCTTCTTCGCTAACCTTCTTTAAAAGAGTATCCCTAAAGTCTGCCATATTGTCCGCTCCCAACACCTTAGCGAACTCAATAGTATCCCCCACTTCTGCTTCCACTCCCGAGTTAACATTCAAATCCAAACACGACCTGTTGTCATTACGAATAGTCACATTCTCCAAACCACTAAAACCACCTTCCTGGTGAGGAGCCGAACCCACCTCCTCATGAGCCAAGAACGGTGCATTGACCACATCACTGAACCGGTTCAAATCAATCGTTTCTTCCCCTTCACGACTCCTCTTCTTAGGACGTTCTTGCCCAGATGGTGATCCATTCCTACTACCACTTGAATTTCGCCTTCTAGAAAACTTCCTACCTTTCTTTTTTCCCTTCACTCCCTCATTCATAATCCCATCACTCCCTTCAATCACCTCGTTCACAGTCGCAAAACTGTTCTCCTGATCCCCACTTCCTACAACCGGCTCAGTGTGCAAACTCTCCCGAGTCGCTTCCACTTGTTCCTCCTCTTCTATATCGTTTACAAGTGCTTCTGTCCTATTATCATCCTTTGAGGAAAAACTCTCATCCTCTTCCAAATCATATAAGCATTCAGGACTCCACTCCCCCATATCCTCCTCTACCACCACCTCAAAATTCATGTCTCTCCACTTAATATTCACTTTTTTAGCAATCCTATCAACCAAGTTGACCAAAACCCCAACACACCCATAAGATAAATCCCTACCACCTTCAAGAAATTCTGTAGTTTGTATCACCGTACCAAGTTTTTCCGCAACATTATCCAAAACAACTGTGTGAGCTAGGTGTAGAGGCAAACCGTAAATCTTCAACCAAGCGATCCGTTCGAAGTCTATAATCTGCCCATTCCATGCTTCAACACACTCGAAATACTCCGTCCAATCCTCCTTCCCTGCTAAGAACAGTGACCGTTCTATCCCACCCCGAAATACTAACATCACATGGAATCCTCCAATATACTTGATCTCAATATCCAAATCAGAAATTTCTTTCAGGATCTTCTTCAAATCTGTCAACACATAGAACTTCTTGACTCTAACCACTACCCCTTTTTCAAATAAATCACTGAATGCAACGACACTATCCTCCACCACCACTTCAGGCACATCGTGGGTCCTTTCCTTGTTCAGAAGAGTATCCACAAACGACCTATTCCCAACCTTAGGGTTCACAGTAGCCTTCTCCTTCGCCAGCCCACCCTCATCCCTATCAGGAAACATGTTATTGTCATTCGCTTCTTGACTATCTTGGGCCACCGGTTTCCACTGTTTATCATCACTCCTCATCACCCTTTCACCATCAACAAACCTTGCCAATACGATGAACAACTTATAGCTTCCTATCCACACATCTTTCAAACGCTTTTCCAATTCTAGCAGATCCTTGACATTACGAAACGCAACAAACCCAAACCTCTTACCCAACCTATCCGGTTTACGAGCAATATACGTACCCATAATATCTCCATAACCTTTGAGCACACCAAAGAGATCAGCAGACGAGCACCCATTAGGCAGATTAGAGACGAAGTATTTCGTTCCTAACGTCGGAGACGGATGAGACTGTAACAACGCGAAATTTTCCCCAAATTCTATATTATTTTATGCCTAAGTTTTTACCATCCAACTTATATATATATATTGGTGTAATAATAATAATAATAATAATAATAATAATAATAATAACAAAAAAATCAGATTTCATTTAATGTTTGTCAAGATTCTTGACTAAACCAAGCCTACAAATACAATAAACATACCTTAAGCCCAAACCGGAGCCCAGGCCGTAGGCCCAACAGCTGGGCGGCCCACTACTCCCCTCCCATCCTTACTCTGCCTTATTAAAAAAAAAAAAAGGGAAATCTTGCTACTCGCGTGGATCGAACTCGCGTCTGACACAACAACACATATCATAACAACCAACTAATCTATGATTTTAATTGTATGCATATCCTATACATATGTATTATATAGACTTAGCTGTGCAGTTGACTTCTGAAGTCAACCTGCGAAAGTAGCAGCTTTGACTGATAATTTATTGCTTAATTCACACACCAAACTTCAATCTAATCCCGACAATCACGCATCTTGATTCCCTCTACCTTCCTAAACAATCACTCACGCATTTAGACCGTGATTTGTGCATTAATTAGAGCCATTCGCAAGGGTGTTTATAAACATTCCTATGGTCACAATTCAAATCAGTAAATATATAATGAATCGATGCAATTAGACCTGCATACACACATATACAGCAGCGATTTAGAGAAGCCCTCTAAGACCTCTCACTTACACGGCCTCTAGCTCTTGATTTGAAGCCATTTTTGGTCTTGGCTTAGTCATTCAATTCCGCCCCTGTTTCGCACCGGTTAGTATCAATTAAACCCACTAAAAGGAACGATTTTACATGATTTACTATAGCCCCATATTAGTTTTTATAATCTGCATCGAATTATAGATTAGTTGGAGCTAGGGTTCTTAGGATTCATATTGGGAATTAGGGATCTTCATATAAACTAGTCATATATATTTTATCTATGCATCTGTTAACAAAATCTCGCCCAGACCAGTTGGTCTGGGCCTTGTGCTTAAAAACTCAGAACCGTTCAGGTCCTAGGTTCGATTCCCAGCAACACCACACTTTTTTTTTAG
Source organism: Ambrosia trifida (assembly GCA_028751855.1). Taxonomy (NCBI): domain Eukaryota; kingdom Viridiplantae; phylum Streptophyta; class Magnoliopsida; order Asterales; family Asteraceae; genus Ambrosia; species Ambrosia trifida. The sequence goes on along the minus strand of CM054122.1, from coordinate 91,851,300 downwards.
AACCTTGTATTTTACATTTTTCGTGTATTTATCTTTTAAATAATTTTAAAATACCTAAAATGATTTATAAATTCTCAAAAAATTTATTTTATGTTATTCAAGTGATAAACTTTAATATCCAATTTTTAGTTTTTCAAAAATCTTTTATTTATTATATATAATAAATATTACAAATTTATTCAATTATAATTGTAAAATTCTATAAATATATCAAAACGACTTTATTATATTCCACAAAAATTATTCTAAATTTATAAAACATTAAACATTCCAAAAATGATTTTTATTTCTGAAAAATCATTTATTTAATATTTTTAATTGATTTTTGTTATTTTAATCATAAATAAATCATAATAAATTCATTTTTCATTATTTTTACATCAAAATTTCACATAAATTATTATTAATCATTTTGATCAGAAATATAAATTTTTAATTCGAAATTTATAATTTTTTAATATTTTTAAATGTTAAGTCTATATTTTGTCAAATAAGTATTTAAATATAAATATTCATTAATTAAGAAAATAATTTTATAAAAATTATTTTCACATTTATTACATTATAACTCAACTACTTTTAGATAATATTGGTCAAAAATCATTTTTATTAATTATTTCCTTATTTATTTATATTATTCAATTTTAATCATAAATCAATTAATAATTCCCAAATTAGGAACCCTGGCACATTTTAGACTAGAAAACTTAGATTTATTAAGTTTTACTCAACATTTATTTATTACCTTGAAAATAGGGTGATATTTGGATACATACGAGCCACATTTAACAAGGGTCATCATTTTAACACTAAGGTGAGTTTACATAGCCCCTTTTCTCTATTTTTACTATTTTTGGGGTGAAACATGTTTCAACATTTTATACTATCATTTACTCATATTTACTTGTGATTCAATTACATCATCATTCTATCATTTGACTGTAACAAAAAGACACAGTACAATCATTAACAATGATCAAGCCGCCTGTTTAGATTATAGCGCTATAGGTCTGACAAACCCATCCCCCGCATAGACTCAGGGATGATCGATAACAGTAATAACATTTAACTAACTTGCGAGTTAGTCATCAGTCGACACAAGGTTTGGTTGTACAAAGACGCATTGTTACATGTCGGTATCATACTCTATCATCATACAACTGTGAATGTTGTACAAACTATTGTTATCAATTATTTTCAAAAACCTATGTATTCTCACCAACTTTTGTTGACCCAAAATATTTTCAATTTAACATGTTTCAGGTTCTACTTGCTTGAAGATTTGAGTTATTGCTTGAAGATGTGTGCATAGTGTTATTCAATTTGATGTACGAATTCTTGTAGAACAATTGTATGTAATTTATTTAAACTATTTAATGAAATTTATTATTTACCATGAGCTACTGAACAATCATCACTACGTGACATCCCGATGTTTCCGCCATCGGTTGGGGTGTTACAGAGACTGCTTGTTTTCTTGTCTTCTACCCTTCCTAGCCGGCGCATCATACCATTGATTGACCTTGTAACGATCCCGTGCCGCCATGCAGATGAAAAATCCAGTTCGCCGCCTTTCGCCTTCCTGTTTTTTCGGAGCTAGGGTTTTTGGTCAATGGTTTGTAACGAAGATAAATAAGTAATAGATTATAATTAGCCATAATTAGTCATTGTGTATTCTTGGTAAACTATATGTATTTATGTATACCATTAATCCCTTCCATATGTAGAGGGACTAATCATTGTATTTAATCATGGTCAATGAATGAGAACCAAGAACCTTGGGAATGTATCGATGCCATCGTCCTACAATGGATTTATGGCACTATTACCCAGGACCTTGTCCATACAATAATGGTTAAAAATACCTCTGCCTATGATGCCTGGTGCCGCCTGAAAAACCTATTCCTTGACAACCAAGCCGCCCGAATCATCGCCTTACAAAACAAATTTTTCAATACCCGCCTAGACCGATTTTCCAACATATCCTCATATTGTCAACACATGAAACTCCTTTATGACCAACTCACCAGTTTAGGTGCCAATGTCACCGAAGACCAACTAGTAATGCAAATCCTCACCGGCCTCACCGAACAATATGAAACCATCTCCCTAATCCTCCAACAAACCAAACCGTTACCCGATTTCTATACTACCCGTTCTAACCTATGTCAAGTCGAAGACCAAAAGAAAAATCAAACCTCTCTCTCGGCTCAATCCGCTGGAACCACCCTCAACACATACACTTCCAACCCGTCCCAATCCAACGACACACGAAACGCTAACCCGTCTGATGGTACCGATCGCGGGCGTGGCCGAGGCCGTGGCCGAGGCCGAGGGCGTGTGGTCGTGGATCCTACGGCCGGGGTCGCTTTCAACAAACTACCTAGCAAACCCCAAACCCGTGGCAACCTCACACCTGGGCCCGCTACCCACCACAGACCCAATCGCAACCTCCTAACCCTTCACAAACACCTTGGGCCCAATGGTCATACCCCCTACCCATATCCCTCCGGCCCATTTCAATACTACCCTACACCTCCTCAAGCCTTTTCCCCATACCCACCTAAACAAGCGGCCCATCAGCCTTCTGCCACAGGCCCGCACCAGACTTCTCAGGCCCCGTCAGCCGGCAAACTCAGCATGTCTCTTAGGCCCTAAACCTGGCCCATCTCAGGCGGCCCAATCATACTCTGCATCATATTCCCCTACGGACATCGCTCAAGCCCTATACAATCTGGCACTACAAAATAATGATTCTTCTTGCACCATGGACACCGGGGCAACAGGTACAATGTCTCCTCAATCTGATAAGTTCCCCTCTATTTTTAATTCTAGCATTGTTCGCAACATTATTGTTGGGGATGGTAAAACCATTCCGGTTTTAGGCCAAGGCAATATTACTTTACCACCACCATTCCCACCCTTTAAACTTAATAATGTTTTATATGCCCCTAACCTAGTCAAAAACCTTATATCCGTCCGTCGTTTTACAATTGATAACCATTTGTCTGTGGAATTTGACCCGTATGGTTTTACTGTGAAGGACCTACAGACCAAGAAACCTATCCTACGGTGCAATAGCTCGGGGGATCTCTACACTCTCAGCCCGTCCAACATCACCAACCTTACAACTGCTTCCACTTTTGCAGCCATTTCTCAAGACATTTGGCATCAACGGCTCGGTCACCCAGGCCCAACTATTTTGAATAATTTAAAAACTTCTAGTAGTATTACTTGCAGTTCTTTAAATAATAAAACTTGCAGTGCTTGTATTTTTGGTAAACACACCAGACTTCCTTTTGTTACTTCTAATACAAGTACACGTATGCCATTTGATCTTATTCATAGTGATGTTTGGACCTCTCCCATCATGTCTAATGGGGGTTATCGCTATTATGTGTTGTTTTTGGATGATTTCACCAATTTTTTGTGGACCTACCCTATTGCCCGAAAATCAGACGTCTTTGCCATGTTCACAAAATTTAACAATCTTATTAAAACCAAATTCAACACTAATATTAAACAACTTCAATGTGACAACGGTCGTGAGTATGCCAACAATCAATTTTATAATTATTGCACTTCAAACGGCATGCACTTTCGTTTCTCTTGTCCTCACACCTCTTCTCTAAATGGCAAAGCCGAACGTAAAATTCGGACCATCAACAACCTCATGCGTACCCTCTTAGCCCATTCCTCTATGCCCACAACCTACTGGGCCCATGCCTTGACACCGCCACTTACCTACTTAACATTATCCCAAGTAAAATACACAATTTCCAAAACCCCACCCAACGCCTTTACCACTACATGCCCACCTATGACCACCTTCGTGTGTTCGGGTGTATATGTTACCCTCTCATTCCACACACCACAATCCATAAACTAGCCTATCGCTCCCACCCTTGTGTATTCTTGGGATACCCATCCAATCATAGAGGGTACAAGTGCCTTTACATCCAAACCCGTTCCATTACAATTAATTGTCATGTACTTTTTGACGAAACCATATTCCCATTTGCCAAGTCCCACAAAATTACCCCACACACATATAACTTTCTAGATAACCCCCCTCATCCATCCCTCTATTCGCCTACCACTGTTTCACCAAACACACCATTAGACCCTCCCCTTACCCCACCCCAATCCCCTTCACAAATCCACTTACCTCCCTCTGACCATACTTCGGCCCAAACCCTAAGCCCACCCTCACATCCAAACTCCCAGTCCAATCATCCTCTCGGCCCAAGCCACTTTCCATCACCTTTGGCCCAAACAGAACATCACTTTTCCACCATCACACCACCTACTCAGTCCCCTATACCGCACCCACCACCACCTCCCCCGACACGCACCATGCACACCCGGGCCATGTCCGGCATCTCAAAACCCAAACAAATATTTAACTTATCCACCTCAACCGTTACACCATTACCAAAGAACCCCAAAGATGCCTTGTCTAAAGCGGAGTGGTATAATGCCATGCAAAACGAATTTAATGCTTTAATTAAAAACAAGACTTGGGAACATGTCCCGAGACATCATGATATGCATATTATTCGTAGCATGTGGTTTTTCCGCCATAAATACAGGTCTAATGGTACGCTGGAGCGATATAAAGCTCGTCTAGTCTGTGATGGCAGTAAACAGGAAATTGGGGTTGATTGTGGGGAAACATTTAGCCCGGTTATTAAACCGGCCACCATTCGCACTGTGTTGACTTTGGCACTATCTCAGTCATGGCCCATACACCAGTTGGATGTCACTAATGCATTCTTACATGGACATCTTACTGAGATAGTTTATATGTATCAACGTATGGGGTTTAGACATCGGGATTATCCTGACCACGTTTGTAGATTGACGAAGTCTCTTTATGGTCTCAAACAGGCACCCCGGGCGTGGTACCAAAGATCTACTGATTTTGTTCTTTCTATTGGTTTCTTGCAGAGTAAATGTGACAACTCCCTTTTCACCTACCACCACGGGGGTGACATAGCTTACTTACTTATTTATGTTGATGATATTATACTCACCACTTCTTCAGATTCTCTTAGGAAGAAGCTCATGGGCAGCCTAGCGGCTGAATTTGCCATGAAAGATCTTGGTCCTCTTAGTCATTTCTTGGGCATCAATGTTTCTAGAACAGCTAACCAGATGTTTCTCTCTCAAAAATCATCTGCCCTTGATATAGTGAGTCGTGCAGGTATGGACTCATGCAACCCCGTTGCCACACCAGTTGACACAAACCCAAAGCTAAGTGCTACTTCGAGCGCTCCATTTGAGAACCCTTCTCTATATCGTAGTCTGCCTGGGGCACTACAATACCTCACTTTTACCAGGCCTGGCATCACTTATGCAGTTCAGCAAATATGTATTCACATGCATAATCCTACTAGTGATCATTGGAATGCTCTAAAACACATAATCAGGTACATTCGTGGCACTGCTGACTTTGGACTCACATTTTCAGCCTGCACAGATCTATCTCTTCGGGCCTACACTGATGCTGACCGGGCAGGATGCCCAGATACTCATCGCTCTACTTTGGGGTATTGTGTTTACATGGGTTCTAATTTATTATCTCGGTCGTCAAAACGACAAACCACTATTTCTCGATCAAGTGCCGAGGCAGAATACAGAGCTGTTGCTAATGTTGTTGCTGAAGTTTGCTGGATACGCAATCTCCTTCTAGAGCTACGCCATCCTTTATCCAGGGCCACTCTGATATACAGTGACAACATCAGTGCCATTTACCTATCCCATAACCCAGTTCAGCATCAACATACCAAACATATTGAACTGGATATCCACTTCGTTCGAGAACAGGTTCAACGCGGCACCATTCGAGTACTTCACACTCCTACACGACTCTAAGTTGCTGATATCTTCACCAAAGGTCAACCTCGCATACTTTTTGAAGATTTCCACTCCAGTCTCAACATTCGCCCTCCTCTTGCTTCGACTGTGGGGGTGTAATAGATTATAATTAGCCATAATTAGTCATTGTGTATTCTTGGTAAACTATATATATTTATGTATACCATTAATCCCTTCCATATGTAGAGGGACTAATCATTGTATTTAATAATGGTCAATGAATGAGAATCACAAGCATTGAACCACAATTGTCTAACAAGAAGAAAATGGAAAAACTTCACATTATTGAATCTACTACAATGGCTTTATAAATAGCCTTACACAGTAACTTGGTAAACAATAAAATAACAACTACTCCTAAAGACTAGCACAAACTTATGACCTATAGCCTTCCAACGTACACTTTTCTCAACTACACATCCATGGAATTCGGTCAAACAGTCAACCTATAACACCAAGTACAACTACTAACAATTATTAAATAAACTATATAGTAAAACATAAAGGGAAAATGGCCAAAATAACCCCTTGACCGGGCGTTTTGCATAGATAGCCCTCTCCCGGGTCTTTGGAGAGACCGGTCACGGTTTCCAATAGGGCTGAACCGTCTTCCGAGAGCCTTTGGTTTCCAACCAGTAGCAACCCAACACGTGGCGGTTACGATCCCGATGTCTGCCACCCGTCTCCCGTGGCGGCTTGAGACGTGTCAGGGCCGCCAAGCCGTCTCCGGTGGGGTCCCTGAGACGGTTCACCAACGGCTCAGTTTAAGCCGACTTCGGCTCGGCTTATAATAAAATAATATATCCGATCCCACCGGAGACGGCTCCTGAGCCGGTTCGGGTACGCAAAAGCCGTCTCCGGTGACGTCTATTAAAAGTTGTCAACCGTCTCCTGAGACGTCAGCGGGTACTACAAAGACGGCTTCCGGTACCGTCTTTGTACTGTTTCTGCACCGACTCGGTGCCGGACGTCGTACATTGCCGGAGACGTTTTCGGTGATGTGACGTCAATGACGAACCGTTTGTTATAAAATTAGTAAATTTTGTAACAATTTTATTTGAATTTTTTCTTGTATTCCTTATTTTTCTTTAAAAGTGTTTAAAAAAGTTGTGTTGTTAAAAATGGTTAGTTTTATAATCTATAGTGGAGGCAGGTGGGAAGTTGTCAACGGTCGAATGGAATACGTTGTTGATAGTAGCTGTAAAAGACGTGGTTTTTAAATTGATGCAAATATCTCGTATCTTAGTTTTTTAAATGTAGTTTTCGATGTGTGTGAGATTCCAAACATTTCAAGGTTATCTTATAAAATATCAGCTTTCGATGATGCAATCGACATTTTTAATGATCGTGATGTATGTTTTCTTTTTAAAGTTGCTTTGCAAAACCCCCATGAAGTATTGAAGTTGTATGTTGTAGATGAACCAGGTGTCGGTTCGTCTAGTAATGCTCATTTAAATGACGTACCTTCAAATGATTCAAAAGTCCCTGATCTAAATGTGTCTATAGAAAATTTTGATCATTACACACCATATGGGTGTTTTGGAAATTTCGATGATGAGAAAGCTGAAAAAGAAGAATTTTATGGAAATCCAAGTCCTGAATTGTTTTCAGAGATAACCAAAACCTCTTTAGTTTTTTCTGAAGGTTCTGTATTTCGTAACAAAGATGAATTGAAATTGCAGTTAGGAAATTTTTGTTTGTCTGAACGTTTTTCCTATAAAGTAGATAGGTCATCTAAAACGAGGTACGAAATTTAATGTGTAGTTGATGATTGTGATTGGCAATTTAGGTCACGTTCTGTCCCAACTTCAGGTACGTTTTATGTTACATTTTTTAACAACAACCACACATGTTCTAAAACTCAAACACATCCCCATCTTCGTCAAGCTAACCCACAAGTAATTGGTAGCATACTGAAGTACCAATTACGAGATACTAGACGTGTTTATCGTGGAAACGAAATAGTACAAGATTTTCGAGAAAGATTTAAGGTTGATATATCATATACTCAAGCATGGCGGGGGAAGTGTCATGCACTTGAGCTTTTGCAAGGAAGTAGCAAACAATCGTTTTCTAAGCTTCCATTCTACTGCTATAATTTGCGAAATGCAAATCCAGGGACTGTTACTGAGATTAGAACTGATGAAGACAATCGTTTTGAAATGCTTTTTATTGCCATTGATGCAACGGTCAGTAAAATATTTTTACCTATTTTTATACCAACTTAAATAAATTATTGATGTTTTGGTTTACTGAAGTCTAAAATTTATCTGTTTTTCATTTTATTAAATAGATTCAGAGTTTTCTTCTGTCTTTAAGACCGGTCATTATTATAGACGCGGCACACTTAAAAGGTGAGTTTAAGGGAACGTTATTCCTTGCTGTTGGCATGGATGGTAACAACCAAATTTTACCCGTTGGATATGGTATCGGCAAATCCGAGGACGGTGAGAGTTGGACGTGGTTCTTATCGAAACTTAAAGAGTGTATCGGTGAGCACCCGGATTTGGCGATCATATCTGACAGAGCCAACTCAATAGATTTGGCAGTTCGGACGGTTTTTCCTAATGCCTTTCACGGGTTGTGTTGTCGACATTTGATGGGGAACTTAAAGATACCAAAAAGCAAAAAGAAGGATTTAAAGACACTGTGGTGGAACACTTGTAAAGCTTACCGGGTGTCTGATTTTGAAGAAAGTTTTAACGCGCTGTGTGCAGCCCTACCACGGGTTAGGAATACTCTATTGAGTATCAGTTTACATAAGTGGTCAAGAGCACACTGTTCGGGGAAACGATATCATTATATGACATCTAACAGTGTAGAGTCAATGAACGCCTTATCTAAGGACGAACGAAAAGTTCCAATCACCCATTTGGTTAAATTTTTTAGACAAAAACATCAACAATGGTATTACGAACGCCGAAATGAGGCTATTCAAAATAAACACGTACTGACTCCTTTCGCGGTACAAAAAATTATTAAAAAGATTGAAGGGTCTAGAACGTGGAAGGCTTATGGCGTTGGGGTTAACACTTTTCAAGTTCTAGACGGTGACAAAAATGGTTTTGTTGATCTGTCTAATGAAACATGCAGTTGTTGTGTTCCCCAGATATCTGGTTTCCCATGTGGCCACATGATTGCAGTATCAAAATTATTGAAGGAAAAGGACTGCAATCATTATACATCACCTTGGTATAGCAACCAGTTATATAAAACAACATATGAAGAGGCCATTTATCCTTTACCCAACAGGTCTGAATGGGAGACGCCAGAGTATTTGATTCCTCTACAACCACCACATATCACAAAACGACAGTCGGGACATCCTCGTGAAAATAAACGAATTTTATCGAGAGGCGAGGAACCTACGCCTGTATATTGCAGTCGTTGTAAAACTTACGGTCACCAATGGGACCGATGTTCAGCTCCTGTTGCCTCACGATCAAAATCTGCCAGGCGTGGTTCAAAGAAAGAAAATAATCATCAAAAACCGTCCCCCACTTTCGTTGAAGCACATGACTTTGAAGAATATGTAATTCATAATACCTGTTCGACTGTTAACCTTGCTGATTTTTCGTGGTGCTATTTACTTTAATTTATTTACTTAACAATATTTATAACATAAAATTACAAATAACTTCGATATATCAAGTTTTACATCAATACATAAACTAGGTAGATAAAGATTTAAATATTTGACGGTGCAAAACGACCAGCATAAATTTCATCTGCCATGAAACGTCTGAATCTCATGCAAGCATCATGTAGGCTGCTTTCTCTCCAAGTCAATGACATGTTTAGAACAAGATTTCTCAGCAACATACAAACGATTACCCCTGAATGTCGACCAATGCGACTATTAGTGACAGGCCAAACAACATCCCCCCAAAATTGTAATGATTCAACTTCGTTTCTACCAGACTTTTGCCAGTACGTTATAGCCCCCAGAAACCATATGAAAGCAGATTCAAATTCTATAAGAATTTGATGAATTTTTCTATGAATGCAAAAAGTATCACCGCAATCTATGGGACTACAGTTATTTGGGAAATACACTGTTACTTGTAGTAATTTCATGTCAACTTGTAGAACAAACCAGTTTTCATCGTCTATCGAGGCTGGTATATATACCTGGAAATTACAGTCCAAAATGAAATGTAGATTTTATACAGCACGATAAAGAGGTATAAATATATAAAAAACAGTATTTTACCATATCAACTTCCCAAAGAGGTGGATATATTCTTCTCGAGCCGTTTGCGTAGCTATAAGCATGGTGATCTTGTTCAATAATTAGGCTATAGAAATTAGGGGGAAGAACACTCCAAAGACCATAACTACATGTTGTTGGTCTTCTTTGTCGTTCAATGTCCCTTAACGACATCAATTTGTTGCACCATGCACGAACATGCTGTAAATAAATGTTAATAAAATCACAAAAATATTATCATTTCATATAACGTATAACGTAACAGTCATAGTATTTACCGTTTTTTGAAGATATCCGCTTCCACAGTACCCTAAAATACCACCCCACCACTCTTTGTTTAATTGTGTATGCCCCATATAGGTTGTATAGCAACATGTGCTATCACCATCGTAGTAAAACTCAAGAACATTTGGAGCCCAAAAACTTGATTGGTTATGTGGATTTACCCAAATTGTGTTCTCTACGGGAGCAGGAATGTTAGTCATTATGCTATTAAAATACATGTGAAATGAGGTTGTATATAAGGACCTAGGTTGATAGGTGTACCAATATCGGGTGGAATTTGTTCCTGTGGTTTGTTAAAAATTGCCACTTTCATCCACAGGGACTAAAATGACAAAAAAAAAAAAATGAAACCCCAAGGACTAAATTGACAAAATAAAAAGAATTGGAAGAATGTAGCAATTTTTGACAAACGTTAGGGACTAAATTGGCAAATAACTCTTTCGTTTTTTATAAATATACCTACCACCCACCGTTCATCATCAATTGTGTAGAGGTTTATGTACCATCACCATGTCTCAGTCATCATCTTCATCTTCAAGGTCTTCATCTAGACGATTTAGCAGGTCAAGAGAAATATGTTCATGCGGTGCAACTACACGTATACTTATCTCCAGAACTGATGCAAACCCGGATAGAGACTTCGTGTGTTGCGTAAGTATTAAATTTTAATATTTATCTTGTGCTTTTAATGATCATCAAATAACTGTTTTTTTTAAACCACAGACTGCTGGTTGTGGATTTATTAGGTGGATAGAAGCATCAGAATGTTTCAGGTGCAAAAAAATCGTTCCGGGGTTGAGGCAATCGTTAGACAAGCAACAAGCTTTGGCTAGAAAATACCGTTTGCAGGCGAGACGGTTGAAGTTACTTTTGGTAGTTAGTTGGGTTTTGTTTGCATATCTACTAATGTAACACAAGAGGAGTAGTAATAATAATGACATGTAAATTAATTAACATTAGTAATATTAAGGTAACAATTTATTTTCGTCTTCATGGGAAGTCTGTCTAGTATCTATCAAATCAGCTTCCGGCAAAACATTCTTATAAAATTCTAAGGCCATCCTGTGCCGCATTTTTAAAGCTGCTACTTGGGTGTTTTCATATTTATTTAGAGGTTCGTTTTTAATCAACCTCTCAATAAATATGCACACCCAAACCCCACAATCACCAAGATGTCCAGACTGTTGGGGTACATCTAGAGGCTCTACGACTTGGAAAGGAGGGGCATAGATGTATGGGTTAACGTATTCGTAATAATTATTCGATCTTAGCCAAAGGTCAAATGCGTAATTAATATTGCATATGACCTCCCTTTTGGCCTCCCGTAAGCCCGTCAAAGTCAGCAAACTGCAAAATATAGAAAGAACATTATCAAAATTATCACTATTACTTAACGAAAACCGGCATTAAAAAAAATAGGTTCAACATTTACCTGTCATAGATGGTAAACGTTCGCTGGCACAGGTTAAAAACTCCGAGGATCCAATGTTGTTTGCTTATATTCATCACAACATATACCTATTAAATCGCGAATAGTTTGAAACAAAATGTTAAAAGCAATCAATCATAATATGTTCAACACACAAATTTATAATTTAAATTTGAAAAACAACCTCGTCAACATCAGCGATGTTTTGAAACGGGTCGAACGACCCATCAAACAAATCTCTATAACCCTGCTTATTATCAGGGTTAAGTACACCCAACACAAAATATGGAGGAAGGATGCTCCAATGGGAGGTTGAGCTCCTAAGAGTGTCGTAAAGATGTAAAGTCCATCCATATATGTGCTATAATAAATAAAAATTAATATTCAATATTAAACTGCGGTAATATATTAATTAAATTAAATATACTTAATAAAAGTAACAAATATTTAAAAATTATTACCTCCGTGCCGAACCAACTGAGTGAGTCATCACCGAAAAGATCTTCCCAAAAGCCATTCGGGAATATACTTCCCCTCAACAGTGCACAAGTTCTATTTTTATCATTTTGTTTTGGATACCATTTTTTTATTTGTTTTATGTTTTCGTTTTCATCGTTTGATTTCAACTTCTTCTTTTTTGCACCTTTTATTGTTGTGAATGGGGAAAGCATACACGAGGCTGGCTTTGTTGACCTTTGAGACCGTCTCAACTGTTAAAGTGACAAAAGTAAACCAATTATTTTGAATTTAAATGCTAAACTATGAAGGAAAAAAATAAATGAAAACATAACTACCTCAGGCTTTTGTAAGCCGTCGGTGTTTGGTTAATATACATCACCCGAGCTAAAAAAAGTCATCAATATTCTCATTGTGATGCGAGCTCGTCGGGCCTTCCACACCAGTAGGTTGGGATTTACGTACCTAAGATTTGAAAATGTAAATTATTTAAAACTTTTCAACAAATTAATACGGATTAATAATAATCATACGACAACTTTACCTCAGGTAGTAAACCCTTCAACTTGTTATTGTAAAAGTTTTCCAACCTATCATCCATCAACGCTTTAAATTGCTCTATTAATTCATCATTGATAGTGTAGATCAACAGCCGGCTCACCGTAAACCGTATGCTGATCATCGAAACCACCATCCACACCATCCGCTGCAGTATTATCAAAATTTACATAGGCAGACGGATGAAACTCGGCCGGCTTTTTAAAGCACCCTTGAGACGAGGATTTTTGTGCTCGTAAAAAATGGGCGCTATCAGCGTACCAGGCACAGAGCAACTCAGAATCATTCGGAAGTAGAAACCTATACGGCTTAAACCCTTCAGCCTGAAGCGCAACAATTTTTTTTTCAAATTTTATCACTTATATTTAGTTTTTCAAAAAAGATTGTTGAAAATGATTTCAAAAGATTACCATAGAAGTTATGGTGATGATACGATCAATGGTCGGCCTCTGCATTTTTCTTCCCGGACCCCAGGAAAGAACTCTGGGGATTGCATCCCCAATAAAAAAACCTCCATCGTTTTTAAATTCTGGAAATATCTCATATATCCAGATCTGCAAGTTTTTAAACAAAATTTAGATTTATTTGATCAAATATTTGTTAACATTAATAAATAAAAGTAAATAATTCATAAAAACTAATACCTTGAAAACCCAATTACATGATTTTAAACTGAAGCCTTTTGTACCCCGCTTTTGAATCAGGTGCATGTTATTGATGTTTTAACCAAATCTTCCCAAAAATAACTTCCCCATGGAAAGCTATTCAACACTACAAAGTCATCAACCAGATCGAGCACAAGATCATCCACGGTCCCGGAAGTTTGGTTACCCTTAAACACCGATTCGATCATTACCAAGATACAAATACGGACAACATCATCCACCGCATAACCGCTCCAGTCACCGTTGAAAATAGCACAAACACTTTCATAGGATACCTTACTCACTTCACCAAATATTCGTCTTTTAAACGATGTTGGGATTGTACGAGTTCCCAACCATCGTGACGGCCAAATCTTAAGCTCGTTATCGGACAAAATTGTTGTGGAGTGAATAGAAGACTATTAGGACCGATTTGATAAAAAGGCCGTCGATACTAGGCAGTCCCGTCTCAATCTGATGTTGTGCCACTGAGAGTAACAAATTACTTTCGCAAAGATGGCTCGTAACATCCAGAAAGTGACCGAAGACGGTCTCCCTAAAACGGCTTTGCATTGCCTCGGACATTCTATCTTTCATTTGAGTTACTTTCCTCCAAGCACTTCGGACTTTTATTTCGGTATCAGGCTAAAAAAAAGGTTATAAAAAATATTTAGTAACGAACAAAGTAAATGAAAAATGATAAAAATACTTGAATGAAAAATGGTAGTAAACGCTTACCGGAGGAGGTAAGCTCCGAGGAGGATTCGGCTGTTGTGGGTGCCGAAAAAACTCTTCGTACTGTTCCTCTTGTAGGGTTTGATTTGCGTTCATCGGGTCGACAAAGTCATTTGGATCAAACATGGTCAAACGGGTTTGTTCAACCTCGATTAATGGTCAACAAAAAAACAAACAAAATGAATCAACGGTCGACGGTGTGCACGTTCGTGGTGGACCACTTGACCAAAAATATGTCGTGTGGTCCCGTTTGTGTCGTTTTCAATGAAAAAAAATTTAAAAACTTTAAAAAGGAACGTTAATATTACCTTTTATAAATTATAAATGATCGTCGTCTGATATTTTGACCAGAGTCCTAGCAAACCGTTCACCGGAAAAAAAGATGATAAACAAAGAAAACCGGAAAAAGAGCCTTCCCGTCAGCGTAGCGTCTTTCGGTGGAGAGAATTTCACCGAAAGTTTTACTTTTACCCCCAAAAGGTAAACCCTAGGGTGGGACCGGGCTGCATGAGCCGGGTCCGGTTCCCAAAGCGTCTCAGGAGACAGTCTGACCAAGACGGGTCAGGTTCCCAAAGTGTCTCGGAAGACCCTCTGACAAAGCCGGGTCCCGGTTCCCAACCCGTCTCTTGAGCCGGTACCCGGAACGATCTGGTTGAGCCTGTTCCGGTTCCCAACCCGTCTCATGAGACGGTTCGCTGACTGTACCCGGAACGATCTAATTGAGCCGGTTCCGGTTCCCAACGCGTCTCAGGAGACCATTCCCTGAGACGCCGTTGAATGAGCCGGTTCCGGTTACCAACCCGTCTGACGAGACGGTTCCCAAAGCCTCTCAGTCGGTTCGCAAGGAGACGGTTCCCATTGCCTGTCAGACGGTTCCCGAGACGGCATTTTGTGGGCCCCTAATTAATTAAACATTTAAAAAACAAAAAATTAAAAATTTAAATAAATAATCTATATTTAAAATCATCTTTATATAAGTAGTTGTAATGTAAAATACTTTGTCGTTAAAAAACGTTGTTGGAGAAGTTTCGGTACAGAAAAATGTCTGACGGCCGTGATAAAAATATAGCTCCAGAAGAATACTTTTCTCAACCAGAGAAACATTCCTCGAGTTGGATACTAAAAAAATGGAGGCGTCCAAAGGAACCTGAAATTACCAGAGAAAGAGAATTTATCAGTAATCGACAATGCTTACACGGAAACATTATCGGCAAATGGGCTATACCGGACAATGAAAATGATAATTGGGCAACTAATGTTGTTGACTTCTACAATAAAGGCGACGCACCGTTTTGTTATTCTGCTGTTTTTTCAAGAAGTATTGAGCTTGACAAAAATTTTTGGGGAATTTTGTTTGGCTATCGTTCTAACGGCTACCTCACACCAACAGTAAAAACTTAAATTTTAATGTTTTTTTTAATTTTTTTTACTTAGATTGTGATTCAATTATTTTTTAGCATGTTGAAGGATGGGTTGGAAGACTGATGAACTGGAGGAGTAGAAAGCTTCAAAAAAATGCTTCGCTAAATATGCGGTGGAAAATTCTTCCACCAGAATTTTATAATTCGTTATTAGAATCTGTTCCAAAAAACTTGGCCAACTATTGCAATGGCAAATTCAAACCGTTTCCTTCATTTTTCGACGTTGATTTTGTTTTTTTCCCCATTCAGCTTGAAAATAGGGAATGGTTACTCGTGCGACTAGAGTTGGTGACACAAGAACTTGTTATGTATGCTTGTGAAGACCTTCGTATCAGAGACAAATACAGAACCATTGTTCACCCAAAGCTGACGAAGATACAAGTTTATTTAGGAGCTTTACTAGTGAACATAAGATTCTGGAAGAAGACAGGTAATCCAGAAAAATGTATAACTTTCAATCTTAACGAAGACTATATTGCACCACATAACTCTCTGTCTGGTAATGAAGCGGTATATCTTTGTATGCTGATGGAGCATTTGGTTACTGATAAACCAATTACTACGAACGGTGATCTAAAACAAACATGTTCGTCTTACAGACGATTCATGGCTGAAAAAATGTATTTCTGGAAGTGCTTACCACGTCCAAACAATTCTTAATAAAATGTTCTTATTTTGGAAGTTTATTTATTTTTTTAAATGTGCTTATTTATTTTTACCTACCATATTAATTACATTTATTTATTTACCATATTAACTATTTAATTAAATTAAATTATTTCACACTATAAATACCCACCAAATTAACAAATTCTTCACTACATCACACATTTTTTTTACAAAACATCAATCAAACCAAGTAAAATGTCTTCATGGACGGACGAGGAGATCCTTGGGGTTACATTGGCATGGCGAAATGTAACCGAAAACACCCGAGTTTCGAACACTAGTCAAGAAATTCGTGCAACTCCATTTTGGAGTAGAGTATTTTTCGAGTTTCGAACACTTGTCGGCGTTCAGACAAACCGTACGACCCAAGATGTTACAGAAAAGTTTCACAACGTCAAGGCGGAGTGCACCGTATTCGAAGGGTTCTTCAACTCCAACAAAGAGGAGTCGCCAAATGAGTCCGAGGAAGGACTCATTGAATTGGCGAAAATCGACTACTTGTTGGACTACGACGAAGACTTCGGATATGTTTCCGCGTGGCATTTGTTACGTGATTATATTTATATTTAGGTTTTATTAAAAATAATTTTATGTAATGTTTTTTTAATGTAATTTTTATTATTAATAAAGTGTTTTAATTTATTTAGTGTTTTATAAAATGTTCTAATTTTTACTATGAAATCTATTGATATTCCCTATTGAATGCTTAACCCACCCGCATATATCCTTCCTATATAAAGCCAATAGACGGTTGCCTTTTACAGACCATCAATACACCGTCACAGAAAAGAAACCCAAACCCAAAATCACAATGGCACCCAAACCGTGGACGGAAGAAGAAGAAATTGCCCTGTGCACTGCTTGGATGACTGTTAAAGAAAACCCACCACGTCGAGGGTCCATTTGGCCACTCGTTCTCAACGAGTTCAAAGTTTTGGTTGGATGTTCAAGCAGGTCAACCGAGTCTCTCAACCGGAAGTGGACGGACTTGCTAAACAAGTGCCGTCTCTTCGAGGGGTTCTATCAAACCGCTGTCCGTGAACTCCCACAAGAGACTGCGGACCATGAAAAACTTGAACATGCCAAGATTGAGCACGAGTTTTCGGGCCGACCACCCTTTACTCATTTGTCGGCGTGGCAAATGATTCGTGATGTCCCCGGGGCTTTGGATTAGTTTTTTTTTTACTTTTAATGTTCCTTTTATTTACGTTTTAATAAAATGTTTATGTTAAGTTTATATTGTTTAAAGGGATTGTTTTGTTTAAATTTATAAAACCGTAACCCCAAAAAGTAGAGAACACATGACCTTAAACAAATAATGATTTAAACAAATAATAATAGGGATCCAATAAAAATACAACTAAAGTATTATAACAATTACAATATACAAACAATAATAATTCACGAAGTCGTTCAACATGTCGAACACCGAGACATTTCCGTTGCTTGGACCGCCGAGATATATTTTCGCAGTGTGCTTTATACCCACTGTCCAGTCTCATCTTCGTCATACTTAATACATAAATATATGTACGGACAGATCCTTACCAACGGTCCGGACAAGTCAAAGAATAAACTCTCCTAAATATCACATCCGACCGTCTTGTACATGTAAAAGACGGATGATCCAGAAGATCATGATAGAGATTTAGGAAGAGGATGAACTTGCCAATAAAGTAGACTACCAAATCGTAGATGCAAATTACACGGGTTAACCCACGTGTAGATGCAACAACAATCCAAGTAGTATTATGTAGATGTAACAACAATCCAACCGAAGCCTTTTTCGCTTTACTTCTCACTAACTCCGACCGAAACCTATCCATCACTTCAACCTTTCACTCCAAATGTCTTCCCAAGTGATTGGACATCAACTTAAGGCCAAAGAAAACGGGTGAAAGGGGTGTGGATGTTGATGATGATAATTTAGGTAAGCGGGGAGCGGAGCAGAAGCTTTCCATAGAATGGGATTAGATAAATCCCAAAGGCTTAGGTTTAAAAAGTGCCATAATTTTAACCGAAAAAATATTCGGGTTTTCTGAAACTCAAAAACACGTCGAATAATCAAACTAAATTTGAAAAAAAACATTTGAGAAAATTTTGTTTTGATTTGGTAAAATATTTTGGCTTTGATTAATTCAAAGAGATGATACTTCAAAGAAGTGATACTTCAAAGAAGTGTCTAAATGTGTTTTTTTTCAACCAAACCTACATATTTATACCCAAACAAAATTTGAAAAAAAATAAAAAATAAATTAATTAATGGCTGGAGACGGTTCAGCCAAAACGGATTCGGCTAAGCCGAGCCGAAGATGGCTTAAATTGAGCCGTTGGTGAACCGTCTCAGGGACCCCACCGGAGACGGCTTTGCGGTCCTGACACGTCTCAAGCCGCCACCGGAGACGGGTGGCAGACATCGGGATCGTAACCGCCACGTGTTGGGTTGCTACTGGTTGGAAACCAAAGGCTCTCGGAAGACGGTTCAGCCCTTTTGGATACCGTGACCGGTCTCTCCAAAGACCCGGGAGAGGGCTAGCTATGCAAAACGCCCGGTCAAGGGGTTATTTTGGCCATTTTCCCAAACATAAATGTTCTAATCTTCAAGACCATGCACGTGAACTATTGAACTTTTAACATGCAACTCCTACTTTTCATGTCAACCAATACCAAGTAAGATTAACCATCACCCATGACCGTATGTTAGACCATGCCTCGTAAACAAACCGATTAACCCAACAATCACTCCCTTAATCGGTTGTTTACACCATTCGCACACGGCAACACCAAATCACTTATTTCTCGAACCATCTTGACTTCTACCGGACACCCGACCTCAACCTCGGTCACGTCCAAAGTCATTCTTTAACTCGACTTATCCCGGACACCCGGCCTCCACCTCGGCCCCGTCCAAAGTCGTATAACACCACCACTACTACTACCGACTGTTGTTTTTCACCACACGGAACCCGTTTTGCGCTCAACACTTCCGTGAGAGCGTTCTTCTACCGATCAAGAAAACAAAGCCACCCGCTTCTACCGTTATCCATCACCTGCTAAACGAACTAAATCACAGCTACCCGCTTGATTTTTTCTGCTCGTTTTTCCCGCAACCTGGTTAACCTCTCCTTCTGGTAAAACCCACAACTTCCTGCCGGCTTTTTAACAACATAACACAGCCACGAGACACTGGTGTTCACCCGTCACCCCGTCATCTCACCCCGTGATAGAGTGACACGAACAACCACCTTGCCTTCGTATTTTGCTGTGATACAGCCCCGAGAAACCACGAACGGACACCTTTTGTTCATACCGATCACCTCGTCCACAAATAACGGTACTCCCCGTCGTCTAACCCGAAACGTCCGACCCGAACAACATCCCGTGATCTGTGGTAAAACACGTTTGTACAACCAACCTGCTGTTCCGAACCCTCTTTCACGCCTGCCCTCCACCAAATGTTGGTTTAGGCCCCAAAACACACACTACAGACTCACTCAATGTATGTATATATTGTACCGAAGATAAAGAAGAAAATGGAAAAACTTCATATTATTGAATGTACTACAATGGCTTTATAAGTAGCCTTACACAGTAACTTGGTAAACAATAAAATAACTACTCCTAAAGACTAGCACAAACTTAAACTTATGACCTAAAGCCTTCCAACGTACACTTTTCTCAACTACACATCCATGGAATTCGGTCAAACACTCAACCTATAATACCAAGTACAACTACTAACAATTATTAAATAAAGTATATAGTAAAACATAAATGTTCTAATCTTCAAGACCATGCACGTGAACTATTGAACTTTTAACATGCAACTCCTACTTTTCATGTCAACCAACACCAAGTAAGATTATTAGTAACCGTCACCCATGACCGTATGTTAGACCATGCCTCGTAAACAAACCGATTAACCCAACAATAATAAGTGAGACAAAGATAGATTCTCCTTGT
The DNA here is from genome assembly GCA_028751855.1 of Ambrosia trifida. Lineage (NCBI taxonomy): Eukaryota > Viridiplantae > Streptophyta > Magnoliopsida > Asterales > Asteraceae > Ambrosia > Ambrosia trifida. Next base: position 91,831,050 of record CM054122.1, on the reverse strand, counting down.
AGAAGTTTCTCAATACTAAAAACCTTTATAAGTGTGCCCTGCAAGTTTGTATCAAACAAGGTAAGCATTAGCACCCCATGTATTATTAAGCTCCAACCAGATTCATATGCACAAGGGTTGTTCACGAGCCGAGTGAAGCCAGAGTGAGACCGAAGAGTGGTCGGGGTGCGGAGGAAGAGTGGCCCGGGTGTGGAGGAAGTAGGGTTGTTCACGAGCCGAGTAAAGCCAGGCTAGGGTAAGCCCGAGCTTGGCTCGATTATAAAACAAGCCTGCTCGGCTCGGATCAAATTTAGAACTCAGTTGAAAATCCAAGCTCGATCGCGACTTGTTTTATAATTAAGATGGTTCAGTTTGGCTTGGATTTATAAAGAATTTTTTTTAAAGAAAACATCCCAAATAAGTTAAACGTGATACGTTAGAGGCCAGAATCAACTTCGACCAAGCACAACTTTCAAATTTCAATGAGATGCAAAATATATGCTCATGGCTCTTAAGCAACACATATATTCCATAGATATCCATCTTTATTCTTTATTCTTATGTACATGTAATTAGTTGTAAATAATAAAAGAATATCTTGCATGTAGATAAAATATAATATATTATAAGTAAAATATAAAATAATCCGAGCTAACGAGTGGGCCAAACCGAGCAAATTTGGTTCATTACGAACAAAGCCGAGCTAGGCTCACTTTCTAATCGAGCCGAGTAGGCTCAGCTTAGTTTCAAACCAAGCCATATCAAGAAAGATTTTACCGAACTAAATCCGAGTATGCTCTGAGCCACAAGATTTTTGGACAACCCTACAAGGAAGATCGGAGGAGGGCGGCTAGCTCGAGGATGTAGGGTTGGAGTTTGGAGTGAGAGTGTGGGGTTTTTAAGTTTTAATTTTTGAGGGGTAACATATTTTAAGGGCTAAAATATTTGGGGAGGGGGGGGGGGGGGTAACACAAATAAAAGTTTAGGGGTAACGTAATACCGAAAACGTAAAAATTAAGGTGAGTGCATACATAATGTGTAGATAACGATCATAATTCCACGCATGCTCTACTAGTGTGCTATGTCACTGGTACAATGCAATAATAATATGATAACAAGATGTACCTGAGAATGAAATACAGAATTCTTGCTTAATAAGAGGTTAATTGATTTTGCCTCGATGTATACGTCAGAATCTAAAGGGTCAACAAACTGATCTGAGAAGAATAATTACAGGGACCAAAAGTGTAATAATCAGATTGTTATTAGTTAGTTAAAAGATTTAGTGGCTAGAATATAATAGTTGATAGTTCAGGGACTAAATGTGTAATAGTTGTATTGTTTGAAAAGTCGTTAGTGACGGTTAATAAAAGTGGCTGGAGCTGATCAATCTGATTAGCTTGTTGTTGGGAAATTCTCTTCTCTCTAGATTCTCTTTGTAAACCATAAGCCCTATCATTGGTATCAGAGCCACCGACTCTCGTCGGAGCTCCTGAAACTGTCACACCACGCCAATGGCGGAAACACGTGATGCAACGCTCGAAAGTATATAAAAGTCAAGATTAACACAAACTATATTTAATTAGAAAAAATCATTTTTTTAAGATGTCGAAAATGAGTATCTTGTTACAATATTGCACAAATCAACAAGCAATAAGTTCATAAATGGGGTTTTTCCGTTTAGGTTCTAACCCGAAGGTAAGAGTAGATGAAACCCAGACAAGTATCCGACATCCTGAATTCTACCGCACTAGCCCCATATCTATTCAACACTTAGTTACCTGAAAGATATGTTTAAAAAGACGTCAATATATAAAATATTGGTGAGTTCACAGGTTTTAGTTTTATAATAACAACATTTTTACACCCTGTGCAGATCCAGCACAATTTGTGGCCTTTGTAAGGAGTAGCTAGCTCCTACAAAACTACGATGATGAGCAATCCCTTGAGTCCCATAAACAAACCAAGACTAATAATCCTGCCCGGCGATCACCAGTTGTTTCTCGGCAAATAACAACTTAGATCAGAATACGTGCACCCCAGGAATACGCCGATGCATAATCGACGCTATCGATTAGGGGTGGGCCTTGTCAGACACCAATAGTACTATCCAAATATTCCTTCGGTTTCATTTCCCTGAATTAATGGTTACAGCAGCGAGGACTCAACCCCGAGTGGTGATCACATAACAAAACTCAAGTACTCATCATGCCACTTATCACATTTTAACCTTTGAAATCATTTCAACATGTGACAACATTTGACAAACATATCTTTCCCCCAATTAAAACAGTGAAATGGGGCCGTGAAACTCATCTGATGTACAACGTACAATCAAATAGCAGAGAATAGCAAGTCCGGGGTCAAGCACCTACGAACGTCCTAGTGCGTGTAAGTCACTAAGTCTATAGCGTGTGTTTTTTCGTCAAGTTGTACACCCAACTCCCAACATCACCATTTACATAAGATTCCCCGTTTAATTAAACATATGTCCTAAGTCCGTTGGTGATGGATTACCCTCGTTACAAGTTACATTTATACTTTCATCAATATTAATTAACTTGTATAATATTATTCTCGACTCGACTCACTTGACGTATAATTATTTTCCCATTAAATAATTATACTAAGATCTTGTCGTTCGATAATGTATTTTCTACGCTCGACTCGACTTTACCGTATATTTATTTTCCCATTTAAATAAATATACTAAGATCTTGTCGATCGATAATGTATTTTCTACGCTCGACTCGACTCTCAATACCGTATATTTACTTTCCCATTAAGTAAATACACTAGGATCTCGTCGATTCGATATATATATTTTCCTCACTCGACTCGACTCACTTTACCATATATTTACTTTCCCATTAAATAAATATACTAGGATCTCGTCTATTCGATAATATATTATTATTGTTAAGTCCATACGCTCGTTTGTAACACCCTAAACCAATTTGCAGAAAAACGTGCAGCGGAAATACCAACCGAAAAATTTATTTCTTTTTAAAAAACAACCTTGGATATTTATAACCCAAGTCTACTAAACATTTTAGGTATTACATCTTTTAAATACATTCTATCACATTAGACATGACCCATCTATATCACGTTATAGGGTCGTGTCCTCGTACAATCCGCCTCCTTGCTCGATCTCCATCCTTTCCTTACTCTATTAGGTAGACAAGACAACCTGCGATCACCAAATAACCGTTTCGTTAGTTCACTTAGTGACTTAATACACACTATTCAAAATGTGGAGATAATATCCATAGATGCTCCATGATCTCGTTCCAACGCCTTTTTGGAAGTTCGGGTGTGGTACCCCGAGCTGATCCTACAAGTCTCATGCATTCACACTTACATACCTGCATCTTCCTTACCATTCACATAACAGGGTTAATAACCCCACAATTCATACAATTATACAATTCCCTCAATACCCCACAGTACATACAAGCATACAATTCCCTCATATAACTTACTTTACATACAAGCATACAATTCCCTCATATAGCTTACTTTACATACAAGCATACAATTCCCTCGTATAACCTACTTTACATACAAGCATACAATTCCCTCATATAACTTACTTTACATACAAGCATACAATTCCCTCGTATAACCTACTTTACATACAAGCATACAATTCCCTCATATAACTTACTTTACATACAAGCATACAATTCACTCGTATAACCTACTTTACATACAAGCATACAATTCCCTCATATAACTTACTTTACATACACGCATACAATTCCCTCGTATAACCTACTTTACCCGTCATGTTACTCTTCCTTCGCCAATCTCTAAGACAAATGTGACGTTTCCAATCCTCTACTCAATCTACATATAACTACCAACCCTTACATACATGAAGCTCTCTCTCCAACCCGAGCATGAGTACACATATGCACTATAAATGAGGTTTGGAGTTGCTCGGGCAAGGTACGGATGCATAAACGAGCTGAAAAATCAACATCCGAGGCCGAAAGGGGATTTGGCGTAGGGTACGCCAAAAGTGGCGTAGCCTACGCCACTTGCGTAGGCAAGGGGTGACAAAATGGCGTAGGGCAGCAGAAGTTGGCGTAGGCAAGACAGACTTGGCGTATCCTACGCCAAAACTGGCGTAGGGTACGCCAACAGCAGATCTCGCGCACCATTTTCCTTTTTCAACGTAATATCTTACATGCCATTCTTACCCACAATTTCCGACATTCTAGCAACCCATTTACCAACTCTCCCACCCCTCATTCCACACATACCTTGATCGAATGCGCGCCCCTACGAGCTTCCGGTTTGAGTTCAAGTGCCTAATATACTTGATTCGCTCAAACCTTGTCTACACTAGTTACATTTACCTAAAGACAATGTCCAAGTTAACTACCATATAGATCCTTGACCCATAACCATAACCACGTACTCCTTCAAGGTTCCCATTCTATGTGAACATAATTCAATATCATAGATGCGAGTTAAGTTCGGGAATCACTTACCTTATGTCCTCCAAGTTGATGCTTGCTACTTGCCTCCACTTGACCCATTAGCCACTCATGCTTGAGCCCATGTTGCCTACGCATTCATGTTATCATTCCCACCATTCCGTTAGCATACACAACCTTGCATACTATCAATCATATTACATTTACTTGTTCCCATGACTTTCATTGGTCAATTACTAATATGCATATCACATAATTAACTACCACATTGTTTATCAATCAAGCAATCCAACATATCATCATGTATGACACCTAGATAATCTCACATATATCACATGATTTCCTTAATTCCACAATCATGTTAGGAAGCATAACCATGTTAGTCATACATTGTTGACTTTTTCAGAAAGTCAACTTCCAACTATACAAACTTCCTACTTAGAACATATGTCCATATTGATGACTAGATCATATGAAACACACCATAAACATCACATTCCTATCTCATTAACATGCAAGATTATTCATCATTCCAATCATAGTATTTAAGCATTAGTGTATACATTACTAATGCATACTTCCTACCATATCATACAATCAACCAAGTCCCCACATGATTACTCTTTAAGACGAAATCCTTATGTTAACCTACCATCAATTGCACCAATTATCACATTACTCTCATACTTGTCGAGTTTTGCATACAAATTCACATATTATAGGACACCTCTAACCATAAGAGCACTTATGTGCATACACATATATACCTACATACAATCCATTCTAATTCACACATGGTTTCCATCAAACACATCCTTTATGTTAATTCCTAACAATCATCATATTCCATTCATATTCATCAATTACTTGCACGCAAGTTCATCTAGACATTTCATCGAACAATTGGTGTGCATACAACATTCTAAGCTCAATGTACAAGTATTTTATGCCTACTTTCATAACTCATAACACCAATCATCGCGTTATTTGCCTACATTACATACCCTTCTTTCAATAGATATCAACATAGCAAAACACAAATTCTTTCAATCTATTTATCAAATTTGTTCAAGAATGATCATGGGTAAAAACCCCCATTTTCCTTGAACATGAACCCTAAATCAAAATGCCACTTGAGATTACCAAAATCATTAATGACACTAGATTAGTGCATCAAAACATGAATTTAGCCATCTAATGCTTACAATTTACCCAATTTAGGGTTGGTTCATCAAAACCCACCAATAGCTTCAACCAAGAAGTTTCATAATAGGGGATGGATACTTACTTGGTGCTTAGAAGGTGATGAACACTTCTCCATTCTCAGATCCTACATGCAATCTCCCTTTCCCTTGTTCATTTGGTGGTAGAGAGCACCCACAAATACACAAACACACACACACATTCTCCTGAAGTGTGTGTGTGTGTGTCGTATGATATATCCCACCAAAAGTGGGTTGTGTTTTAGTTTTGGTTCTTCACAATTTCAACCCTTCATGTTTGATGCCCATCCAAATTTGACTAAAACCTTATTATATTTCCTTCTACTTGTATACCTACTAAATTAGATACTTAGTTATTTCACCCCATGCCATGACACACTAAAACATGCTACTAAAATTAAAATTCGGGTTTTGGGGCGTTACAAGTCTACCCTCCTTAAAGAAGGTTTCGTCCCCGAAACCGTTTTCATTTCTTGCAAACCCATTCCACCACTATCCTTAGGCATTAATTCTAGCCAATCAAAGCTAGTAATTCTACATAACGCTAAATCCCTAACCAACATTATTTCCACTTATTTAGCTATTCTTCTCCCTCATTCAAGACTTCATGTCGTGCTACGAGCCCATCTTATAAGCTATACAACGATTCCAATCGAAAACAAACATGGTTATGTGTCCATACTTTCTTAAATTAACACAAGCTTTCATGCGATTATCAACATACCGAACTATCACAACCTAACTACTGTTTCTCTTTCTCTTATTCATACTTAACTTGAGAGTCCGACATCGTTCTATAGTCAATACCGGACCAATGTATCTAATACTCACCCCCTTTTGGTAGATTTTAGAGCCATTCTGTTCATGCTTATTTGGTTGTTAGTTCATTTCATACACTATCTATTGTAGATACGTGCCCATTGCTTAACAACACCGAGTCTAAGCTAAGACTCGTTCATCTTTTTGACCATAAAGATCTAACCTTTCGAACTACATCACACGTAAAATACCATTCATTCATACGGGGTACTATTCAACATATCAATTCCTACTTAACAATCACAAAATATCTAAGTTTACTAACCTTTCTTTTTACTATGTTATCCAACCAGCTACGTGTCGGCTTAACTTGTTTCTTCACATGTCTATGCCATACTTAGCTTGCTTTAGTTTATTCACCATGAGTTCCAACTCGCCGACGTCATATCACCTACCTTGTGGATTTCATTATATCCATTAATTCGACCATTCGTATCTACAAAATCATTGGTTATGCATACCCTTCACATTTATAACAACTGACTTCCAATAGTTCATACAAAATTCGTTTCAATTAGAATGTCTAATTATATACATCTTTCCTCTACGATCTGTTTCTATCGTTAACTACCGTATATTATTACCCATCCTTACACCTCAAGGTCCTACCAACTCTGCCCCATTAAGTTTCTCCTACCTATCATTCATGATTTCCACCCTATGAACCTTTGAGGTCCTCCCAACCCTTATGACCCGCTAAGGTCTTTCCATCCATTTTGACCCACAAGGGTACTTCTACCATTTTGACCCATCATGGTCGTTCTACCATTTAACCCATAAGGGTATTTCCACCATTTTGACCTATCATGGTCATTCTACCATTTTAACCCATAAGGGTATTTCCATAATTTTGACCCATCATGGTCATTCTACCATTTTAACCATAAGGGTATTTCCACAATTTTGACCCATTATGGTCATTCTACCATTTTAATTTGATCCGTACTTGTCTACGGACTCAAACCTTTCATTCCAACTATTCACCCACACGACCACTTACTTTCCAATTCCACCAGGCATACCTGTGATGATTCTCACGGTCTCACGTGCATCGCATGCTTCTTGTGCACTGGCCAGGCACACAGTCCACATGCTATCCACGTGCCTTCGTGTAATCATTACCTTATGCCTAGGGACTGGTTTTCAGCTTCGTGCTACATTTCAATTTCGTTCCTAAACAACATGGTTATTTTTTCCCTACTATGTTTTACCATCCCGGAGGACTTTCCTACCACCGGTACCAATAGTTAATTACCGCGTACCTGTGATTATTCCATCTTATCTACAATTCCCACGATCTATCTTGAATCGTGTCCTTGAGACCTCTTCATTATCCACAAAAGCTCACCTTAACATAAACACCACAATTAGCTTTTAACATGTCATGTGAGTTAATATTAAATTCTACCCTTGGGCCTTGATCGAGTCTTGGATTGTACGGGTCACTGCGTTCAGGAGCACACAAGTTTGAGTTCAAGTACTTACTTCCTTGTACAAGATTTCACTCAAACCAGGGCTCTGATACCAACTTGTAACACCCTAAACCAATTTGCAGAAAAACGTGCAGCGGAAATACCAACCGAAAAATTTATTTCTTTTTAAAAAACAACCTTGGATATTTATAACCCAAGTCTACTAAACATTTTAGGTATTACATCTTTTAAATACATTCTATCACATTAGACATGACCCATCTATATCACGTTATAGGGTCGTGTCCTCGTACAATCCGCCTCCTTGCTCGATCTCCATCCTTTCCTTACTCTATTAGGTAGACAAGACAACCTGCGATCACCAAATAACCGTTTCGTTAGTTCACTTAGTGACTTAATACACACTATTCAAAATGTGGAGATAATATCCATAGATGCTCCATGATCTCGTTCCAACGCCTTTTTGGAAGTTCGGGTGTGGTACCCCGAGCTGATCCTACAAGTCTCATGCATTCACACTTACATACCTGCATCTTCCTTACCATTCACATAACAGGGTTAATAACCCCACAATTCATACAATTATACAATTCCCTCAATACCCCACAGTACATACAAGCATACAATTCCCTCATATAACTTACTTTACATACAAGCATACAATTCCCTCATATAGCTTACTTTACATACAAGCATACAATTCCCTCGTATAACCTACTTTACATACAAGCATACAATTCCCTCATATAACTTACTTTACATACAAGCATACAATTCCCTCGTATAACCTACTTTACATACAAGCATACAATTCCCTCATATAACTTACTTTACATACAAGCATACAATTCACTCGTATAACCTACTTTACATACAAGCATACAATTCCCTCATATAACTTACTTTACATACACGCATACAATTCCCTCGTATAACCTACTTTACCCGTCATGTTACTCTTCCTTCGCCAATCTCTAAGACAAATGTGACGTTTCCAATCCTCTACTCAATCTACATATAACTACCAACCCTTACATACATGAAGCTCTCTCTCCAACCCGAGCATGAGTACACATATGCACTATAAATGAGGTTTGGAGTTGCTCGGGCAAGGTACGGATGCATAAACGAGCTGAAAAATCAACATCCGAGGCCGAAAGGGGATTTGGCGTAGGGTACGCCAAAAGTGGCGTAGCCTACGCCACTTGCGTAGGCAAGGGGTGACAAAATGGCGTAGGGCAGCAGAAGTTGGCGTAGGCAAGACAGACTTGGCGTATCCTACGCCAAAACTGGCGTAGGGTACGCCAACAGCAGATCTCGCGCACCATTTTCCTTTTTCAACGTAATATCTTACATGCCATTCTTACCCACAATTTCCGACATTCTAGCAACCCATTTACCAACTCTCCCACCCCTCATTCCACACATACCTTGATCGAATGCGCGCCCCTACGAGCTTCCGGTTTGAGTTCAAGTGCCTAATATACTTGATTCGCTCAAACCTTGTCTACACTAGTTACATTTACCTAAAGACAATGTCCAAGTTAACTACCATATAGATCCTTGACCCATAACCATAACCACGTACTCCTTCAAGGTTCCCATTCTATGTGAACATAATTCAATATCATAGATGCGAGTTAAGTTCGGGAATCACTTACCTTATGTCCTCCAAGTTGATGCTTGCTACTTGCCTCCACTTGACCCATTAGCCACTCATGCTTGAGCCCATGTTGCCTACGCATTCATGTTATCATTCCCACCATTCCGTTAGCATACACAACCTTGCATACTATCAATCATATTACATTTACTTGTTCCCATGACTTTCATTGGTCAATTACTAATATGCATATCACATAATTAACTACCACATTGTTTATCAATCAAGCAATCCAACATATCATCATGTATGACACCTAGATAATCTCACATATATCACATGATTTCCTTAATTCCACAATCATGTTAGGAAGCATAACCATGTTAGTCATACATTGTTGACTTTTTCAGAAAGTCAACTTCCAACTATACAAACTTCCTACTTAGAACATATGTCCATATTGATGACTAGATCATATGAAACACACCATAAACATCACATTCCTATCTCATTAACATGCAAGATTATTCATCATTCCAATCATAGTATTTAAGCATTAGTGTATACATTACTAATGCATACTTCCTACCATATCATACAATCAACCAAGTCCCCACATGATTACTCTTTAAGACGAAATCCTTATGTTAACCTACCATCAATTGCACCAATTATCACATTACTCTCATACTTGTCGAGTTTTGCATACAAATTCACATATTATAGGACACCTCTAACCATAAGAGCACTTATGTGCATACACATATATACCTACATACAATCCATTCTAATTCACACATGGTTTCCATCAAACACATCCTTTATGTTAATTACTAACAATCATCATATTCCATTCATATTCATCAATTACTTGCACGCAAGTTCATCTAGACATTTCATCGAACAATTGGTGTGCATACAACATTCTAAGCTCAATGTACAAGTATTTTATGCCTACTTTCATAACTCATAACACCAATCATCGCGTTATTTGCCTACATTACATACCCTTCTTTCAATAGATATCAACATAGCAAAACACAAATTCTTTCAATCTATTTATCAAATTTGTTCAAGAATGATCATGGGTAAAAACCCCCATTTTCCTTGAACATGAACCCTAAATCAAAATGCCACTTGAGATTACCAAAATCATTAATGACACTAGATTAGTGCATCAAAACATGAATTTAGCCATCTAATGCTTACAATTTACCCAATTTAGGGTTGGTTCATCAAAACCCACCAATAGCTTCAACCAAGAAGTTTCATAATAGGGGATGGATACTTACTTGGTGCTTAGAAGGTGATGAACACTTCTCCATTCTCAGATCCTACATGCAATCTCCCTTTCCCTTGTTCATTTGGTGGTAGAGAGCACCCACAAATACACAAACACACACACACATTCTCCTGAAGTGTGTGTGTGTGTCGTATGATATATCCCACCAAAAGTGGGTTGTGTTTTAGTTTTGGTTCTTCACAATTTCAACCCTTCATGTTTGATGCCCATCCAAATTTGACTAAAACCTTATTATATTTCCTTCTACTTGTATACCTACTAAATTAGATACTTAGTTATTTCACCCCATGCCATGACACACTAAAACATGCTACTAAAATTAAAATTCGGGTTTTGGGGCGTTACATCGTTTTAACGTTTAATCGCTAGATTGTTTACGTTATTTTTCTCCCACGAATAATTTCCAACACTTAGGAAAGTGTTATGCATTTTTCACCCGAATCATATATTTTAAATCCTTTAAAATATATATATTCATCTTCTCATTAGACGTAAGAATAATTTACTCGTTCATCCGTTTTTACGTCTTAGTCCGTTAACATGTCCATATCCGATTACATAAGTTATATTCAAATATTGTTAATTTTTTAAAAGTTACACAATATATGTATTCTTGAAATTTATTCCCCTTTTTAATTTCTACATATTTTACTTGGGAGTTTTATAAACACATTGTATTTTTATTACCAAGACTTGGTTACTTATATATAAAAATGCTCCAACACTTTTATATTTCCATTTGTATAAAAGTGTTCATTTTTATATAAGTTATTCCAAGTTTTTAATTTGTCTAACATTTTTATAAAAACCTTTGTTTTTATATATTTTCATATGTTAGAAAATCTATATTTTTATAAAACTCCATTTTATAAAAATACTTCTTTATACAAGATACATATGTATATTTGCTATTAGTTACCAAATCCACCTTGAAAAGTTATCATTTTACACTTTTGACACTAAACTTTCCATAGTTATATTTTTAGATACAAGTTTTTAAAAATATCATTTTAAGTCCCTCAACTTTTGAAGTTACTAAAATAGCCCTTTAACTTATGAATGTTACATTTTTTCATTCTATCTTTCAAGATTAACAATTTTCTACTAAACTAGTGGACTTTATTTGATCATCTTTGTCATGTTAGACTATTTTTATGATCCAATACTTTTAATAGTTCAAAATCATCTTATTAAGGATAATAATAGGTGTACTTAGTGTATTTTGTCCAACATGTCCAATTTACATTATTCAAGTGTGTAGACTTTGAAGATGTAACATTTATGTAACTTGGTTTCCAACAAAATCAACACCATATATAGTCTGAGATGCTTATGTTATGATCATTAAAACCATGTTTAATTTTATTCAAGTTCCAATACAAGTCTTGTTTAGATCATCATTTTCTTTAAGTCTTTATGAAGTTTATAAAACTATAAGAACAATACACATCCATCACCAAAATTTCGGCCCATAACACACACTTGTAACACCATTTTAGTCTTTAAAATCATATGTTTTATCATGTAAAGCATTACCAAGTTTACCCATTGTACAACTTGCTTCTAGATAATAAACATAAACTTTTAAAGACAAGAACAAGATCAAGAATACTTACAACTAGCACAAGGCTAAGGAAGCTAAAAATACTTGATTTTGATAGGGTTTAGTGTGTTCTTCCTATGTGGTTAAGCTCCAAGCTTGAAACACATAAATGGGGTTTGGAAATAGGATGTTTATGGATGAATTTTGATGATTAAGCTTGAAAAATGGTGGGTTGTTGGGAGCTCTAAAGCTCACGGCCAAGAAGGAAGAAAAAAAAGGAGTTTTTCTTTTTGGTTTATGCAATGTTGTATCTCATACTCTTATATAAATCTACCCAAGATATTCGTAGATACATAGTATCCCACTTTAGATCTCTAAATCCCTCACTTTATGTAAAATGGTACTGAAAATAATCTTGCTAGATATGGTGAAGATGTTTGGCCGATTCTTTTGCAAGATTTGAAGGGTTTTGTAATCTTTTCCAAGGACACAAGATATTTATACAAGATTTCACCACCATATTTCTAATCTTCCAAGTATCCCCATGGATTTGTTTGTACAAAAACAAATCTTGGTAAAATATAGTGTATGAGTTGGCCAAGATTTCATCAAGGATTGGAAGATTTAATAAATCTTACAAGGACACTCGAAATCTATACATAATCTTACCCATGATGCTTATAATCTTTCCTAGATATCCATATATTTGTTTGTACAAAAGAAAGATCATGTGCATGTGAATGGCCTTAGGGCCAATCTTGTAGGAAAATTTGTGGGGTCTACAACACAAAAGAAAAATCATGTGCATGTGATTCAAACATGAAGTTCGGGTTTCGTTCGGGTTCTAATCGGATTCTAATTATGCGTTATCCAGGCATTATAATAGCCTTGAATAACCCTTAAACATAGCTTAGTTTAAATGTAGGTTGGTTGGTTAGGCTTTCGTTGGGTGAAATTATACATGTACCGGGTGAGGTACGCACACTTTATTCGTTACCGGAAGATTTGTATTTAGAGTTTTCATTTATGGTTTTGGAGTTCCAAAACACATTTTATTTCATGAAAAATACCCTTTATTTTATATCTTGGGTGTCCGGGAACCTTTTTTGTTTATTTAATTTTTACTGGGTAATCACTAACGTCCGTTCCGGACAAGTTTATTCGCACACGATTTTGTGGTGCTTCAACATTAAACATGTGCATCCCTATGCATCTTATGGGGAATTTGCTATTCTCTAAAGGTTAAATTAATCCAATTAATTTAAATATGCACTTAAACCGTTAATTACATATACTAATTACGTACGGAAACATATCGAGTTTTGCCGGATGTTACATTCTCCCCCGTTAAGAGAATTCCGTCCCGGAATTCAATTCGAGTTATCCATCACAATAGTATCCTTGAACAGGGCGGAGTGTTTGCGCTTCTTGAGATCTCCTCTTTCCTTAGTGAACTCAGGTTCACGCTAGGTTCAAGCTTAGCGTTCTAACAAACGCAATATCATGATCCAGCTACGACTAAGCTCTTGGACATCCCCATTTGACACATCTATCGGTTTCCCAAAATAGTAAAGCTTAATGTCAACCGGACTTCCATCGGTCTAGGAATTGACAATGCTTCCTCAGGCCAGACTTGCGGGATTCATCAAGAGTCCCACTAAGCTCTTACGATAGTTCGAGCTTAGTTGTCACGATGGAAGCAACAACTACCTGGTCATATAGAGTCCATTCTGCAAATTTTAGAAATAAAAAATCATTTATCATTATTTAGTATGTCAACATGTCTGATGTTATCAAGTTGTTCAGGAAGACAGATGAAACAAAACTAAAAAGTTAAATAACCCATAAAATCTGTTGGGTTTGCTGACCTGAAGAAGAACAGATGATTGAAAAGCCAAAATATACTAAGAGTTGATCCACATAAATAAATAGTCTTTACAACATACTCTTCCCAAAAGACTGTTAACCCTAACTGCTGATACAAAGGACTGTTGGATAACAACTGATAGAGAACAACTGCTGACCAAAGGTCTGATGAAGAACAACTGCTGATCAAGTACTGAAGACTAAAGGTCTGTTGGAGCCAACATCACTTAGGCTCCAACAGATGATACAAGACCATCAGAGTTTTCCCTCAACAGTAGTTTACCTTACAGTGTTTTGTAATATAACAGTAGTTTGTATAGGGCAGATGTTTTATGTTGTTATTCTGTTAGAGGTCACTATCTTAGGTGACGTCAACATAAGTCACCAGTGTTTAGATTTGTCTATAAATAGAACAGTGCTTGTACTGTTCTATTGGTCACACACCCAACATTCTCTTAGACAAACAATCACTGTGTGATCAGGCTGAGGGGGAGTACTTGTATTTGATTGTAATCTTTCAATTTAATGAAAGCTTTCGATTAAGAAATCATTTATTCCTTTGTTTTGATTAAGTTTATCATTCCGCTGCACTTTCCATATATATTCACCCCATTCAATTCTCATTCGACTCTAAACAAAACAAAACAATCAAACTCAGATCCTAACAATTGGTATCAGAGCTTGGTCAACTAAATTCGATCTAATCAATCAATTTAATATAAACAGATCATCTCACAATTATTGATATCGTTTGTTTGTCGGATTGAAAACAGAGTAATAGTTTATTTTCGTTTCAACCGGTTATAAACAGACTTTGTTTTTGAAAAATCAGAGAATGGCTTCAATCAATCACGATCCACACAACACTGGCACGAACAACAAGCCACCGATGCTTGTCAGATCTGAATACAATATCTGGCAATGTCGGATGAGCCATGTTCTAGCTCAACAGAACACTGGGTGTTGGAAGTCGGTTATCTTCGGACGACATGTTCCGATGGTGCCGAGTACCGAAGATCCCAAGGTTCAGGAGCCTAAGAAACTTGAAAACTACTCCGACCAGGATTTTCAGAAAATTGAGTTAGATGCTAAGGCCTTCAGTATTGTGGCCTTGGCTCTACCCAATGATATATATGCAGGGCTATTACACTGTAACAGTGAAAAGGAGTTGTGGGATGCATTGAAAGAACAATTTGGTGGGACTGAAGAGGTTATTGAAAACAATCGTGAAATACTTAACCAAAAATATGAAACATTCAGTCATGTTAAGGGAGAGTCATTAACTCAACAATTTGAGAGGTTTAACTGTCTCATTAGTGAACTAAAACTGGTTGGTCTAACTTACCCTCATTCAACTTTGAACCATAGGTTTTTGAGATCATTACCAGATAAATGGGACACTATTGCTATAGTTATGAGAAACTCAATTGGATTCAAGGACCTATCACTGACCCAGCTTCATGGTAAGCTCTTGACCTATGAGAGAGAGCTTAACCAGAAAAAGAAGCTCCAGGACTCTGGAAAAGTGTCTGATGATTATGTATTTGGTAATACAACACTTTTGGGTCATAATGAGATGCCTGGAAATACTAAGGATCAGAGTTATGATCACTTCATTGACATAACTTCAGGCTTTAACTCAGGTTTTAACTCTGATTCTTATTCACCAAACTATGCTTTTACAGCAAGTGGTGGTGATTTGGAAGAAATGGACATTATGAACCAATTGGCCCTTCTCAGTGTAAGAACTAACAATTTTTACAAGAAAACTGGGAAAAGGTTTCTAGGGTTAACTGGCAGATCAAAGGTTGGGTTGGATAAATCAAAGATAAAGTGTTATAAATGTCATAGACTTGGTCATTTTTCTAGGGAATGTAGGAGTCAACATGGTACACCTATAATTACCTATCCAAATCAAAGACCTCAGACCAACACTTATCAAAATTTCTATAATACCCCTGGACCCAATGTGCAAAACACTGCTCATTTTGCACAGTCCTCAAACACTGTTCCTGTCCAGTTTGTCCAAACCACTGTTTCTCAGATTCACTATGTGCAAACACCTGTTGCTTAGGCACCTGTGCCAATGACTGCTGCTTCATCCTCTGCTCCTACAGAGACCAGTCAACAGAGTTTCTTCACACAAGGCTTTGTTGATTGGAGCAGTCTACCAAATGAGTTAACAGATGAAAATTTTGCACTAGTTGCCAAAGCTGAAAATGAACCAGAAAATTTTTGTTTCATGGCTATGGTAGAAGAAGTTGAATCTGAGGAGGTGGTGACTGAATCTAAATTTATGACTGATGATGTTGTTGATGAGGTAGTTGCAGGTGAAAAACCTGATGAAGAGGTTGTGAATCTCTCAGATCCCTGGGGTGCATCTGATGATTGTGAGTGCAAGTGTGATTGTGCATTGATGGCTGCTGCTAAGGTATCTCCTCAAATTCTTAAAGATTTATGTTCTGACAAATGTGTGATAGCATTTGCTAATGATGTGTCGTAAAACACATCTATTCTCCTATGTATTTTGAGTTATAATTGAGTCTTTTGTATATAGTTTTTAATAGTTTTAGGCGTGTATTCGTTTGTTTGTCTATTTTTATCATTTTATAGATTTTTATTAGTTTTTAGTACTTATTTATTTATTTTATTATTTTATAGGTGTTTGTGGAAAATGAGCTCAAAAAGAAAGAATTTTAATTGAGACACGAATACTTGAGAGCATGTGTTCATGGACGTTGGAGCGTAAACGAGCAACTTTGGTTAAGTCAAGAACACCCAAGTCTAGACCATCGCGTTATAATACTACTACTAATAATAATAATAATTAATAAAAAAAAAATAAGAAAAAAATGGCTTGGGCTCGTGGCCCAAAGCCTAAAACAACAACACAACACCAAGAATTTTAACAAGTCGGTTATTGTATATAGATATGGATATACTATTTTTTTTCTTGGGCGGCAATTAATTAGGAGGGGAATATTATAATTCAAGGAACGATTTTTTTGGGAGGACATCAACATTCTTTGGAATCGCACAAAAAGCAAAATTC
Organism: Ambrosia trifida; assembly: GCA_028751855.1. Taxonomy (NCBI): domain Eukaryota; kingdom Viridiplantae; phylum Streptophyta; class Magnoliopsida; order Asterales; family Asteraceae; genus Ambrosia; species Ambrosia trifida. Next base: position 91,813,781 of record CM054122.1, on the reverse strand, counting down.
AATATTCAAGCGGTGACGATCGAAAGGGCACGGAAGGAGAAAAGGCCACGGGCACATTAAAGATCAAGAGCCAACGATCCTTGGGTTAGGTTTAGTTTTCGTTTATTATTTTTATAGACATGGTTAAAACTATTTTTATTTATTTTGTGATGTTTATAAAGATTATGAACTAAATATTTTATGGTTGCTTAGGTTTATGAACTAGACACGTCTTATGCAGTATTTAATGATTTTTGGTTTTTAATTTGATGTGTAGAATTACATGATTTTAAGTTTATTGTTGGATTTGATATATGTGTGTTGGTGTTAATTTTATTTGAAGTTTGTTTATTGGTTTTGTGGAACTAGGCATGTAGAGATACCCCCTAGGTCTTGAAATCAATCTAGTTCGTCAACTTAGGTTAGCGTGCTAGTATTTGGAGTTGGAGTACGGCACAAGTATAACAAACTAATATAATAAATTTAACTAAGACGTGCAGTCCATTCTTGAGGGTGAGAAATCTAACTCGAGTTTGCTAGGTAACTAACTAGGCATTGTTCGGTAGTTGGCAAGCGCTAGGGCGGGAGTCGCTACTTGTTCGTGTTTAGAGTTTTCCTAGGTTTTCTTCAGTAGAGTTTAAGTCTGCTTCATAGTTTGAGGGTTTTAATCCAGGAGAGGTTTTAATCTGATTTCTGTGGGATTTTGGTACGCTAGGGCGATCCGGATCCATCTTAGCATTTCTACACTTGTCCCGCCTTAAGTCTAGTGAGCTATCTTTGACAGGAGGTTTATTAGATAAGAATAGGGTCTCAAGTTAATTACCAGATTCAGGATTTATTGCTAGTGTCTAGGGATTTTGCCTAAGTAACCAGCCTTCTCCCTATCCGATTTCTCCAAGCCCCTAGGTTCGTATACGAAGTTGAGGTTATTTTAATTTAGTTTATTCTAAGTTTATAATTAGTAGTATAAAATACCCCCCATTTAAGTATATATTTATTTAGGCTAGTATTCGGTATAGGTTGTGATCTAGAGTTGCATTCGCGTCTTTGGGTTCGATACTCGGTCTTATCTGTTTACTACTTTGCGACCGGTACACTTGCCGTGCGTGTGTAGTTTCTAGGTGAGTCGTTTTAATTAGAACTTGTGTTATTTATATATATATACATTTACACACATCAGCTAACATCAAAGAGGTGAATGAAAACCTTAGAAAGAAAATTTTAGATCATGAAGTTAAATTTGAGAAACTTTCAAAAGAATTAAAAACAAATTTAACTGAAAAAGAATCTGAAATAAGCAGCTTAAAACATGAAGCAACCATAACCAAAGACCAGCTCCAAACTATGATAACAAAATATCAAAGTTGTAAAAGTGAGCTTGAGTCCACCCAAGTTGAATGTCAGAAATGGGTGGAATCATGTAGAGGTTTTGAAATGCTACTCAACAAACAAACCAAAAGTCATGTGAAGTTTGGTTTTGGTTTTGAAACCACTGCTCCAGCTTTTGAAAACACTGACAAAAGGGATCAAAAGTTAGTTGAGATAGTACCAACAAATTTGAAGGGTCAAGAGATTAAAATCACTGAACCCAATGGTAAGAAAATTGTTCTAGAAAAACCAGAAGGTTCCTCATCATTCACCGAACTTAAAAATTATGAATTTAAACCTACTTGCTCTGATGAGTGTGGTACTCTTGAGAACTTTAAACCTGTTGATTTCAAAACTCCTGAGGGAAAGACAACACCTCAGGCAAAGATCATTCCATTGAAAAATCTTTCAGCAGATGCTCAAACATCTGCTGAAAAGAAGGTTGAAAAAGGGAAAAAGAAAGAAAAGTCTGTCCACTTGTTCTGTGATTTCTGTGAAAAGAAAAATCATGTCACTAAAAACTGTTTTCTTCTAAAAACATATGATATTAACAAAGGAACAAGTGCATGTGATTCCAAAGCCACATGTTCAATATGTGGTAAAAAGAATCATAAAACCAAAGAGTGTCTGTATCTCAAAAATTTTGATGTCAAAATAAAAGAGTACAAGGCTAAAACTCTTGCAAGTCAGGTGGTGAGTACTTCAAAAGGAAAGCCCAAAAAGACCTTCACACCAGTCCAAACATCTGTTACCAAAAGTCTTGAAACATCTACTCCCAGGGATGTCCAAGTAACAGATGCTCCACCCACAAGCAAGTACCCAAGAGGATATGGACAACCACCATGTCATAATGTGTCACATGTTTATGAGGAACCAAAAAGACCTTCTAAACCAAGAGTGAACAGAAATCCCTATGGGTATTATCATCTGTCTGGAAGTGGTCAAATAACTGTTGCCCCAAGTGTTGACATTCAACCACTTGCAAATGGTCAGCAACAGTTGTTGAACTTGATTCAAAAACTAGTTCAAACCACTGATCATCTTCCAAAGCTTGAGTATAAAAAGTCTGAGGACCCATCCAAAGCCAACTTGGCTTTGGACACTCACCAAAACTAATTCACTACTGCTATGCAGGGAGCTTCTACTTGTTTTGATAGTCTTTGGTATATAGATAGTGGAGACTCCAGGCACATGACAGGATGTAGAGCCCTTCTTCTGGACTTCTTAGCTCATGGAGGGGGTGATATATCCTTTGGTAATGATTCAAAAGGTAAGGTGTTGGGTTCAGAGACTGTTCATGCTGGGAAACTCAAGTTTGAAAATGTCAATCTTATTGATAATCTTAAATTTAATCTCCTTAGTGTTTCACAAATGAGTGACAAAGGTTATGGCTCATTCTTCACTAAGAAAACTTGTAAGATTATTGGGCCAGAAGTGGTGAAAAAGATTGATACCATCATTGCTGAGAGCAAAGCACAACTTGTTGCTCATAGAAGTGGCAATGTGTATGTAGTTGATATGTTGAAGGACAATCCTATGGCAAATGTCTGTTTGTTTTCTGCTCCTCCACAAAGGAAACAGAATTGTGGCATAGGAGACTGGGTCATACCAACCTTCAAACTATCAACTCACTCTCCAAACAAAGTCTTGTCAGAGGCTTAGTATCAAAAGAATTCAAATGTGATGAGCATTGTGTTTCCCGTTTAAAAGGAAAACAACATAAAAGCTCTTACAAATCCATTGATGAGTCCAAAACAAGTCAATGTCTACAATTGTTGCACATGGACTTGTTTGGCCCAGTTAAAATCATGAGTCTAAGAAGAAAAAGATTTTGTCTTGTCATAGTTGATGATTTTTCTAGGTTTACATGGACTTACTTTTTACACTCTAAGGATGGGACTGTAGGTATTTTGAAGGACTTTGTCACCAAAGTTGAAAAACAATATGACTTGCCAGTAAAAGTCTTTAGAAGTGACAATGGAATAGAGTTTAAAAATAAGGAGTTGGATGAATTCTGTGTGTCAAAAGGGATTGTGAGGCAGTACAGCATCCCAAGAACACCAGAGCAAAATGGGGTGGTTGAGAGGAAAAATAGAACTCTTATAGAAGCTGCAAGAACCATGCTAGCAGATTCTGGTTTGCCACTATCCTTCTGGGCAGAAGCTGTAAACACTGCTTACTATGTTCAAAACAGAGTTTTGATCAACCCAAGACATAAAAAAACTGCTTATGAAATTTTGTTCAAGATCAAACCATTAATCTCATTTTTCAAAATCTTTGGCTGCCCATGTTTCATTTTAAATCTCAAAGATTCCATTTCAAAATTTGCAGCCAAAGTAGATTGTGGTTATTTTCTGGGATATTCTTCTACTGCTAAGGCCTATAAAGTGTTTACCACAAGGACAAAGACAATAGAAGAAACTTTGAATGTAAAGTTCAATGAACTTTCATCCCTAATAATCCCAGCAAATCCTGCTGAGTTGTTTGATTTAGATAAATTCAAATTTGAAGATATCACTGTTAAAACTAATAATGCAGGTACTCCACAATCCCCACAACAAGATTACAAAACAGATGTTGTGATCCCCAGTCACTATAAAATCTATTCTGCATCAGAAGAAGCAGCTGTTCAAAACAACTGTCAAAACTCTGTCACAGCTGAGTCAACCACTGTTGGCCAGTCTTACCCTCAAACCACTGCTTCACCTCTCACAACCACTGCTCAATCATCTGTTGACAAAAGTCAAACATCTGTTGACAAAAGTCAGTCCAACTTTACACCACTTGGACCCATTCCCCCACTTCCATTTCAAACATCTGATGGCACTACAGAAGTGCAAACAGATGTTACAACAACAGAGTCACCAAACCTCTGTCCTTCACCTCAAAATGCCATCATACCATATCAGGGAGATCTAATCTACCTAAGAGCTCATCCACCAGACCAAATCATTGGCAACATCAGAGAGGGTGTGCTAACAAGAAGCCAATCCTCCAATATCTGTCTTTTTGCAGGGTTTCCATCTCTCACACAACCTGTCAAGTACCAAGAGGCACTAAAAGACAACCGTTGGGTAGAAGCTATGCAAGAAGAGCTCCTTTAGTTTAAAAGACAACAAGTATGGGAACTTGTACCACTGCCTAAGGATGTCTATCCAATAGGTACAAAGTAGGTCTTCAAAAACAAAACTGATGAAAGGGGTATTGTTGTCAAGAATAAAGCCAGGCTTGTGGTTCGGGGCTTCAGACAAGAAGAAGGAATAGACTGTGATGAAACCTTTGCTCCTGTAGCAAGGTTAGAAGCTATTAGACTCTTTCTAGCCTTTGCTGTCAACCACAACATCAAGGTGTATCAGATGGATATCAAATGTGCCTTCCTATATGGCAAAATTCAGGAGGAGGTCTATGTATGTCAACCACCTGGTTTTGAAGACATATTCCATCCTGATCATGTCTACGAGCTTAATAAAGCTCTGTATGGACTCAAGCAAGCACCAAGGGCTTGGTATGAAACTCTTTTCACTTTTCTCTTATCCATTGGTTTCACAAGAGGTAAAATTGATAAAACCTTATTTTTGAAATGGAGAGGGAAAGATTTAATGATTGTTCAAATATATGTGGATGACATCATTTTTGGATCCACATGTAACAAAATGTGTGAAGAGTTTAGGGAACTCATGACAGCAGAGTTTGAAATGAGTGCTATGGGTGAACTTCAGTGTTTCCTTGGTCTCCAAGTGAAACAACTACAAAATGGCACATTCATTCATCAAAATAAATATGTAAAGAATTTGTTAACTAGATTTGAGATGAATGACTGTAAGCCATGTAGTACACCCATGACTAAAGTCAAGCTACTCACTATTGATGACAAGGATGAACTGGTTGACCAAACACATTACAGATGCATGATTGGGTCTTTATTGTACTTAACTGCATCTAGGCCAGACATTATGTTTGCCACTTGTGTTTGTGCAAGATCCCAGGCTTCACCCAGAAAGTCAAACCTTATTGCTGTGAAAAGGATATTCAGATACCTAAAAGGTGCTCCCACACTTGGTATCTGGTATCCTGCTAATGGAAACATTGAGCTTTCAGGTTATTCAGATAGTGATTTTGCTGGCTGTCACACCACAAGGAAGTATACATTAGGAGGGTGCCAGTTTCTAGGGAATGCCTTAGGGGCTGTTTGGTAACTTCTGAATGGGAAAGTGTTGAACTAATAAGAGGTCTGAATGGGTAAGAGACTCTGAACCAGCAAGTGCTGAACTAGTAAAGTGTTGTTTGGTTAAAGATCTGAATAAATATGTAAAATGACTATTTTACCCCCACCCAACCACCTACCCCTCTTTTTTTATCTTAACACTTCTCCCAATACCACCTACCCACCCCCATTTCCTTTTCTTCTCTCTGGAATCAAACAATTTCCTTTTCTTTCATTTATCTTGTCATCTTTTTATGTATTCATTCTCAAGTTTCTTTAACATACACACTCAATGATTTCTTTTTATTCATCTTATCTTCTTATCTTTTCATATTTTCATTATCAAGTTTCTTTAACAAACATACACACTCACACATACAGAGACGGAGACGACGAAGGAAGGGTAGAGAAGAGCGATGGTGGTGACGGAGATGGTGGAGGAAGGGCAGAAAAGAGCGGCGGAGTTATTGAGGCGTTGACGGAGTTGAGAAGAGGTATCCGGGGTGAGGTGATACTGATAATGAAGAAAGGGGTAGAGTAGTCTTATCCTTTCATTCAGTTTCATTCAGCATGTGATTGAAGCTGAACCATTCAGAAGTAGATGGAATCATTCAGAGGTTGTGTGTTAGTGAAACAAACGGCTCCTACCTCTGACCGATTCAGAGGTAGGCTCTGAATGAACCATTCAGATATAAAACAAACAGCCCCTTAGTCTCTTGGCAAAGCAAAAAGCAGGCAGCTGTTTCCACCTCAACAGCTAAGGCTGAATACATTGCTGCTGCAAGCTGTACAGCCCAACTCATGTGGCTCCAAAATCAATTGCTGGATTTTGGGATAACTGCACTAAAGACTCCACTCATGTTGGATAGTCAAGCTGCTGAAAATATCATCAAAAATTCAGTCTCTCACTCAACCACCAAACACATTGACATCAGACATCATTTTGTCAGGGATAGCTATGAAAAAGGTTTGATTTCTCTGCACCATGTTCCAACAGAGGATCAGTTGGCAGATGTGTTGACAAAAGCTTTAGACACATCTACCTTTACAAATCTGATCTCTCGAATTGGTATGTTAAACATGGATTAAAAAACACAAATGTTTTTTTAATAAAAGCATTAAAATGTTTCAAAAAATCAAAATCCATCCTTAAAAATAGCCTTTTTGGTTGAAAAATCTGTTAAAGATAAAACAACCACTGTTTCATTCATTCTATCCACTGTTAAGTTGAAAAATTTATTTCAAACCTCTGATCAGATAAAACAACTGTTTTATTATCTATATATCTATACATATATACATATATCTATTAAAAAAAAATTTGCTGTTAGCATCAGCACTTTGGTCAAACAACAGCTGATTGCATCAGATGTTTGCCAAAACAGCTGTCCATCACCAGATGTTTAACCATCAGATGTTTGCCACGTCTGCTCCTACAAGCAGAGTTTTGGCCACATCAGCGGTTTCTCCAGAGCCTATAAAAACCCTGTTTTATCACAATAGTCGTAACACTGTCTCATTGTATTCAAAATACTGAAACCGCCTTCTTCATTCTCAAACCCTTACTCTAATTCCACTCACTCTCATATTCGGAATCCATTACAATGGATCTTCAAGCTAAAGCCACCCACAATTACCTCCCATATCTGGTGAAAACAGATGAAAACACTCCATTCCATTCCACCATCGACATCATTTTAAAATCCAAATACCTGACAATCCTAACCGCTGACGCCCCCATCTATCTTGATACCCTCCAAGAAGTCTGGTTGAATGTTGAGTTTCTACTTCAAGACAAAAAGCCTACTTCCATTATCTCAAAAATTGGAGAGACAAGTATCGTCATTACCCCCCCCCCCCCAACTCATATCTACAACCTTCTCACTTAATGACCTGTCAGGTAAAGACTCTTTCCCTAAGGCAGAGCTTCACACAGAGTTTCAGGAAAGAGGTTATGATGCACAGATGACTAGGTCAACACTTTTTAAAAAGTTTTTCCCACTAGTCATGAATTTTTCTTCCATACCCTCCTTCTCTGTGTCTCTGCTAAGTCCACTTCCTTTAATGAAATCCCATTGAGGATTCAGTACTTGGGATATGCTATGTTGTCAGATTCTTACTTCAATTTATCCCAGGGACTGTTTATGGACTTAGTGTCAAATGTGAAAGCCATAAAGTCTGGGTCTAATAATGCTTTTTTAATTTACCCAAGAATTTTAAGTGTATTCCTTCAAAAGGTTTTACCTGAAAAAGATTTTAAAAAGGGTGAGTTTATGTAAATGAAGAGTCTAACTGATGAAACTTTCACAAGAATGCTGGGTTCAAACACATAAGAAAAAGTATCAAAAGTGTCAAAAGTTTCCAAAACACAAACAAAGAGGACTAAGACAACAACTGTTGTCTAAACCTCTGTTGTTGAGCCCACTGCTCCTGGTGATCATGGCACTACATCCAGTGCTGTGAAACCCACACCAGCCAATTCCAAAAGAAAACGTCCATCCACAAAAACCACCACTCAACCAAAAAGGGGACTTCTGGAAGATGAGATACCAGAAGATAACCCTGTTGCAACACAAAAGCAACAAGAAACCACTGTTGTTACTTCCTCACAACAGTTGGTAATATCTCAACCTGTCCAAACCCCTCATGCATCCTCACAAAAGGATCATGTTTTAAGCCAAGGGGAAACACATCATGATACATTTGAGTCACTTGGCCATATGTTCACAAGCCCCTCTCCTAGGGCTAATTCTCTTTTTACTCCACCTTCACCATCACATGTTCCACAAACCATGCAACCTCTGTTTGAGGTTATTGAAAAAACTCAGGAAAATCCCAGTTCCTCTCTTTCACCTATCAATGAGAGTATACCTCCACAAGTGACTGGGACTAAGGAAATTCAATCAGCCATCCCACAAGCAGAAGAGGAGGTTACACCCCTAGAGTTCACTGAAACTCTAGGTGAGTTTTCAAGTTGAGCAGCCACTACTGATGTAGAGACCATTGTCTCACAACAGGACAGTGGTTACATAACTAAGACTCCCTTGAAGGCAACAACTGATGAGGCCACTATAGTGTCCCCAAAATCAGTTGGAAGTCCCCAGAACCAAGAAAAAGGGGCATCTGGTTCTCCTCCTTTGGACTCACCTCCTAGGACTGAACCAGTTACAACTACCACTGGTAGGAATTCAGATGATCCTATTAACTTAGGTGATGAGTTAAAATACCAAGAATTGACGGCCAGAGTCCAATCCATTGAAACCTCTGTTGCTGATATCAAATCTGATGTCAAGTCAATATTGGGATCCGTGGCTACTCTCACCAAGAGTCAACCATCCACAACTGATATTGCTAGTAAGCTATGGAAATCTGTTTCTCCCATCATCTTAGCTCACAGAAAACTAGCAGATCAGACTCATGAAACTTACATGGCAGAAATCAGAAACATGGTAGATGCTAGGTACAAAGATACCCATGCAGACATTCAGGCCATTAAAGACCATCTGCTGAAGACCACTGGCTCTGCTCCTACCACCATTCTCAGAGATAAAGATGATGATGAATTCACAGCTGATGACGCCAAAAAGGGGGAGAGTGGCAGAGATAGATTACCAAAGCTAGATCCCTTTGGTTGTCCACCTTCATAAAAAGGTCAATCAAAGTCTGCCAACAAACCAGGGTCTACTCAAACAACATCACAACAACAACAACAACAAACTAGCAAAGCTAAAGAAGTGGACAACTCTGCTAATGAAGAAGCTAAAAAAGCTACTGAAGATAAGCAAAAGAGGGCTGACACTTTGGAAGTCAAGGAAGAGTTTTTGATACAAAAGAAAAGGGAACAACAGCAGGAAGTTGAAGACGTGGGTTCCTCTAAAAGGAAGAAAATGCCTGCCAAACATATCAGACAACCACCATCCAAACTGGCTGTTAAAACCACTGCTGTCAAAACCACTGATACCACCACAACATCTGAACCTGTCACCACTACCACCAAACCAACATCTGAACCTACAACCACATCACCACCTAAATCCCAAACATCTGCTGGTCCTACTAAAGTGCCAACAAATGTTAACACCACTACTGCCTTTACACCACCATCACCAAAAATCTTGTACAAAAGGAAGAGGAAATCTACCTTTGTTGTACAGGATGAAAACATTCACACATCACCACTTACCACTTCAACCACACAATCTACACCTATATCAGCCATTCCACTTTCATCATTCTCACCACACACATCACAATTCACTTCCCATAGACCCCCACCAACCATTACACCATTGGTTGTTCAGTATCCCCTTGAACTTGATCTACTCAAGGGGGAAATGCAATCCTTCTATAATAATGAACAACCATCTGAAAGATATTTCCCTTTTCTTCCACATTTTCCTGTTCCCCTAAACTTAGACACATATCTAAAATACAAGGCTGATTAGGCAGATGCCATCATAAAAGAGAAATGCAAAGGGAAAGATGACAGGACTGCTCAGGGCATCCATTCAGCAGAGCTTAGCAAATTGAGAAGGATGGAAGATTTTGCTAAGACCCTGAGCAACTCCATGTCTACCATGCCTCTCAGCAGTGACATGGAAAGGGAGGTTAGGGAATCACTTCTTGTACAGATCTTGGCATCCATGCCATATAAAGCAAACAAGAAACAGTTTGCAGGCTGGACCACTCATGCTCTCAGAGAAGAACTCTTAAGAATTGAAGAGATGGCTAAGAATCCCCCAGCTAAGGTCTCTGCCCCTGATTTTAGTAAAGGCAGAGATCTAGCCAGAGCCTTGAAATTCAAAAGAATGAGACAAGAAATTGTGGCTGCTGACTATGGGGAGATGAGGCCAGCTGCAAGGTGGTCTGAGCTGAGGTTGGTTGAAACATACAAGAGACGGGAAGAAAATAGGAAGAAAGATCCTAACCTACCTAGAAAACCTGTCTACTCTGATGAACCACTGATGAAGAGACCTCAACAGGCTTTTACATTAGACAGCTTACTTGATACTTCTGATCTAACAGCTGCTGCTAGAAGACAGTTCAAGAAAAAGAAAGAAATGTCTGAAGAAGATCAGAAGAAGTTTGCTGATACTTATATAAAGGAGGGCCTCTTCAATCAAGTACACTTTTTCTCAGATCCTACTACTGAAAAGCTCAGAGAACTCATTGGGAGACCTCCATCACCAAACTCATCTAGAATAAAAGTGCACCTCAGCAAATCCTCTGACTCAAAAATTCTAAAATGGAAGGTCAACAAAAACACCCATGAATTGACTTTGCTCAGGTCAGATGGAGAAGCTCAAAAGCTAAGCATGGATGATGCATAAAGCCTGTGTGCAAATGACCTCCAAACACTGCTGAACCTTGAGCTTGAAAGAGATGCAGAAGACCTATACTCTTTGAACTTTGAGCTACAATTCAAAGGTCAAATCAGAGAAAGTCTGATTAGAAATAAAGATCAAGAATAAAGTTTAGTTTTGGCATCATCTGTTCTAGGGGGAGATTGTTGGGTCTGCTGACCTGAAGAAGAACAGATGATTGAAAAGCCAAAATATACTAACAGTTGATCCACATAAATAAACAGTCTTTACAACATACTCTTCCCAAAAGACCGTTGACGCTAACAACTGTTTCACCTAAACAATTGATATGATAACTGCTGATACAAAGGACTGCTGGATAACAACTGATAGAGAACAACTGCTGACCAAAGGTCTGATGAAGAACAACTGCTGATCAAGTACTGACGACTAAAGGTCTGTTGGAGCCAACAGCACTTAGGCTCCAACAGATGATACAAGACCATCAGAGTTTTCCCTCAACAATAGTTTACCTTACAATGTTTTGTAATATAACAGTAGTTTGTATAGGGCAGATGTTTTATGTTGTTATTCTGTTAGAGGTCACTATCTTAGGTGACGTCAGCATAGGTCACCAGTGGTTTAGATTTGTCTATACATAGAACAGTGCTTGTACTGTTCTATTGGTCACACACACAACATTCTCTCAGGCAAACAATCACTGTGTGATCAGGCTGAGGGGGAGTACTTGTATTTGATTGTAATCTTTCAATTTAATGAAAGCTTTCGATTAAGAAAACATTTATTCCTTTGTTTTGATTATAGTTTATCATTCCGTTGCACTTTCCATATATATTCACTTCATTCAATTCTCATTCTACTCTAAACAAATCAAAACAATCAAACTCAGATCCTAATAAAATCATATCACTTTCTTTACTCCTTCTACAGTTTCACACTCCATAAAAGCATGTCTAAAAAGAAAACCAAAAAAACTACAAAACAACATTAGGTGGCATAACTCATGAAAAAAAAGAACAAAACATAGAGTTCATACCTTATTACTAAAAACATAACCCCTTTTGTGTGTGACAAATACGGATCTTGGGGTTGAGGATGGCGTATACAAATGGCTTTAACACTGAGTTACAATTTTTTTTTTTTTACAAAATCAACCACTACTTGAGTCATATTTCAAGTTACCAAAATGCAAAAAATTTTAAGACATTACCTTCAAACCAAACTAAAGATCTTGTCATGATATTGATGAGAATTGTCTTCTAGAAGATTTAGACGAACAACAGCGTGGACCTAATTAAAGGCAAAACAAAAAAAAAATATAGTTCTTAAAGCTACCAAACATCTGATACAATTATCTGCAAATTGCCATTATGTTTTATGACAAAAGCAAAAAAAATAACATGTGTAATTAGGCTAATCCAACGCTAACTTTTGAAACCCTAGTTTGTTTCAAACTAAACAATATTAGAGCATCCAAATATCAAATCCGACATAACTAAAAGAAATTTAAATTGTATTTCTCAAATTCATCAGTAATGACAGTGATTATTGTTAGAAATTAATATTTAATACATATGATGTTGATGAAAGTATAAGTGATTACGGATAAAGGGTCATGAGTATCTTACTAAGATTAAGTTCCGAAAAAGCATTATCAAGTGAATATGTCGATGCTCGAATCCATGACAGCATAATGATAACAATCAGAAATAAAAAAGAATAACATAATTCATAGATTATTAAATTCATTAAGGGGTTTCAACATGCATGGATTAAGATAAGATATAAGTACCAGATTCCTGTTTCATTGATGTCACAACATTTTAAATATTGCTTCCCATACGATCTGATGTCGAAGAGCATGAAAAAACGTCTAGGAATTTAGCAAGAAATCATGAGACTATCAATAGAAATTGAACAAGAGTGACTAAGATATAAAGAGATTCATATGTACTTACCGGACTTAAGGTAATTAGTAGTGATTTGTGCTCCTTAGCTTTGAAGAAGTCTCTTGTTTGATCCTTGGATAAAGAGAGAGATATAGAGATGTGAATGTTAGTGTGTTGCGTGAGAGAAATGAAAGGGGCCTTTGGGATATGAAGAGTCTGGTGGTTATTCCACTTCATGAGAATTAACGACTTGCAAAGAAACTCTTGGAAATCAATGTCCTTAAATTTGGGTTTTATTGGGTGCAGTTATGTATTAATTTGAATAATCAATTATCCACTTAATTAGTTTTAGATGATTATATATTATTTGCATTACCACTCTTAATTATATTTACTTAAAAACTCTTAAATTTGTGTAGAATGACTTCATTAGTATTCGCTAAAAAGACAACTTTACCCTCAAATTAAGTTCATTTAGTGTTGTACCATAAGCATAAAAAATGTATTTACTTAAATTTGACCGTCATCCTTCCCTCATGCTTTATAATATAGTATAGATATAGATAAACTAGTTTCTGAGCAACCGCGCGTTGCGACGGCGCCATACACAAAATATTAACAACATACACACCACAATCAAACAGACTCGTTTTCAAAATAAATTTTGTCGAAAATATCCATGACATGAATCATTTAACCTTATTTTTGACCTATTTTCTAGCCGAACCAGCCTCTTGACACTTCTAATATTCTGAAAGAACCTACCCAATGTGAAAGGAACAATCGCTTCGCAGCGGAAGGTTGAATTGTTATTGATTAACAATGCGTATGAACCCGTATGTTTAGTTTGCATATTCCACCTCTTTATATATGAATTTGTCGTTTTTTAGTTATGTTTCATATCAAAAGAGTTTACCAGGAATAAATCAATATTATTCAAGAGCAACAATAATCATGCAACTACAAACATCAAATGCATTAAGCTGAAACAATTTCAAACAACAAAGGTAACCTGTGTAGGATTCAACCAAGAATATATTCTGCTTCGTTCATTTTTTTGACCAAGCTTTGATACCAATTATTAGGATCTAAGTTTGATTTGTTATGAAGTTTTATAAATGAAACAGTAATGAAGATGAATACAAATGGAAAGTGCAACAAAAATATAAATTTTAAATCATAACAAACGGGACATTTGCTTTTAACAAGTACTTTTATAAACCATCACAGATTTTAGTACAAGTATAGAATCTCCCCCTCAGCCTGGTCACTCACAGCTCTGTTTGTACAAGAGAATGTTTTCAGAGTGATGAATAGAACAGTACACGCATTGTTCTATTAATACATAAACTAAAACTTTGATGACCTAAGGCTGACGTCACCTAAGACAGTGACATCTAACAGAAATAACCACATAAAATATCTGTCCTATTACAAACACTGTTACATTGAAAACTCTGATGACTAATCCTCTGATAACATCATAACAACTGATGGAATAAACTCTGTTTGCTTGAATCATCTGTTGGAGCTTAAGTGTTGTTGACTCCAACAGACCTTGTATCTTCAGACCTTTGGTAGACAACGGTTTCTTCAACAGACCTTGTAAGCAGTAGTTTGTACAGCAGTTGTTAGGGAACAACACTTGTTAGTGTCAACAGTCTTTTGGGAGGATCTTGTATGCAAAACACTGTTTTATTATGGATCAGATGTTTAGTATGTTTTGGCTTTTCACTTCATCTGTTCTTCTCCGGTTCAGCAGACCCAACAAAATATATAAGAACCATTTGAGCACTTACAACTGTTTGATTCTCATATTAACTCTTATACTGCTTTAGTTATACATTGGGGGGGGGGGCATTTACTTCTCATAAAAGGGAACTGTTAACTTAGAACACTTAATATTATTCCGCTGTGCATTTACTTTGATGAACTGTTCTAAGGAGAGACTATGATAGCAAAACTGATCCAATAGTGGGTTTCGACCACACGCTGGTTATTCGCCACTGTCAGGGGAATATTAGTTCTCTTGCCTGCTTATTTTATTGCATCTAGTGGGTCATTTATTATTGTTTATACGTTATCCGGTACCCTCGTAGCGTCATTCACAATCACATTTGGCAGATTAGTAAGTCTATTAGACTCATCCGAGTGGACGCCATCAGGCATCTCCCCGAACGGTTCACACCAAAGGATAGTCAAAATAAGACAATTTTTATTAAATCCAAAAAGTCCACTTAAAACATATAAAATAAAAGTAGAAAGATAGGTTGCATGGAAAGTAGAAATCGCCCTGAAAGTTATGCTTAAAGTCTATACTTTTCCCTACCCACTTGTCCACTTAAAACATATAAAATAAAAGCAGAAAAATAGGTTTCTTGAGCCTTCTCGAGCACCACACTTATATATACACATCATTTATTGTTCGCTTCATTTGCTTGAGGGATATCCGACCTTAGTCCAACGCGATTAGAACTTATGTGTTTATGCATTTCTTGTTTTAAAATCGGTAATTAGGTAAAAATGATAAAGGCATTTAGGAACCACTCCAAAATAAAACATACCCCTAGAAAACCATTTTGAGCCTTGTCCTTTCTTTTCTTCACCCAATAAAATGACTCTCAACCATGCATCACGAGAGCAGCTTCAAGTATTTTGTCATCACTAAGGGTTTGCGATCGCAAGCTAGACAAGGCGACACCGTGGAAAAAGGAGGGAACAACACAAGACGGGGCCAAGAGGAAGATCTTCTAAAAAACGAAGGATAGAGCCTAGATAAACCGAGATCCCATAATAAAGAGAGAAACCCACAAAAAAGAGAGTCTAGAGCAAATAAAAGATCTGCAAAGTCAAAAATTCGATCTTTGACCGGTGAGACCTTAAAGAACTGGAACTTTGCTCTCTCTCTCTCTCTCTCTCTCTTGCTCTTTGCTCTCTCTCTCTCTCTCCATTCTCTCTGTGATCTCTCATCTCTCTCTCTCTCTCTCTTTGCTCTCTCTCTCTCTCCATTCTCTCTGTGATCTCTCATCTCTCTCTTGCTCTCCCCCTCGCTTTCTCAAGATGTATCCGCTGGATAAAGACTTGCTTGCATGCTTCCACTTCGCTTAGCCATGTCTGCCTCCAGAGTTGATTCAGATTATTTTTGAGAATACGGTTGATGAAAGAAAGCTATGGCAACAGATGGAGCAGAATCCAACCTTCTGTGGACAATCAAAGAGTGATGCCAAGAGACAGGCCAAACGGTATGAAAGGCGTATCAAGTGTGGAAATTGGTCTCATGGAGGCAGGTGCAACAAGAACATGACTCACTGTTTGAGTACACTATGCTGATTCAGGAGGGTGCTATTCGATATAGAGCCAAGCACCAGATCAGGAAATGAAGAAACATTGACTACACTGTGAAGACTGAGATAGCGATGATGAAGGATCGAGGAATAAACACCAACGTCCTCTCAGAAATCCCTTCTGAACAAGTTGCACTCCGCTACCACCCTCCTCCACGTCTTACTGCCTCCCAACTGTTGCGGTCCATCGCGGCTTGGTGACTCATCTCCCTTTGTATATATTTCTAGTTAAAAAAATATTATCTTTGTTTTATTTTAGTAGTTTTATCACCCCTACATTAAAACCCTGTTAAAGCCCTCTTGATTTACCATAGTTATTCGATTTAGAGACGGAGACTTGATTTTAATAGAAGCCTATGACTTGTGTCGACTTTGGTTCGGAGTTGACTGTTCACCCCCAAAACTCACAAAAAGATAAACCCGAGTGTTGAGTGAACATTGTGAACAGGTATAGGTTTGAGCATAATCCAAGGGTTAAGTAGGCGTGTCATACAGTTTTTATTTTTCTCACATAAAATAACCAAGTGGATTGAGGATTTGTTGATTGTTGTTTGCCTTAGGTAGGTTTGATTGCTTGAGGACAAGCAATTGTCTAAGTGTGGGGTACTGTGATGCGCCATCAATTACACATATAAACCATGCATAAATAGTCTCATAATAGGGCAAAATTGAGCTTAAATTGATAATTATAGCTACTTAATTGTTCCTATTTGTGTTTATCAAGAAATTGGAGCTCCAACCCGAAAATAGATGATTTTCGAGCAAAAACAGCTAAAACTGGAGGTTCGTGAAAATATGAGACCCGAAGCATGTTCCAACTATGTGTAAACTCCCTCTCGGGGCTTAAACATTGATAAAATTTACCCGGGGTTGACCAAGCACGCCAGGCTCCCTTGCATAAGGGCCCCGCGCACTAGAAGACAAAGCAGCCAACTTGAGAAACAAGAAATCTCACTTTGTCAACTGGCATGCCCGTGCCCTTCAATTGGCACGCCCGTGCACGACAACAAGTACAGACAAGACAGATCCTGCAGCAATAGAATGTATGTGGGGTAGTGCACGCCCGTGCCCCTTCAATGTGCACGCCCGTGCAGGGCCTGTCAGCTCTATAAATAGCAAGCTCAACTCAATCATTTGGTGTTCCATCTTGTGCCTTCTTGGGTCGACTTCCAAGCTTCTTGCAGAGTTCTTAGGTCTTGTGGGAGGCCTTAGGGCCATCCTAACGCACCACCATGGTTAGGATTCATCCTACCTTGATTATCTTGGCCGAGAATGGAACCGTAGGAGTAGTTACATTCAATAAAACATCGAGGGTCATGAGGATCACATTAGATACATAGGATCAAGGAGGTGGAAGGCTTGTCTATGAGTTGGAAGCATCCATGTTCTTGTGTTGATTATCATTTATGGTTGTATCTATCCAGTATCTTCTGTACCTGTTTCGATTTGTAGACTTTTATTATTAGTAGTAGTAGTTTATTTTTAGTTATTCGGTGTGTTTATCTTCTTAACTAATTCTAATTTGTTTAACTATGTGACAGGTTCAATTAGTGATTAACTTGATAAACCTTTAAAGTTAGTGGAATTAGATTTAATAACCTAAACTATTTTAAATTGGCCGTTGGCACCCCAAACTAAAAATTGGCCATATATAACATGTACTATTAACCTATTGGATTCTGGAACCCAATTGGGTTAAGTCACTACCCCAGTTAGATTGTGGGTGCCACATCAGCATGCCATGTTGGATTAAGTGTGCCATGTCAGCCAAAACACTAACTAGGTTAGTGACTTAACCAAATTGGGTGCCATAATCCAATAGATTAATAGTACAGGTTATATATGGCCAATTTTTTAGTTTCGGGTGCCATCGGCCAATTTTGAATAGTTTAGGTTATTAAAATCCAATTTCATTAAAATTAACCCTAACTTAAATAATAAAATTAACTATCATGGGGTTCGTAGTCTGGTAGTCCCGAGCTAGATCCAAGGCAAGGAAACCGATAGTGAGACAAATCCTTCGGGTTTCAGATATCTAAATTGGGTTCTAAGCAATAGCTCTGAAGTGGACCAGATCCGAGTGACACTTTTCTGGTTCTTACCAGATGTATGTATGAGTGATTTTTTTGGAAAGGGAGGATTCCCTACGGGTGCACCAGTGATCTTCGTGACTACATGTTGAAAAATTATGAAAATTGTTTACCACATCTAGGTTCTGAAAACGTTTTATTTAAGACATTTTACAAGAAAAATTCTTAAAAATCACAGATTCATCCAAATGGGAATGAACCCACTTGTAAAAGTCCCGAATTTCATGTATCTATCTACTATCCGAAATTCGTGACCTAACTCGTTGTAAATCTGGAGTTATGGCCGTTTAAATTTAACCCAATTTACAAATTCAAAAATCAAGTTTAACCATTGTTTGTATAAAATTCCAAAAACATATTAAACAATATCCAAATCGCACACACTCATAAATTTGATAAAGGCTATGATCACAACCAATATGCAACAACCAAGTAACAATCAAAACAAACACTTCAAACCCACGTTAGTTGTCCTACAAGTTACTACATACAATCTCTCCACTTTTAAACATATCAAAATTTCATTATTAACAAACCCTAGATTCACATTATTGCTTAAACAAGATCATAGACGCATCATACAACACATTCATAACATATAACAAATCCATCTTGCAAGATTCATCATGAATATCAATCTCTACAAACCCTAGATAATCATAATAACCTACAAACACATTATTAATTACGTTTTAATCTTTATAAATCTCATGTTTTAGTTATAAAAGACTCACATCAGATTTGGACAAACTTGTGTTGTTAATTTTAAAGCATAATGAAAGCGATTAAGACATATTAAAATCAAATTTATACCTAAAGCTCTTCAAACAATCGAACCAAGAAACTTTAATCCATCAAGAATGATGTTATTGAGCCAAAGCAGGTGTTTGAGAGTTGTTTTATTTGTATCTGGGGTTTATGGACGAATTAGGATTGTTGTTATGATAAAAAGTGGGGTAAAACATGTTTAAATAGGTGTTTAACTTACTTGGGATCGTCAGATAAGGCCTTGTTGACCACGGAGGAGAAGCCTTTTCCCCGCGCTTCGTGGCGCGTCCAAAAATGTGGAAAACAATTTATTAATCCTCGCGGACCGTGAAGGATTAACCCTTCCCTTCCGCGCTCAGCGGGGATGGTTATTTCCTTATTTTTGTTTTCTATTTATTTTTAATATTATAAACTTACTAATAATAATTACCTTATTATTAATAAATCATAAAGCATCCAAGATGTTCATATTATAGTTTTAGATCGCGGTCCGTCCCATACCGGTTACCGAACCGACAACGTTTAATCACATAAATTCACATAATCACGTAATAGCACATAATTTCAAATACATCAAACACAGTAATTGCATTTTACCAATTCACCAACGTTCAGGGTTCGATACTCGTGTATCCGAATTACCATTTATGTAGTTATTAACCTATAACTGTGCAACATGTGACTCACCTAACTAACCCTAGTTAAGTAGAATGTTGTGAATGTAAGTACAAGTTAACTAGAGTTTAGTCAAAGTATGAACCTGAAAATGCGGGGTATCACAGTTTAGGGCATGTTTGGATAAACTTATTTAAGTGCAAAAAGACTTTTGGTTAAAAGGACATATTAACTTATGACTTTTCAAAAGGGAGTTTTTAAAAAAGTGTTTGGATTAGATTATATGGTGGGAAAACCAATAAGTCAATAAGTTATTTTGTAAAAAGTGCTTGGTTTAACCTATTCATGTAAAATGACCAAAAAAGACATTCTTTAAAAAGTCAAAAAGATGTTTTTAAAGATATAAGAAGGGCATGCAGGTAAATATTCACCAATAAATTATAACGAGTTTTTGATAAGTCACAAATCTTTACTTTTCCAAAACAACTTATCAAAGACTAAATGAAAAGTTAAAACAATAAGGACTTTTGGTTTGCTTAGCACTTTCTTAAGGATTGTGGAAATGAACATTAACTACAACTACAAATGAGAAGAATAATCTGACAAAATTACACTTTTGTCCTTTATGTATTACCAAATTTATGAAACATGTCTTTTAAATAAAAAAAATTAACTTTGTGTTCATTTTCTCAGTTTTTTTAACAGATTGTGTCCTTTTACACTAACACAGTTAGTAAACTAAGTTAACCTCAATCTAACTAATGGTAAAATGGTTCATTCACCTATTGTTGACTCAAAAATCTATGTTTGACCTAAGTCCTAACTTTAGAATGGTATATTGGTAATTTTACTGATAAAAGTAAGGGCATTTTAGTCTTTATATATGAAAATTTTCCCTCTTTCGTTCTTACCCAGTTCTACCTCTCTATACCAACTACTAGCTGCCACAAAATGCCACCACCACATCATACTCGCTTTTTTTCTCTAAACCCCATCGCCACCGACATCAACAAACATCTTTATTTCTTGCTCAATCGTTACCACCACCATTAGCCACCCACTCCACACATATACACTTCTTTTCTCTCTCCCTCATGTGTTCCATCACCGGCTACCACTAGCCCTGACGAGAAACAAAAGAAAACTTCCATCTCAAAGTTTAACTCATACGTAGCTCACTTCCCGAATCTAACTCTTTCTATCTTTCAGGCTAAGCAGCCATCAGTTACCACCCCCACCACGATCTTCATCTCAAACCACCATGTTGGTGCGTTTTTGTATGGCAACAGCTTACTAGATAGTATAGCTTAGTAGATAACGTTTTGTGTAACGTGTAATCGTCTTTATTGTAATTAGCGAACTTGTAGTAGGTGAACAAGCCCACTCGACGAACATAGTATATTAGCAAACATGAGCTAGAAGCGAAGATGAACATCTTCGCTTGAAGCCTAAGGTCCAAGCCCAAAGAACTTGTTCCCTTATAAATAGAACATGTCTGTTTAGGGTTTAAGTTTTATCAGTCAGTCAATTAGTTAGTCCAGTGTGAGAAGCCTCTAAGTTTGGTGTGTGTGTGTGTGTGTTAGTTATGGTGTCTTGAGTTGATTGCAATACGTTTATAATCAATAGAAGACAAGTTTTATAGAATCTGTCGTGTTTGTGTTCTTGATTGTGTTACATAATCGCTTTTGCATAAACGTTAATCAAAGGATTCTGCACTTTGATTAACCTGATCAATCTTGTATCAATCCATTCCAAGGACCTACACACCATAACCTTGAAACCCAAATACGAACTGCAAACCTGGAATGGCGACTGAGAACTTCGGATCCGGTAACTACCACCACCGCAACCTGCAAACCCTAATTACAGTTGCCAAATCATGACCCTCGAAACTCTAATCACAAACTGTCGAACCTTTTTTCTCCTCATAGGTTCTCATATTTGGTCTCTCGCTCCTATCTTTGTCTTACCGTCATGGTCGTTGGTCCAACAACCTTAGCCACCAAAGTTGGTTGTTGCAGCTACTAAGATCAATATCACTTCCCATCTTCAGTTTCCCATGTTATGTGTGTTTAAATGGTGGTGTGGCAGTAGTGATGGTTTCCAACCTTAACACGCTTGATGTGGAGATGGTTTGGAGACGATGGTTTTGACTGACTACCCCTTGCTCATGCTAACTACCCCTAAGAACTGTATCCCTTTCTCTCGAATAAGTCCCTATTTCATCATTTTTTTCTATTTTCTCTCTCCCTATTGTTGATTATGGTGGTGGTGGCTGTAAGCAAGTGATTGATGGTGTCGTTGATTATAGTCATCAATGGTGGTAGGATTGTTATGGTAGCGGTGGTGGTTGCTTAGATGGTGGTTATTTTAGGCGATGGTAGTTGCGCAGATAGTGGTGGTTTCAGGCGGAGGTGGCTGCAAAGATGGAGATAACACTCATGCTTGCTGGAGGTTCGGGTGGTAGTGGCCAGATGACGGTAGTTATTTGGTTGGTGGAAGTGGCCGATGGTAGAGAAAAGGTTGAGAGAGGCAGTTAAGAGAGAGAGAGAGAGGGGGGAGAGAGATAAAGAAAATAAAGTTGAGAGAGAGAGAAATACTGCAGGTTTTTAAGTCAAAGAGTGTGAATGGACAATTTTGCCCTTACCTAGATTGAAGATGAGTGGCTTAATTTACTAATTGGGTTTGTATTAAAGGACACAAATATGTTAGAAAAAACAAAAAAGTTGAACACAAAATGAATTTTTTTTTATTAAAGGACATGTTCTTTCATTTTGGTCATACATAAAGGACACAATGTGCAGTTGTCTAATCAAAATCTAATACCAAAACCATAAAATGTAGTTAATCAAAGACACTCATCTCTAATTTAGTTCTGAAGTAGCATTATATGAAACCAAGAATCAAAACAAATCATAATTCAGCCGAATCGATTACATCATTCGTGTCCAAATCCAATCAAATGAACACTTATGGTGAGCAAGTATTTATGTTCATTGCATAGGAATTGGCCAGGTTCTTAGCAAGGTGCTCCAGGCGAGCATGTGAGTACACCAGCATTCATGGTGAGTTGCGGAACCGTTTCTCCAGGTTCAGCTTGAATCATGCCTGCATTTTGTTCAGCGGTTAGCACTGGATCAGACCCGGATGCCACAAAGACAGCACCATTTTCAAGCAGGTCGTTTTGCGTTCTCCAGTTCCAAGTCATCCATTCTGGCTCCTGTGCACCAGTCCTCAGACAGACCTTCAAAACCAATTACAAGTTTCAATTTTATAGTCATTCGAATAGGGATGCGCTAAACGTGCTCATCCCTTCATTTTTACTTTTCATACCCCTTTAAAATCGTGAAATTAATAATATTTATTTATTTTTTTCACAACCAAGACAAAAAAAAAATCATTGATTTGACATTTTCAGAGAGAATGATTAAACATTTACGAGGTAAGGTACGTTTACCCAACCCTTCTGATGATAGATAAAATAAGGATTAAGTATTTAGAGTACGTTTTTCCTGTAAATGTTATCGGGGGCCACGAATTTGTTCCCTTGGCTGAGAATAGTAGGGTTCGAGCTACCACCAATGGCGTACTTATCCCATCTGTCGTAGAAGTTGTTTACAATTTGGGTAAACCCAAATCGGCATCTAGGCATTCTTTCATGAACGGTATTGGCGAAGATGTTGTATGCAAGCGTTACATGCATTTTCACATCTTGAAAATGGGTGTCACTAGCCCCGAGCAAAATGGCCTGTATATTCATTGCAAAATTCAATTAATAACATATGTTGTAATAGTTTACATCATTTCCTTAAACACGCGTTATTTTTGTGTTTAAAATCTGGCCATATGCACTGCACTCTAGGGTATTTTGGTCTTTTTATCCTTTTAAACCCAGTCGGGTGCATTGCACACGACCACGTGAGCGTAATTCTTTGTAATTTCCATAGTTTAAGGACGAAAAGTGAAATTTGCTAAGTGTTTCATACTTTGTCTTGGCGTTCGAATTTGCAGTTGGAAATGGTTACTGATGAGCTACCCCAGTTGACATCGACGAGCCCATCAAATGAATTGCCGAGCGTGCAATGGTCGATCCATATGTCTGAACTACCAGTAACATGGACAGCATCACCATCACTCTTATATCTTGGTATTGCTGGACCACCGCTGGACTTAATCAGGCCTCCTGGAAGCACTCTAACATCATGGATATTTAGGTTGTGAATGATTACATTCTTGACATTCATGAGGGTGATACCTCCATAAACAAGCTCAACTTTCGCCCCTCGACCATCGATGGTCGTGTCGCTGGTTACTACCATCTCTTGTTGCAAATAAATAATCATATCTCTTTCAAAAATGATCCACAAGGGCCTGTCTTGGGTGGCACCGAACCGGAGTGTGCCTTCTCTTGGATTCACAACATCATCATCCTGATCACTTGTGACCATGTAGATATCACCCCCTTTTCCGCCGTAAGTTCCCTTTCCAAAACCTTTGGCACAATCGCCTAACGCTTTTCGGTTCTCCGCCCAATCGGGTTTGCACCTCCAACACTTGTCTATAATGTTGTGAGCTTCACATCCTTGCAGGCTCCTCCTTGTATCGTTAGATGAAGGTCTGTAAAAGAATTTATATATACATGTTAACATATATCTATATACACACACGCACACGCGACATCTATCTATCTCTATCTATCTATCTATCAATCGATTGATAATGTGTTCGAAAAGAAAAACTCACAAGATGTCGCCCTCTTCGCCAGGACGTACAGCTTGCACCAAAGTGACAAGTGCTAAAGTAAAATACAAGATGTAACAACAATGTTTGATCCCCATTGTATGACTGTTCAGTTTGTTCACTAAACATCGATCTCATCATTTATAAAACAATGTTTTGCTTATATACATTCAGTAATTATCGGTTTACCAAGAACTAATAACGTGCATCAAATAATCTGCACCAAGAGATTCAACATGATATTAGTAAATAAGTTTGAATGTTCAGTAAATACGTTAATTATATCGATCCTGGTCTTCAGCCAACTGAGAGATAGAGAATGATTGTCGCTCCTTGGTTATGTATAATATAATTCGATGCATTAATTCTATGTAAATACTTTTAACCATGTTCATATATATTAACTCGAAAAAGAAAATATAGTTTTATTAAATAGTTTTGAACGCTAATTATGTGGATAAGATAATAAACTGGTATACCCACTCCAAACTAAATATCGGACAGACTTGACTATCAAATAAACAGGGATCAAGTAACTTAAATTTTTAAGAACGGTTGTAACACCCCGAATTTTCAAAGTCCTAAACTTTTATAATTACTATATTTTTATGTATTTCGGTTGTAATAATTTAAATAAATAAGATTCGTTTAGAGTTTACCAATTATTGAAAAAAAAAATCTGACACATTAATATTTGGCAAACTAACAAAAAGTCATTATTATTATTAGTTTAAATGTTTTAAATGGTTTTTAATATGGTAATGAAACGTCTTCAATAGTCATGATTACTACAGTTATTTTTCAACTTGAATTTTATTAAATGTGTTATTTAAATAGAGATGAAACAAATGCTTTTTCATGACCATCATTATTTATAAATAATGACAAAATTCTCTTCAACCGTTATATGATATATTGGAGCATGGAAGTATCATATAGTATTTACATGCCACCAGGATATCAAGTTAATAGATCGATAAGTTATTGTTTGGTTATGGGTATCTTTGAAGAAAACGATAGAGTATTCAAGTTGGATTTACACGATTAAGGTACGGACTCTAAACAACTTATGTGTATGGGTTTAGGCTTTCACTACCTCGTAGTTAGGAACTTAAATCCGTTATTAATTGATATTGTGTGATGTTTGAAACTCTTATAGTATATAGTGATGATTGTTTATAGATATGAATATGTGTTATGAATAAATATATATTGTTACTGATATCTCAAAAGGTGATTACCGATTTACTGCACCGAAAGGTGACTACCGAATGTGCTACCGAATATGTTATAAGTATTGTATGATATATATATATATATATACTAGTTAGAAACCCGCGCGATGCGGCGGTGGCAACAATTTACAACGCGGTACTTGTTTTCAAGAGATAACTACACAGATAGTCCTTATGGTTTATAGTAAGTAACAACTTAGAGTACTAACTTTATTCGGATTGGAGGCGAGATTTTACGGATTATTTCACTATCGTGTCTTTAGGCGGATGGAGGTCATGTTTCCGCGCATTTGGGAGAGCCAAGGGGGTGGCGGCGGTAATTTACAATGTATTACTCGTTTTTTGTTAGTTTTTCAATTCTCTCGTAATATATTGTATTGTACTTCTATTAGTTTTTTGTTCATAGCATCGGTTTGGTCTTTGGTCTATGTATGTCATGAGCTTTTTAAATTTTGGTTACATATCAGTCATAAACATATTAATCTAAAAAAAACAAACACGTGAATAAGAAATATATAAGTCATCAACATAGAAAATTACAAATAACAATTCACATGTCAATTTCTTTCATTGTGATGAGATTTTTTTTTCATAGACCTTACACGTCTCAATTACCTCATCAACATGGTTCGACCACCATTCTTCATCAGATATACTACTGAGAGTTTCTTATATCTCTTCCTGTTTGACCAATACAACCACCGGCTAATGACTTTCTTGTATCTTCTCCTCTATTGGAGCATGTGTCGACACTAAAAAAACCAATGTTATTCTCTTACATGTGTTTAATCAAAACCGAGTATATAGATGAATAAACTAAACTACAATCTTAAATGAAATTGATACCTGACATATCTTCCGATTTCTTCTTTGTTTCGTCCATAACAAATTTCTAATTTATGTAACAGAGAAATTAAAAAGGTTTTTGTTAGCAATTTATAAAGAATAATACCATGAAAATATATAATCGGAATATAAAAACTTAAGGCTCAACATCTATAAACTTACTTTCGTTTTGATCCAAATGTTGTTCATTCATCACGCAACACTTCCCGGTAGACAACATTTGAGGTATATACCCCCCGTCGCTTAAAATCTTTGGCGAGATGTACTAACACCTTAGTGTTTTGTCTTGAAATCCCTCTTGATAATGCCACATAAAGTTGTCCATGTGAAAATACAGACTCCGGCAGATAAACTCCAATGTGTGGAATTGTCTGACCTTGAGCTTTATTAATCGTCATGGAAAAGCTAAGTCGAATAGGAAACTGTTTTCTTTTTAGCTTGAATGGGAACATGTCATCTTCAGAAAGGCACAGAGGAATTCTTGGCAAAAATACTCTTTTTCCAGCATGTTGACCGACAGCAATTTCCGCATCAATTACATTGCGTTGGAAACCTTTACATATCAACCGTGTCCCATTACATAGGCCATGTGATGGATCGATATTCCGCAACAATATTATTGGGCATCCAATTTTTAAACGGAGCTTATGAGGCGGCAAACCACTGACCGTCAGTGAGTTTAAGAACTCGATCGGATAAAAGTTGTGGTGATCGTCTTCAGCCTCGTCAAAACTATAGTAAACTTTTTCTTCCCCTTGGAAAATGTCAATCATTTGATCATTAATCTCGTCAACACTCTCATTTTTAGTGGATAATATTGCTCTAGAGATTATATAATCCGAAGAATATACATTATCTTTGATTGACGGAAAGATTGCATTGATCAATTCTTTTATAGAGTTTTCTCTATTGGTGCATTGAATTGTCATGTCATCGGGTATGCGGATAAAGTCTCCTTCGATTGATTCTTCAGTTCCATCACCGACTCTTAAAAGAAATTCAGAAAACCACGGATCCGTCAACGCTCTCATATTTATGGTCAAGCGCATCTTTTTAGTCAAAGACCAAAGATGAGACATGCGTAGGCTTGAGTCTACAATCTGTGCTCGAGTGCCTCGTTTAATAACAGGCAACACCTGTCTAAAGTCACCTCCCATAACCATTATCTTCCCACCAAATGGGAGACTAACGCCTATAATGTCTTGCAATGTTCGATCCACCGCTTCTATTGCCTGTCGTTTTGCCATCGATGCTTCATCCCATATGATTATTTTAGCAGACCGAATTAGTTCAGCGACACCACTCTGTTTTTTGATATTGCACATTGAATTATTATCAACATTAATGGGAATCTTGAATCTTGAGTGAGCCGTTCTCCCTCCTGGCATATTATTAGCGGCAGCACCTGATGAAGCCGTTGCGAGAGCAATAAGACCACGTGAACGAACTTCAGCAAGCAAGGCTTTATACAAATATGTTTTCCCCGTTCCACCTGGACCATCGATAAAGAAGACACGTGGAAGATCATTATCAACATGCATCATGATCTCATTAAACACACTTTTTTGGTCAGGATTAAGTGAATCTTTGGCACTCAAGTGTTCAGGTTCCAAAACAATCCCATACTCCTCTTGTAACTCACGATAACCTACATACTGTAAGTTAACATCATCTGTTATCTTAGGAAGATCAAAATCATTGATATTTTTACCCATAGATTGTAGAAAGACCTTAATTTCGGTAAGAACCATATTTTGAACTCGTTCGATACTTAGACAATGCAACCGATGATCTTCAGACAGTGAATCAAAGTGGTCATTCCATAACTTTCGAACATCTCCAGGTTCGCAAAATATCATTATGGTCGCGAATAACCTTCTAAGAGCATTGGGAAACTGAAATAAGGAGGCTTCTTCTAGACATTGTGATAGATATTCATCCTCCTCTATTAAGCCTGCCTCAAGAGATGCTTTTCGAAATGTCTCGCACCTTTTACCATTAACTGTGCAAAGATGTTCAAAAGAAGTAGGCCCTCTAACATTGGATAGAAGTAGGCGTAAATAGTACCTTTCTCCTTCAGCTGGATTGGCGGAAACAATACGACCTCTTTGTTGTTTACCTTTACGACGATTCCAACGACGTTTGCTTCCATTCCATGTGAAGTGTTTTGGAAAATCTTTATACAAATACACCCTGGCCGTTTCATCTTCTCTATTTTTCTCAAAAAATGCAGTCAACATGGTTCTCCTATCTCTTTCCCTATCAACAACATCAGACATTATATCGTTATCCCTAAATCTAACCATCTGATTATTAGGGAGATGAAGTTGTAAGGCCAAAATAGAAGGAAAAATTTGAGAAAGAGAGAAGGAAAAAATGCGCCACATAGCCTCTGGTGGTGATACGTAGCGTGCATCTTGAAATCTCTTTATCTCATTAATAACAACCCCTTGCTCATCTTGATCAACTTGAATAACTTGTTTGTCATGTCCTTTGTAAACATATTTGAATAAATATTTCACAGATTTTATACTTGAGCAAACTTCAACATTTATGTGGCAGTTAAACATCATCAATAGCTTTGGGTTATACGGGACAACCCATCTGTTATCAAGTGTTTTTCCTCGTACATCCACTTTTATTCCATTGTTTCTCCTTCTATATAATGGATATGCATCATCCCCTTGTGCCGTCTCTTCATTAAATTGCCTAGGATAACGAAAGCGACAAATTTTAGGATCACCCTGCATACAAGGACTGTTTGTACGCAAATTTCCGCAAGGACCGTGAATCATGTGCTTGACAACAAGCTCGTGCAATTTGGGATGCCTTAGTATGTTAGGAATTTCAGCACACACGACCTTATCATAATGGTCTGGATTATTGATTTTGTGTTGCGGGTACATGATAAGGAGAAAATGTGCATGTGGCAAGCCACGCTTTTGAAACTCGATGACATAAACGTATGCCTTAACTTCCCCGAGGACATGTTTCTTGAAGAGTTGTTCCTTAAGATCTTCTAATTTAGCCCTAAACACTCTTGAAACAAGGTCTGGACGATCTTGTGCGGTTTGACCAACATTTAAATTATCACATATTTCAGGCCAATGAGGATTACACGTCATTGTAAGGAACAAATCAGGCTTGCCGTCATCTTGAACTAAAGTCATCGCATCGAGAAACCGACGTCGCATGTCGCGAGGCCCTCCGATGAATGATGCATGCAACACAATCCGTTGTCCGACTCTGTTTGGATGAACCTCACCAGCATTGACACAATCCACAATACCTTGGTACAAATCTGCCCTTATTGTAGCCTGGTTTAGCTCATAATATTGTAAACGTGACGTCTCAAGCTTTATGTAAACATCTACAACAAACTGTTGTAGCAGTCTACCACCGAACAGAAGCAAGTTCTTGGTAGATCGAATTTGAAACTTGTAACAATAGTACTCTCGCATAGCCACGGTTGTTCTACCACTTCGTTTGTCAGCCTCTCCACTTCGTGTGTTAGCCTCTGAATGATGGTCATGTTTAAAAACAAATAGTTAACTGAAAATAATACATGTTAGGTTATTTTTATGAATTTCGCTTAATAAAGTTTCAACAAAATAACCAAATTGTGTATACTATATGAGCTTTTATAATATTATAAAAATTAATAAAAATATATACATACAAAGATTTTGAATATACCAACAATATATTTATGTGGCCTCCTAACTTGCTTCATTGATTCAATGGAAGGCACCAATGGATATAATGACGCACCCTTTGGAATGGTAAGCATAAGTGAAGAAAGCTTCGTGTATTCATTGATCACAATTTTTTTCTCAGAGAAAATTAAGACGTAATTTTGGTACTTTGGGAGCTCATGATAGTTGAAATTTTCAATTTGGAAATGACTCAGTGAAAAAAAACCACCAAACAAATTTGTGTCATTATATAAGTGTATCAAATGTTGTGGGACGATCGCAGCAATTTTTTGTCTCTAAAACACAAAAAAAATTAGTGGGGAAAAAATATTTACTTGTATAACACAACGCAAAGTAAAAGAATGTCCTTACGTGTTGATCAAGAAAAATAACCACCAATCTCTTTTCACCAACATCATGCCAAATATATTCGACCATAACAAAGATTAGATTATACCATGCTCCATCATTTTTCAATGATGAAAATTCTTCAACGGTACAGTGATCAGACATATCCTATTAAGTTTTCACTGTTAGATAACCGGAAAAAAAAATTAAAGATTCCATGTATTTAAACTTATGTCAATTTGACTTTAAGGTTAAGTATATAATGGTGGGAGAGCCGCTCTAATAAGTTTTCTTTTGTTTTAATTTAAAAATAAACTAAACATTTGAACATACGATTAGAATTTAAACTAATACATAATTATAGTTATAATTAAAACAACTAAATAGTTAAAATTTAATCTAATACATGGAAATAAGATTACTTAATAAAACATGCCATACAACACATTACTTAATAAAACATGCCATCACTATCTCAATCATTGCGGAATGGTAGGTTCCCAAGCCATTTCCTCATCCAATGGTGGTTCGTATTCTGCCCCAGGGTCGGTTTCGTACCCTTCAGCCAAATCCGGAACTTCTTGTCTCTGATGGGGGTTTTCAACAGGAGGAGGGTTTGAAGGTGGACAGTTTGGCATTGTAGGAGGGTTTGCCACCGGACGATGATGCTCCTCCCTAATTCGTAGTTTGTTAAACTGTAGTTCAGCAAAGGCATAATCATACGCCCAATTCCACTCTTCGTCTGTCCAAGGATCTGGATCATCATCGGCAGGGTTTGTCACTGGAGGAGGGTTTAAAGTTGGAGAAGGGTAGGAGGGTTGAAAAAGGTCAGTCACCTGAGAGTTTGAAGGTGGTGGGTTGGAAAGTGGAAGGTTTGAACGGCGACCAGGTGATTGTTCAGCGTTTAACGACGGTCCTTCTTGTTTAATCGGAATTGGATAACCATCCCCCATGGATTGAAATTGATATCGTATTTGATGTGAATGAAGAACTGAAAAGTGCAACTATGGGAAAAGAACCGTTTAAATAATAGCCGTTAATTAACACTCATTTAAAAAATAACCATAAGGAAAAATAGTTGTCCACAAATATAAAAGTTAACACAAACATACTAAGCAACTACAATTGTCTTGTTTGTTTAGATAGGCATATGATAATAATTTTGATTTTTGTTAACATGTCGTATTTGAGTTTGACATGGTTGACTCACTTAGTAAAAAATAACCATATCGCTTAACACATTTATTCTTCTAAAAACTAACTAATTTAATTTACTTGGAAAGTGTTTTTAATAATATATTGTAGTTTTAAGCATTTTTTTTTTGTATATTTTGTTAATAAACAAAAATTTTGTTAATTAATGTATTCAAGTTCATTCGTTTAGAAAATGAACATGTTCGTTCATGTTTGTTGATCATTAACATTCTAAATAAACTATTGAATAATAGCAAACATTTATTGATATTAATATTCAGGTTACTATGAAATTATCTTTTTGATATAACATTTATTTCTACGTGTAAAAATTTTATCATCACTTAAACTATTTTTCACAATTATTTTGTTATTTTTTTTCTTCTAAATGTTGACATGATAAAAATAAAGAGAAGAAATAAAATAAAGATTTAATTAAACCTAGCCTTCCCCCTTGTTTCTCTTTGGCAACATTGCAAGCGGCCAAGCTCCGGCAAAAGTGCAAAACCACCACATCGTAACCGACTTCAACCTCCCAACGGCAACAGGCCAACAGCCTTCTCATCGCCATTGAACCACCCATCGCCTACCGAATCGAACAAAAACTACAAGGTTTAATTAGGTGTGACGGGTCGATCTGATTGGTCGGTGTTGAAATTAGGGTAGAAAGGGGTGGTGGGTATCGATGTTGATACGAAGGTAAAGATGAGGTGGTCTGTTGGTTACGAAGGTGGTAGATGGTGGTGACTGTCAGGTAATGTGGATGTTTCTGTTGGTTACGGCTTCAAACAAATGGGAAGGGAGGCTGATGGTGACGATTTGGTGACAGTGATGGTGTGGTTGAAATTCTTGAAACATATGGTGGCTAGACGATTCTGATGGACTATGATAGGAATGGTGGTGTTATGATGATTATAGTTGAAGAGAGTGGTGATGGTGGTAAGTTGCACATCTGTGAAAACGACGATGTAGTCTCTGGCGATTCATATTCCCATATTCTCATGATAAAAATGTTTTCAATTAAACATTCATCCGTTTCTTAATTAATTCAATGACAAAACATTCATCCATTCGCGACATTAAAAAAATAAACTTTTTAAAAACTATTTTGCATTTTTTTAAATCCACGTGGGTAGTTATAAGCAATATCAACATATTAAAAAAAACTAAATAAATGACATGTAGGATGACCTTCTATTTAGGTCAAGATAGTGGAGTGTCATAAAAAAAAAAGATCAACATGTAACTACATAAAAACTTGAAGTACTGAGAAAATAATTTGAAGTCTAATTTAAACAACACACTTTATAGAGAAACAAAGCTTGTTAATAATTTTCAGAATCGAGATGGTAACTTACAACTATAAAGTATGGCTGTGAAAATAAAGCTGATTGCACTTTGAGAAAGGGAATAGCTTTTAAAAGACCAACATCAAGTATGGCTCTGAAAATAAACAGTGGAAATATAAGTTGTTAGGATTTGAAAGTAAAGGAAGTCAAATTTTGTACTTTGAATTCAGATTACTTACCGATTTGAAGGTGTAACTGATCTATGATGTTTAGTGTTTGTTGAGGGGTGTAGAGCTTTGATGAAGCTTTATAGAATGAAGGATATGAGGGCAAGATAGTGGAGTGTCATAGGTCTGAATGTCTGATGCTGAACTTTGATGAAGACAGCTGTAGGGCAGACTTCAATGCTTGTATTGTTGCTATTGTCTGATGATAATGTAGGTCTGATGCTGAGCTTTGATGCAGATATGCTGAGCTTCTGTAAAA
The DNA here is from genome assembly GCA_028751855.1 of Ambrosia trifida. NCBI lineage: Eukaryota > Viridiplantae > Streptophyta > Magnoliopsida > Asterales > Asteraceae > Ambrosia > Ambrosia trifida. Next base: position 91,780,367 of record CM054122.1, on the reverse strand, counting down.
GCCTGCTTATACCGAAAAGGGTAAGCATTTGACTTTGAAATGTAAAAAGTTCTATAAAAGTTTGCATGAAAATATAAAACTGAATTAAGGGATAGTACTTTTACAGCTGTAAAATGACAAACAGCACCTAATTGTTCTGATGTCGAATCAGTAACTTCATTAGTACCATCTTCAATATGTAGATCTTTTTCTTTAAGAGCTATCTCACACGATTTTCTGTGGCACAATGGCACATCACAAAAAAAATGCTAATAAAATGAAAACCGGAAATAATAGTCACATATATAAAAGGCATCCCATATGGGTCAAATAAAAAAGAACGAAATAAAAGGGAAATAGGTTATCTGTGTCAAAACAGGCAGAAGGCCATCTAAGAGTGCTGATGCATTCAAGCTTCTTAGTTCTTAATTGAAATATTGTTGTAATCCAATAGTTTCAATAACCACAACTAACTCATGAATTATGTTAAATGAATAAAAATTGTTTCATGAGTGAACGCACACTGACCCAGCCCGTTTTGACCCCCACTAATCCAACCCGACAGATAGGAATAAGTTAACAAGAAACATACTCAAGTTTTTGCAAATCTAAAGCCCGTTTAGTAGAATCACGCTGCCACTCCTTATATTTAGCATTGGCAAGCCTGGATTTATGAAATTCATCGTATGCCATGTTAAAATCCACCTATAGAAAAGCAATTAGTAAGTTTCGCTAGATTCAAATGCAAAGTATTAAACCAATTAAAGTATTCAATAGCATGCAGGTCACATGAAAAGAGTACATCAGCAACCTTGATCTATAAAAATATGGAAATGATTAGGAGTTTATACTGAAACAAAAAAAAAAAAAAAAAAAAAAAAAAGACAGTCTATACTGAAACAATACAATGATCATGGAAACATGATACCATGACGAAATTACATGACATATGATTAACGATGATTTTATATAAATAAGGCCTAACCTCTCATCGCTATCATGCACCGATACCCTCAAGATCCATTACAATGATGCACGGCTCAATACCAACAAATCTTGCCATCCGAATTAGAGGCAGTTGGTTCCATACCCTTTATCACCTGGCCAGTATCAAGCTCGAATTCAATTGGGTCGCACCTTTCAAATCTGGAATAAGAAAGACTTCTATCAAATACAATTAACATTTGGAAGTAATAAAAGATTTAACCTACACAAAAGAATTAACCAAACCTTCCAATTTTGAAATGACGCAGCCGTTCCACTTCTCTAGTCCTTGGCTAATGAATGGTCCATCAACAATGTTCCCTGTAGCGAAATCATAATGAACGATAAACCGTGACAAAGCTAAATCATAATCAAGCAACAAACTGTCACAAAACAATATACAAAATCATTTGAAGTCACAAAATTGACGGGCCAGGTCAACCGGGCTATTGTGTTGAAATCGGTTTTTTTAAGTGGGACTTGAGGCAGACCATGACGGACCAAAATGCAAACGCTTTCTAAACTTTTTTTAATGCAACCGAATAAAATTTAAAAACGGCTTTAACAATTTAACTTATTAACAAATCAAGCGTAACCCAACCGAATAAAGTTTTTTGCCAAGAAGCCGCGCCACTCGTGGGCTTCAAAAAAAAAGCGCACTTTAAGCGACCAAAAGCGCAAGGGCTTGAGCCTTGTTGAGCTTTAAGCCTAAGCGCGCTTAAGGCGCACTTTTTAAAAACCAAGATTGTATTTATTTAATAATCAAATAAAAATGAAGTTTAATAATTGAAAACTCATTTACCATCCATTGTTTGGGCATCAACAGCAACAAATTCCACTTCTCCTGCTCTGAAATGATAGTTTCTTGAACCAAACGCCTTTTCATAGCGGCTGATTACCTGTATTTAATTCAAAAGACATTGAACACAAGTTATAAATGGGTTTATACTACCATCGTGCCCTATTTACTTAGACGACACGTCAGCGGCTCCATGACACAACACCAAAACCTTCATGTTTTTTAAACTACCATTGTACCCTATTTTCTTGTGGGTCAGGACTTGGGTTAACCTGCTTGTCTTTTAATGACACAACACCAAAACCTTCATGTTTTTTAATTTGTTATAAAAAGTTTTTTTTATTCTTCCGTAGGTAGATGTTGGTTTTTAATAACATAAACAGTAAAGCGACTATAGGAGAGACAACATATCTGCAGGTTCGCTGATCTACTTGGATCGGTGTCTTTCGAGTTTCGACGCTTCTTCTTTAACCTCCTCATTCTGTTTTGCTTCCTCTTCTGTCTCATCACCAAACATATCAAGATCAACATCGGCCTAATCAGCTGCACCTGCGGGTTCTTGAAATATATACATGCACCAAAATTATCATTTAAAAGATAACAAAGAGAGGAGAAAGCTGAATCAATTAGAGATAAACATAATGTAAGCAGCCCATTAGGATGTATATTTCTTACATATTATCATTGAAATATATACATGCACCAAAATTATCATTTTAAATAAGCTTGACAGTTGACACAAATTATAGCTAACAACCAGCTTGGAGCCTATTGGACGCTACAATCCTGACCAATTACAATCCAAATTCAAGCTTGACAGTTGACACAAGTGACCATGCCAACCAATATGTTATTTCTTACATATTTGGACTTTATTCGTAACTCACCTCACTATTCAATTTATAGAGGTGGAGCAACATTTAAAAGACAATTGTATAACACAAAGAATAGAATTAGAGGCAGTTGGTTCCATACCCTTTATCACCTGGCCAGTATCAAGCTCGAATTCAATTGGGTCGCACCTTTCAAATCTGGAATAAGAAAGACTTCTATCAAATACAATTAACATTTGGAAGTAATAAAAGATTTAACCTACACAAAAGAATTAACCAAACCTTCCAATTTTGAAATGACGCAGCTGTTCCACTTCTCTAGTCCTTGGCTAATGAATGGTCCATCAACAATGTTCCCTGTAGCGAAATCATAATGAACGATAAACCGTGACAAAGCTAAATCATAATCAAGCAACAAACTGTCACAAAACAATATACAAAATCATTTGAAGTCACAAAATTGACGGGCCAGGTCAACCGGGCTATTGTGTTGAAATCGGTTTTTTTAAGTGGGACTTGAGGCAGACCATGACGGACCAAAATGCAAACGCTTTCTAAACTTTTTTTAATGCAACCGAATAAAATTTAAAAACGGCTTTAACAATTTAACTTATTAACAAATCAAGCGTAACCCAAGCTAAACCATTTAATAAAGGTTAAAACTGACACATAACATTTGGTTATCACATTGGGTAACATACATTTTTTTCATTTATAGATACTGGCGTGCGTTAGTACCTAGTGTGATTCTTTTAGTAGAACCAATCAGATTTGGTGGATAAGGAGTTGTTGCTGGACTTGCAAAAAAAAAAAAAAAACTTCAATAAACTTTCTAGCTAGTAATGAAAACACCTTTAATAAACTTTCTAGTAACATAAACTTCATCAAGAGCCTGCTGTTGACTCTTTGGTGAAACCCTTTGTACAAACTTAGAAAAGAAATTAGAAACTTGAGATGACAATAATAAAATTTAAATCACTAAAACATAAATAAAAAACTCACATGACCAAACCTTTCGTTTTCTTAATACCGCAGGCATGAAAACGTATAGCCTACTTTTGCAGATATGTCCCCATATAGAATATACCTACAAACAATGATCTGTTACAACAATTAGTAGCTATAGGAATCATAAAATGCAAAACTAAATTGCACCTTCAATAAAAAAGTGTATGTCTTACAGCTAGCGTTACGAGCATGAATTGCAGCTGCCAACAGCTCTTCTCCGTCATCACCAGATTTCCCTAGAACACTATATAATAAACTTTTCAAAATGTGCGCGCCTCATGCATCCCCAAATGCCAAGCTATACTTAGATCCACCTTTCTGCGAATCCAACCTACGCAACATAAATAATTAAAAGTCAGCCGCTATAAAAACTCTAAAAATATATATGGAAGATACCATGTGATAAAACCAACATGAAATTTACAATTACTTAAGGAACATATATCCAACTTCTAAAATAGTACCTTAAAGATCAAAACATAAGCTATAGTTCTAAATTCGAACACATTTATACATATAGTACACTAACTAATTTGCCATAAACGTTAATGCTAACCGATTCTTCCAGCTTTAATATTCAAGTAAAAGCATGAAATCAAGCACTAATAAACAAATATCGAATGGCTACAACATTCAAAATGGGTATAAACTGAACAACTTTGATTATAACCTGATCATCAGTCCAAGAACTCCAACCCTGTTTTAACAACCACATCTTTTATAAGGAATTTTGAATATCGATTTACAAACTGAAAAGGATAATGAACCATCGGTTGACTAAATAGACGCCGATGAAATCGAGTTCGTGCCAAGTTCTTCTTACAAACAGATCAGATCCAACAATAAACCAAAAAAGATAGAACTACAAAACTACATAGGAAACCAAAGAAAAAATCAAAAATGATAGTCTGGTCTTACCTAAGTGATGTCGACTTGTCGTTTTTATCCACTACTGCCAGTATATGACTTAGGAGCCTCCATTACCAGCAGAATCAGTCCTTTCATGGTTTTTTGGAGTTACCAGCAGAATCACCTCCTCAAGGTCCCATTCCATCCCTAATCCGAGAAGCCAATAAGCCATAAAGGGATTCAATTAAAAAAACATAACCACAAAATAAACCCTCAAAACGTCAAACATCAAACCATAAAACACAAAGTCTGATAAACCATTACCTTTAAGCCCTAATACTTGCGTTGGTTGTATCCATTTTTGTTATGGACCTAGTTGCATCCACCAAACTCGAGGAGCCTAACACAAATATGAAAGAATTCACATATTCGACTCAAATAACAAACATAAAACCCTAGATAAGGTTAAAAAAACTGTACCAAGAGGTCAAACCCAGTCAATCTGGTGCCAGATTAAGAGAGATTCATCGATCTGTTGCAGATAGAGTAGATCTTGAAACCCTAGAGCTTGAATCGGCTTGGAGAGAAAACAAGGAAATGGAGGCGTATAATGAAGTTTTGTCATTCATAAAACCCTAAAGCAGATTCATGTACCCATTACAACTGAAACATCACTCTGAATAACAAAAAAGTGTTTAGAATCATAACAAAGTGTTACTTACCCTTGAAGAAGGTCGTAATCTTAGTTGATCTGGTGAAACATTCATGGAACTGGTGAAATCATCATGAAATTTGCTTGATGTTCTTGAGTTCTTGAGACCAGAAAGAGAGAGAAAAGGGGGCGGCGATTAAAGTTTTGAAATGTGAGGTATGCTATGAAACCCTAAGCTGATGTATCTGTATTATTTTTTAATACTTGTACATATTGCATCAGAGCTTGCACCCCTAGAAACTTAAGAGATTCTATGCATTCATCATTGTACAACATGCTTTTAAGGGTTGTACAGTGGTAAATGACCAAAGTTGCCCTTCCTATATGCTTATTAATATAGTATATATATATATATATATATATATATATATATATATAGGGTAAGGATAATGTGGAAACCCACTCTTATAGTGAAAACTCTGGAAACTCTGACTTCCCAATTTTTTTTATTTTTGAAAAAATTAGGGCATGTAATATACATGATTTTAAATATTTTGGGCCAAAAAAATCAAAAAAGCGCCAAGCACTTTTTTTTTAAAAAAAATAAATAAATTTTCGACTAACACATGTTAAGCCAAACTAACACGTGTTACCCATTTTTTACCCGAAGACGGTTTTTATTTTTTTTTAAAAACGGCTTGGCGCTTTTTTGATTTTTTTGCCCAAAATGCTTAAAATCATGTATGTTACATACCCTAAAATTTTCATAGAAAAAAAAAGTTGGGAAGTTAGAGTTTAATAGAGTTTCCAAGGTTTTCACTATAACAAGGGTTTCCAATATAACCTTATACTATATATATATATATATATATATATATATATATATATATATAGTTTAAGCATCTTTATTGTATACTTGTTGTCCCACTGAGTATTTTTGCTTAGGCGTGCATACGTGTTTTATGTACGTTTGGTTCAGGAACAATCTAAGAAGATATGAAAGTGGGATCAAGGGAACAAAAGATTCAAAGGGATTTTTTAATAAAAAAAATTATCAATGTTTTGTTTTGTAATTTATTTTTTTGAAAAATTGTAAAGTTTTTGTAATCAATGGATTGATGTATTGAATTTTGTTTACCGTTATAGTGACACGTCAGCCCTAGTACGGGCGGGGTGTTACAATTATGGTATCAGAGCTCGTGCTCTTTCTTGTCGAAACTTATTTTCCAAAACTAAAACCTGTGGGTGATGGATAGACATGCAAGTTAGATTATCATTAACCAATAGTATATTTTTTTATACGTGTGTTTCCATTTATAGATATGTGGAAACTAAACTTTTTACCGTTCTCCGGATAACATAGATCATGTTTTAATTAGTTGGTGATTCTACTAAGTATTGGTTTACTAAACAATTTTGAGGACAATTTTTTTTTTAAGAGGGGTAGTGTGTAACACCCCGAATTTTCAAAGTCCTAAACTTTTGTAATTACTATATTTTTATGTATTTCTGTTGTTATAATTTAAATAAATAAGATTCGTTTAGAGTTTACCAATTATTGGCAAAAAAAAAACTGACACATTAATATTTGGCAAACTAATAAAAAGTCATTAATATTATTATTAGTTTAAATGTTTTGAATGGTTTTTAATATGATAATGAAACGTCTTCAATAGTCGTGATTACTACAGTTATTTTTCAACTTAAATTTTATTAAATGTGTTATTTAAATAGAGATGAAACAAATGCTTTTTCATGACCATCATTATTTATAAATAATGACAAAATTCTCTTCAACCGTTATATTATATATTGGAGCATGGAAGTATCATATAGGATTTACATGCCATCAGGATAGTTAATAGATCGATACGTTATTGTTTGGTTATGGGTATCTTTGAAGAAAACGATAGAGTATTCAAGTTGGATTTACACGATTAAGGTACGGACTCTAAACAACTTATGTGTATGGGTTTAGGCTTTCACTACCTCGTAGTTGGGAACTTAAATCCGTTATTAATTGATATTGTGTGATGTTTGCAACTCTTATAGTATATAGTGATGATTGTTTATAGATATGAATATGTGTTGTGAATAAACATATATTGTTACTAATGTCACCAAAAGGTGATTACCGATTTACTGCACCGAAAGGTGACTACCGAATGTGCTACCGAATGTGCTATCGAATGTGCTACCGAATGTGCTACCGAATGTGTTACCGAATGTGCTACCGAATATGTTATAAGTATTGTATGATATATATATATATATATACACACTAGCAGGAAACCCGCGCGATGCAGCGGTGATGACAATTTACAAGCAATACTTGTTTTATGTTAGTTTATCAATCGTTCATGATATATTTTATTACGTATGTCTGCTTTTTTTCCTTATAATCTGTGTAGTTTTTCTATGTCAAGAGCTTTACATTACAGAATTCAATTATACAAGAAAAAGCATATGAATATAAAATTATCTGTCATGAACATAATAATTTAAGGGAAGGGATAACGTACAAAGCTTCTTAACATAAGAAGCGTAAAAGGCAATCTCAGCCATTAGATTAACAAGATGGCTGGATGCAGATTAAAAACCCTAATCATACTTGGGTTAAACTAACTAAGGGTAAATTATGAAAAACCGTCTAAATTTTTTCCAAATCGTAACAACAAAAATCAATCGAAAACAAAACTTTTCAACGATTGAAATCGATTAAACCAATCTGAATGATTACACAATCAAAATAACAAAAAAACATTCGATTACATATGAACAAAATCGAAAAAATTAGAAAATCAGAGATTTACACTGAGACGATTTAATCATACGAAAAAACATACAATTATGAATAAACGCTCATAATAGTTGTCAAATACTTTTGATTTTGTTTCAATAAGTATGATTAAACATAAAAATAAGGTTTAAAAAAGTTGCAGAGGAAGAAAATGAAGTTGGTGAAAACAGAGACTTTTAAACGCACTAACAAATTTTAAACGCGCTTATTGTACAAAATATAAACGCACTCATTAAAAAGTTTGGAAGCACTCATTGAAAATTTAGAAGCACTCATTAAAAAGTTTGAAAACAATCATTAAAAATTTAGAAGCACTCATTAAAAAGTTTGGAAGCACTCATTGGAAATTTAGAAGCACTTATTGAAAATTTGAACGCACTCATTAAAAAGTTTGGAAGCACTTATTGAAAATTTGGAAGCACTCATTAAAAATTTGGACGCACTTATTGAAAATATTTAAACGCACTTATTACACATTGTGTTAATATTAAAAAACAAGGGTGCGTCTAAAAAAACAAAAATGCTTCTAAAGCTCTGACCTTTTCTTTTGTGAATAATGGTGTATTTTACAAATAAGTGCGTCCAAAGTCCACGGTCAATTTATGTTGACATTTTACCTTTAAACCATGGATATCCCATTGCCAATGGTGACTGAAATGCAAAGAACGGGTCTCGATGTTAAGTTTTGTTCTAGTGGAAGCACCGTCACTGATTCTTAAACCATGGATATCCTATTGCCAATGGGTGATGACGTGACACTGGATAAAACTTTTACTTAAGTCACTTGATCCTGTTGTGACTCACTTTTAGCAACAGCTTTATCCAGTTTTTTTATTTTTTATATTTTATGTTTTGTATTTTTATTTAGAAGACAGATTAAATAAGACATGAAACATTAAGTTATTAAAAAATAAATAACATCACATAAATATTAAAAACCATAAATAAATATTAAAAATGTGACTATTGTTGAAAGCGGGGTCTCATAGCTCTCCAAACCGCGACGTTCAGATAGTTATCGTTGTGCATGAAACGGTACTCATTACGGTCCTCCACAGTCACCTCGTCCTCGTTTAAACCCGCACTATGGTTCAACGCACTTAGAATAACCCCTCAATAATGTGCACTTTGTCCGTAAAGCAAAAAAATTCCCTGTTATGACTTCTCTAGAATGCTAGCCCACGCGAGCCAGCTCATTGGTGTTCACTCGCAGGCACGTTAACGCATGGTTGTGGTTTTCTCAAGCACGTGGCTCAGCTCTACCATCACGCCTAACGGACAACCTAACAGAGAAGGTTTAGCACTACATTCGTATTAAAACGCATCAATGTTATAAGCGGAATAAGTTTTGCACATACATTTGTATCAAATTTAAAATCTCCTCAATACAGAAAACAGTTTTGATATTTCGAGTACTCCTTGTACCTTGAGTTTTCAATCTGAAATGATGATGCACAAATACATTGTCTATTAAATTTATATATGTCCCTTACTTCTTAATCGAGAAAACTAACCGCAAATTTGTTTTCATCAACAACAAAATGAACTCTACTCAAACAAATGTTACAATATACACATTCGATACTATGTGATTGTTAAAAAAGTAAATGGTTAAATGCACATCAATATTAATTCAGTACAAAGCTTGTGATTTAAGTTGCACAGATGAAAAAGGTTGGAAATCACATATAAAACTGATTATTATTAGTAAAGTTTCAAAGCAATAAATGTTTTCGTTCCCTTGGCCTTCGACACGTTCGGTTCCTTGGCACCGGAGGCGGTGCGGTTTTTGGCTCGGGTTCAACGAGTAGTGCACAACAACTTTTTAACTCCCCAAGGGCGGGGTTTTGTTTTTAGCAGATTGGGATTTTCTATTCAAAAAGGGGTGGCGGCGTAGCTTGTTGCCCGCCTACCTACCATCCTTATGTAATTTACCCTTTTTTGTCAATGAAAATCAACTTTTAATCTAAAAAAAAAAATGTTAGCAATACTCTACTTGACCAATTCACAAAGTAAGCATACTTGTGTAGTTTTTAAAGTTACAAAACAGTTCAAATAACTTTAACAATATCACTAAAACTTTTCACTACGCTATAATGTCTCTAACCCATTGTTTTAAAAGTATCAGAGTTGGGTATGCAGAGATCTGAACGCCTGAGGCACATATGAGGTGCACCGCCTTAGCCCTACAAGGCGCGCGTATAATAAGATCCCATGAGGTGCCGCCTAAGAAGTTTTACCTGTTTTACCTTGAGGCGCATGCCTCAGCCGTTTTTTCAAAACCATGACAACCACCAGGTACGGAGGAGTCGCTAAGTCATCCAACACTTCAATCGTCGCATCATTCCTGTTTGATGTTTCTGCAAAATTACAGATAAAAATCTTAGTGAAAGTTTGAAATATAAAAACATGAAAATCGCACTCTAAGCACAACGGGTATACCGTACACTTTTTTAGGCTAAATAAGTGAATGATGCTATTGAAGCTATTAACGACTCTCCATTTCATTTACCTCAGATACATATATTGGCTACAAAAATAATTGTTGTACATCTAGCATCATTCAGCCTTTCTTTGTCACTAAAACAATAAAGTGTTAGCTATGACAAATTAATCAAATTACAAGCAATTAGTTTAAACAAATGTTGTATAAAAAAATGACGGTATATGCACCTTATTGGCAACAAATTGTATGATTTGTAGCTTCTACCAAGACACATCATACATCATCTTTCATGTTCCTCTTTTAACTCTTTCATGTGAAATAAAAATATCATACAACAGGAACCGTTTGACCATTATGTGGAAATTTGCTGCAATTAGGGCTCCAAAGATCAGTAAACAAATATTTATGTTATTAGATATTACTGCACATACATCTCCAATAGCCAACAAACTCTAATTTTGAAAAATAAATAAGCACAAATATCATCAGTTTAGCTGGATGGATCTTACCTACATTAACGAAGAACATTAAACTGAAAACATTTTGTCGAAATCTTCGTCAGAACCTTAGCTATCATCTCCTGAGGTGGGGATAGGGTCTCTTAGTATCATGGCTACCACAGGCTTACCTTCAAAACTGGTCTCCGCAGTCATTGAGCATGACATCCGTCATTTACGGTCGCCGGTGATCTAGTGGACCACCCCATCTCCGTGCGCTCTCTTTTTCTCAGTTTGTTGTGTACAAATATGTGATTTCAAAGTCGATTGGTGACGGTTAAATTTTTGTAGCCAGTGATCAATGTTGGGAGCTAGTCTTGCTCGTACGGTTACTGACTTTAAACGAAAAGGTTCAGATGTGATGTGTGTTTGCTGAAGAAAACTAAACTGGGATGTGGTGTGTGTATATGTCTAGGGAATGAAAATTGAAGGACTTTTGAAATTTGAAATCATTATGAAAGAGATGAGCGGGAATCAAAACAAAGGTTATTCAAATTCTTACATGGTTCAACAGAGAGCGGGAATTAAATTTGTGGGTATTCAAATTCGTACAGGCTTTAAAAGATGTACACTATCCTGATAAACTTGTAAATCTTTTAAATTTAAGAGATTTTGGTAAAAGACAACTTTGCCCTTCATATATGCTTTATAATATAGTATATAAATATATATATATATATATATATATATATATATATATATATATATATATATATATAGTTTAAGCATCTTTATTGTATACTTGTTGTCCCACTGAGTATTTTTGCTTAGGCGTGCATATGTGTTTTATGTACGTTAGGTTCAGGAAAAATCTAAGAAGATATAGAAGTGGGCTCAAGGGAACAAAAGATTCATAGGGATTTTTTTATAAAAAAAATTATCACTGTTTTGTTTTTTGTAATTTATTTTTTTGAGAAATTGTAAAGTTTTTGTAATCAATGGATTGATGTATTGAATTTTGTTTACCGTTATAGTGACACGTCAGCCTTAGTACGGGCGGGGTGTTACAACGGGATTGCATATATCATAACTTACTAGCAGGGCCGTCTCTGAGAATTCAGGTACTCAGGCCGAATCACGAAAAGAATGTGCTCTTTAGCCTTAGGCGTTAACGAAATAAATAAACGTAAACTATTATTTGAACGACGGGTAAAATAATATCAAATCGATAGATCAACTCTTCATAGTTTATATTATCCAACATTTCGTTCCCGATAGCTATCATTGCCAATCCGCAAAGTTTTCTTTTTTACTTAAGTGGGATAACGCTTCATGGTTATTAACTAATGGACTAATGGTTAAGTTACTTTAGTGCAGTGGCGAATATAGAATTTCCTTCGACAGGGGCATAATACGGATCGACTAAAATAAACGATTAGTTTTATAGTTTTTTTATTATCAAATGAAATAAACTAGATATTTTTAAAATCAAATGAAATAAGCTAACAATAATAAAAGTAAAAAATTGTGGAAAAAATAAACTATTAGTTTTAACTTTTAAGGTTTTTTTATTATCATTTGTTTTTACCGGTGTTTTTTATCATTTTTAATTTTGAAATTAATAGGGTGATTGACAATATGATGACAGATTTGACTAGCAATGACACAAGTTTTACCCACATAGACTTTTTTCAAAAAAAAAAAAAAAAAAAAAAAACCTCATAAATTCGTAACTTTACTAAAATACCCATATCATCTTTGAGTACTTACGCATTTACCATTGTCTTCCTCACTAAACCCATACCCTGTAAATTTTTTGGGAAATCTGTAAATTTGCAAAGATTAGATACAAACCATTTCCAGCCGGTTCAATAAGGTTATTGCCGACCCTCCAATACATGCAAATCCGCCATTGTGACCGGCCGTGTGTGCCCCACTAGAAATTGGGCCCGGGCCCGGAGTCCTCCCCGCACCCCACCATGGCCGGCCCTGCTTACTAGATTATACATCGGGAGCGTCCCGAGATTGAAGGGAACAAAGTAGTACCTGTGCAGCCACTACATCAGCATGATCACCATCACCTCCATCCTCATGCCCTTCTTCATATCCTTTCACCAAAGCCTGCCCATTTAAAAAACCAAAACTCATTACCAAACTTTAAATTCTATAATTAATGAAAACAGAACAACTTAACATTATACATACATCACTTCAAACTCAATTTATTCATATCTAAATCATAGTATTCAATTTAATTACTGAAAAATAACAACTTAACAATAGCACAATTATAGTTAAAGTTCACCCAATACATCAGAGAGTTTACGGTTTTTCATCAATAGCGTAGCAGTCCATGGCGTACTCGCTATCACTAATGGGTTGACCCGCCTACAAAATAATACCTCATATTAATGTGCACACAAGACATAGCCGATACATTCGCTTGGCCGTCTTTAGTTTTGTAGCACACCCCTCTAAATTTTTAATCAAGCTTACTACTTCATATCTAGATCACAATGTTTCAACATTAAACCATTCAAATACTTTACTTTTGTGGAAAAATATATGTTTTCTTGGAACCTTATCCTTTTTTCTTTGAGTTGTGTCACATTATTTCACTGTTGGCATATAAATCGTAGATTACAATTATTGTCAAAAACAAAACATGTATGTTAAATGTTTAAGCTCTCGATACAATCACATTATACAATAACGCGTGAAAGTGTCACCTCACCGGTAAACTAAGTTGTACTATGAAACCGCCTTCGCTACATTAAATTGGCCTGTTCATCTTCACCACCGCGAAAACACCATGATTAGCACCAACAAAAGTTACCTACATAGCAGATCAACATGATTCGTCGGATTAAGGTTCCTGGACAATAGATTTGACCAAAGCAGTAACATCAAACATACTCTTACCTTGTAAAATTACCAACAAGATCAATTATGTCTGCATCTAATCAAATATATAAATCACCACATAAGTTATTTTAATAAACTGAAAACAAAAACACTTCTAACATTTTTTTTCAAAAAAAAAAAATAACCAGTGAAAAACAATTTCCAAATATGGATTAATCTAAAGATACCCAATTCAAACACCCATAATCCTATTTCCCAACATGCAAATTATCCCAAAAAACCACCAAACTTTGAACAAAACTTAACCGTTGGTTAAAAAAACAAAAACCAAAAAAAACATAATATATTTCAACCTTTGCTTTCACATTTGTATCAAGCTCTATCTTCAATAACAAACTCTTCTTATTCTTCACATATGATTTCAAACCACTATCATAAATATCCACACTCTGTCAACTTATCCCCAAAACTATCCTCAACGGCGCCGTATTCTTCTTCCCAGTCATAAACGCCGGTATTGTTCCGTCACCGACATCAACGTCGTTAGAACTAAACGTAACGGTAACCAGGTCATGTTCCAACACGATGTTCTTATTAGGGTTTTACGTCGGGTCAAGATTTGAGACATAGGAGACTGGCGACGTTAATTGGGTCTCGATCTGGACCAGAATTTGTGTCGTGGACGTTATCGGATGAATAGGAAAGTGAAGCGAATAATATAGAAAGAAAGACTGGATAAGTATTTTCTGGACATAGCTGTGTTGCATGATTTTTCATAAGTTTTGTGCAGGGTTTTATCACAAACTAAAAATATGGACTTGTCTAGTAGACCCCCAAGACTATTTAGTAAAATTTTGGGAGTCTAATTTACTGGATAAGTATTTATTAATAAATTAGTTTTCACGGCGCATAATCTCTCCTAAAAACGCAGATTGTGTAATGTACGTTTATGTGACTATTTGGAGTATTATATGGTATGTATTTCACATGAACTTGAATGGACACTTATATGAGATGCATATGAAGTGTAAAACTGATGATAATCAATATATTCACCAACAGGTCCGTAGGGTTTACTTGTGCATGTAGAATCGTTAGGTGTCACTTACACGGTTTTGAACTTCTAAGCATCTTGGACAAACGGGTTATATTGTGTAATGATATTACACATATACTTACTTAGTGACACATGTAATAGGGAGTCGGTAGCACACCCTACTTTGGAAGTTTGGATTAATTGCTTGCATACTAAGGTGAGTTCACTACTTTTTCTCAAAAGCATGCGTCTCGGGTTGGAGACAACTTTGGTAAATGTTTTCTAGTCCGGTTCGGGACTACTCAGGTTTTGACTCCTTGTGTGGGTCCGACAATGATCCTTGTGTGGGTCCGACAATGAATCCTTGTGAGGGTCCGACATGATTCCTTGTGTGGGTCACGCTTTTATCATTTTAAAACTTTAACGTTCCTTTGTGAACTAAACACACTCTATCATTTAAAGTCCTTACTTATTATTGAGTTAATCGCTGGGAGCGAACGGGGTATTAGTTGATAGCGCTATTAGGTTGTGCAGCAAGCTCATGCTTGCAATGCTGGGAGCACGGGCATGAACTTCTGACCACATCTTTTCTACTAGTGTTGATAAACACTAGTACTAAGGCAGTTTAACGTATGTTAACACATTACTAAAGGTTCCCAATAATCACATGTTTAGTTACAATGAGTGGGCTAGCTACCTCTGACATGCTTAAACTGATGACACTTGAACATTTGGGTTTTGACTAGTTTATACTTGTTATCCAAACTGTGAACTCATCGACTTTATGTTGACACACGTTAGCATGCTTTTGCAGGTAATTAGGTATGCAGCACGAGTAGGGCATGCATCATGTAGCATCATGGGGAAATGAACACTTACACTACTTTTGAATATTCAACTATTTCCTTTTGATTTTGGGCGCGGTGTTTTGCGCATACTATTACTTAACTTAATTGTTTTACTATTTCGCTTCCGCTATTACTTAATTGGTTTGGTTAACTTTTAAACTTGATTTTACAATAACAAACTAAATAGTTTGAGAATTTAGAGTCATTCATGTGACTTATGGCTATGGGATCCTGGTTTGTCATGCGCCTCGCGGTATAAACCCCGCAATGGAAATTTGAGGGTGTGACAGATTGGTATCAGAGCCATTGGTTATAGTGAACTAGGATTGCATTCTAGTCTATAATCATCGTAGCATAAGTATTAGTACACTCACTACTTTAAGTGCACCACTTGTTATTTTCTTGGATACGTATACTGATCTAACGTATTGCAGGAAAACATGATTAACCCTACTCACAGAAACTACTCTTCTTATCGTGCTATTGAGGGGTCACAAACCTCATCTCTAGACCCTTATGATCGTCCAGCTTCGACACGGGATTCGTTTGAGGATTCCAGTCGATGGCTGTGGTTCACTTACATGCTGCACTCATGGGTTATTGGATACGGAGTGCCAGCTTGGGTACCTCCCATTGTTCACTCGTGGGAGAGATCATTAGCAGGAATGGTGAGACATGTGCATACTGAATTGGAGAATGCCTACAACGTTGTTAAGAAATTTCAGTATTGGAGGACAAATGCTGATGAGACCCTTAAGCACATGGAGGGGCAGATTGATCACTTGTTTGGTGAACTAGGAAGGGTTAAAAAGGAAGCTGATGAAGCTAGACATGTGATGTCAGCTGCTAAGCATGATCTAGCACTTACTAGAGAGGAGTTAACTTTGGTTCACAACAGGCTTAAGGAAGCTCTGGGTCAAAATGGAGAGGAACCAGAGGAGGATCCAGAGGAAGAGCCTGCGGTAGGAGGATTCGATGCTCTTGGAGCAGCACTTGATGCAGTACTTGAGGAGGAGCTCGAGCCTAAGGAGGAGGAAGAGCCATTTGAGATAGAGATACAGGATGAGAGCGAGGATGAGGGCTCGTGTGTCTCCATGGATCGTGAGGACGATTGATTTTTTTTATTATTAGTATTATCCTAGTATTTCATATACATTGCTATTATGACTTCTATTATATCGTTGTGAGACTTGAGAATCGTTTGGCTTATGTTTGGATTTTATTGCTACTATTAATCGACTACTTTATTTTATTCTCACGCATGTTATATTCTAGTTTACTTGTACTATGTGAACGATTGTATGTGGGACATATTATTGTTTTCTCATGAGTATAGTGTAAATGTAGAATTGCTATGGCGGGAAGAAGACACTGAAGAGGAAACATTAACATGACCCAAGAAGAGCTGAACGTGCTCATCAACGACAGGGTGGTTGAAGCCCTAGCAGCTTTTCAAGCTGGTAATGCCATTTCGCTCTAATCTTTTCCTTAAACTCCAGTGTTACGCTCTTTTTCTCATTTGTGATTTTTGCTTTTTGTACTTAGGCCAACCTGGGCATCACCCTTCAGTTTATACCTACAAGTAATTCATGGACTACAAGCCGCAGAACTTTGGAGGAACTGAAGGGGCAGTCAGGCTACTGAGGTGGTTCGAAAAGTTGGAATCCTGCTTCGCTATGTGTAACTGTCCACCAGCTAACAGGGTTAAGTATGCCACTGCTACACTTGAGAACGCGACATTATCCTAGTGGAACTCTCAGGTGCAGATGCTAGGTGTTGATGTGGCTAATGCTACACCTTGGATGGATTTCAAGGAACTGATGAAAGAGGAGTACTGTCCTCGAGATGAGATTCAGAAGTTGGAGACTGAGTATCTCAACTTAAAGATGGTGGGATTGGAGATTGAGAACTATACTACTAGATCACATGAGTTGGCGGCAATGTGCCCAAATTACTCCAATCCGCCCTACAAAATGATTGAGTTATACATCAAGGGTTTGGTCCCCCAAATCAAGAGTATGGTTATTGCTGCTAACCTCAATAACATTTAGCAGGTTATTTGTATGGCACACCAGCTGACTGATCAGAAGGTGGAAGTGGGACTGTTACCCCCTCATGGTGCTTCATCTTCTGGTACTAATGATAACAAGAGGAAGTGGGAGATTGCATTTGGCAAACCCCCATTTAATGGTAATCAGCAGTAGCAGAATAAGAGGCATGATAACCATGGCAGTAGTAACAACCGCAATCACTCTCAGGGAGGTTATCTGGGAAACCGTCCCAAGTGCAACATGTGAAATATGCATCACACTGGGTCATGTAACAATGTTAAGTGTGATCGCTGCGGCAGGATGGGGCATAAGCAAAGGGATTCTAGGGTGTATATCCCGGGAAATCAGCCAGCAGCACAGCAGGGGCAACAACAGAAAAGTGGTAAAGGTTGTTTTCAGTGTGGGAGTGAGAATCATTTTAGGAGGGACTGTCCACAGCTGAATGGTAATGGTATCAATAATAATGGGGGTAACAATAACAACGGTGGTGGTAACAAGACTGGGAACAACAACACTACCAACACTGGCAACAACAACAATAACAATGGGGCTCGTGGAAGAGCATTTGTGATTGGCTTTAGGGAATCTAGGATTGATAACAATGTCGTGACGGGTACGTAGTGTTCCTTAAACGACACTCTCACTTCTGTTTTATATGATACTGGTGCGGACTCTAGTTTTGTGTCATCGAAACTTAGCAAACAATTAGGGATGGTTCCTACTCCTCTTGATACCCCTCATACTATAGAGTTAGCGGATTGGAAGCCTGTTGAGGTAACCCATATTCATCGTGACTGTAAGCTCGAGCTAGATGGGCAATTGTTTGCCATCAATCTTCTACCTATCACGCTAGGACGCTTTGATATCTTGGTTGGCATGGACTGGTTGTCCAAGCAACACACTAAAATTCGCTGTCAGGAGAAGATTGTTCGTGTCCCCCTCCCAAGTGGAGAACTTTTATCTATACAGGGTGATCGTGGTGGTGTCATGGTGGGCATCATCTCCTTCTTGAAAGCCCAGAAGTGTATTCAAAAAAGCTGTCCAGCCATTCTGGCTAACATATCTGACACTCGAGCTGAAGTTGAAACTAAGATTGAGGACATCCCAGTAGTCTGAGATTTCCCAGATGTATTCCCAGGGGAACTACCTGGACTTCCACCTGTTCGTCAAGTGGAGTTTAAAATTGATCTTGCACCTGGAGCAGCCCCAGTTGCACGCGTACCATACCGCCTAACACCAGGCGAACTTCAAGAACTATCTACCCAACTCCAAGAGCTATTGGATAGGGGTTTCATTAGACCTAGTTCTTTACCATGGTGAGCCCCAGTTTTGTTTGTTAAGAAGAAGGATTGGAGTTTCCGCATGTGTATTGATTATCGGGAGTTGAATAAGGTGACGGTTAAGAATCGCTACCCTTTGCCTCGTATTGATGACTTGTTCGAACAACTACAAGGGTCGAGTTTCTATTCTAAGATTGACTTCAGGTCAGGATACCATCAACTAAGAGTCCGAGAGGAGGATGTGGCCTTAGAGAAACTTTCGAACTCCCTATGGACATTATGAGTTTTTGGTAATGCCATTTGGGCTAACCAATGCACCGGCTGTGTTCATGGATCTTATGAACCGCGTGTGTAAGCCTTATTTGGACAAATTCGTCATAGTGTTCATAGATGAAATATTGATTTATACCAAGAGCAGGGAAGAGCACGAACAACACCTGCAGCTGATCTTGGAACTCTTGAGAAATGAGCAGTTGTATGCGAAAAACTCTAAATGTGACTTCTGGATTCGAGAAGTCCAATTTCTAGGAAACGTGTTTAACGAGGCAGGAATACATGTTGATCCTGCCAAGATTGATGCTATTAAAAAGTGAGAGGCTCCTAAGACTCCTACAGAGGTGTGCCGGTTTCTTGGTCTTGCGGGATACTATCGCAGATTCATTGAGGGATTCTCTAAGATCGCTCAACCCCTCACTGCTTTGACACAGAAGGGGATTACTTACAAGTGGAGAGATGCCCAAGAATATGCTTTTCAATTATTGAAGACAAAGCTTTGCAGTGCACCTATGCTATCACTACTTGAAGGTACAGAGGACTTTGTGGTGTACTGTGATGCGTCTATCCAAGGGTTAGGGTGTGTGCTGATGCAGCGTGATAAGGTGATCTCGTATGCTTCACGTCAATTAAAGGTTCATGAGAAAAATTACACCACCCATGACTTGGAACTAGGAGCAGTGATTTTTGCTCTAAAGATCTGGAGGCATTATCTCTATGGGACGAAGTGTACAATCTTCACTGATCACAAGAGCCTCCAACACATATTCGATCAGAAGGAGCTGAACATACAACAGCATCGATGGGTGGAGCTTCTGAATGATTATGACTGTGCCATCAAATATCATCCAGGGAAAGCTAATGTAGTAGCAGATGCCCTTAGTCGTAAGGAAACGAAACACAAACGGGTGCGAGCTTTACAACTTACCATACATTCTAATCTTCCTGATAATATACGTGAAGCCCAGGGTGAGGCTTTGAAAGAAGAAAACATCAGGCTTGAAACTTTACATGGTGCTGATAAGTACCTAGAACTAAAGACAGATGGTCTTCAATACTTCATGAATCGAGTCTGGATACCACGTTTTGGGGATCTCAGACAACTGGTGCTCAATGAAGCTCATACCTCTCGATATTCGGTACATCCTAGTTCGGACAAGATGTACCAAGATCTCAAAACTCTTTACTGGTGGCCAAACATGAAAGCTGAGATAGCCACTTACGTTAGTAAGTGCTTGACTTGTGCAAAGGTTAAGATTGAATATCATAAACCTTCAGGCTTACTCCAGCAACCAAAAATCCCCATGTGGAAATGGGACGAAATTTCTTTGGACTTAATCACAAAGCTCCCTAGAACACCAACTGGCCATAACATGATTTGGGTTATTGTAGATCGTTTAACCAAATCGACACATTTTCCAGCAATAAAGGAAACCGAATCGCTGGAGAAACTGGCCAATCTCTACATCAAGGAGGCAATCTCTAGGCATGGGGTGCCTACTTCTATCATATCTGATCGCAATGCGCGATTCACTTCTCATTTTTGGACTACTCTCCAAAATGCTTTGGGGACTCGCTTAGATATGGGCACAGCCTATCACCGACAGACAGATAGACAAAGTGAACGTACCATTCAAACACTGGAAGATCTGCTACGAGCGTGCGTGGTGGATTTTGGAAACAGTTGGGATAAACACTTGCCTGTGATTGAATTCTCGTATAACAACAGTTACCACACTTCAATTCAGTGTGTGCCTTTTGAGGAACTTTATGGACGCAAGTGTAGGTCTCCCATCTGCTGGACTGAAGTTGGGGATAGCCAGTTGACAGGTCCAGAACTTGTGTACGATTCTTTTGAGAAGATAGTGCAAATCAGAAACTGGATGGCTGTTGCTCGTGATCGACAGAAAAGCTACGCTGATAAGCGTAGGAAACCATTGGTGTTCCAGATTGGGGACAAGGTACTATTGAAGGTGTCACCTTGGAAGGGTGTGATACGCTTTGGAAAACGGGGGAAGCTGAACCCGCGATACGTTGGACCATTCGAGATTGTTGAAAGGATTGGTCCGGTAGCTTACAAGTTAAACCTGCCTGCTGAACTCAGCGGAGTGCACAATGTATTCCACGTATCAAATCTAAAGAAATGCCTATCGGATACGACACTGGTTGTGCCACTGGAGGAGATCCAGGTGGACGACAAGCTACGGTTTGTGGAAGAATCAGTGGAGATTCTTGAGCAGGGCGTCAAGAAACTCAGGCAGAGCACTATACCTATTGATAAGGTACGATGGAATTCCCGTCTAGGACCGGAATATACGTGAGAGCGCAGAGATCAGATGCGGCTCAAATATCCACACCTCTTTACTGAACCTGAACCCGTGCATAAATCAAACGCTGAACATAAAGCAGCTTGCTCAAAGTGAATTTCGGGGCGAAATTCCTTTCAACTTGGGAATGATGTGACATCCAGGAACCAAGCACACATTATTTTGCAGGCTTTACTGTTTACTTACTAAATTTCAGGATGAAATTCTTTTCAACTTGGGGATGATGTGATACCCCTCAATTTCAGGTTCGCACTTTAACTAAACTCTAGTTACATTCCTTGCATTCTACTTAACTAGGATTAGCTAGATAGGTCACACATTGCACAGTTATTGGTTAATAACTGCACGAAGTGGTAATTCGCGGAATTACCAGACTATATACATGAATAGTGAACCTTGGACGTTGGTGAACGGTGAAATTAGATAATTGTGAGTTAATTTATTGAGATTGATTGCAATTACGTGCTTCTTTGAAACTCTGTGAAACTATGTGCAAACTATATGTGATTACGTGAACTTAAACCGAAAACGTTAATAAAAATCGTAATTGGTGGACCATTAGGATAGTTGGGGTCTTAGCACATGGGATTACACTTATCGAAGAAAAGACACGGTAAAACAAAGCAGGCCACCCGGAGTGGGCCGGGGAGGAGTGAGCAGCCGCTCGCGGGGTCCTGACGCAATGTAACAGACTTAAATCACTATTTAAGCAATCTTAAGCCTCTTGTATCCCTAAACTCAACCCTAATCGCCCCCTACTGCCTAGTTACAAAAATATTAACCCCAAACACCTGCTAAGGCTCAAGAACATCGATCGGGAAGCTTGGAGAGCAATCGGTTGATAGTTTTGAAGTACTTGTGGTATAATATTCAATCCCTTGTGTTTTAATCTTCTTTACTATGTTATTAAAACACCATAACTAAGTTTGTCCAGGTCTGAAATGTTTTCATAAAGATTAAAACTTGAAGTTTATAAAGATTGAATGGGTTAAACATAATCTTATGTGATTAGTAATTAATAGGTTGCATGATATGCATGTTTATGATATTTTAGACCTTTAGGGTTTATGGTTTTGCATGTATTATGAAAGGTTCTAATCATGTTCATGTTAGGCCCTATGAAGGTTTTTTGATGGTTTTTGAGTATCGTTGATTGATTTTATGCATACGTGAGTAGTCTTAATAAGAGTTTATGCATGATTAAAATCTGGACAGAATGATTGGTTCGACTTGTAGGGTCTGTTACGTGACTTAAAAATGTTAGTTTTAATGATTCTTTGCATGGTTGTATTATTCATGGTCTTAGATTTTAATAATTGGAAAAATCATCTAATTTGGACGTCGTTTGATAAGTTTTTGGAATTTTCTTTGATTAAAGGTCATATCAGATTTTCGGATTAATAAACTGGGTCAACTTTAAACAATCATAACCCGAGTTTTAAAAAGAGTTAAGTTATAAAATTTAGAAAGTAGGTCAAATTGGAATAAATTGGCTTTTCCAAGTGGATTCATTCCGTTTGGATAAATACACGATTTTTGGGAATTTTTCTACTAATCTGATCTGTTGTGTGTATTTTCTTGACATAGCTGTGTTGCGTGATTTTTCATAATTTTTGTTCAAGGTTTTATCACAAACTAAAAATATGAACTTGTCCAGTAGACCCCCTAGAATATTTAATAATATTTTGGGAGTCTAATCCCTGGATAAGTATTTTTAATAAATTAGTTTTCACGGCGCATAATCTGTCCTAAAAACGCAGATTGTGTAATGTACGTTTATGTGACTATTTGGAGTCTTATATGGTGTGTATTTGACATGAACTTGAATGGACACTTATATGAGATGCATATGAAGTGTAAAACTGATGATAATCAACATATTCACCAATGGGTCCGTAGGGTTTACTTGTGCATGTAGAATCATTAGGTGTCACTTACACGGTTTTGAACTTCTAAGCATCTTGGACAAACGGGTTATGTGGTGTAATACTGTAATGATATTACACATATACTCACTTAGTGACACATGTAATAGGGAGTCGGTAGCACACCCTACTTTGGAAGTTTGGATTAATTGCTTGCATACTAAGGTGAGTTCACTACTTTTTCTCAAAAGCATGCGTCTCGGGTAGGAGACAACTTTGGTAAATGTTTTCTGTTGGGTCTGCTGACCTGGAGAAGAACAGATGATTAGAAAGCCAAAATATGCTAACAGTTTGATCCTTTGAATAAACAGTCTTTACAACTTACTTCTCCCAAAAGACTGCTAACCCTAACAACTGTTCTATCCAAACAACTACTTAACAACTGCTGATACAAAGAACTGCTGAATAAACAACTGATGAAGAACAACTGCTGACCAAAGGTCTGATGAAGAACAACTGCTGATTCAAGTACTGAAGACCAAAGCACTGCTGGAACCAACAACACTTAGGCTCCGGCAGTGGATACAAGACCATCAGAGTTTTCCTACGACAGCTGTTTAATATCAGGGCTTTCAATGTAACAGTAGTTTGTAATAGGCAGATGTTTATGTTTGTTATTCTGTTAGAGGTCACTGTCTTAGGTGACGTCAGCTTAGGTCATCAGTGCTTTGAGTCTGTCTATAAATAGAACAGTGCTTGTACTGTTCTATTGCATCACACACACAAACATTCTCTCAGACAAACACTGTGTGATCAGGCTGAGGGGGAGTAATTGTACGATTGTAATCTTTTAGATAAATGAAAGCTTTCGATCTGAAAACATTTACTCTCTTGTTTTGATTAACAGTTTATTATTCCGCTGCACTTTCATTCTATTTTCATTTCATTATTACCATATTTAGTTAAACAATCAAAACAATCAAACTCAGATCCTAACAATTGGTATCAGAGCTTGGTCAATTAAATTCGATCTAACAAATCAATTTAATAATCAGCTCACAATTATTGATATCGTTTTTCTGTTGGATTGAAAACAGAGTAATAGTTTAATTTCGTTTCAACCGTTTTTAAACAGACTTTGTTTTTTGAAAAATCAGAGAATGGCTTCAATCAATCACGATCCACATAACACTGGCACGAACAACAAGCCACCGATGCTTGTCAGATCTGAAAACAATATCTGGCAACGTCGGATGAGCCATGTTCTAGCTCAACAAAACACTGGGTGTTGGAAGTCGGTTATCTTCCGACCACATGTTCCGACTGTGCCGAGTACTGAAGATCCCAAGGTGTTTGAGCCAAAGAAACTTGAAAACTACTCCGACCAGCATTTTCAGAAAATTGAGTTAGATGCTAAGGCCTTCAGTATTGTGGCCATGGCTCTACCAAATGATATATATGCTGGGTTGTTACACTGTAACAGTACAAAGCAGTTGTGGGATGCACTGAAAGAACAGTTTGGTGGGACTGAGGAGGTTATTGAAAATAATCGTGAAATACTTAACCAACAATATGAAACATTCAGTCATGTCAAAGGAGAGTCATTAACTCAACAATTTGAGAGGTTTAATTGCTTAATTAGTGAACTAAAATTGGTTGGTCTTACCTACCCTCATTCAACCTTGAACCATAGGTTTTTAAGATCATTACCAGACAAATGGGACACTATTGCTATTGTGATGAGAAACTCAATTGGATTTAAAGACCTATCACTGACCCAGCTTTATGGTAAGCTCTTGACCTATGAGAGAGAGCTTAACCAGAAAAAGAAGCTCCAGGACTCTGGAAAAGTGTCTGATGACTATGTATTTGGGAATACAGCACTTTTGGGTCATGATGAGGTGCCTGGAAACACAAAGGATCAGAGTTATGATCATTTCATTGACATAACTTCAGGTTTTAACTCAGGTTTTAACTCTGATTCTTATTCACCAAACTATGCTTTCACAGCAAGTGGTGGTGATATCCAGGCATCTGACAATATATCCTTTGAGTATGATGACCTGAAATACTTTGACCCTGATGATTTGGAGTAAATGGACATTATGCACCAATTGGCCCTTCTCAGTGTAAGAACTAATAATTTTTACAAGAAAACTGGGAGAAGGTTTCCAGGGTTAACTGGCAGATCTAAGGTTGGGTTGGATAAATCAAAGATAAAGTGTTACAAATGTCATAGGTTTGGTCATTTTGCTAGGGAGTGTAGGGGTCAACATGGTACACCTATGATAACCTATCCAAATCAAAGACCACAGACCAACACTTATCAGAATTCCTATAATGCCCCTGGACCAAATGTGCAAAACACTGCTCATTTTGCACAGTCCTCAAACACTGTTCCTGTCCAGTATGTCCAAACCACTGTTCCTCAGATCCACTATGTGCAAACACCTGTTGCTCAAGCACCTGTGCAAACGACTGTTGCTTCATCCTCTGCCCCTGCAGAGACCAGTCAACAGAGCTTCTTTACACAAGGCTTTGTTGATTGGAGCTGCCAAAGCTGAAAATGAACCAGAAAATTTTTGTTTCATGGCCATGGTGGATGAGATTGAATCTGAGGAGGTGGTAATTGAATCTGATGTTGTGACTGATGATGTTGTTAGTGAAGTTGTTACAGGTGAAAAACCTGAAGCAGAGGTTGTGAATCTCACAGATCCCTGGGGTGCATCTGATGACTGTGAGTGCAAGTGTGATTGTGCATTGATGGCTGCTGCTAAGGTATCTCCTCAAATTCTTAAAGAGTTGTGTTCTGACAAATGTGTAATAGCATTTGCTAACATCAAAGAGGTGAATGAAAACCTTAGAAAGAAAATTTTGGATGATGAAGTTAAATTTGAAAAACTTACAAAAGATTTAAAAACAAGTTTAACTGCAAAAGAATCTGAAATAAGCAGCTTAAAACATGAAGCAACCATAACCAAAGACCAGCTCCAAACTATGATAGCAAAATATCAAAGTTGTAAAAGTGAGCTTGAGTCCACCCAAGTTGAATGTGAGAAATGGGTGGAATCATGTAGAGGTTTTGAAATGTTACTTAACAAACAAACTAAAAGTCATGTGAAGTTTGGCTTTGGTTTTGAAACCACTGCTCCAGCTTTTGAAAACACTGATAAAAAGAGTCTAAAGTCTGTTGAGGTAATACCAACAAACCTGCAGGGTCAAGAGATTAAAATCACTAAACCAAATGGTAAGAAAATTGTTCTTGAAAAACCAGAAGGTTCCTCATCTTTTACTGAACTTGAAAAGTATGAATTTAAACCTACTTGGTCTGATGAGTGTGATACTCTTGAGAATTTCAAACCTGTTGATTTTAAAACACCTGAGGGAAAGACAGCTCCTCAGGCAAAGGTCATTCCCTTGACTAAAGTCATTCCCCTGAAAAATCTTCCAGCAGATGCTCAAACATCTGCTGAAAAGAAGGCTGAAAAGGGGAAGAAGAAAGAAAAGACTGTCAACTTGTTCTGTGATTTCTGTGAAAAGAAGAATCATGTCACCAAAAACTGTTTTCTTTTAAAAGCATATGACATTAACAAAGGAACAAGTGAATGTGATTCCAAAGCCACATGTTCAATATGTGGGAAAAAGAATCACAAGACCAAAGAGTGCTTGTATCTCAAAAATTTTGATGTTAAAATACAAGAATACAAAGCTAAAACTCTTGCAAACCCTGTGGTTAGTACTTCAAAAGGAAAGCCCAAACAGACCTTCACCCCTGTCCAAACATCTGTTACAAAAAGGCTTGAAACATCTGCTTCTAGAGATGTCCAAGTAACAGATGCTCCACCCACAAGCAAATACCCAAGAGGTTATGGTCAACCTCCATGTCACAGTCTGCCACATGTTTATGAGGAGCCAAAAAGACCCTCTAAACCAAGAGTGAACAGAAATCCATATGGGTATTATCATCTGTCAGGAAGTGATCAAACAACTGCTGCACCAAGTGTTGACATTCAAGCACTAGCAAATGGTCAGCAGCAGTTGTTGAACTTAATTCAGAAATTGGTCCAAACCACTGATCACCTTCCAAAGCTTGAGTCTGAAAGGTCTGAGGACCCATCCAAAGCCAAACTGGCTTTGGACACTCACCAAAACTAATCATTTACTGATGTGCAGGGAGCTTCTACTTGTTTAGATAGTCTTTGGTATGTAGATAGTGGAGGCTCCAGGCACATGACAGGATGTAGAGCCCTTCTTCTGGACTTCTTGGCTCATGGAGGGGGTGATATATCCTTTGGTAATGATTCAAAAGGTAAGGTGTTGGGTTCAGGGACTGTACAAGCAGGAAAACTCAAGTTTGAAAATGTCAATCTTATTGATAATCTCAAGTTTAATCTTCTGAGTGTTTCACAAATGAGTGACAAAGGTTATGGCTCATTTTTCACAAAGAAAACTTGTAAGATTATTGGGCCAGAAGTGGTGAAAAAGATTGATACCATTATTGCTGAGAGCAAAGCACAACTTGTTGCTCATAGAAGTGACAATGTGTATGTTGTTGATATGTTAAAGGACAATCCTATGGCAAATGTCTGTCTATTTTCTGCTGCCTCCACTAAGGAGACAGAATTGTGGCATAGGAGATTGGGTCACACCAACCTTAATACTATCAACACACTCTCCAAACAAAGCCTTGTCAGAGGTTTACCATCAAAAGAATTTAAATGTGATGAGAATTGTGTTTCTTGTTTAAAAGGGAAACAACATAAAAGCTCTTACAAATCCATTGAAGAGTCCAAAACCAGTCAGTGTTTACAATTGTTGCACATGGACTTGTTTGGCCCTGTTAAAATCATGAGTCTAAGAAGAAAAAGATTTTGTCTTGTCATAGTTGATGATTTTTCTAGGTTTACATGGACTTACTTCCTACATTCTAAGGATGAGACTGCAGGTATATTGAAGGACTTTGTCAAAAGGGATTGTGAGGCAATGGAACAGAGTTTAAAAATAAGGAGTTGGATGACTTCTGTGTGTCAAAAGGGATTGTGAGGCAGTACAGCATCCCAAGAACACCAGAACAAAATGGGGTGGTTGAGAGGAAAAATAGAACTCTTATAGAAGCTGCAAGAACCATGCTAGCTGATTCTGGTTTACCATTGTCCTTTTGGGCAGAGGCTATAAACACTGCTTGCTATGTTCAAAACAGAGTTTTGATCAACCCCAGACATCAAAAAACTGCTTATGAAATTTTGTTCAAAATCAAACCATTAATTTCATTCTTCAAAATCTTTGGCTGCCCATATTTCATTTTAAATCTCAAAGATTCCATTTCAAAATTTGCAGCCAAAGTAGATTGTGGTTATTTTCTGGGATATTCTTCTACTGCTAAGGCCTATAAAGTGTTTAACACAAGGACTAAGACAATAGAAGAAACTCTGAATGTAAAGATCAATGAACTTTCATCTCTTAAAATCCCTGCAAACCCTGCTGAACTATTTGATTTAGATAAATTCAAATTTGAAGATATCACTGTTAAAGCTAACAATGCAGGTATTCCACAGTCTCCACAACAAGATTACAAAACAGATGTTGTGATCCCCAGTCACTACAAAGTCTATTATGCCTCAGAGGAAGCAGCTGTTCAAAACAATTGTCAAAACTCTGCCACAGCTGTGTCAACCACTGTTGGCCAGTCTTATCCTCAAACCACTGCTTCACCCCTCACAACCACTGACCTATCATCTGTTGACAAAAGTCAATCATCTGTTGACAAAAGTCAGTCAAATTTCACACCACTTGGACCCATCCCTCCATTACCATTCCAAACATCTGATGGCACTACAGAAGTACCAATAGATGTTACACCAACAGAGTCACCAAACCTCTGTCCATCACCTCAAAATGCCATTGTTCCATATCAGGGAGATCTTATTTACTTAAGAGCTCATCCACCAGACCAGATCATTGGCAACATCAGAGAGGGTGTGCTCACAAGAAGCCAATCCTCAAATATCTGTCTTTTTGCAGGCTTCTTATCCCTCACACAACCTGTCAAGTACCAAGAGGCACTGAAAGACAACAGTTGGGTAGAGGCCATGCAAGAAGAACTCCTTCAATTCAAAAGACAACAAGTATGGGAGCTTGTACCACTTCCTAAGGATGTTTGTCCTATAGGAACAAAGTGGGTCTTCAAAAACAAGACTGATGAAAGGGGTATTGTTGTCAAGAATAAAGCCAGGCTTGTGGTTCAAAGCTTCAGACAAGAAGAAGGAATAGATTATGATGAGACTTTTGCTCCTGTAGTAAGACTAGAAGCCATCAGACTCTTTTTAGCCTTTGCTGTCAACCACAAACATAAAGGTGTATCAGATGGACATCAAATGTGCTTTCCTTTATGGCAAAATTCAGGAGGAGGTCTATGTATGTCAGCCACCTGGTTTTGAAGACACAATCCATCCTGACTATGTCTACAAGCTCAACAAAGCTTTGTATGGACTCAAACAAGCACCAAGGGCCTGGTATGAAACTCTTTCCACATTTCTCTTATCCATTGGCTTCACAAGAAGTAAAATTGACAAAACTTTATTTCTTAAATGGAAAGGGAAACACTTAATGATTGTTCAAATATATGTGGATGACATCATTTTTGGATCCACATGTAACCAAATGTGTGAAGAGTTCAGAAAACTCATGACAGCAGAGTTTGAGATGAGTGCCATGGGTGAGCTTCAGTGTTTCCTTGGTCTTCAAGTGAAACAACTGCAAAATAGCACATTCATTCACCAAAACAAATATGTAAAGAATTTATTAACCAGATTTGAGATGAATGATTGTAAGCCATGTAGTACACCCATGAGTACAGTCAAGCTGCTCACTATTGATGACAAGGATGAACTGGTTGATCAAACACATTATAGATGTATGATTGGGTCTTTATTGTACCTAACTGCATCTAGGCCAGACATCATGTTTGCTACCTGTGTCTGTGCCAGATCCCAGGCTTCACCTTATTGCTGTGAAAAGGATATTCAGATACCTCAAAGGTGCTCCCACACTTGGTATCCGGTATCCTACTAATGGAAACATTGAGCTTTCAGGTTATTCAGATAGTGACTTTGCTGGCTGTCACACCACAAGAAAATCCACTTCAGGAGGGTGCCAATTTCTAGGGAATGCCTTAGTCTCCTGGCAAAGCAAAAAGCAGGAAGCTGTTTCAACCTCAACAGTTGAAGCTGAATACATTGCTGCTGCAAGCTGTACAGCCCAACTCATGTGGCTTCAAAATCAACTACTGGATTTTGGGATAACTGCACTTCGGACTCCACTCATGTTGGACAGTCAAGCTGCTGAAAATATCATCAAGAATCCAGTCTCTCATTCCACTACCAAACACATTGACATAAGACATCATTTTGTCAGGGACAGCTATGAAAAAGGTTTGATTTCCTTACACCATGTTCCAACAGAGGATCAGTTGGCAGATGTGTTAACAAAAGCCTTAGACACATCTACCTTTACAAATCTGATTTCCAGAATTGGTATGTTAAACATGGATTAAACAAATAACTTTTTCAATAAATCATAATAAAATGTTTCAGAAAATCAAATTTCTTAAAAATAGCTGTTTGGTTGAAAAATCTGTTTATAACATCTGATCAGATAAAACAACCACTGTTTCATTCATATCCACTGTTGGTTGAAAAATCTGTTTCAAAACATCTGATCAGATAAAACAACTGTTAGTTGAAAAATCTGTTTCAGAACATCTGTTCAGATAAAACAACTGTCTCCTTATATATACATACTATATCTATAAAAAAAACAGTTGGATCCATCAGCTGTTTGTATCAGTTGTTTGCCAAAAACAGTTGTTCTCCACCAGATGTTTCATCCATCAGATGATTGCCACATCTGCTCATATAAGCAGAGGTTTGGCCACATCAGCGGTTTCATTGAGCCTATAAAAACCCTGTTTTACCACAACAGACGTTACACTGTCTCATTGTATTAAAAATACTGAAAACCGCCTTCCTCATTCTCAAACCCTCCATCAATCTTCAATCATCTTCACCTTCGAAATCCATTACAATGGATCTTCAAGCCAAAGCTACACACAATTGTCTCCCCTATCTGATTAAAACAGATGACAACGCTTCATTTCATTCCACCATCGACATTTTTCTAAACTCCAAATACTTACCCATCCTAACCGCTAACGCCCCCATTTATCTTGATACTCTCCAAGAATTTTGGTTGAATGCTGAGTTTCTACTCCAAGACAAAAAGCCTACTTCCATTATTTCCAAAATTGGAGAAACCAGTATCGTCATTACCCCTGAAACCATATCCAGAACCTTCACACTGAATGACCTGGCAGGTAAGGACTCCTTTACTAAAACAGAGCTTCACACTGAGTTCCAAGAAAGAGGGTATGATGGTCAGATGACTGGATCAACTCTTTTCAAAAAGTTTTTCCCTCCAGTCATGAAATTTTTCTTCCATACTCTTCTTCTATGTGTCTCTGCTAAGTCCACATCTTTTAATGAAATTCCATTAAGGATGCAATATCTGGGTTATGCTATGTTATCAAACTCTGACTTCAATCTTTCCCAGGGATTGTTCATGGACTTGGTATCAAATGTGAAAGCAGTCAAGTCTGGGTCAAACAATGCTTTTCTTATTTACCCAAGAATTCTTAGTGTAATCTTACAAAAAGTCTTACCTGAAAAAGTTTTCAAAAAGGGTGCTGCAATGCAAATGAAAAGCTTAACTGATGAAACTTTCACTAGAATGCTGGGTGGAAGCACCCAAGAAAAAGTGTCTAAAGTGTCAAAAGTTTCTAAAACACAAACAAAGAGGACAAAGACAACAACTGTTGTCAAAACCTCTGTTGTTGAGCCCACTGCTCCTGGTGATCATGGCACTACATCCAGTGCTGTGAAACCCACACCAGCCACTTCCAAAAAGAAACATCCATCCACAAAAACCACCACTCAACCACAAATGAGGCTTCTGGATGTTGAGGTACCAGAAGAAACCTCTGTTGCACAACAAAAGCAACCTGCAACCACTGTTGTTACTTCCTCACAACAGTTGGACATACCTCCACCTGACCAAACTCCTCATGAATCCTCTCAAAAGGATCATGTTGTAAGCCAAGGGGACACACATCATGATACATTTGAGTCACTTGACCAAATGTTCACAAGCCCCTCTCCCAGGGCTAATTCTCTTGTTACTCCTCCACCCTCACCATCACATCATGTCCCACAAACCATGCAACCTCTGTTTGAAGCAATTGCCAAATCTCAGGAAGATCCCAGTTCCTCTCTTCCACCTGTCACTGAGAGTATACTCCAACAAGTGACTGGTCCTGAGAATATACAATCTGCTAGCCCACAAACAGAAGAGGAGGTTACACCACCTGAGTTCAATGAAACTCTAGGTGAGTTTTCAAGTGGAGCAGCCACTACTGATGTAGAGACCACTATCTCACATCAGGACAGTGATTATATAGCTAAGACTCCCTTGAAGGCAACAACTGTTGAAGCCACTATAGTGTCTCCAAAAACAGTTGGAAGTCCCCAGTACCAAGAAAAAGGGGCATCTGATTCACCTATTAGGACTGAATCAGGTAGAACTACCACTGGTAGGGACTCAGATGATCCTATTAACTTAGGAGATGGGTCAAAATACCAAGAATTGACGGACAGAGTTTCTGTAATTGAAACCTCTGTAGCTGATATAGCCAGTGAGTTATGGAAATCAGTTTCCCCCATCATCATAGCTCACAGAAAACTGGCTGATCAGACACATGAGACTTACATGGCTGAGATCAGGAATATGGTAGATGCAAGGTACAAAGATACCCATGCTGATATTAAAGCCATCAAGGACCACCTGCTGAAGTCTACTGGCTCTGCCCCTACCACCATCCTCAAGGATGAAAATGATGATGCTTTCACGGCTGATGATGCCAAAAATGGGCAGAGTGGCAGAGATAGGCTACCAAAACTAGATCCTTTTGGTTGTCCTCCTTCTCAAAAAGGTCAAGCCAAGTCTGCCAAGAAACCAGAGTCTACCAAATCAGCTCCACAACAACAACAACAAGCAACACCAACAGCACCACAACAACAACAACAACAACAAGCAACACCAACAGCACCACAACAAACCACTGAGAAGAATAAAGCAGTAGATGACTCTGCAAATATAGAAG
Source organism: Ambrosia trifida (assembly GCA_028751855.1). Classification (NCBI taxonomy): domain Eukaryota; kingdom Viridiplantae; phylum Streptophyta; class Magnoliopsida; order Asterales; family Asteraceae; genus Ambrosia; species Ambrosia trifida. Next base: position 91,746,822 of record CM054122.1, on the reverse strand, counting down.
CTGAAAAGGCTGCTCAAGAAAAACAGAAAAGAGCTGACACCTTGGAAGTTAAAGCAGAATCATTAATTGAACTCAAGAAGAAACAACAGCTGGAAACTGAAGATGTGGGATCCTCTAAAAGGATGAAAAGGCCTGCTAAGCATGTTAGAAAACCACCATCTAAGTTAAACACCTCTGTTGACAAAACCACTGCTACTGAAACCACTGCCACCCAAAACACTGAAACTACCCAAACCACTGTACCCAAACCAACATACACACCTGAACAAACAACCACCAAACCTACATCACCAACTAAAACCCCAACATCTGCTGGTTCTACTAAAAGGCCAACAGATGTTAATCCAGCCACTGCTACCAAATCACCATCACCCAAAATCATGTACACAAGGAAGAGAAAATCAACCTTTGTTGTACATGATGAAAACATACACACATCACCAAACACCATCTCAACTGCACAATCCACTCCTCCTATCACAGCTATTCCAATCACATCATTCTCACCACACACATCCAAGTTCAGATCCCATAGACCACCACCAACCATTACACCATTGGTTGTTCAGTATCCCCTTGAACTTGATCTACTCAAGGGGGAATTACAATCCTTCTACAATACTGAACAACCATCAGAAAGATACTTCCCATCTCTCCCAAACTTCCCTGTTCCCCTCAACATTGATACTTATCTGAAATACAAGGGTGAACAGGTGGATGCCATCATTAGGGAGAAATGCAAAGGGAAGGATGACAGGACTGCTCAGGGCATCCATTCAGCAGAGCTTAGCAAACTCAGAAGGATTGAGGATTTTGCTAAGACCTTGAGCAACTCCATGTCCTCCATGCCTCTCAGTAGTGACTTGGAAAAGGAGGTGAGGGATTCTCTTCTTGAACAGATTATGGCAACCAAGCCTTACAAAGCAACCAAGAAGCAGTTCAATGGTTGGACCACACATGCTTTGAGAGAAGAGCTACTCAGAATTGAAGAAATGGCCAAAGACCCCAAGGCTAAAGTCTCTACTCCTAATTTTGGCAAAGGCAGAGACCCAGTCAGAGCCTTAAAGTTTAAAAGGATAAGGCAAGAGATAGTAGCTGCCAACTATGGGGAGATGAGGTCAGTTTCCAGATGGTCTGAGCTAAGGTTGGTTGAAACATACAAAAGTCTGGAAGAAAATAGGAAGAAGGATCCCAGCCTACCAAGAAAACCAATTTACACTGATGAGCCAATGATGAAGAGACCCCAACAGACCTTTACCTTGGACAGCTTACTTGACACCTCTGACCTAACAACTGCTGCAAGAAGACAGTTCAAGAAACAGAAGGAAATGTCAGAGGAAGATCAAAGAAAGTTTGTTGATACATTCATCAAGGAAGGGCTCTTCAATCAAGTCCATTTCTTCTCTGATCCTACAACAGAGAAGCTTAGAGAACTCATTGGAAGACCACCTTCACCCAACTCATCAAGAATAAAACTTCAGCTCAGCAAATCCACTGACTCAAAAATTCTAAAGTGGAAAGTCAACAACGACAACCATGAATTGACATTGCTCAGGTCAGATGGAAGGGTTCAGAAGATCAACATGGATGATGCTTACAGCCTATGTGCAGAAGATCACCAAACATTGCTAAATCTGGACCTAGAAAGAGATGAAGAAGACTTGTTTGCTCTGAACTTTGAATTACAATTCAAAGGTCAAATCAGAGAATGTGTGATGAGAAATAAAGATCAATAAATAAAGCTGAGTTTTGGCATCATCTGTTCTAGGGGGAGATTGTTGGGTCTGCTGACCTGGAGAAGAACAGATGATTAGAAAGCCAAAATATGCTAACAGTTTGATCCTTTGAATAAACAGTCTTTACAACTTACTTCTCCCAAAAGACTGCTGACCCTAACAACTGTTCTATCCAAACAACTGCTTAACAACTGCTGATACAAAGAACTGCTGAATAAACAACTGATGAAGAACAACTGCTGACCAAAGGTCTGATGAAGAACAACTGCTGATTCAAGTACTGAAGACCAAAGCACTGCTGGAACCAACAGCACTTAGGCTCCAGCAGTGGATACAAGACCATCAGAGTTTTCCTACGACAGCTGTTTAATATCAGTGCTTTCAATGTAACAGTAGTTTGTAATAGGCATATGTTTCTGTTTGTTATTCTGTTAGAGGTCACTGTCTTAGGTGACGTCAGCTTAGGTCATCAGTGCTTTGAGTCTGTCTATAAATAGAACAGTGCTTGTACTGTTCTATTGCATCACACACACAAATATTCTCTCAGACAAACACTGTGTGATCAGGCTGAGGGGGAGTAATTGTACGATTGTAATCTTTTAGATAAATGAAAGCTTTCGATCTGCAAACATTTACTCTCTTGTTTTGATTAACAGTTTATTATTCCGCTGCACTTTCATTCTATTTTCATTTCATTATTACCATATTTAGTTAAACAATCAAAACAATCAAACTCAGATCCTAACATTTTCTAGTCCGGTTCGGGACTACTCAGGTTTTGACTCCTTGTGTGGGTTCGACAATGACTCCTTGTGTGGGTCCGACAATGACTCCTTGTGTGGGTGTGATAATGACTCCTTGTGAGGGTCCGACATGATTCCTTGTGTGGGTCACGCTTTTATCATTTTAAAACTTTAACGGTCCTTTGTGAACTAAACACACTCCATCATTTAAAGTCCTTAATTATTATTGGGTTAATCGCTAGGAGCGAATGGGGTATTAGTTGATAGCGCTATTAGGTTGTGCAGCAACCTCATGTTTGCGGTGCTGGGAGCATGGACATGAACTTCTGACCACATCTTTTCTACTAGTGTTTATAGACACTAGTACTAAGGCAGCTTAACGTATGTTAACACATTACTGAAGGTTCCCAATAATCACATGTTTAGTTACAATGAGTGGGCTAGCTACCCCTGACATGCTTATACTGATGACACTTGAACATTTGGGTTTTGACTACTTTATACTTGTTATCCAAACTGTGAACTCACTGACTTTATGTTGACACACGTTAGCATGCTTTTGCAGGTAATTAGGTATGGAGTACGAGTAGGGCATGCATCATGTAGCGTCATGGGGAACACTTAAACTACTTTTGAATATTTAACTATTTGCTTTTGGTTTTAGGCGCGGTGTTTTGCGCATACTATTACTTAACTGTTTTACTATTTCGCTTCCGCTATTACTTAATTGGTTTGGTTAACTTTTAAACTTGGATTTAAAATAACGATCTAAATGGTTTGGGCATTTAGAATCGTTCATGTGACTTATGGCTATGGGATCCTGGTTTGTCATGCGCCTCGCGGTATAAACCCCGCATTGAAAATTTGAGGGTGTGACAATGTGTTAGAGTTTTAATTGTTTTTTTAAAGCATGTAATGACATGGCATGCCACATGAGACTCTCAAAGGGGAGAATGGCTATATGAGTGCCATGTATGATTTAGCCCTTTGGAATATATATATATATATATATATATATATATATATATATATATATATATATATATATATATATATATATATATTAGAGCACTCACAACAAGTCATTTAAAAGTTACCTTGTTTTTTAAATTCAAAGTAAAAGTATTAAAATTATCTTATTTTTCTCCTCTATTAGCCTCTCAAATCTCCATCTTCTTCTCTTTATGAGCTTTAATTTTAATGGATAGGCTATGTTCTCTACTAATCAAAAAAACATTTTCCTCTTTTACAGGTTCGCATTGAGCTAATTGGTCTTTGTACTGATTTATAGATTGACTATAGATTGAGGATTCAATTATACATTCTACCTCTTGTTATCAAGTTCGGCACAACAAGATCGGCCGTGAGTGCTCTCTTTCTCTTCAGTCTTTTCTTCAACAATTTATGCCACAAAACTCCTCCAAATACTCACTCCAGTCGTAAGAACCAACTTGCTGAGTTGCTACTAGAGCTCTAGATCCACTGCTGTTAGAACTCTGATTATTTGCTCATGATGAAGATGGTGGAAATGGGTAGATCTGTTTGGTATTAATCTGATTGTTTCCAGATTTTGCTCTTTGACACTCTCTTGTAAAATGCCCAAAATTATTATAGTTGTAGCATTTAACATCGGACTTGTCAAAACATGCTTTACCTCCAACAAATTTCCTACATGCTCTTCGTCACACCACGCCAATGGCGGAAACAGTGGCACAACGCTCGAATGCATATCAAAGGCAAAATTAACATAAACCATATTTTATTAGAAAAGATCATTTCATTAAGATGTCGAAAATCAGTACCTTGTCTCAATCGTTACACAAAACAACAACATAGAGTTCAAATATTAGGGTTTCCCATCTATATCCCAACCCAATGGTAAATATAGGTGAAACCCCTTACAAGAGTCCGACATCCCACATTCCACCGTACAGGCCACACATCTATTCAGCAATTAGTTACCTGAAAGATATGTTTAAAAAGACGTCAATATATAAAATATTGGTGAGTTCACAGGTTTTAGTTCCATAATACAAAACATTTCAACAACAACAACATGTGTGGAACAAACACAAGCAGTGGCCATTGTAAGGACTGGCTAACTCCTACAAAACTATGACAAGCAATTCCTTGAGCCCATAACCAAACCAAGACACGCAATGCCTCGCGAGTAGTTGTTTCTCGGAATATAACAACTTAGTTTAGAATACATGCACCCCTGGTATACACAGTTACATAATCGACGCTATCGATTAGGTGTGGGCCTTGTCAGGCACCAATAGTACTATCCAAATATTCCTTCGGTTTTCGATTTCACACACACACACACACATGAATAAATGGGTACAGTAACGAGTACTCACCCCGAGTGGTGTACAACAAACCCAAGTACTCATCATGCCACTTAACATATTTTCACATTTAACATGTTGACAAAACATATCTTTCCCTCAAAACAAAAACAGTAAAAAATGGTCTTGAACTTCACCTTAATAGTAATGTGCACGCAGCAATAGAGAATAGCTATAGTCCACAGTCAAACACCTACAAGTGTTCTAGTCATATAAGACACTATGCCCTTAGTACGTGTTTTACCAGCAAGTTATACTCCCAACACCACTATTTACGTACAATTCCCCATTTAATTAAAACACATGTCATAGGTCCATTGGTGATGGATTACCCCCGTTATAAGTTTCACATAACTTATATTTTAATAACCGTTATTTTCAAAGTTAGTTACGTTCGTCGCCACGAACCAAGATCATTTTTCGATTTAACCACGTCATGATCTTGTTATTCAATATATATTTACAATATATATTTACTAACTTGAAATAACATTGTCTCCTACTCGACTCACTTTACCGTATAATTATTTTCCCATTAAATAATTATACTAGGATCTTGCCAATCGAGATTTCATTTTCAATATTCGACTCGACTCACTTTACCGTATATTTATTTTCCCATTAAATAAATTTACTAGGACCTTGTTGATTCGAGGCTTCATTTCACACAGTTAAATTTTCATACTTAATTTTCATTTAAACATATAATCTTTAGAGATTTTTTACATTAATTCTCCCACGAATAATTTCCAACACTTAGGAAAGTGTTGTATACATTTTTCACCCATAATTATTCTTATATATATTTGTCCATAAATATATATTTCGCATTCACATTCACCCTTAGAATAATTACTCACATTCGACGCAATAACATATATACGTATCTTGTAGGAAGTTATACAATATATACTTTTTTTTAACGGCAAATTACTTTTCATTCATCACCCAAAATACACAATACATTGTACAAGTGAGAAACTAATAGAATGTAAGACACCCGATAAATCATCCAAAATATACAACTATTACATCGTATATTTTCTACCCGTATCTCATACCCTCGATATTCCCCACCCCCTACACCACTTCATCTCCTTCAATCTTGACTTGGGCTTCTCATACGCCTAAACCACTTCCTAGAAATTGTCACGCCATTTTAACCCACTCCCCCCATTGATCCAAAAAAATAAATTTGTCCTTTCTTAATAGCCTCTGATAAGCCCGCCTCATTAGGTTGCTCATTCGGCACATGTGTTTCATTCTTCCAAGCATGACTAAGTGATTGCGCGTATCCTGCCCGTTGTAATTTTTGGTCCGTTATATCTTGCCCGTTGTAATTTTCTTGTTCCCAACAATTTTCATTATTATCCACTGTAATTTCTTGGTCCCCACAATTCACCTTATTCTCCGCGTAAAGGTTAGTCCCCTCTATGACCCCACACTCATTAACCACACAACTTGAATCTCTCACCTTAATAATTTCTGACTCACCCCCTATTGCCTGTTTATCTTCTCCATGTAGACTACTGATAGGTTCAAACCCCACACCACAACCAAAGTTCATCGGTGCTGTAGAGACGTTATTATCCGCCGACTGTTCTTCAATTGACGTGTTCACCACCGGGGTTACAACATTATCGGCCCTGGAATCCCGACTGCAAGAATCAACTTCATTTTATATACCAACAATCGCCGTTTCACGCCTAACAAAATCTGGGGTCCAGCATGTTGCACCTTCTGAAATCCAACAGATTATTATCGAACCTTTCCATTTGATCGTACACTCCTCCCTGATCCTCCTACCGTGATCTACCACCACTCCCACATAAACACTAGTTAGATCTGGTTCGATGACACCTTCATCTGCTTCTAAAACAACCAATCCAAACTGTTCACCTATCTTCATGGCATGCTCGAAACATCTCAAGTTAATCGGAAGCCCCATAATTCTCAACCATACCAACCTTTGGAAACCCATCCTTTGGCCATTCCATTGAAAAAGTTCAACAAACCACTTAGACCACCATTCCCGTTTTGCCAAGAACATTTTGGCTTTTTCCGGCGACGAAAATGTTAATAGGACTCGCATGCCCCCCAAGTACCTAATTTCTATTCTCGTGTTTTTAATACCATCAAGATTATTCTCCATTTCCTCAAGACTCTTAAAACTATTTGCATTTCCGACAAGAGACTTACCAATCCATGAAGCAGTTAGCTCCGACTCCACACCTTCCCATTCTACCACATTGCCACCACTCCCCTGACAATACTTAACCCCATTTAGTGTATCCCGATATGAGACCGCACTGCTACCACTTCCAGTCGCTACATTCACTTGAATGGGTTCCTCCACTCTTATGTCCTTCCCTTTATCATTGACCAGAGGCGGACGTACTTGAGGCGCTTGTTCCTGCCTATGATTCTTCTTCGAGTGTGTGTCTTTGCCAAACCTTGCTACCTTAGCAAATGTTTTCCTCCCAACGAATCTCACACTATTAAGCGCCTTTACCATTTTTTCAGTATTTTTAACATTTGTAAATCTGACAAATGCAAAAACATTCCCAAATTTATCTCTTTTTCTTGCAATATATGCATCCACAAGTTGACCACACCTACCGTATTCTTCTTTCAGCCCTTCAACCGGTAGTTCGCCGGATATTTGAGATGAAGAATGTAATGGCCTCCTGAAAGTCACCGCCACCGGACTTCTCCGGTGGGATCTCGCCCTCCTCGAGCTCTGCCATTCCTATTAATGGTCTAATATTCTTGGATTAGAGCTCATTGATGCCGGCGGTTATGTTGGAGTTGGACTTGGTGGAGAGTTTTTTGCCAAATAGTGCTTATAATCATTTGTTACCAATACTTTCTCACAAATCATTTGTTATACAATATATACTTATCCGTCTGATTCACATTTTTGTCCGATAAGTCGTCATTCTATAATACGTCCATATCCGATTATTCAAACTTGTATATTTTACGCATGTCGAACAATATAAGTTACACATATATATTTTGTATGAATAATTACTTCGTGTCGTAATATTATTTTTCCTACTTCACCGAAATATATATTTAATTATTTTTCTTAAATTTCTACAACTTTAATTTCTACACATTTTAATTTGGAAATTTGAAAAATAACTTTTGTATTTTCAAAACCAAAACTTGGTTACTTTTAACATAAAATGCTCCAACATTTTTATATTCCCATAGATATAAAAAGTACATTTTTATACAACTTTTACCAAGTCTTTAAATGACCAATTTTTATAATAAAAACCTAAGTTTTTATTTTGATCAACATCTTTGGTAATTTACATTTTTATAAAATCCTATTTTATAAAAATACATGTTATACGAAAATATATTTTTTCTAAGTCTTATGCATATTTCCATAAAAAAAAAACCTTGGAAAATTACAATTTTTCATTTTAAGTCTAGGTTACTTTTTTTAGTCCCTAGACTTTTTAAAAATGATAATTTCACCAAATTAGTAAACTTTAAATGACTAAATTTTTTCACTAAGTAACTTTTATGAAAAGATAATGCTTCCACTAGTTATCTTTAGTCATAAATACCATGCTTAATACATCATTTCATGCTCATTTGGTCAACTTTTCACTTTTAAAGTTTATAACCTTAACTTGCAACTTCTATTTTCTCTCTACAGGTTTATATTTTATAATTTATTATGGTTTTATTAGTGGTTATAAAATGTTTTATCCATTTTTATGTGTCATAAGATGTTCTTACCAAAAATCATCCTAAACATCTTATAAAAAGTTTTTTTAGCTTAACACAGCAATATAATAATAATCATTACCCCACGACCCATATATTATTTTTAGAACACCCATTTTGTTTAACAAAAACCATCTAAAAATTTGAAGAAAACCTTTGTTTTTAAACCCCAAACCTAGTACAACTTCAAGTCTAAAACATAAAAGAGCAAATTTTAACAAGAAAGTGGTAGGAAACCTACTATTAACTCAAGGCTAGAGCTGACTTGAAATGTTGATTATGATGGGGCTTAAAGAGGATTAAAGTGTATCTTTCCAAATGGTTAAGCTCCAAGATTTAAACACAGGGTCAGACCTAGCTCAATTCTAGGGAGCGCGCTCGCTGCTACTCAACTTCGCGCGCATAATTGAATTTTTTTGTTTTTTACGATTTTGAAAACATTACTACTAAAATGAAATTTACGTTACCACGTTACGTTACTTGGAAAAATATTTATCAAATCCGACTAATAATAACACAAAAAAAATAACTAATCTAATTATAATAATAGCCCACCCATTAAACCCAAGTCCACCATTCACCAACTAGCCACCCCACCCCCCTTTAATTTGAGTCCAACAACAACAAGCCCACCTGAAGTCCCCAACCCACTTAAACGGTCATGGAAACGGGAACGGTAATGGAAACCACAACGGAAACGGGAATGGTCTCCCAGCTTGCACTCTTAAGCACTTTAATTCCTGTAATCCCCCTAAGTTCAGTGGAGAAGAAGGAGCTACGGGACTTCTACAATGGTTTGAGGGCATTGAGAATACCTTCATTAACAGTGAGTGTCCCGATAACTTAAAGGTCCATTATGCCATGAGTGTTCTTCACAAACGAGCACTCACTTGGTGGAATGAGGAAAAGCGCACTCGCGGAGCTAAAGCTGCACTGGCCTTAACTTGGGATCAAGCTAAAGACATTATGAAGGCAGAGTTCTGCCCCTCGTAATGAAATCAAGAAGCTGGAAGATGAGTTTCATGATCTTGCTCAAGACAGTGGAGAAAACCTTGCCTATAACACTCGTTTTCACGAACTTAGTCTACTGCTACCACACAAGGTCACCCCCTTGCCTATTGCAATTGAAAAATACATTGGTGGCTTACCCATGCAGATTCAGGACACGGTGTGGGGAAGGAACCCTGCAACTCTAGAGGAAGCAAAGCGTTTGGCGGTCACCCTAACAGATAACCATGTGAAGGCATGAACCCTGACCCGGGAAGGGGAAGAGAAAACTGTTGCAAAGGATACTCCCCAACCTGCCGTTGAAATTAAAACTGAGGCCTCAACCAATGGGAGGCGCAAGGTCAGGAATTTTGCAATAGACGCCACTATCCCACCCAACAAGAAACAATACAACGGGACGCAACCTAAGTGTGACACCTGCCAGTATCACCACCCAACCCAAGTGCCCTGCCGTCAGTATACCAATTATCAAAGGTATGGGCATCTTGCGGATGCGTGTCGAATTCATGCTACAAACGCCCTTGCTACTCCAAATAATCCCGCTAGGGACCCTCCAGCTACTTAAACAGCAAGCCCCACCATTTGAATGATGTCTGCTTTTTAATTCTATGTATTGATTCAAGTAATAAATTCTAGTATTATCATAAACACCTGGATGCATGCTTGTTTGAATGTGAACTAATTGTTATATCTATATTTAAATCATACTTGCTTACTTGTACAACAATTAGTTGACTACCAAACAACCTACTCAACGATTGGTAGAGGTCTTCATGTCTTTCCAACAGTCGGGAGAGGCCCTACAACCTGCTCAACGACTGGTGGAGACTATCGAACCTGCTTAACAATCGGTAGAGTCATAAAAGGACGCAAAACCCTAATGTAAGGTAAATTGGTAATTACGGTCCGGAACGTAATCATGAATTTACAGGTACGTTAAGGTAGTGTGAAATTTTATCAAGGTTTTCGGTAGTTGACCAATTGTAAACCTGGTAGTTCATTTAGTCCCTCTATAGTCCATCAACTCATTTCTTTTAGGACTCCTAAAACTTAATGCTTTGCTAGATTCTTACTCACTTTGCGATGTCAGGCGAACCTAATTCAACTCTTAAAGCTCACACCTACTCAACCCAAAACCACTATCCTATTACCAATAAAAGAATTTCCAAATCACAGTTGCCCCAAATTCTACCCAATCACCCTCAACCTTGTGTTTTTTTAACTTCGGGACGAAGTTCCTAAAAGTAGGGGAGACTGTAACATTTCGCATTTAATATTTGTACGTTATGGATAATTAAATAAAACATCAAGTTTCATTGTTATTATTATTTTTAATTATTATTGTGGCATTTTTGGAATCCTAATACTATAATAACTATACATAATATACATATATATATATATATAGATTAAATGTCCAAAAAAATACATTGCTTGGGCCGGGACTCGAACCCGCGCCCCAAGCCGGGTTACGAGCAACAAACAGCATAACCATCTGATCTACACACACTCTTTGTTTTAGTTCCAGCTCATAATTAATTTATCACGTGATTCAGTTCTTCACAGTTGACTTGAAAAGTCAACTGTGACGAACGATACCATAATTAACCATTCTTAAACGCGTTATGATGTTAATTTGGTATGATTTTGTGATTGATTGACCTGTACGCTTCAAACCCACGTACAATCATCTTTAATTCGAACCAATTATACATAATTATGCGATACCCATTCAATTCGAGGTCAAACATACCAATTCGATCATCCTAGCCCTATCTCTATAAATTGGAAATCACAATTCATTCACAACTCGCCGAAATCCTTCTCTTAATCCTCAATTTCTGTATTAATTCGTCATTAGAAGTGTTCTTGTTCGTGTTTGACTATTTTCGTTGACTGAGAAAAAATCACTCGATTCGTTCTTGTAAGTCTCTTATTTTTGATGGGTTTTATCCTCCGGCAATCACACAACAATAACCCCATGATTAATCGGGTTATTGTTGTGTAATTCTTGTGATTGTAAAAACTAGGGCACGATAATCTTGATTTGGGGAAGAACACTTTTAGAACATATACATATATTTAATATAAACAGAAACCAAACACAACCACTGATCTAGATCAAGTGGTTGTGTCTGATGTCCTTGAACCGGCCCACGCGGGTTCGACCCTCAGCATCACCAAACCTTTTTTTTTTCAATCAAACCTTATATATATATATATATATATATATATATATATATATATATATATATATATATATATAGGGTTCAATTGAGAACCAACCCTTAGTTAGGAACTTTAGGAACCAATCTCATCCATCCATCTTCAATGGCATGATGGTAAATATGTTAAACATTAATTAACTTTTTAATTAAATCAAGGGGTAATATTGTCTTTTGGTATGTGAGTATTAATAGGTTATTTAGTATACATTGTAACTGACAAAAACCACAACTAATATCATTTGTGCGTACAAAAAAATTATACTGTACGATAAACATTAAACAACTATACGTCAGTGTATATTCATATTCCAACAATTATACATCAGTGTATATTCCAATCATTGCTACAAAAACATTATACTGTACGATAATATTAAAACAACTATACGTCAGTGTATATTCATATTCCAACAATTATACATCAGTGTATATTCCAATCATTGCTACAAAAAACATTATACTGTACCATAATATTCAACAAATATACGTCAGTGTATATTCATATTCCAACAATTATACATCAGTGTATAGATGAATGTTAGTGTATCTGTACGCTTCAACATGATCTGAATTATACATCGGTGTATACTTCCAAAAACTAAACTAATATACGACAGTGAATAATTGTATAACTCTTTGTACGTATGAAAACTGCTATAACGCAACATGATCTGAATTATACATCGGTGTATAATTCCAAAACTTTGTACGTACGAAAAATTTTTGCACGTAAAAAAAAACTGCTCTGCAAACTGAAACCCTAATTGCGAACAAAAAAAAATTAAAAAACTAAAAAAACCTTACACAAATACCCTGATTCTCTGCAAACTGAAACCCTAATTGCGATCAATCTATAACACCTCGTACGATAAGGGTCTCGAAGGAAGGAGACGGTGGTTAGGGTTTGGAATTGGGGTCTCGCAGATAAGGATGGTGGTTCACGGTGGTGGTTTTGGTGGATCATTGTAGCGATGGTGGTGGAGATTGATGAAGATTTGGGATTGATGAAGTTGTGTTTGATTGAGATTGATGAAGATTTGGGATATAGTTTTGATAACTGATTATCGGAATTGGGGAATATATAGGGGAGCATTTTTTTTTAAATTAAAATATAAAACATAATTGTTCAATTAACATCCTACCCTTAGATCAAGATTAAAAGATGAATGGCTCAGATTGGTTCCTAAGTTCCTAACTAGTATCTTGGTTCCTAAATGATCTTTTTCCTATATATATATATATATATATATATATATATATATATATATATATATATATATATATATATATATATACACTAGCAGGGAACCCGCGCGATGCGGCGAAGGTGACAAATTTCAACATGGTACTCGTTTCTTGCTACTTTACCGATCATCTCGTAATACATTGTATAATACTTGAGTTATTTTTTTTATTCATGCACTATGTTATAACTTAATGGTTTTATCTTTTTTTTTATATCTATAACTTTCGTCCATTAAATTTTTTTATAAAGCTAAGTACATTGTAGTGTTCAAAATAGTCCAGTTCATTTTAGCCTTGAAGTCATTTTGGCACACTCATGTTTCTTCCTTTTGGCACATAGCATGAACAATAATACAGTACCAAGTTGTACCTATCACTAAATTGACAACAAACGAAAAGAAAAAAGAAAGAAAAAAAACAGAAAAAAGTCGAAAACAGTCCAGTGCTACAGTGAAACTTGAGTTGTGTTATAGTATTACATATAAAAAATTACAAGAGCTTAATTTATCTTACACTCTTAATTTGTTTCTTTTTAAATATAATATTTTATAAAATTACATATAAAAATTTACATATAAATGTACCAGTCAATTATTTCTGGAAATTAGAAAATGGTCACATCATCACATGAACATTATACTTCAATTATGCTTGTATAATAATCTACAGATGTAGCCAAACATCATCACATGAACATTACACTTCAATTTTGCTTGTATAATAAGCTTTGGAAGATTGAGCATGCTGAGTGAGAAGGGTAGTTTTGACTTTACTATCACCTATTTAAGCAAAGCCTGCAATCTGCAGAGGGTGAGCAAACCCTTTCGCTTTTGTTTTGACTTATCACACATTTTAGAAGCTCATGTATTCTGCAGAGCCGTTTGGGTTACTGTGAAAAAAGAGGAGAGTAAAAAACCACTGATTAAAAGCTTGAAATGGGTATAAATGAACTGGAAAAGTAAAAGTTAGAGGCAGAAATACCTCAAAACACATTTGAATATTTTTCTTTTAACAGGTTATATAGGAAAAACATATACAAAATAGCTTGAAAATAAATAAACCTCAAATACATTACAATTACCAAAATGAATGATGAGAAAACAAAACTATAATCTTCAAACGCACATGTTTTGACATTTGTAGAAAACAGCCCAAACTTAAGTAGTTGGGTCAAGATTAAAGCAAACAAGAGTAAACAAGCTCTGTAATTTTCTTGCCAATAGCTCAACCCGATTTACAAAATTGTAGAAAATGATTGATAGGTTGATTTAAAGCTGTAAATAAGGAAACAAGAATGTTAAACTTCCGATTTGTAGAAAGAGATCTACTAATGGGAGTTTCGATGTGCGGCATAAGATTGATTATTTGATATCAAATAATCAGCAGCATCAAATGTAGCATACAGATCAACCATAACATGTGGTTATGCTATTTGAATTTGTTTTTGTTATTTGTTTTTTTTTTTTGTTTTTTTTAAAGGTGCTATTTGAATTTGTTATAACCAAATAATTACACAAATAATATACTAACTCATTTTCAAAGCTACATACATTGCCAAGTCAACCATGCATTGTAAAATATGAATATAAAATACCTCTGCAAAACTCACCATCGCTACAACGGAAACAACACCGTAGAGAGAAGATGAAAAATCTAACCAACAACGCTTCAGATGGGCCCAAAACTAAAAAAAAACACGTATTTCTCTATAATTAACTAATCATGTAAACGTTATTTAAATAAAAAACACATGATAAGTGATCCAAACTTGGTTTTAAAAAGCGCGCCTGAGGCGCGCCTAGGCGCAAGGCGCAAGCCTCAGCGCCTTATGTAACCTGAGGCGCACTCTGTACAGAAAGCGCAGCTGAGGCGCGATTTTTTGCTACAAATCTGTCTCTGAGGCACGCGCCTCATGTACAGCCCAAATCTATGTGCAGCAGATGGTGGTACAGCATGCTTTTCAAGTTGTACTACCATGATATTTCAATATTAAAACATATATAGAGGTTATTTGAGTCTAAACATTGGGTAAATAATCCTAGAAGCCTATAAAATATATAAAAAAAATATACATACGGCGGGCGCCTCGCGTCCGAAAAGCCCGTCGCTTTTGCGCTTTGCGCCTCGGTTTTTGACCTCGTCGCTTTTGTCGCTTCGCTCTTTTTAAAACCAAGGATCCAAATGCAATAAATGTTTAAAATAGTCTGAAACATACATGTTCTTGTTTTCCTAGCTCTATAATCAATTAATCATGTAAACTCTCATTTTTAGCAAATATCTATACATTACTGTATGTATGTCTGTATTAAAATGTTACCAATGAAATACAAATCACATTGACTTGTTTACATGTAATTAGGTAACCATTTGCATAAATAAAAACATACCTCTACTAAAGCACTAAATATTCCATCAAGTTTTCCATACTTAACATCAGGTCTCCAATCAATTGCTTAAATCACCCTCAACATGTTGATACTTTTCCTTTCATCCAATAACTGTAGACAAACATATTGCCTTATTTAATTATCCAATCTGTACAAAAAAAAAGGCTCATATACGCACTTGAGAATTTATGTTATGAAATAAAATGTATACTATGGTACCTTTATACACTTCTTCAACAAGCTACACATACCGTGGTAACATATAGCAAATTTGCATCAACCGCATAGCAAAGTAAAATATTCAATTTATACAGAGTAAATGGTTATATACTTATATGGTAAACATGAACAATAATAAGGTGTATCACAACAGACCTAATTGTTAGTCTTTGGTCTAAGAAGGTTGTTTGCACGAAGGCGAAATTAGTATCTGCAACCATACTCAAAACACAAAGTCAATATATCAAGACATTCAACACCAAAACCATTGGCACTAAACCCTGCACAGGAAATATGAAGACATTAACAAAGAAATGTTTGGAGTAAAAATATAAATACTTACCAATAAATGACCTTCCAAGCCCTAGATCTGCAAGGCGAAGAAAATAGCATATCTTTGAAACTGTAGATCTAGAATCGCAGAAAGAGAGAGAGAGAGAAAGGGATGATGAGGAAACCCTAGATCTTGAATCGCAGAGAGAGAAAGAGAGAGAGGGGGCGGGATGATGGAGGCGGATAATGAGGGATGGGATTGAAACCCTAAGCATGTATCCGTGTTTATTAGACTTTTGCATTGAAGACTTGTGCATTGTGCTTTAAGGGTTGTAAAATCTTAAAAATGTGTAAAATGACCAATCTTGCCCTTCACATATGCATATTAATATAGTATAGATATATTTACTTATATTTCAAAATTAGTTTTAAAATACTAAAACAACTTTATAAATTCTACAAAAATTATTTTATGTTAATCTAGTGAAAAAGTTAAACATACAATTTTTAGTTTTCAAAAATTTATTTATTTAATATATATAATAAATAATTCAAGTTTATTCAATTTTATTTATAAAATTCTATAAAAATATCAAAACGATTATATAAATTTCCACAAAAATTATTCTGAGTTTTTATTACAATAAACTTTTCTAAAATGATTTTTATTTCTGAAAAATCATTTATTTAATATTTTTTTATCAATTTTTGTTAGTTTTAATCATAAATAAATCATAATAAATTCATTTTTCAATATTTTTGCACCAAAATTTTATATAAATTATTTATGATTATTTGGAACAGAAATATAATTTTTAATCTAATAATTCTTTAATTTTATTATTTTTAAATATTAAAGTTAAATTTTGACAATTTGAAATAAATAGATTTAATATTCTATTTTTAAGAAAATAATTTTATAAAAATTATTTTTATACTTTAAACTCATTATTGTGACCATCTTTGATTCAAATTTTATAAAAAGACTTTTGTTTATTTATTTATCAAATTTCTCTCAATTATCAAACATTTTAATTATTAATCAAACGAGCACTTATCCCCAAATTTGAAGCCCTAGAATATATATATTTGTAGACTAGATAGACTTAGACATATTTATTACCTTATTTATAGGGTAATACTTGGCATTGTTGGGCAACACACTATTCTATTTTTCAAGAGATATAACATTTTGCTAAGGTGAGTTTTACATAGCCCCTTTTCTATTTATCACCATTTTTGGGGTGAAACATGTTACAACATTCTATATGCAATTCAATCATCAAAGTGTCTATGTGTTTTTCTATGTTGCATTATGTCTTGAACATGACTAGGGTAAGCACAATTCTAGCATAATCATTAACATTGATCAGCCGACGGTATACAATGATAGATCTATTGGACTGATAATCCCACCCGGATACGTGCCTCCTACAAAGGTAGCGTGGGTGTTTGTTATCGCATAACATATTCGAGTGAACCATGAGCGTATGGGATGTACCACATTATAACAGTCACAAGGATTGATTATGCACTCGATTTACTTCTAGTATGTTTTCACATATGGACTAGACTTGCCATGTCACTTGAATTGTACAACATTTTTATTCGATTATCAAAACCTATGTAATTCTCACCAACTTTTGTTGACCCTAAAATATTTTCAAAATTAACATGTTTCAGGTAACAATGAAGCTGAGGCTTGAGTTTGCATAAGGATTTATCATGAAGTTATTGTTTGAAGTTATTTGAAGTTGTTGCTTATTTGATATCATGTATTTGAATTTCTAGACATCACTTTATTTTGGATATTTATGTTTTGAATAAATTATTTAAAATTCAATTTATACCATGTGCTACTGAAACAATCATCAATACATGACATCCCGATGTTTCCGCCATCGGTTGGGTGTTACAGATTGGTATCAGAGCCAGGTTATAGGGAATTAGGTTATTAGAAAATAATCTAGACTATAACCTTAGGGACTTAAACAGTACTTGCTTCTCTTACTTGAAATCCTAAATTGCTTCCTTAATCTTATCTACCTATACAACCCTAAGCCTACAAGTGACTACTCTTATTCGCCTGCTGCAATCCTGATCCACCATTAGATTAATAGGACAAAATCCTCAGGTTTAACCTGAACCCCCTTGAGATCTCGTCGAAGTTCTAAATTTTAATAACGAACACGTGCAATCTGGAAGGGTGAACGCCTGTATTTGGTCGTGCCGTTGCTCACCCCAGCCACAACGGGGTCAAGTGACCGGATTACTTGATAGTCACGTCGGTGGCTCGCACCCGTTCGCTCGCACGTCCACAACGGACGACCATAGAAGCACTTGGAGGAATTCTTTTACGAGCATGGTAAAAGAATATGAATATGTAAATCCTCTAAAAGTGGCTATTACATTAAAAGGTTTTAGAGGGTCAGACCCTTTTACCCGACCCATCAGAACCTTTAGGACCTGGAACCACACAGCATTTTAAGGTTCGGTTCTTGGTTCCTAATTTCAACAATAAAAGGGTATATGGTTCTGGTGGGTCCGGGTCGGTTCCGGACCCTTTGCACAGTCCTACCTAACAGAACTATGAAGAAGTCTAAGGTTATGTGTAGTGGGCGTCATGGGGGCGTTTTGAATATTTTATTCCCCTATAGCGCCCCGAACACCGCCCCCTTGGGCGTTATGGGGCGTTTTGGATGGGGGGACGTTTTGTGGATAAAGAGCGCCATGCTCTGATTAATGATTTTATTATTATTTTTATATTATTTTTTTAATTAATTTCCACACTCTCTTCCCACTACACCCTTCCCACTACAATAATTTCCCAATCATTTATAACCCCCCTTCCCACTACACCCTCTTTTTCCATAACCTCCGTTCTATTACTTTTTAATATTTTAACACCCATAACCCCCACCACTACTCATACACTAACAAACTAAACATTAATGCAGTTCAATTATCTAAAAGATCTAGTTCGGAAAAAAACAACGGTACTAATAAAACAACATCACCTCAAACGTGTGTCAAGCCTTAAGAATGCCTCAAGTATCAGAACGTGTGTCAAGCCTTAAGAATGCCTCAAGTAGCATTTAATCTTAGTTTCTTCTGGTCGTCAGTTATGGTATCTATAGTGTATATACCCTCTCAAGAAGAAACATGAATAACTTACCAGGAAGAAGAAGAGCCGCTGTTAAAAACTTAGGGTTAGATAAGTTTTGGAATTTAAACATTTAGCCCTTTATCTTTCAATAGTTTACATCTAGACCCTAAACTTTTAAACTTTTACATAAAAAAAAGGTAAAATTAGTTTGTATTTATAAATAGCTATTTAAAAAAAAAAATCTACATCGTACCCGGCTCTTTCCATTGATTCCAATTCTTTAAATAATACATTTGGTCAACTCTATTTTTGGATAGAGATTAATACAAATAAATACAAAATACAAATCTATAAATCATACTAAAAATACAATCATGTAATACACCCCGTAGTCGAAGCAGGAGGAGACTGGATGCTGAGACTGGCACGAAAATCTTCAAAGAGAATGCGAGGTAGACCTTTAGTGAAAATGTCGGCAATCTGGTATCGAGAGGGTACATGTAAGATGTGTACGTTACCACGTTGGACTTGTTCCCGTACAAAATGTATGTCCAGCTCGATATGTTTGGTACGTTGGTGTTGAACTGGATTGCCGGATAAGAAAATGGCACTGATATTGTCACAGTAGACAATGGTAGCACGAGACAGGGGATGATGCAGATCAAGTAATAGGTGCGTAGCCAGCAGATTTTAGCCACCGCATTTGCAACGCCCCGATATTCAGCTTCCGCACTGGACCGTGAAACGGTGCTCTGACGTTTGGAAGACCAAGAAATGAGATTATCCCCGTAGTAAATGCAGTACCCACTGGTTGAGCGACAAGTATCGGGGCAACCGGCCCAGTCCGCGTCTGTATAAGCAACTAACGACGGGATTACTGGCAGACCCGAGAGATAGGCCGTCTGAGGAAGTACCTTTGATATAGCGAATGATTCTTTTGAGCGCATTCCAGTGATCCATAGTGGGTGCTTGCATATGCATGCAAACTTGCTGGACTGCGTAAGTGATGTCACGTCTAGTAAAAGTGAGATACTGGAGTGTGCCCACAAGACTACCATACAGTGTGGGGTCATGAAATGGTATGCCTGATGTTCCACTGAGTTTGGAATTTGTGTCGACAGGGGTGGCAACTGGATTACAAGATTGCATACCGGCTCTAGAGATGATATCCGTGGCATATATGTGCAGAGATAGGAACATGTGGTTTCGAGTTCTAGTTACAGAGATGCCAAGAAAGTAGCTTAGAGACCCGAGATCCTTGATGGCGAATTCTGCAGATAATTTGTCCATGAGGTGTTGTCGGAGTGCAGTAGAAGAGGTGACCGGGAGAATATCATCTACGTAGAGGAGTAGATAAGCTGTGTCACGTCCGTGGTGGTAAGTGAAGAGGGATGCATCGCATCGACTGTGAAGAAAACCAAGTGTTAGTACATAATCTGTGAGACGCTGGTACCAAGCCCGAGGTGCTTGTTTGAGTCCGTAGAGAGACTTTTTGAGAGAGCACACATGTTCCGGAAAATTACGGTCACGAAATCCCATGGGTTGGTACATGTATACCGTTTCATTGAGGTTCCCATGAATAAAAAAGCATTTGTGACATCTAACTGATGTACCGCCCACCCCTGTGATAATGCAATGGATAGAACAGTACGTATGGTGGCCGGCTTGACAACCAGACTAAAAGTTTCCCCGCAATCCACGCCCACTTGTTGTAATCTGCCATCACAAACCAGTCTAACCTTGTATCGTTCTAGAGTGCCATCCGACATATACTTGTGTTTAAATAACCACATACTACGAATTATATTCATGTTAGGTTGGTGAGGAACTAATTCCCAAGTACCATTTCTAATAAGAGCATTATATTTTGTAGTCATGGCATGGTACCATTCCGGTATAGATAAGGCATCGGTTGGATTTTTGGTAATGGGGATGATTGGTTTGGGAGAGGTGGACATTTGAAGGTTGAAAGGAACTTTGGGTTTGTGGATACCACTCATGGAGCGGGTGTGGATGGTACGTGGAGGTTGTGGATCGGGGTTTGGGACTGGTGGTGGTATAGGAGCGGGGTCAGAAGGGGAGGGCGGGCTAGTGGTTGGTTGTGTGGTCGTTTGTGAGTGGGCTGAGGGTGAGGGGATTTGGGCTGGCGAATGTGGGCTGGTGGAAGGGGCTGAAGTAAATGTGGGAAGAGTGGTGTGGTTTGGGCCTGTTTGTTGGGGAGGTGATTGTGGGCCGGGGTGTGGTGAGGTAGGCAGTGGGCTAGTTGCCGTTGAGTTTGGAATGGGTGTTGGCTGCACATGCTGCCATAGATGGGTAGGGAACTGGGCCGAGAGAAATTCATAGTTGGGTTTGGGTTGTGTGGTTGTAGCAAAGGGGAAAATTGTCTCGTCGAATGCGACATGACGGGAGAGTTTTATTTGTTTGGTGGCGAGATTGAGGCATTTATATCCTCTGTGAGTGGGAGGGTATCCAAGGAAGACACATGGTTGAGAACGGTGATCGAGTTTATGAATGGTGGTGGATGGAGTAAGAGGATCGCATAAGCACCCAAATACACACAAGTGGTCATAGGTGGGTGAGGTGAGGTATAGGAGTTCGGTAGGGGTTTTGAAGTTGGTGGGTTTAGATGGCAAAATGTTGAGGAGGTAGGTGACGGTTTCTAAGGCGTGGTGCCAATATGTAGTGGGTAGGGAAGCATGAGCGAGAAGGCTTCGAACCATGTTATTTATTGTGCGGATTTTTCTCTCGGCTTTTCCGTTTTGGGAAGAGGTGTGCGGGCATGACAGATGGTATAAGATTCCGTTTGTTTGAAAAAATGTTTGAAAAGCGGAGTTGACGTATTCACGACCATTATCACATTGAAATGTTTTAATGGTTCGTTCAAATTGAGTTTTAATTTCTTTTGCAAACTGGGTGAAAGCGGAGAAGGTTTGTGATTTGTGGGAAAGGGGTGTGGTCCAAAGAAAGTTCGTGTGGTCGTCTAAAAATAGGAGTTAGTATTTGTGACCACTAGAACTAAGTATGGGTGAGGTCCATATGTCACTGTGTATAATATCAAATGGTTGCATGGTATTATTGGTAGAAGGGTAAAAAGGCAAACGGGTACTTTTTCCATAAACACACTACTGGCATACATTATTATTAACTTTATTAAAAACAATAGAATCAGAAGTTTTTAAATGTTGTAAAGAGGCTTGGCCCGTGTGTCCAAGTTGTTGATGCCAGAGTGATGATGAAATAGCAGGAAAAGCAGATGGTGAATGGGAGTTGGGTCCAAGTACCAGTGGGTAAAAATCACCGCTGCTGTTGCACCGGAGGAGTGGTGTCTTGGTCTTGTAGTCCTTCACAAGAAAACCAAATTCATCAAATTCAATGGAAACAAAATTTTCCCTAGTAAATTTACGGACAGATATGAGGTTCTTTAAAAGTTTGGGTGAGTAAAGGACGTTTTTGAGTACGAATGGGGAGAAGGGTTTGGGTAGGTACTTGGTGCCTTGACCTAAAACCGGGATAGAGTCGCCATTACCTACAATAATATGTTTAGAAATGCTATTATTAGAAAAAGTATGGAAATCACTTTGCTCATGAGACGTGGTTGAAGTTGCCCCGGTATCAAAGTATTGAGTCGGATCCTGAAGGGACATAGTGTATAACGCCTGCTCGATGTCCGTAGGGGTGTAAGCCGCGTGATAGGCCTGATGTGGTCTTGGGCCGAGTATGCCAGAACACGATGTGGGCTGATTCGCGTTGGGCTTGGGCAGATCAGAAGAGGGATATGGGCAGGGAGGAGTTGGCCAATAAGAGGTATTGGACTGTTGTTGTTGAGGCCCATTAGTTGGCTGAGAATGAGTTTGTTGTGAGTAGCCATGTGGGCCGGCCCAAGGAAACATCCAGGGGAGAGGAAGTTGTTGCCAGTAATTGTTCCCTGGTGCAGAACGCGGACCACCTCGACCAAAGTTGTTTCTCCCGCGACCACGTCCGCGAGTTCTACCCGTCCACGATTATAGGAGTTGTCAGATCTGTGGGATTCCGGTTGATGCAGGCTAAGAGATGTACCGGTGGTTAAGGCTTGAGCGGCAGTTTTCGATGCGGAAATAGCATGTTCGGCTTTCTGTGTTTCAACTTGACAAAGCCTGGATCGGGCATTATAGAAGGTCGGTAGAGGATGTTGTTGGGAAGGGTTGGTTTGTATGCCTTCGTACTATTCATTCAGACCAGCCAAGAGTTGTAAAACAAGGCGATCAGAGTCAACCGGGGCACCGACATTAGCCAATTGACCGGCGAGAGTTTTGATCTGTTGACAATACGCTGACATGTTGGGGAAAGCATCGAGGCGGGTTGAGGAGAATTTTTGTATAAGGTATATCGCACGCGTGCCTTTGTTGTCATAGAAGAGATCTTCGATGGCAACCCAAGCGTCGTGCGCGGTGGATGTTTTGTTGATAATGGTGTGTAGTAGGTTGTTGGAGATGGTGCTATAGAGCCACTGCAAAACAATGGCGTCACGACGACTCTATTCTGCACCGGCTTTGGGGTCAGATGTGGTTGTTTCGGGTTTGGGTTTAAGGTGATCATCGACTAAAAATGCCTGACAGTGGATTTGAAAGAGGGTTGACCAGGAGTTGTATTGACTAGATTCGATTTCAAGTTTAATGGGGATGAAGTTTTGTATGTTGGATACGGTGGTAGTGGGGTGTAGTTTGGAATCGGAGGGAGGAGTTGGTGTTGTTAATTGCCATAGGGAAATAGAGGAAGAAGAACAGCAATTATGGAGTGGTGAAAAGAAAAAAGCAAATTGGTCAGCAAGAAGAAAAGTGACCGGAGGGATTGATGGTGAGAATAGGATTTGTACCGTGACTCATGATACCATTTTATAATTGAAACCATTGCCTCTTTCCATTTATTCCAATTCTTTAAATAATACATTTGGTCAACTCTATTTTTGGATAAAGATTAATACAAATAAATACAAAATACAAATCTATAAATCATACTAAAAATACAATCATCTAATAGTTATAGCCAGCCTAATAATACTCGAGTGCAAACCGTGTGGTGGAACTGGAAAGAATTAATAGAATGCAAATTTGACTGGGATAGTCACTAGATAATATTTTGTGATTTTGAGCTGAAGCTGGTAGACATTAACACCAAGCATCTTGGAATACTAGAAGCTGAATATGACGCCATTGTTCGAATGCCATTGTTTGTGTTTTCAAAAATCTTCAAAGATATTTTCTCCATTGGTGACACATATAAGATATATTCTACCACATATGGGATAAAGTTTTCAACCAAATTCTCTTTTATCCGCATAGATTGGATTTTAAGAGTCGAATTAGAAGTGTTGGATGATAAGATAGTTCGGAAAGAATTGGTACCCTGTATTCTTTGTGATATAAGGGAACTGGGCCAAGAAAAAATAAGGGAAAATGGATTTTAATACTCCCAACTATCGCCTGTTGGCGGATAATACTCCCAACTATCACTTTTGCCATTAGCACTCCAAACTTTCAACTTGTTTGCTTTTATCACTCCCAAACAAACTGAGGTCTAACCTAGTTAGTGTTTGTGGCCAAAATGTAAAAATCTAAACTTATATGTGGCCAAAATATAAAAAACAAAACTTAAGGGGCAATTTTGACATTAAACTTTAACTTATAAATCCCACCCACCCCCTCATCTTCTACAACAGAACACCCCCCCTTCTCTCTTCTGTGACAGACCCACCATCACCATCTGACACCAGCCCACCACCACCAACATCTGCCATCAGCCCACCACCACCACCACTCTACCATCCCCCTTTTTCTTCTTCCTCTTTGACAGACAAATCGACCACCTATTAAACCCAACTATCACCACCAAAGCTTAATCATACACAAAAACTCAACTACATTAATTTGCTCTGTATAAGCTCCATAATCCCTTTGTATGCTCCTACCTAAGCTAGACTTTAATTAATCAATTATTGTTCTCAATCGGCGATGTTTTGTCCATTCTCTTCACAATCCCAGCAATAACCTAATTTACATTCAAATTGGTGCATAATTTTACCTTTCTAGGTCTGAGTTCATACAAAAACAAAGGAGGAGGATGCACCGGAGATGGTGACCGTCAATGATGCTCCGGTCACAGAGCCCCCACTGTCGAGTAAAGGACGTTTTTGAGTACGAATGGGGAGAAGGGTTTGGGTAGGTACTTGGTGCCTTGACCTAAAACCGGGATAGAGTCGCCATTACCTACAATAATATGTTTAGAAATGCTATTATTAGAAAAAGTATGGAAATCACCTTGCTCATGAGACGTGGTTGAAGTTGCCCCGGTATCAAAGTATTGAGTCGGATCCTGAAGGGACATAGTGTATAACGCCTGCTCGATGTCCGTAGGGGTGTAAGCCGCGTGATAGGCCTGATGTGGTCTTGGGCCGAGTATGCCAGAACACGATGTGGGCTGATTCGCGTTGGGCTTGGGCAGATCAGAAGAGGGATATGGGCAGGGAGGAGTTGGCCAATAAGAGGTATTGGACTGTTGTTGTTGAGGCCCATTAGTTGGCTGAGAATGAGTTTGTTGTGAGTAGCCATGTGGGCCGGCCCAAGGAAACATCCAGGGGAGAGGAAGTTGTTGCCAGTAATTGTTCCCTGGTGCAGAACGCGGACCACCTCGACCAAAGTTGTTTCTCCCGCGACCACGTCCGCGAGTTCTACCCGTCCACGATTATAGGAGTTGTCAGATCTGTGGGATTCCGGTTGATGCAGGCTAAGAGATGTACCGGTGGTTAAGGCTTGAGCGGCAGTTTTCGATGCGGAAATAGCATGTTCGGCTTTCTGTGTTTCAACTTGACAAAGCCTGGATCGGGCATTATAGAAGGTCGGTAGAGGATGTTGTTGGGAAGGGTTGGTTTGTATGCCTTCGTACTATTCATTCAGACCAGCCAAGAGTTGTAAAACAAGGCGATCAGAGTCAACCGGGGCACCGACATTAGCCAATTGACCGGCGAGAGTTTTGATCTGTTGACAATACGCTGACATGTTGGGGAAAGCATCGAGGCGGGTTGAGGAGAATTTTTGTATAAGGTATATCGCACGCGTGCCTTTGTTGTCATAGAAGAGATCTTCGATGGCAACCCAAGCGTCGTGCGCGGTGGATGTTTTGTTGATAATGGTGTGTAGTAGGTTGTTGGAGATGGTGCTATAGAGCCACTGCAAAACAATGGCGTCACGACGACTCTATTCTGCACCGGCTTTGGGGTCAGATGTGGTTGTTTCGGGTTTGGGTTTAAGGTGATCATCGACTAAAAATGCCTGACAGTGGATTTGAAAGAGGGTTGACCAGGAGTTGTATTGACTAGATTCGATTTCAAGTTTAATGGGGATGAAGTTTTGTATGTTGGATACGGTGGTAGTGGGGTGTAGTTTGGAATCGGAGGGAGGAGTTGGTGTTGTTAATTGCCATAGGGAAATAGAGGAAGAAGAACAGCAATTATGGAGTGGTGAAAAGAAAAAAGCAAATTGGTCAGCAAGAAGAAAAGTGACCGGAGGGATTGATGGTGAGAATAGGATTTGTACCGTGACTCATGATACCATTTTATAATTGAAACCATTGCCTCTTTCCATTTATTCCAATTCTTTAAATAATACATTTGGTCAACTCTATTTTTGGATAAAGATTAATACAAATAAATACAAAATACAAATCTATAAATCATACTAAAAATACAATCATCTAATAGTTATAGCCAGCCTAATAATACTCGAGTGCAAACCGTGTGGTGGAACTGGAAAGAATTAATAGAATGCAAATTTGACTGGGATAGTCACTAGATAATATTTTGTGATTTTGAGCTGAAGCTGGTAGACATTAACACCAAGCATCTTGGAATACTAGAAGCTGAATATGACGCCATTGTTCGAATGCCATTGTTTGTGTTTTCAAAAATCTTCAAAGATATTTTCTCCATTGGTGACACATATAAGATATATTCTACCACATATGGGATAAAGTTTTCAACCAAATTCTCTTTTATCCGCATAGATTGGATTTTAAGAGTCGAATTAGAAGTGTTGGATGATAAGATAGTTTGGAAAGAATTGGTACCCTGTATTCTTTGTGATATAAGGGAACTGGGCCAAGAAAAAATAAGGGAAAATGGATTTTAATACTCCCAACTATCGCCTGTTGGCGGATAATACTCCCAACTATCACTTTTGCCATTAGCACTCCAAACTTTCAACTTGTTTGCTTTTATCACTCCCAAACTAACTGAGGTCTAACCTAGTTAGTGTTTGTGGCCAAAATGTAAAAATCTAAACTTATATGTGGCCAAAATATAAAAAACAAAACTTAAGGGGCAATTTTGACATTAAACTTTAACTTATAAATCCCACCCACCCCCTCATCTTCTACAACAGAACACCCCCCCTTCTCTCTTCTGTGACAGACCCACCATCACCATCTGACACCAGCCCACCACCACCAACATCTGCCATCAGCCCACCACCACCACCACTCTACCATCCCCCTTTTTCTTCTTCCTCTTTGACAGACAAATCGACCACCTATTAAACCCAACTATCACCACCAAAGCTTAATCATACACAAAAACTCAACTACATTAATTTGCTCTGTATAAGCTCCATAATCCCTTTGTATGCTCCTACCTAAGCTAGACTTTAATTAATCAATTATTGTTCTCAATCGGCGATGTTTTGTCCATTCTCTTCACAATCCCAGCAATAACCTAATTTACATTCAAATTGGTGCATAATTTTACCTTTCTAGGTCTGAGTTCATACAAAAACAAAGGAGGAGGATGCACCGGAGATGGTGACCGTCAATGATGCTCCGGTCACAGAGCCCCCACTGTCGAGTAAAGGACGTTTTTGAGTACGAATGGGGAGAAGGGTTTGGGTAGGTACTTGGTGCCTTGACCTAAAACCGGGATAGAGTCGCCATTACCTACAATAATATGTTTAGAAATGCTATTATTAGAAAAAGTATGGAAATCACCTTGCTCATGAGACGTGGTTGAAGTTGCCCCGGTATCAAAGTATTGAGTCGGATCCTGAAGGGACATAGTGTATAACGCCTGCTCGATGTCCGTAGGGGTGTAAGCCGCGTGATAGGCCTGATGTGGTCTTGGGCCGAGTATGCCAGAACACGATGTGGGCTGATTCGCGTTGGGCTTGGGCAGATCAGAAGAGGGATATGGGCAGGGAGGAGTTGGCCAATAAGAGGTATTGGACTGTTGTTGTTGAGGCCCATTAGTTGGCTGAGAATGAGTTTGTTGTGAGTAGCCATGTGGGCCGGCCCAAGGAAACATCCAGGGGAGAGGAAGTTGTTGCCAGTAATTGTTCCCTGGTGCAGAACGCGGACCACCTCGACCAAAGTTGTTTCTCCCGCGACCACGTCCGCGAGTTCTACCCGTCCACGATTATAGGAGTTGTCGGATCTGTGGGATTCCGGTTGATGCAGGCTAAGAGATGTACCGGTGGTTAAGGCTTGAGCGGCAGTTTTCGATGCGGAAATAGTATGTTCGGCTTTCTGTGTTTCAACTTGACAAAGCCTGGATCGGGCATTATAGAAGGTCGGTAGAGGATGTTGTTGGGAAGGGTTGGTTTGTATGCCTTCGTACTATTCATTCAGACCAGCCAAGAGTTGTAAAACAAGGCGATCAGAGTCAACCGGGGCACCGACATTAGCCAATTGACCGGCGAGAGTTTTGATCTGTTGACAATACGCTGACATGTTGGGGAAAGCATCGAGGCGGGTTGAGGAGAATTTTTGTATAAGGTATATCGCACGCGTGCCTTTGTTGTCATAGAAGAGATCTTCGATGGCAACCCAAGCGTCGTGCGCGGTGGATGTTTTGTTGATAATGGTGTGTAGTAGGTTGTTGGAGATGGTGCTATAGAGCCACTGCAAAACAATGGCGTCACGACGACTCTATTCTGCACCGGCTTTGGGGTCAGATGTGGTTGTTTCGGGTTTGGGTTTAAGGTGATCATCGACTAAAAATGCCTGACAGTGGATTTGAAAGAGGGTTGACCAGGAGTTGTATTGACTAGATTCGATTTCAAGTTTAATGGGGATGAAGTTTTGTATGTTGGATACGGTGGTAGCGGGGTGTAGTTTGGAATCGGAGGGAGGAGTTGGTGTTGTTAATTGCCATAGGGAAATAGAGGAAGAAGAACAGCAATTATGGAGTGGTGAAAAGAAAAAAGCAAATTGGTCAGCAAGAAGAAAAGTGACCGGAGGGATTGATGGTGAGAATAGGATTTGTACCGTGACTCATGATACCATTTTATAATTGAAACCATTGCCTCTTTCCATTTATTCCAATTCTTTAAATAATACATTTGGTCAACTCTATTTTTGGATAAAGATTAATACAAATAAATACAAAATACAAATCTATAAATCATACTAAAAATACAATCATCTAATAGTTATAGCCAGCCTAATAATACTCGAGTGCAAACCGTGTGGTGGAACTGGAAAGAATTAATAGAATGCAAATTTGACTGGGATAGTCACTAGATAATATTTTGTGATTTTGAGCTGAAGCTGGTAGACATTAACACCAAGCATCTTGGAATACTAGAAGCTGAATATGACGCCATTGTTCGAATGCCATTGTTTGTGTTTTCAAAAATCTTCAAAGATATTTTCTCCATTGGTGACACATATAAGATATATTCTACCACATATGGGATAAAGTTTTCAACCAAATTCTCTTTTATCGGCATAGATTGGATTTTAAGAGTCGAATTAGAAGTGTTGGATGATAAGATAGTTCGGAAAGAATTGGTACCCTGTATTCTTTGTGATATAAGGGAACTGGGCCAAGAAAAAATAAGGGAAAATGGATTTTAATACTCCCAACTATCGCCTGTTGGCGGATAATACTCCCAACTATCACTTTTGCCATTAGCACTCCAAACTTTCAACTTGTTTGCTTTTATCACTCCCAAACTAACTGAGGTCTAACCTAGTTAGTGTTTGTGGCCAAAATGTAAAAATCTAAACTTATATGTGGCCAAAATATAAAAAACAAAACTTAAGGGGCAATTTTGACATTAAACTTTAACTTATAAATCCCACCCACCCCCTCATCTTCTACAACAGAACACCCCCCCTTCTCTCTTCTGTGACAGACCCACCATCACCATCTGACACCAGCCCACCACCACCAACATCTGCCATCAGCCCACCACCACCACCACTCTACCATCCCCCTTTTTCTTCTTCCTCTTTGACAGACAAATCGACCACCTATTAAACCCAACTATCACCACCAAAGCTTAATCATACACAAAAACTCAACTACATTAATTTGCTCTGTATAAGCTCCATAATCCCTTTGTATGCTCCTACCTAAGCTAGACTTTAATTAATCAATTATTGTTCTCAATCGGCGATGTTTTGTCCATTCTCTTCACAATCCCAGCAATAACCTAATTTACATTCAAATTGGTGCATAATTTTACCTTTCTAGGTCTGAGTTCATACAAAAACAAAGGAGGAGGATGCACCGGAGATGGTGACCGTCAATGATGCTCCGGTCACAGAGCCCCCACTGTCGAGTAAAGGACGTTTTTGAGTACGAATGGGGAGAAGGGTTTGGGTAGGTACTTGGTGCCTTGACCTAAAACCGGGATAGAGTCGCCATTACCTACAATAATATGTTTAGAAATGCTATTATTAGAAAAAGTATGGAAATCACCTTGCTCATGAGACGTGGTTGAAGTTGCCCCGGTATCAAAGTATTGAGTCGGATCCTGAAGGGACATAGTGTATAACGCCTGCTCGATGTCCGTAGAGGTGTAAGCCGCGTGATAGGCCTGATGTGGTCTTGGGCCGAGTATGCCAGAACACGATGTGGGCTGATTCGCGTTGGGCTTGGGCAGATCAGAAGAGGGATATGGGCAGGGAGGAGTTGGCCAATAAGAGGTATTGGACTGTTGTTGTTGAGGCCCATTAGTTGGCTGAGAATGAGTTTGTTGTGAGTAGCCATGTGGGCCGGCCCAAGGAAACATCCAGGGGAGAGGAAGTTGTTGCCAGTAATTGTTCCCTGGTGCAGAACGCGGACCACCTCGACCAAAGTTGTTTCTCCCGCGACCACGTCCGCGAGTTCTACCCGTCCACGATTATAGGAGTTGTCGGATCTGTGGGATTCCGGTTGATGCAGGCTAAGAGATGTACCGGTGGTTAAGGCTTGAGCGGCAGTTTTCGATGCGGAAATAGCATGTTCGGCTTTCTGTGTTTCAACTTGACAAAGCCTGGATCGGGCATTATAGAAGGTCGGTAGAGGATGTTGTTGGGAAGGGTTGGTTTGTATGCCTTCGTACTATTCATTCAGACCAGCCAAGAGTTGTAAAACAAGGCGATCAGAGTCAACCGGGGCACCGACATTAGCCAATTGACCGGCGAGAGTTTTGATCTGTTGACAATACGCTGACATGTTGGGGAAAGCATCGAGGCGGGTTGAGGAGAATTTTTGTATAAGGTATATCGCACGCGTGCCTTTGTTGTCATAGAAGAGATCTTCGATGGCAACCCAAGCGTCGTGCGCGGTGGATGTTTTGTTGATAATGGTGTGTAGTAGGTTGTTGGAGATGGTGCTATAGAGCCACTGCAAAACAATGGCGTCACGACGACTCTATTCTGCACCGGCTTTGGGGTCAGATGTGGTTGTTTCGGGTTTGGGTTTAAGGTGATCATCGACTAAAAATGCCTGACAGTGGATTTGAAAGAGGGTTGACCAGGAGTTGTATTGACTAGATTCGATTTCAAGTTTAATGGGGATGAAGTTTTGTATGTTGGATACGGTGGTAGCGGGGTGTAGTTTGGAATCGGAGGGAGGAGTTGGTGTTGTTAATTGCCATAGGGAAATAGAGGAAGAAGAACAGCAATTATGGAGTGGTGAAAAGAAAAAAGCAAATTGGTCAGCAAGAAGAAAAGTGACCGGAGGGATTGATGGTGAGAATAGGATTTGTACCGTGACTCATGATACCATTTTATAATTGAAACCATTGCCTCTTTCCATTTATTCCAATTCTTTAAATAATACATTTGGTCAACTCTATTTTTGGATAAAGATTAATACAAATAAATACAAAATACAAATCTATAAATCATACTAAAAATACAATCATCTAATAGTTATAGCCAGCCTAATAATACTCGAGTGCAAACCGTGTGGTGGAACTGGAAAGAATTAATAGAATGCAAATTTGACTGGGATAGTCACTAGATAATATTTTGTGATTTTGAGCTGAAGCTGGTAGACATTAACACCAAGCATCTTGGAATACTAGAAGCTGAATATGACGCCATTGTTCGAATGCCATTGTTTGTGTTTTCAAAAATCTTCAAAGATATTTTCTCCATTGGTGACACATATAAGATATATTCTACCACATATGGGATAAAGTTTTCAACCAAATTCTCTTTTATCCGCATAGATTGGATTTTAAGAGTCGAATTAGAAGTGTTGGATGATAAGATAGTTCGGAAAGAATTGGTACCCTGTATTCTTTGTGATATAAGGGAACTGGGCCAAGAAAAAATAAGGGAAAATGGATTTTAATACTCCCAACTATCGCCTGTTGGCGGATAATACTCCCAACTATCACTTTTGCCATTAGCACTCCAAACTTTCAACCTGTTTGCTTTTATCACTCCCAAACTAACTGAGGTCTAACCTAGTTAGTGTTGGTGGCCAAAATGTAAAAATCTAAACTTATATGTGGCCAAAATATAAAAAACAAAACTTAAGGGGCAATTTTGACATTAAACTTTAACTTATAAATCCCACCCACCCCCTCATCTTCTACAACAGAACACCCCCCCTTCTCTCTTCTGTGACAGACCCACCATCACCATCTGACACCAGCCCACCACCACCAACATCTGCCATCAGCCCACCACCACCACCACTCTACCATCCCCCTTTTTCTTCTTCCTCTTTGACAGACAAATCGACCACCTATTAAACCCAACTATCACCACCAAAGCTTAATCATACACAAAAACTCAACTACATTAATTTGCTCTGTATAAGCTCCATAATCCCTTTGTATGCTCCTACCTAAGCTAGACTTTAATTAATCAATTATTGTTCTCAATCGGCGATGTTTTGTCCATTCTCTTCACAATCCCAGCAATAACCTAATTTACATTCAAATTGGTGCATAATTTTACCTTTCTAGGTCTGAGTTCATACAAAAACAAAGGAGGAGGATGCACCGGAGATGGTGACCGTCAATGATGCTCCGGTCACAGAGCCCCCACTGTCGATGATGCTCTGGATACTCTCTCTCTTCCTCTCTGTCAATCTCTCTCTCTCCTCTGGTGGTTAGGTGGTCGTGACGATGGTGGTTGTCGCTAGAGAAGATGGCTTCATCGAAATAGACGGTGGTGGTTTTCGCCGGAGAAGGTGGTGGTTGTTTCGCCGGAGAAGGTGGTGTCGTTTCGCCGGAGAAGGTGGTGACGGTGAGTGTGGTGATGCAGCGGCGGTGTGTTTGGTGGTGCAGGTGGCTTCATCTCTCTCTCTCTCTCTCTCTCTCTCTCTCTCTCTCTCTCTCTCTCTCTCTCTCTCTCTCTCGATAGATCTGGCCAGTGTTTCAAAAAGTTTCAAAATTGCTTTATATAATAATAATAATAATAATAATAATAATAATAATAATAATAATAAAAAGTTTCAAAAGGGTCCCTTAAGTTTAGATTTTTACATTTTAGCCACAAACACTAACCGGGTTAGACCTCAGTTAGTTTGGGAGTGATAAAAGCAAACAAGTTGAAAGTTTGGAGTGCTAATGGCCAAAGTGATAGTTGGGAGTATTATCCGCCAACAGGCGATAGTTGGGAGTATTAAAATCCATTTTCCCATAAAATAATGATAAAGCCAGGGACAACATGTGGGTTGGTGCATAAGGATCTCAGGTTAAACCATCCGGTGAAATTTGATACAAGCAATCTAAACAAATTGTACAAGGATCCACTAAAAGGATCAAAGACTTGCTATATAAGAAAAGCCGGAGAGGAAACAAGATACCAGCTTTATTATTCTTAGGATAAAGAAAATCAACGAGTCATATTGAGAACCGAGCTTACTTCTCTAGCTAGATTTGTCATGAAGAAAGGACAATTTGCAGTCCTCCTAATAAAATGGTTTGCTATTGGACAATGTTGGAGCTATGACAGAATGACTTGGCGACGTTGTGGTGAACGCTACCAATGGAACTTGAACAAAATGGTCATTCTTGATGCAACTATAAAAACTGAGCTTATCTCATACATTGTTACATCTTTTAAGCGAAGTAGAATAATCGCTCAAGGAGTTGGGTTCAAGACATTTAGCATAAAAATTCTACCAGAGGAATGTTGTTTGTATTCTGTAGCAAAAATATTAATTGCTAACGCTTGTATTTTCATTGATAAAATGTTCAAAATACACAAGGAGGATAATGAGAAAGAGCTACAGTTGGGTTACTTATCAAATAATGATTTTGTATATCTTCTGCAAGTTCTTTTCATGAAAAATGTAACGGAGTTGGAACACCAATCAAAAGATGCAGAAATTCTCATAAGTGGCGCACATTTTTTCTCAACGGAATTGGAACAAGGAAACATATTACATGCAAAAACAATTGATCTCGAGGGATACATTCAATGCTCATTACTCAAACAAGACAATAGAGAGCAATTTAAGGGTGAAGTTTTATGATTGACTACATCAAGGAAAGATTCTAATACTATGTTTTGTGGCCCGCGAGCAGCCTGCCGCGAGCCACAATGTTATCCACCTGGATTGCTCGGCCCACAACTAGTCCCGCGAACGTTGCCGCGAGCAAGCCAAAGCGACCTAGCTCGCGTGGGCTAGCGGGTCAATTTCAAAAAAGCTGGCCGGGTAGCTAGCTAACCGTAAAAAAAATTATACATATATATATATATGGTGCATCCACTTGATCAAAAAATAACATCTATCATTTTTTATATTCCACTTGATCAAAATGGCCAACCAAAACCAAAATCCAAATCCAATCCCGCCCCCAATAAACCGTGTGCGAGCACCAACGTGGACTGTAGAGGAAGAACTCGCCTTGGTGAATTGTTATATTCACTAACAAGAGCAAAGAGAACATCTCGTGCGAAGCAAAACTTTTTGGCTAGGAGTTGTCACCCGATTCAACGAACAAATGGGTGAAAACCGTCGTCCAACTGACGCGATTTATGGAAAATATTGTTCCATGCATGAAGGCGAAGTGCACCATTTTTGAGCAATTCTACATGAATGCTCAAAATGAGAGCCCGGGTTTAAACGATAAGAGTTGATTGAGGTGGCTCGTGACCAATACCGAGCCAGACACAATGATAAGCACCCAAGTGTTGCGATTTGGAGACTCATGAGAAGACGATTTCTAATATAGTTGTCTTTCTATTATTTACTTTGTGTTTTTCGTCCTCGTATGTTATTTTATCTTTTTTAAAATAATTGTTTAATGTTTATTGGAAGGTGATGTAATTTTATGATTTTTAAGTACGTTTTTTTAATTGTGGTAAATAATTAAATATATTTGGTAAAAAAAAAACCCGCTAACCTTGACCCATAACATCCTCTAGCGAGCGACCACCGACCGCTAACCAACGCCAACTAAGCATTGACATGGAACAATATTATTCGATAAATCCATCGCTCACCTCTACCCACAACAGATAGTCTAATGGTGGACCAGATTTGATTGGCAATTTTTTTTCCTCTTTTCTAATTTTTGGGGACAAAAATCTTTTGAGGGGGGGGGGGGGGGAGTTATGTTAGTAGTAATAATGTATAAGGACCTAGATGGTAATAGTTAGAACCTAGAAGGGTTAATAGTGTCATGAAGTCATAGTTCAAGATAGTTAGAAGTTAGTTGGTCATCTTGTATAAAAAGGATAATATAGTGAACAATAATAATTAGCTATGAATTGATTGATTTTTCCTCTCTGTTCTTCTTTCATTCTTTTGATAGCTAACAACGGGTGTCGGTTCAGGCATGTGTTCTTTTCTTTTACTCCTGCCCTCCGCCGACCCGACACACCTGCCGCAGAGGTGATCTTCTCGAGCACTAGACTCTGATACACGTTGTTAGGATCGAGAACACACACACACGAACACAATATTTACGTGGTTCGGTCTAAACTGGCCTACGTCCACGGGGCAACTGAGGTTTATTATTATTGAGTGATACAAAATACAAGTACAAGAGATATATTTATAGGCACTAATTAGGTTAAAACACTATGCTATACTTGCTCAAAAAGTTAATCATACTGGGCTTAAAACGGTTCGGCCTATTGGTGGGCTGAAGACAATCTCTAACATCAACTTCATCAACTTCTTCAACTTCTTCTCTTGCTCAAACAACGATATCATTTACTTCTATACAAGATTGGACTTATTCTAAGGCCGTCCATCTTGCGGGGGCATAATAAAGATGCACTAGATTCTCAATGTAATTAATTATATATTTTGAATATGTATTTCAAGTCAAAGTCAAAGTCCAAGTTATAGTCATAGTCATAGTCATAGTCAAAGTGTTTTATTACTATTAGGTAGCGTTTGGTATAATGGAATGAAAGGGGGAATGGAATGGACCATTACAAGGTAATGAAAAATAATGTGTTTGGTTGGTTAAAGGAATGGAATCACCCATTCCACAAGGCATTCCATTCCCTCAAAACCATTCCATCCACCCCCCATGTTTTTTTTTCATTCCATCCCCATTCACCCTTTACTAACAAAAGCATAACCCACCACCACCACTCACCGCCGCCACCACCCACCGCCGCCACCACCCGCCGCCACCCACCACCGCCGTCACCACCCACCACCGCCGCCACCAACCACCGCCACCACCCACCACCGTTACCACCCACCACCGCCACCACCCACTACCTTCACCCTCCCACCACCGCCACCACCCACCACCGTCACCCACCCACCATCGCCGCCATACAAAACCACTCACCGCCGCCTACCACCACCTACCACCATCACTCACCACAACTTCCTTTACCCACCACTACCGCCGCCACCCATCACCGCCGTCTCCTCCACCCACCACCGCCACTACTCACCATTGTCACCCACCCACCATCACCGCCATCCACCTCCACCCATCG
The DNA here is from genome assembly GCA_028751855.1 of Ambrosia trifida. Classification (NCBI taxonomy): domain Eukaryota; kingdom Viridiplantae; phylum Streptophyta; class Magnoliopsida; order Asterales; family Asteraceae; genus Ambrosia; species Ambrosia trifida. The sequence goes on along the minus strand of CM054122.1, from coordinate 91,709,611 downwards.
CCACCGTTGCCGCCACCCACCACCGTCGTCGCCACCACCTATCACCGCCGTCGCCATCCACCACCACGCTACCGTCACACACCACCACCTACCATCACCACCACCAACCGCCACCCACCACCGCCGCCATCCACCACCGCCACTACTCACCATCGTCACCCACCCACCATTACGACCATCCACCTCCACCTTCCACCGTCGCCGCCACCGCCACCAACCACAGCCGCCGCCGCCCACCACCGCCGCTACCGCCACATATCACCACCCACCATCACCGCCACTGACCACCACCCTCCACCGCCACTAACCATCGATTTTATTCATTCGTTTTTTCTTGTCTATCCAACAACACAAAGTAATGTTTTGTTTCATTCCCACATGACAACCAAACAAGACATGGAATGGCAATGATCCATTCCATTACCTTGTCCATTCCATTACCTCGTCCATTCCATTCCCCCATCCATTCCATTACCCCATACCAAACAGACCCTTAATTATAGGCTAGATTATGTCTTTTCTTTATTGTATATATATATCTTGTATGAATTATAAATAAAATATGGTCGTCTCTTATAATCTCTCACTCATAGCATATATATTGAGTTTTTCTTTTTATAAATGTTAACAATCGAATCATGTCCATATTGTAATAAAGTAAAATAACATATTAAATGTTAAAACTGTAGTTTAAAATAGTGTTTTAATATCACAAACTATCCAAAAAAAAAATACTTCAAATAGAAACATTAAATTTCAATTATACTCAAACATAATTTATGTCCTCAATATTACATTCTTAATGGGTGAACACACCGAAAGAAATATGTACATGAAAAGGCTCATTTAAAGGCGTGATTATAGTCATGAAAATGGAAGTATTTGTAAATGAAATATGACAACCATTTTGATCCTACGAAGCATAAAATTGAAGCCACTGCTAGTATATTTCTTCCGGCAGCTGATATCATTCCCGGTTTATTTATAGCCATAAGAGCCACTAAGGCAACTGAGAATACCTGAAGAGTAATCTTGCGTGCATTCAAACCTTTATATGCACTATTGCAAGTGCTGCAATGCACTACATGGCTCCAGTACCTAAAAACAAATAAATTAGAGAGCAAATGAACCTCAATGTCAATGAAGTTATTCAAATAATAAACCTGTCCATTAGTTGTTCTCTTGGAAGAGTGAGTGTGGGTGATATATATCCATTAAATTTGCTTCCCCAATTGAATTGACCACCTGCATATTTCTTTAGCCACTTTCTAAATGCCACCACATTAGTATCTGCTTTGGTTGGCACAAAACAGGCTTTTAGCCAATTTGAAGGCCCTACCTCCATTATTTTCTCCTCCTAAAATTGTCATAATGTTTATAAAATTCAAATACGGTATTTTTAATCACTGTCAGGGTTGGGATAGTTTTACCTGGATTCGAAGAAGAATCAAATCCGAATCGATAACTAAATTCAGCTTATTATGCTGCATCCATCTTGAAACAAATGGATCATACCAAATACTAAAGTTTCTTGCATCAATACCTATGAGTATGCTTTTACCCGGGCTCACTGGAGTACAACAAAAGATAAGAAGATGCTTTCGAGCTGGCTTTTGCACCAATTTTTCCTGAATCGATCAAATTAAAGGAATGAAGTACCAATTACGATATGAAACTTTGGCACACAATTGCTACATGAACTTAAACTCTAAACGCGTTTTGTTTGTGTCAATCTTATCATCTTAGGTTTATGTTTCTAACATAATTTTTGGGTTGTTATCACATTTGACCCCAACCCTAACACAACACGTTCATGACCACTAATTATAAAAGTTGAAGTTCATACCTGTGAGTTATTTGGACTTTCCTTGATTGTGAGACTACCTTTTAGTAGACAAGGAGATTGAAAACTCCATATACGACCTTGATGCTCAGCCGCAGTAAAACCATTTATGCCTATTTTTTGCATGCTTATGTCAATAGGTGCACCCCCTTCTCGATCACGCTTAACCGTGCAATGGAAACTTATGTTAGGCGGAGGATTATCAACCCAAAAGAAATTTAAGAGAAAATCACCAAAATGTGTATGTTGACCCAAACGATTAACTAAGCAAGCATTGATCGAGTTATAGCATTTAAAATTGTACATATCTAAAACCAAATAAGAACATGTCTTGGTTAGCATTAGCAGACACCAAAAATAACAAAAATGTACAATGGGTCCATATATTTTGTGCCAATTATCACCTATAATTGTTAGGTTACCTGTTTTGGGGAACCATATATTTTTGTGCCAATTATCAACCAGTTTTCTTAACTGATTTACATATTTGGTATTTTTTATTGGTTGTTTTTGTGGAAATCAATTTATATAAACGTTAAAAGCCAATGAACCATTCTAAATGTTAAAGGTCATTGTAAAATTTTAAAATTATAAAACTTAATATGTATGTATGTATATATTTTTTTATGATTATCCTGAAAATTAAGGATATAATTAAGAATTATTTGTTTGCTGAATACTTATCTTGGCGGTGGAGCATAAGTAAATATCCCAATGTGTGAATATGGAACATGAGAGGGGTCCATGAGATTTTCAATCAGCACTTCATACCTTTATCAATTAACAAAACCAAATAGTTTTTATAACGATTAACAAACTCATTGAACATGCATGTTGGTGTACATCTATAACTACGTTCATACTTACCCATATGGTATATCTCTGGCGGTTATGACGGTTCTGAAAAATGAAGGATCTTCAAGTTCAGGGATGCATGGTGGTTTCTTCTTGGTGAGGATATCTTTGTATTTTGGATCAGTGTTAGGCCAAAACCAAACCATTCCGTATTGTTCGGTGCTTGGATAAACACCAACACACGCTTTTGGGAAAGAATGAACCTGCGCGAATATTATTATTATTATATTTTTTTCAATAAAAATCTAGATATACAAGAAGGATCTCGATTGATCTAATTTACCGGAGGACCTTCATGGGGAGCTTGAGGTATAAACTTGCAGTCGCCAGAGCCTCCAAAACACCAGCCATGGTACACACACTGCAACCGACCCCATTGATCAATCCTTCCTTCAGAAAGCGGAGCCAATCTGTGTGGACAACGATCATCAAACACCTTCCATACATTCTCCTTGCTATCACACGACACCACAACATCAAGACCCAACGCCTTTATCCCACGAGGAGCTCTCTTGTCCAAATCACGCACAGGTGCAAGTGGATACCATTGAGAAAACCAGTCAAACTTCTCATCTTCATGATCAAGGTTTCCGGTTCCGGTTTCTGGTTCGGGTTGGATTGAAACAGAAGGAGAAATGGCATTGAACTTGGTATTTTTGGAATTTGTAAATCCAGTGAAGTTGGATTTTTTATGAGTAAATGGAATCCTGAAAATGGGTTTGGACAAGTGAGCTCTAATCAGTGAAGGTGGAGCAACAGTGGAGACATTCCTTAGAGCTTCAATGGTTTGTTATCTGTTAATTGAATCTTTAGGTTTTTGCTTGTCTTGCATATATATACAAGCATGTGTGTGATTTGTGTTTGCTATAAATAGTAAAATACAAGCATGTGTGTAGATTATAAGGGAATTGCATGATTGCATAATTACGCCACGTCAATCCACTGATTCAGTATTATTGGCATAGTTAATTCTAGTTTTGTTAATTTAGATATATATATATATATATATATATATATATATATATATATATATATATCTATTAATATATATAAAAGAATTGAACATTGCTGACTTGGCGTGCAATGGTGCCTTCAACCTCTCCATGAAACTGCCACGTGGCATCATAATTGACAGATTTTAGTATTTATTAATTATTTCCTTTTTTAATTAAAAAAAGATAAACATAAAACCCTAAATTTATCTCTCTATCTCTCAATTCTCAATTACTAAAATTAAATTGAGTTATTTTAAGAAAAAAGAATTTAAAAACAAATTTAAATTTTTCTCTCTTATGCTTCCTCCCATAATTTTTAAACGTTAATATCTTTTATATTCGAGATTTTTTAAATTAAAAAATCACACCAAATTAACGAGCGTTTTATTATCTTTCCAACGAGTACCATAGTGCTATATAAAAAACGGAGAAAAAAACGACTATTTTTTGTGGGGTTTTATTCATACAGGAAAAAAACACAAAGTGTTCAGGCTATTCATTAATCAGGTTTTTTCTTTTCAACCGGGTTCTTATCTACGATGTTGAAATTCCGCCTAATCGTCATGCTATCATTGGAATTTTACTTTTTTAAAGATGGATAGATATACTTTATCAAAAGAAGTTAGGAGAAAGAATCGCGCAACACTGAAACACATGGTGTCACCTTATAGCAAGGTTATTTTTTTATTTATTTAATTACAAGAGTAATAATTATTACTATTAGTATTAGTATTATTAGAATGGTTATATTTTTCAACCCGGGACACTCCCGGGGAAAAAGAATTGAGTTTGTATGAGGTGACATTCAATAGAGGCCCCAACCCCATTGAATGTGTCATGTGGCTTCATATGTTTTGTATTTTTAAATAAAATCTATATCTAAATTGTCTTAAAATTTCAAATATGTTAATTAATATCTTTTTCTTATTTTCCTCTCACATTTTTTAAATGTTAGTGAACTATTAATTATTTTAAAATTTCAAATATGTTAATTAATATTTTTATCTTTATTTTTTTCTTATTTTCCGCTCACAATTTCTAAACGTTAGTAACTTTTATGTATGACATTTTTTTGAAAAAAAAAATTACACCAAATTAACGATCGTTTTATTATCTTTCCAACGAGCACCATATATAGTGCTATACAAAAACGAAAAAAATGTTTTTTTAGTGAGTTTTTGTTTATGCAGAAAAAAACACAATGTATTTAGGTAATTTCTTAATAATATATAGGCAAGTCACTAATCATGTTATGATAGTATATATGTTTTTGAACCTACTATTACATATATGAATTGCCCATGTTCATGTGCTATAACAATATGCTTAGCATTAAAAAAGGTTGAGATTTTTTAATCTGCTGGGAACGCAGCATGAGAACCCCTTTTGATAGTATAAACATTAGAACAACTTTCTTTAACATTAAAAGAGGTTGAGACTGTTTACTTCTTTTATCCTTTTTTATTAAGTAATATTAGATTTTTCAAACCCGGGACACTCCCGGGGTAATCAGCTAGTATATATATATATATATATATATATATATATATATATATATAGGGTGTGGATAATGTGGAAACCCATTGTTAGATGGTAAACCTTGGAAACCCTATCCTAGCCAACCATTGTATTTGATCAAGGGTTAGGATTAAATATGGAGACTTTTTGTGTAAGAAAATAATATTATAATGGGGCAAGTACAAATAAGGGTAGTTTGGTAAAGTTACTTTAGGGTCATGTCACAACCTCTCTCCTACTTTTTCAAAGTCATGTCACACCCTCTCTCCTACCTTTTTAAAGTCAACATCACCATCTCTCTCCTCTCTCCTACTTTTTGTTTAAGAAAATATTATTATAATGAGTCATGTCACACCATCTCTCTCTTCTCTCTTACTTTTTGTTTAAAAAATATTATTATAATGGGTCATGTCACACCCTCTCTCCTACTTTTTGTTTAAGAAAATAGTAATATAATGGGGCAAGTACAAATAATGTGTTAATGTTGCATACGAGGGTAACATGTGTTAGTTGGTCATAAAGGGCTAACATGTGTTATCTAATATGATAAAGTTAAACCTGTTGCCCCCATATACCCATCAGAAGATCTAACATTTGTTAGTATGAGTGGTGTGGTAACATATGTTAAACCTGTATCATTTGTCAACCTTTTTGGCTTTTTTACCACTCCTGTTTTCAATTCATAAGTTTACAAAAGAAATAAGTAAACATAGCATACAAACTATTAACACACATTATTAAGACTTGTCATAATAGGTTAACACATGTTATTTGGTAACACGTGTTATTACAAAGTATCATTACAAACTATTGAACAAGAGATAAACCTACCCAAGACATTCATATGAACTGCATGTAAAGGGTAACATGTGTTAATGTTGCATGAGAGGTTAACATGTGTTATTTGGTAACATTTATTAAACTTGTATTTTATGTCAGCCCTTTTTTTTGTCTTGGTTACCACTATAGTTTTTACTTCATAAGTTTACTGAGAAATAAAATATACAAACTATTAATACACGTTATTACAAAGTATCATTACAAACTATTGAACCACACAAAAACCTACCCATGACATTCAAATGAACTGCATGGAAGGTTAACATGTGTGAATGTTGCATAAGAGGTTAACATGTGTTATTTGGTAACATATGTTAAACTTATGTTTATTTTGTCAGCCTTTTTTTTTTGTCTTGCTTACCCTTATAGTTTTCACTTCATAAATTTACTGAGAAATAAAAGCACACAAACTATTAACACACGTTATTACAAAGTATCATTACAAACTATTGACCACTTTAACAAAATAAATCTTGTAACTCTATACATTGAGTACAAAAAAGAAAACGTTATTAAAAAGTTTCTCTACATATTTTCTCGGCTTCCTTCGACTTCGTATGTTAACATATGTTAACCAGTGGGGGGTCTTCATTATCAACTGCAAAACAATAGATGAGATATTAACCGGTGTGACCAACTCATCATCTAACATACTAAACAGGAGTAACACATGTTAGTCGGGGCCCAAATGTGAACATGTGTTAACTGGGGATAAATGTGTAACACTTGTTACCCTTTGCATAAGAAGGTAACATGTGTTGTCTGCCTAAGTCAACATGCCTAGAAGCAAAGTCAAGATGAAAAAGGGATAAAACTTTACAAAGTTTACATTAACAAAAATGTAACAACCCGGCACAGACCCCTAAAATTCTTTCGCGTTTTAGTACCATTTTATAATAAATAGTTAACTAAAATAAATATTAATTGAGTCGATAATGTGCGAAACTGAAAACCGAACCATTTAAATTATACGATATTATTATAACTAGTAAAACCCCCAGCGCGTTGCGTGTCAAACAAAAAAACACTACTCAAACATAAGTCAAACAAAAACATCCCCCAAACAAACTCTTTAATGTAAAAAAAATTCAGTTACAAGAACAGAAAAGATGCGTGTCAAACAAAAAACACTACTCAAACGTAAAGAATACAAAAAAAACTTAACTTCTAACATACTAACAGAAGTAACACATGTTAACCCAGTCAGACATTTCATCAAACACTTGGAGTGCATATATACAATACACAAAAGACATTATAATTACCTTTTAACAGAAGTAACACATGTTAACCCAGTCAGGCATTTCATCAAACACTTGGAGTGCATATATACAATACACAAAAGACATTATATGGTACAACATTCTATATTATTTCTATATCTAAAAACACAAAAACAACAAAATAAACAAGAAAAATTAATGAGCTCACCATGACAAACAACATTACATGACACATTGTTTCTTCTTTTCTATTTACATTTTATTTGGACTTGAAATAAACATAATATTATTTTATCAAGATAATAAGATAAAGAAAAGAAAATTTCTTTAAAAATCCCTAAGAATGCTTGTTTGTGAGAGATAATATTATACAAACCGGTGGCTAAGCATTGACTATACAAAGTGAAGGTGGAGTTGAATTCCAGTTAAGCAACTCTTCAATCATTTGCATTATTGCTTTATTTACTTCATCTATTTCTTGATCACCTGAACCACCGGCCACCACTGTGGTAACCGTCTCCTCCACCACTACCTCTTTCCTCTTGCCACCAAGCTCCACCTTCATCACCCGACCCGACCCTGACCCTTTTCCGGGTCGAACCTGCTACACTCCAAAGTGAGAGTTATCACCGGCTTGAACCCGGATCTGTTCAGATCTGTGATGATACTCCCCCTGTTGAACCACCCGCTTGAACCCGGATCTGTTTTCAGATCTATAGGTGTTTGAAGTTTCATGTGGTTTTAAAGTTTTTCAGAAGTTTTGTAGAGAGAGAGAGAGAGAAAGAAAAGTGGGTTTGTAGAAGGTGTAGAGAGAGAGTGAGTGATATCTTGAATATGGAGGGGTACAAACCTTCTCTTGTACTTAATGGAGATATCCTAGAGATTGTCAAAAGATGCTAAAGGTAAAATTACTTCACTACCCTTATGTTATTATTAAATTGGTTGTGGATTGTGATGATGTGGCTTGATTCTAGCCACACCTTGGGTTTTCATGGTTTACTACATAACTATGGTTTCCTATAGATACTAACACTATATATATATATATATATATATATATATATATATATATATATATATATATATATATATATATATATCTCAGTAATAGAAAAATAAATCAAGACCAATCAACATCAAATCACTCTCCTTAATTTTATCCTCATTTATTTCTGTATAATTGACATTCATTGTATTACTTTGACTTTCCTTGATTGTAGCCTTGTAATTCCTTTGTAAACTTCTATATAAATGAAATGTAATCTCTCTAGTAAGACATAGAGAGTTCCTTGACTGATATGGTATCAGCCTAACCATCACCATCCTGGCCTCTCTTCTTCTTTCGATTCCTTTCTTATTCTTCCTGCTGTTCCTTTTCTCGCTACCCACAATGACCACCACAGAATCTTCCGCTATCATTCCCACCTCTGGAAACAAGCTTCCAATGACCACCATAATGCACATGCTACCCGTTAAACTATCCTCCTCCAATTACCTCGTCTGGCACAACCAAATGCTCCCTTTACTCACAAATCAGGAGCTTCTCGGCTATGTCGATGGCTCCGTTTCCCCTCCATCCAAAACTGTTCTGGTTGACTCCATCGAAACACCCAACCCTGCTTATTCAAGTTGGTTCACTAATGATCAACAAGCCATTCTCATCCTTCACGCTTCTCTCACCGAAGAAGCGATGGCTGAAATTCTGGGTCTTGCTAATGCTCGCCAAATCTGGACAGCTCTAGCGGCGGCCTACAGCAACACTTCTTTGGAAAGAATGCACCTTCTTCGTGACACTCTTCGTCAACAAACCAAAGGCTCTTCTTCCGTTGCCGAATATGGGCGCAAATTCAAATCCATTTGTGACCAATTTTCGGCAATTGGACATCCCGTTTCTGATACCGATAAGACCCATTGGTTTTTATGCGGTCTCGGCTCCACCTTTGAGAGTTGGTCTACCGCTATTCGCACCTCTCATTCATCCTTGCCTCTCCGCGATCTATTAACCAAAGCGGAAAGCCAAGAACAATTTCTAGCTTCCCTCAATCCTCCATCTACACCCGCAGTTGCCTTTGTTGCACAACACAATCGTCCTCATGCCTCCTCTTATTCTCGAAACAAATCTGGTTCCGGGTCAGCCCGTAACTCCTCCTCTTCGGCTCCTTCAAAAGGCACTCGCAGGACTCCCCACTGCCAATTGTGCCGCACTAATGGCCACTACGCTAACAAATGTCCGAAGCTTTCTACCTTTGTTGCGTCGGCCTCTAGTAATGATGATATTGCTCGAGCATTTCATGCTCAATGCCATGTGTCCAACGATGATGCTCCCGATTGGGCGGCCGACTCCGGGGCTGATCTTCACATGACCGATGATACCGGTAACTTGGCTTCCTTTTTTTCCTTATAATGGAACCTCATCGGTCACTTTTGGCAATAGTCATTCTTCACGCGTCACTCATAAGGGACGTGTAACATTGCAAAACAACATCCACTTAAAAGACGTCTTAGTTGTTCCGTCGTTAACACGCAACCTTCTTTCTGTTAGCAAACTTACAAATGACTTTCCCGTTGATGTTTTATTTTCTAATTCTTTTTTTGTGATTCAGGACCGGAAAACAAGAAAACCTCTCGCTCAAGGTCGATGTGAAAATGGTCTATATTTGCTTCGGGACAAGTCTTTTGCTTTTGTTGCGTCTGTTTCGTCTAATAAAGCCTCATTTGAATTGTGGCACAATCGTTTGGGTCATGTCGCTTTTGATACTATTACTCTTATGAAACGTCTTGGTCATTTATCTTTTACATCTATTTTGCCTAAAACCTAATATTTGTTCACCATGTCAACTTGCTAAAGCAAAAAAATTACCATTTGCTAATAATGATAAACGTGCCTCTAATCCCCTAGATCTAGTTCACTGTGATCTATGGGGACCCTCACCAATAACTAGCAAAAATGGTTACAAATATTACGTTGTATTTGTAGATGACTATTCTCGTTTCTCATGGCTATATCCGCTTAAAACCAAAACCGACTTTTATGCGGTACTTCAAAGTTTTTTGCACCTTGTTCAAACCCAACTTTCCCGCAAAATTAAAGTATTTCAAAGCGACGGTGGCACGGAATTTGTCCACAAAATTGTTCGCAATATTTTTGACCAAAATGGCACTTTCCATCGCCTATCTTGTCCGTACACCGCTCCTCAAAATGCTCGCGCGGAAAGAAAACACCGGCACATTGTTGAAACCGGTCTAGCCATGCTCTTTCATGCAAGCGTTCCCATTACCCATTGGGATGCCGCTTTTAGTACCGCCACTTACATCATCAATCGCGTGCCTACAAAGGTCTTAGATAACAAATCTCCCTTTGAGATGTTGTTTTCTATTACTCCTACCTACAACAATTTTCGCGTTTTCGGTTGTTGTGTCTACCCATATCTACATGATTATGCCCCGCACAAACTAGCACCACGAAGCATACCTTGTATTTTTTTGGGCTATTGTCCGCAATACAAAGGATATAAATGCTTTGATCCCGTGACATCACGTATGTATATATCCAGGCATGCTCGATTTGATGAAAAAAATTTTCCTTACAGTGGCACCTCATCCACAACTAGTATTGCAAATTTATTTCTTTCTAGTTTTGAGGAACCTATCAACTTTCCTTCACCTCCCTCTAAAAACTCTTCACCAATCACCCCTCCCAAAAGTCCCCTAACCACTACACATTGCTCCCTGTGCAAACCCACTACCCCACAAAATCCAACTTCATCCAATTCTCCGCCATCCCATACCAATCACTTTGACTCACCCACTTCCGAAACTTCATCCAACCAATCCCAATCACCTTTTGTCAACCACACACCCTCACCCAATATTTCTACCACCGAGCCCACTACCTCTATACCCGATCCCCCTACACCCGCAGCCACATTCCCTTCGTCCAATTCCCCTCCCAACCATAACTCTCCTCCTTCACCACCACCACCCCACCCTCACACCCCATGGTTACACGCTCCAAAGTTGGCACGTTCAAACCAAATCCAAAACACACCTCCTACCATTCCACCACCGTGCACTCTCCTCTTCATACCGCTTTGCTCACTCACACAGTTCCGAAAGGCTTTAAGAGTGCGTCAAAGCATGCGCATTGGATGGATGCCATGCAAGCGGAGCTCACAGCCCTCCAACGCAATCGTACGTGGACTCTTGTTCCGCGACCTTCTTCATCAAATGTCGTTGGTTCTAAATGGGTTTTCCGCACAAAGTATCACTCCGATGGCTCTCTTGATCGCTATAAAGCCCGTCTCGTTGCTCAAGGCTTCACTCAAATCCCGGGTATCGATTTTAATCACACCTTTAGCCCGGTCGTTAAAGCCTCAACAATTCGCGTTGTCCTCTCCTTGGCTGTTATCAACGGTTGGACGCTTCGTCAACTCGACGTCAACAATGCGTTTCTAAACGGTCACCTTTTCGAGACCGTTTACATGGAGCAACCTCCCGGGTTTATCAATCCACAATTTTCAACTCATGTTTGCAAACTAAATAAAGCTCTTTACGGTCTCAAACAAGCTCCTCGAGCTTGGTTTCAAACACTTAGCTCATTTTGACTTTCAAAAAAGTCAACAACTTCTTCTTCGACAATCCTACTGCCCAATATCTTTAGAAACACCCTCTTGTTTCAAAGATAAAAAATTGAACAACAACTTCGTTCCACAAACTGTTTTGGATTTCTTATCCAAAAATGATCGAATACTATGAGTTTCAAAAAAACTTCGGTTCTTAAACCCGGGAAAAAAAATTTCAATTCTTTAATAAACTTTGATATTTTGATAAAGAAGTTTATAAAAACGTTTCTGTTTTTCGTATTAGGAATGTTCAGAAACAGGTTTCGAAGTACAAGACTTGGTTTTGTTTATAAACGGTTTTGGCGGGAAAATAAGTTTGCCGAACAAAAACAAAAAAATAGAGCAAGGAAAAATTTTCTGAATTCTGATTTGGTTTAAGGTTTTTATGTATTCGATTATGATATCCTAATAGGGCAGTGATAGATATAACCGTTTTGATGTTTAAACGATATGTTCTTCAGTCCGGTGTCTCGCCGGAGAAGATGAAGTTTCGCTGGAAAAACGGTCCGGTTCTTTATTTTCTTATTCGAACGGTTAAAACGATGTGTATTGATCTTCTAATGATCCTTTATTGGCCTGTGATAATTGTTCCAACGTTTGAACAAATCTGCGTCGGTCTCTGTTTTACCGGAGGGAAACAGGGGATCGAGTTCGTGATGATCTTCTACTTCGTGTTCTTCTGTAAACGATGGAACGATTGATAACTTGCGCTCTGATGCCAAATGAAGGACCACAGGATCGATTGAGGGAATAATCTTGAGAGAGAATATGAGAAACTAAAGATTCAATACATACACTAAATGATACAATGTTTAGGGTATTTATACATATGAAGGGGTGTGTCCCCTTTGATACTAACCGACGTGTCGGTTGGATTATTAACTAACATACCTATTCACTAAACTTAGGATATAATATATACTTATGATATACTTGATATAATATGTGGAAATAAGAATTATATGTCTAACATGGACAACCATCATCGAACACCCTCCATTCATTCTGGTTCTTATCCCACCACACCACAACATCAAGATCCAACACCTTCATCCCACGGGGAGCTCTCTTGTCCAAATCACACACAGGCATGAGTGGATACCAGTGAGAAAACCAGTCGAATTTTTCTTCTTGATCAAGGCTTCTGGTTTCGGTTTCTGCTTCTGTTGGAACAGATGGAGAAATGACATTAAACGTAGTGGATTTGGATGTGGATTTTCGATATTGGGTTAAGTTAAGTAAATGTGGTTTAGATATTTTGTGAGCAAATGAAAGACTAAAAATGGGTTTGGAGAAATGGGTTCTCGTAATTGAAGGTGGAGTAACAATGGAGACAGTTCTTAGAGCTTCCATGGTGGATGATTTTTCTTCAGTGATTTGAATTTTTAAGGATTTGCATGATTGCATATAAATACAATATTGTGTTTACCAGCATTATTGGCAATGCAAGCTGTCTTTAGGTTTATCTTTAACTAATTGTTTATCATTGTAAATAGATCTTTTAAGGATTGTGTTTTTTCACTTTTTGGAGCTCTCATGGTGGATGATTTATTTTCTCATTTTCTGTCTTTGTTGCATACAACTATATTCATTAAACTAGTTTATTGAAGAATCAAATGCTTTACGAAATGCATGAAATAGCCTCTGTCTTGGTGACGATAAAAACATATGATTGTATGGTTAGTATAATTTCTTACTACACATTTTATATATGGATAACAAATAATATCATGTGTTGTTTACTACGCTTATCAAAATCATCACGTGGTATCAAGTATCAAAAAATTGTTATTGCAAAATCATATTATCGTTATATGAATTTTTGCTAATCATTAGAATCAACTTGCATAGCACGGCTTACGATGTAAGCATATAATATATATGTGTGTAGGGGACCCTTAGGGGACAAAAGTAAAATTGCTTTAATTTTAACGGTAATTTACAATTTCGTTAAAATAACGTTAAAAATGACATATTGTTAATCATGCATAATGTGATGGTATTGATAGCAAAAAGACACGGGGTACTTACTACTTACAACAATCGGGTTTTTCCCGATTGCTAAGTGTTATGTATTTTATGTCCAAAACTTGATGCAAAACCACTATGGAGCTGGGGTCTTTTTATTCTCACGTGGTAAGGTTGTCTATATCTTACCCCCTCAGATGCTACCTTAGCTTGCTATTGACTGGATAAACTGAGTATGATGATGATATTAGAATCAACTTGCAATAATTTATGTAATAGATATCATTGTTTTTTTTCTCTTAATATGATAAACAAGATACTAATAAAAAATTCATCATATCACATTTATATTAGGAAAAATCACCGTTCTAGCCATTGACCGTGGGTTTTCATCGAAATAGCCACCCCAACCAACTTTGAAAAGTTGGTTCCTGGTTTCCGAGGCTTTGGAGCCGACTCTGTAGCCTTGTCAGCTGCTGACCAATGGTAAGACGCCACGTGTCCCGAAAGTTGGCTCGGCTTGTGAGCCGACTGAGCGTGGGCCATCACGGAGACGTCTCGAATCGGTGAATCCGACTAATTTTTTATTATTTTTTTCCATCAAATTTTGGGTATAAATATTTGCCCCACTTTCCAAAATTTTCTGTTTTTCATCTTATTTTTTTTTCCATCAAATGTTTGTGGTGAAATCTTTTGTGTTTTTCTTCTCATCATGTTTTCAAAAATTCAATCTTATATTCAAATTTTTTTTTAAAGTTTTTAAACCTTTATATAGTTTTCATTCCCATGATGTTTTTCAATTCTTCAGTTCACGTTGCATCAGACTGAATGCGTTCATGATATTTTTCTAAACTTCATTTGGTTCGTTGTTACATCTGCGTAAAACTAGTCAGATTGTTGTTACATCTGCACGTTGTATAAACCCGTGTAGAATGCAACTTTGGTCTGGTAGTTTATAAAGTGGCGAGTTCTTTGCCTTGCTGGAACATTTTTCTCACTCGTGTGAAAGGTCGTTGGTGGTGGTAGTAGCAGTAGCGGACGCCTACGAGTTCCAGCGACAGACGTAGGGTAGCGAGCCGCCGTTAAGTGTTGTTTATAGGATTTTTCCAGGGTTCGCTTGCTTTGAACTCCCTAGCCATAACTAAGGCTATTTGGTAAAGGGATATGGGAGAACTCGACTTTTTTCGTTTCAAAACCACATCAAGTGCATTTATTTATTTTTGTCTATGAAACAATTCCGGGTATTTTGTATGTAGATAGGAAACTCAAAAATATATGTTGTATGATACATAGTATTTTGTATGTAAATTAATGTCTTTAGCCGTTTATTGTTTAAATATTTTTAAACATATTAATAAAAATGTCATATTTTATAAAATTTAAAACAAATAAACATTACATATGAAATTACAAATAAAAAAGGACATAAAATAAAAGTTGTATATAAAATAAGCGTAAGAATCGGTTTTAAAAAATAGGTTGTGGGAGATATTCGAACCCGGGCTTATGGCCGGTTCGGTATACTGAATCACAAGCCCAAACCAACTGGTATGGACCCTGAGAATGAGATAAAAGTGAAATACAAACTAATGTTTGGACTTAACAAAAATTAATTAAAAATAAAACAAAATTTATTTAGAATATAATTGTAAACATAAATAAACATAAAATAAACGAGATTAAAAGACTTGGCGATACAGACTGTTTTTCCTAATGCTTTTCCGGGTTGCGTTGTCACCATCGTATGGTCAACTTAAACTTACCCTCAGATAAAAAGAAGGAATTACAGACACTCTGGTGGAAGACTTGTAAAGCTTATCGGGTATCTAATTTTGAAGATAATTTCAATTCGTTGTGTGCATCGATCCCGCGAATAAGGAAAACGCTGTTATCCAATTTATTTGGTTTCTTTTTTATTTATTTTATTATTATTTATTTGGTTATTAAATGTTTTCTTTAACAATCACAAACATAATAAAACTAAACACAAACATCTACAAATTTATATAAATCATATATAATGGGTATCATACAATATAGTTTTATGCAGATGGAACAACAATCCAAATATTATCAGAGAATGTTTACATGATTCGCTAGGCTTGGGCTTGAAAAGTGAAATGAATGCATTTAGCCGAATGCAAGTTGAAATAAAGCTTAGAAAAACATCATGAGAATCAAAAACAGATAGCGGGTTAAAAACTTTATAAAAAATCTATAAAAAATTTCAAAATATTTAAAACACATGATGTAAAAGGTACAAATTTCGTGAAGTAACTGGTGCATTTATATACCCACTAAAAAAATTAGACTCCTGTGGAATAAGACGGCTTGGTGTGGTCTCCCATTGTTTGAGACGACTTGTTGCCGTTTCCCACTTCCCGAGATGACTCGGTTACAACCTAACGGTTACATTTTCTAACACCTATAAAAACCCCACAATTTCAATACCAAAATCACACCAAAAGCGGTTATCATACATTAATCATATCATTAAAATGGTTCCGCGGAATGTAAATGAGGAGATCGCGTTAACGAGGTTGTACTTGGCAGTGAGAAACACAAATGATCCTGCCGATTTACGCAGACCTTCGTTTTGGAACAACGTGTCTGTGGAATTCAATCGAATAACCAGCACAAATGACGCCCCAAGGATTCACTCGTGAGTAAGTGGCATGCTCTCTTTACCAAATGTATCCGATGGAACGTCCTCTATGAAGCCACGATTTAGAGACACCCTAATCTTCAAGAACACATTGCAATCCAAGTCACGCGCCATGACTATTACCATGCACACGTGAGTAACTTCAACCATGTTGCGACATGGTGATTGTTGCGCAATTAGTTTAATGAGTAATAGGCTTATGTATTTATTTTACTTTTTAAATGGAATGTCTCGTTTATTTTATGTTTTTTTTTCTTTGTTTAATTATGTATTTATTTAATGTTTATGGTTTTCTTTTTTTTAATTAACTTTATTTTATGACGGTTCCGCCTGCAAAGTCAACTCCGGAGACGTCTTTTTTACGGTTGACACATCAATGGAGACGTCACCGTCTTCAAAAGACGCTTCCATACGGTGACAGCACGGAAGAGACATGACCTGCCCAAGACGTCAAGGAGACATGTCCCTTTCGAGGCAATTGAGTAAATCCGAAACGGCTTGACCCATTAGCCGAGAAGACACTTATTGCCGTCTCCCATCTTTCCGGAGACGTCTCGGCGGCCCGCAGACGTCTCGGAGATGCGTCACAAGTTTCAGGATATGTGGCGTCTTACCATTGGTCAGCAGCGAACAAGGCTCCGGAGTCGGCTCCAAAGCCTCGGGAACCGGTAACCGACTTTCCAAGTTGGTCGGTCTTTGGCCATTTAGATGATTTTCCCTTTATATTATTTTATCAGACCACGATAAGGTGCTTTTCGCCATGTAGACGTCATGTCAATAGATGCATTTTTAATGAAAAATGGTGTGTAATAGTTTATGTCCCACCAATGATGATCTAATTAATCTATACTATATTATAATGCATGAGTGAGGGGTAGTTTAAGATACCCAAAAGTTAAGAACTTATTTTTTATTAATAATCCTGAAATGAGGGTAAAACAGTCATTCATACATTATTTACATTTTAATACCCTATCTTAGTAACACTTTAATCCCTTAAACTTTACTGAACTTTTTCTTATTTAAATTATAGTTAAACTTATTTTCCTTATTTTAAGCAAACAATTCCCCATATTTTTAAATAGTCGTATTTTTTTGCGTACGTTTATACTTTTATAAAATAAATTAAATCATAATAATGAGCATTTTATTATCTTTAATTTGAGAATAGTATTAAAATCTTTATAAAATAAATTACATAATAATAATGAGCAATAACTAAACCGTTCATCGAAGCAAAACCAAAAAACTGACAAAACTGAACCAAAATCTATTGAAAACTGAAAAAATTTGGTTTAACTTAAAACTGGTTATCATCTTCTTTTTGTACCCATAGTTAACCCAAATTAGTTAAACTGAAACAGACCCATTAATATATTCATAACAGCATGCCCGCACCATGTGGTAGGGAACACAGACACTTCTAATGGTTCAAGGTTGGGTAAGGTTAAGTTCGGTTATAAGTCTCAATTGAAACAAAAATCGACATTATTGGTTTATCAATCTTGTTAACTAACCGGTTAATTGGTTCAGTCTATTTGGTTAGATTCTCGTTTTTAGTTTGGTTTAGTTAATTTTGGTTAATAAGCAAAACCAAACTTTGGTTAAAAATTTGCTTAGAAGAACATGAAATGAAGGTATAAATACATGTGATGTATAAAAGATATAAATGCATGAATGGTTCAGTTTTTGTTTGTTAATTTTGGTTAACTTAGGGTACAAAAAAGACGATATTAGGTTAGCTCGGTTTTGATTAATTTTCAATTCGGTTTGTATATTTTTGTTCGATTTCGGTTGAGTTTCAATTATTGTTCACCTCTGGATATTGTTAATCACGTAAAAAAACAAATTTTTAATTAAAGTATATAGCAAATTATACTCTAATATGGTTTAAAGCTGAATAGATAGGTTTATGAATTGTAGTGGCATTATAAATTTAAGGGGTTTTGAAATTTTTAGCTTTTATACCTAGGCCTGTAAACGAACCGAATGTTCACTTAATTTTAACTGAACACGGACACATACTCAAACACATTTTGTGTTCATGCTTGTTCATTAAGAAATTTGTCATGTTCTTGTTCGTTTATGTTCGTTCGTTTAAACCTAAACGAACAGTTCACCAACAAACATAAACGGACGTTCACGAACATAATAGATGTGAACGATTTTGTATTACTGAAAAACCCAATTACTAATTGGTTATATATTTATATAAGTACCTAAAGCCAAATTTATGTTTGTATTTATGTAAATATAACTACGTATGTCGTATGTAATTAATAAACTTAAACAAACATAAAGGGATGTTCACAAACATAAATGAACTAACTCAACGTTTGTTCATATTCGTTCATTTAACTAAACGAACAATTCATGTTTGTTCGTTTATTAAATAAACGACATAAATAAACTTCCTGCCGAACAAGTTCACAAACAGCTCATGAACAATTGTTTCGTTTACATGCATAATTTTTTACCTCTATTTCATTTATTTCCTGGCAATAAAATTTAGCCAAAGTTTGTTTTTGTTACTCTCCAAAATTAAATAAACCGAACTAAAAACTTAACCGAACCATGCACACCCTTATAAGTGTTTGTGTTCCCCGCTGCATCGCGCGGGCACTATACTAGTATTTATTTATTTTTTAATAAAATTTTAGAGAAAGTAAGACCATTATTTTGCATAGCCAAATGAATACAAGAAATCTTGAAATTCAATTAAACCCTAAAGAAATCTTCACTCAAAAACTTCAAATTAATCATGGGCACGACATCAACGAATTACATCAACTATGTGTCTAATGAAGAAAGCTATGCGTCTGTAATGGAAGGATGTGGTTACCTGGATTACTTCTCATATAATGAATAAAACGGTGTAAATCTATTCTTGCGCCATCCAATATTAGTAAAACGAAGATACTATATTAGTTATGATGCATTTTCGCTTGCAATCAATGGCTCATGAATAATTAGGTAATCAAAGACCATAAATCAAACCAAAAGTTTCAAAAACAAAGATGTTATTTTATAAATCAACCAAAAACTGAAAAACAATAAACCGATAAATCCTAATTTATATTAGATCTTAACAACCTTATAGATAAACACTAATAAATAAAAGATATATAAATAATAGGATTATATTTTAAAATTCAAGTTACCAATAAACTGCATCACTCTTCTGGACTTCCAAACAACTCGTCATCGAGTTTTCCATAAGCTTGGCAATACGAATCTGGACGAAACCCACTTGGGTCGAAGGGAACATCAACCTTCTTAATATTCTTTGTTATCACAACCCATCTAAACAATATAACTTCGCAGGTCGTCTTGGCCAGCTTGACACCTATACCACCTGGATCTAATGGAGCATTTGACCGCTTCTCGTTAACTATTGACTTGACACCATAACCCATGCCACCTTAATTTATTGTAATTTATTCCCTCACTGAGTATATATATCTTGTTCAATGTTGGATGGCGCACGAATAGATTTACACTTTTTAAAGTTAGCTCAGCGTCCTTTAAATCATTGAATTTCTGTGCGCATGGGCGGTTCTTCATTAGGGCCAGACCGGACCTCGATTCATCCAGTTTTTTTGTTTCGTAGTGTAAATTTTATCTAAAAGTTCTGAAATTTTGTTTATGTATTGAGTGTAGCCCTACCAGCTTGAGCCTGGCCCTATCAGGTTTTTTGTTATCTGTCAAAGTCTGTGCAGGATATTGCACAGCTGTAGGTGGCATGTCACACCCTCAAATTCCATTTGCGAGGTTTTACCACGAGGCGCATGACATACCAGGATCCAAGACAACGGTCACAATAAACGACATCTATATGCAATAAAAGTAACGTAGAATACCAACCACGTAGTTTATAAGTAAAGTAGAAACGACAGCGGAAGCAAAATTTAATGTTTACAAAACCAATGTCAAAATATGAATGCAAACACAACCCGGTTTGCTTATGCATGCAAGACTAGACGCAGTGCGACTCTAGTGCGCCTAAGACTCCCTGATACCTTAGCGTCCTGAGAAAACATGCGAAGTTAGACAACACATAAAGTGCCGGTGAGTCACAGAGATATAGTTTGTAAAAGTTTATCATAAGTAAACCAAACCAAACAATCCTTACATCTATACCTGATGCAAGCTAGACATCGTTACATGATACTATAGTGTCGTGAACCACTGCTGACAAGATAAGAATGCCTCAAACCCGTCACCAGTTCATCACCCGGTGCCGTAAGATATAGGACAAATATGCACCCGCCACCGACCTCCAGTCGGCCCGAGTGGGGCTAGTCAAGCCCAATAGATCTATTCACACATTCCCCGCTATGTACCCACATATTGATGGTTCACTAAGACATGAGAGGACTTTAATGATGAAAGTAAGGTCACTAGGTATCCATGAGGTATCATGTAATATGTTGGTTTAAATGTTAGAAAGTTTTATCGCATGTCTCTCCCCCAAAATGTTCCAAAAACTGTAAAGAATGGGTCTGTGACACTCACCTTACTTTGCGTTCCCAAAACAAGAATTAAGACAAGTCTTGATGATCCCAAATACCGACGATCTATCAATAAAGGTTGTATAAGAGTTGTGACTAATAACCCCAAGGCTAACTAGTCCCCGATTATCTAGATCATCATTAAGTAAGTTTGAAAACGTGCTTGACAATTTAACCGACACACTAGACTGACCCGACATCCCGTTGGTGACCCATTACAAAAGCTAATTAAGTACACATAGATTATACACAAGGTTCAAGCATAAAACACGTAGTTTATATCAAAAATCTCATTTTGGATAACATAGGGTCGAATGTGGTTTCTCACTTCCACATTCACCCCTTTTCTTCCACCTTCGACCCATTTCAAGCCAAGTTCGACCATTGAGTGCAGGTTCGACCATCAGAATCCAGGTTCGACCCTGGCGACCCACCTTCGACTATTCGACCGGTCGAAGGTACTCCAGGTTCGACCCTGTCAGTTTAATTCCTCCAAAAACGCATCAAAAACATCCGAAAACATCACGAAACATCATGAAACACAGCAGTCAAGTATGGGTAATGTATCCCCACATAACCCTACCATTTTTACCCCCAAATCAGTTTGTTTTAATGTTTACCCAAAATGGCAAAATTATGAAGATGTCACATCATGCATGGAAATCTTACCCAATTTGGAAACTTTGTAAAATTACTTAATAAGCACATCTTCATACTCAGATTATCATGTAGATCAAAACCCTAATCATATTACCCCTAACAACATCATGCATCACTCCTCAAATTCATCAAAATCCCCAAATAAGCCCTAACATCAACATGCCATACTTTGAAATCTAGGTAATCAAAACTTATCAGTTATAACCAACCTAGAACATTCCTACATCATCCATGTATCTTACAATATCAAATAATCAAATAACATAACCATGAAAGATCATTAACATATGTTTATACTTAAGAAACTCATGTTTTATGATAAAGTTTTGTTTGGAAAGGCTTTAGATAGGTTATTACTCATAAAATCATCTTAGATCATATTTGGAACATTGGGGTTTTAAAAAAAGTATTTAGAATGAAGAACACACCTTAGATCTTCACTTGTAATGATTTAGAGAGTTGGATTATGAAAAATAAGCTTAAAAGCTCCTTCCCCAATGATAAGAGTCGAAAGAGAGTGTTTAGAGGCGTTTAGGGTTTGTGAAATGATGAAAAATGACTAAGGATGGTATTTATAGTATGTCAAGGTTCGACCCTTTCATGTGGGCGAACGTGGAGTTGGGTGGTCAAATGTAGCATCTTTAAAACAGATAACTAGGTTCGACCCTTTACATGGGTCGAACGTAGTTTTATTTGGTCGAAAGAGACCTTTAACAGGCTGAGGGCCAAGTTCGACCCTTCGAATGGTCGAACCAGGAAAGAGCCATTTTCCCGATTTTCAGTTTGTCGTGTTTAGCACATTTTAACGCACCCTAACACATGAACATGTAACCCTAATCTTTGTTTAACATATATAAGCATGGACAATCATCTAAGTATCATTTAAACACGTATTTGCATATAATCCACCACATAAGAATCAATCTACGTATAACACTTAATCTAGTTTATGTAATTCACCAACAACGGGACTCAAGACTCGTGTGTATGTAAAAGACACCAATGATCCTCCAGATCATTGAACCCTGGACAACACGTAAGAAAACCCCGACTCAACTAACCCAGTTAAGTACGTAATTAAACCGTTTCCCGCTAAGGTAGACTTATAAGTTTAAATATGTCAAGTCAAATATGCCGGGTGTCAAATCATCCCCTGTTGAAAGAATTTTTGTCCCGAAAATTACATGAAGTCAAAAAGGAAGAAGACGAAAAGAAAGAAACGAAAGAAAATTTACCGGTTGTCACATCATCCCCCCGTTGATAGGAATCTCGCTCCGAGATTCACTCTGCTTTAGCGGTAACATGTCTAGATTCAAACGCACGCTTAGGAAAAGGATGAGGATATTTGGACTTCATCATGTCCTCTCGTTCCCAAGTGAACTCCGGTCCACAATTAGAATTCCAACGGATCTTAACGATACGGATTTTACTCCGACGAAGACTACGAATCTTGTAGTCTAGAATTTCAACTGGTCCGTCCACAATGCGAAGACGATAGTCAACTTTGATCTCTTCCAAAGGAACAATAAGAGATTCATCCGTCAAACACTTCTTCAAGTTAGACACATGGAAGACGTTGTGGACACTACCGAGCTCCGCCGGCAAGTCAAGTTTGTATGCCACCGGTCCAATCCGTTCCAGGATTGCGAATGGTCCGACATAACGAGGGTTAAGTTTGCCACGCTTCCCAAAGCGTATGACGCCCTTCCATGGAGAAACTTTTAGAAGTACCCTGTCCCCAACCTGGAACTCCAAAAATCTCATTTTGGATAACATAGGGTCGAATGTGGTTTTTCACTTCACATTCGCCCCTTTTCTTCCACCTTTGACCCATTTCAAGCCAAGTTTGACCTTTTAGTGCAGGTTCGACCATCAGAATCCAGGTTCGACCCTGGAGACCCACCTTCGACCATTCGACCGGTCGAAGGTAGTCCAGGTTCGACCCTGTGAGTTTAATTCTTCCAAAAACGCATAAAAAACATCCGAAAACATCACAAAACATCATGAAACACAGCAGTCAAGTATGAGTAATGTATCCCCACATAACCCTACCATTTTTACCCCCAAATCAGTTTGTTTTAATGTTTACCCAAAATGGCAAAATTATGAAGATGTCACATCATGCATGGAAATCTTACCCAATTTGGAAACTTTGTAAAATTACTTAATAAGCACATCTTCATACTCAGATTATCATGTAGATAAAAACCCATAATCATATTACCCCTAACAACATCATGCATCACTCCTCAAATTCATAAAAATCCCCAAATTAGCCCTAACATCAACAAGCCATACTTTGTAATCTAGGTAATCAAAACTTATCAGTTTTATCCAACCTAGAACATTCATACATCATCAATGTATCATACAATATCAAATAATCAAATAACATAACCATGAAAGATCATTAACATATGTTTATACTTAAGAAACTCATGTTTTATGATAAAGTTTTGTTTGGAAAGGCTTTAGATAGGTTATTACTCATAAAATCATCTTAGACCAGATCTGGAACTTTGGGGTTTTATAAAAACGAATCAAAATTGTTTTAAAAAAAGGATTTAGAATGAAGAACACACCTTAGATTTTCACTTGTAATGATTTAGAGAGTTGGATTATGAAAAATAAGCTCTAAAACTCCTTCCCCAATGATAAGAGTCGAAAGAGAGTGTTTAGAGGCGTTTAGGGTTTGTGAAATGATGAAAAATGACTAAGGATGGTATTTATAGTATGTCCAGGTTCGACCCTTTCATGTGGGCGAACGTGGAGTTGGGTGGTCAAATGTAGCATCCTTAAAACAGATAGCTAGGTTCGACCCTTTACATGGGTCTAACGTAGTTTTATTTGGTCGAAAGAGACCTTTAACAGGCTGAGGGCCAGGTTCGACCCTTCGAATGGTCGAACCAGGAAAGAGCCATTTTGCCGATTTCCAGTTTGTCGTGTTTAGCACATTTTAACGCACCCTAACACATGAACATGTAACCCTAATCTATGTTTAACATATATAAGCATGGACAATCATCTAAGTATCATTTAAACACGTATTTGCATATAATCCACCACATAAGAATCAATCTACGTATAACACTTAATCTAGTTTATGTAATTCACCAACAACGGGACTCAAGACTCGTGTGTATGTAAAAGACACCAATGATCCTCCAGATCATTGAACCCTGGACAATACGTAAGAAAACCCCGACTCAACTAACCCAGTTAAGTACGTAATTAAACCGTTTCCCGCTAAGGTAGACTTATAAGTTTAAATATGTCAAGTCAAATATGCTGGGTGTCACATCATCCCCCATTGAGAGAATTTTCGTCCCGAAAATTGCACGAAGTCAAAAAGGAAGAAGACGAAAAGAAAGAAACGAAAGAAAATTTACCGGTTGTCACATGGCACAATAGCATCAAAACTAATTTTGATTTTTTTTACTTGTGTAAATTTTGAAAGTTGTCCATCTAATTCCATTGCATGAGATTTTATTTGTGAGCCATCTTCATCAAGACAAGAATTAATTTCCGGTGCATTAGTTCCACAATTATCTACTCTTAGATTATTTATTTTAGAAACAAATTCATCATTCTTTGGGTATGTTTGGTAAAACTAGCTCATGACAGGTAGGTGAAAGCTGGTAGCTAGAAGCTTTTTTAAATATATTTTGGTATTTGGCATAGTAGCTAGAGCTTTTAATAAAATGTATAAAATGATCAAAATGGGCATAACTAAAAGCTTGTAAGGAAGGTTTTTATTTTATTTTTAAAATATAATAGGTATTTGTGTCATTTACTAATTAAAAGCTTATAGCTAGTAGAGTTTTTTCTTAAACGCTTATACTTGTAGCTTTTCATTATAGAGCTTTTTCTCTAACCTAAAAGCTTCCAACTCCTTCAACCAAACAAGACTTTTTATTAAGTAGTAGTTTTTTCTTAAAAGCTTGAGGCTCCTAAAAGCTCTTAAAAGCTCGTAAAAACTCTTTGCCAAACATACCCTTTGTCTTCTTGAATTTTAATATTCTTATTGATATAATCTTCCAAAATTATAGATGAATCATTCAAACCTTCCTCCAATTTCTGTTAACTTCATTTACTTTTCATATCCAGTTGGTCTCAACATAAAAAATTCCTGTAAGCACGGGCAACCTAATCACCGGCCATAGCTATGGTATGATCATCTGCCACACCCCGTATAAGCTTCAAGAAATTCATCAGGAATTTCTGCCGATATTACATTGGCATTCTTTGACATATCATGTATATAATCTGAATCAAACATGCCTGAAGAAATTATAGACAACTCACATACTTCAAATCTTTCAACCACACCATCGGTTGCCAAAAACTACCATTCCTCATCTTCTATTTTGTAACACCCCAACCGATGGCGGAATCATCGAGGTGCCACGTAGTGACGATTGTTCAAAAGCTCATGGTACTAAAATGTAAATATTATTGAATAATCCAAAATTGTCTTACATGGAAATGGAAAATACAAAGTCTTAAATGAAATGTAAATAATGAAATAACTGATTAAAATAATGCACTAAGTATCTCTTGTTAAAGCACTAGATCAAACTGCACCTGAAACATGTACAAAATAGATTTGGTCAACATATGGAATGTTGGTGAGCATTCCTAGTTTTGATATATATAGTAGGTTAAAAAGTTATACAATTCAAGTGCAAGCTACAGTGCAATTATGTAAACTATGTATCATACAAATGAGCGAAATCAACCCTGTGACTGTATAATGTACTGTATGAACTGTAGTGTACTTATCCAATAAATGGATAAAAGCTTAACACTGGCCACGGATTCTCCGATGAAAAAGGGGGAGAATCAATCTAGGCGGGTTGTCAATCCAAATAGCGCTATCCAATGTTAAGGTCGGCTTGTACCATGTTAATGATTTCACTAAGTACAAATGTAATCCACATGTAATGTCTAAGCATAAAGCACGTTGTAAGCAATGCACATAGTACTAGAATTGTATTGTAAAAATGTGAACTTGTATTTGTAATTTGTATAAGTGTACATGTAACACCCCAAAAATGAATAAAAGCAAAAAGGGGATAGGAAATACTCACTGTTTATGTAATAGCTTGAAATTGAACTTGGACAACGAAATATGAGTTGGAATTATCCCAAAGAATCAACCTAAAGAATTTGATAATGTGTAAGGGAATAACTCTAGGATACATGGAATTCTAGGGTTTCGAATTGGGGATAAACGTTTATTTAATTAATGAGCAAATTGTTTATTAAATATAAGAAATTTAATAAATAAATAAATAAAGTCTTTTTGTAAAATTTTAAGTTGAATATAGTCACAACATAAGGTTTTAAGTATGAAAATAATTTTTATAAAATTATTTTCTTGAAAATAGAATATTTAATCTAATTATTTCAAATTGTCAAAATATGACTTTAATATCTAAAAATATTATAATTAAAGAATTCTTGAATTAAAAATTGTATTTCTGTTCCAAATGAATAGAAATAATTTATGTAAAATTTTGGTACAAAAATATTGTAAAATGAATTTATTATGAATTATTTATGATTAAAACTAACAAAAATTAATTAAAAATATAAAATAAACGGTTTTTCTGAAATAAAAATATTTTCTGGAATGTTTAAGAATATACAAGTTTAGGATAATTTTTGTGAGATTTAATAAAATCGTTTAGATATTTTTATAGAATTTAATAAATATAAATGAATAAACTTGTATTATTAATAATATATATTAAATAAATCATTTTTGAAAAACTAAAAATTGTATGATGAACTTTGTCATAAAACTGATTTAGAATAAATTTTGTAAAATTTATAAAGTTGTTTTAGTATTTTAAAACTAATTTAAAAAAAATACAAGTAAATATATAATTAAAAAGAGGGAGAAAAATAAACTGCTACATATGGGACTCGAACCCTCAGTCAGAGCCGGCCCAAGTTGGGTGTTCAACCAACTGATCTGAGGTTCACTTGTGATTTTAATTTCCTTCTGTTTTAAATATATATCAAAACTGCATTCGTGTTCTTCCCCAATTTAAATGATAAGAACCCTAGTTTTTCCAATCAAACTTATAACGATCTATTAATCAAACCCAACATGGGGTTATTATTCGGAACAGGATAACAAACATAATGGGTTGTTAATTTTCGACTTACAGAGACGAATTGAAGCATGAACGTGGGTCAAAACGAAAGTCAACCACAAACGGGTCTTGATTCATACGCGGACTAAACAAGAATTTGGAAGTGAGAATACGTTTTTCGGCACATAGGGATTGTCAAGGAGAGTCCAATTTATAGAGGTCATGAGGATTAATTGTTTTTAGAAAGCTTTGACCCGTTCATAATTTATACTCGTCATTAGGCTCGATTTGGAAGGTATTTGATTATGATTGGCGTGATTTATGTATGGTCCTGGGCGAAATCATAGGAATCATCAATTGTTAGTCAAGCTTGTTGACTTTCCTATATTTTCTTCTTGTTCATCTTGCGCAGCAGCAGCAGATATAAAGGGAAAAAAAAAAGAAACAGTCAAGGTTTATATATAATTATTGTTGGAATGAAATCAGATACGAGTTGTGGCTCAGTGGTTGTGCACGCGTGTGGTATCTGGACCGTCTCCGGTTCGATTCTGGCAGGGGGCGGGTTTTTGTTTCTTTTTTTTTTTAAAAGCTAAAGGGAAAGGGAAAGCAGGCTTGGGCCTGTTGGTTTGGTTGGGCCGGACCTCTTCTTGGGCTGGGCTCGAGATTTCTAAAGGAAAGGGGTAGGTTGGATGTTGGGCTTTAAGAGAAAGAGAAAGAAGTGGTTGGTTATGGTTTTGACTAGTATTATTATTATTATTATTATATATAAATATATATATATATAATGAAAAAGTGACGGATGTCACAGCATCCCCTACTTTTAGAAACTTCGTCCCGAAGTTACTGGAAACATAGGGTTATGGATGCTTGGGTAAAAAAAAAATTAAGATAACTGTGGTTTGGAAAATTCGAATGATTTGGATATGGGGTTTGATTGGATTAGGTTCGTCTCGAATAGTAAAGAGAATAAGAATCTAGTAATTCAATAAATTTCAAGTTTTAGGAATCCTAAGATATATGTACGTGTTGATTGACTATAAATGAACTACCAAGTAAACAGAGTTTGTTCCTGGTCCGACTTCCAGTCTCACTTTCAATGCATCATTAGTGTTTGTATACAGGGTGTACCGCAGCTAACCCACCACACCTTTGATACCTTGAAAACGTACTGGATGCCTACCAAAAACTCTAATAGAATTTCATACTACCCTAACGCACCTGTAAATTCATGATTACGTTCCGGACCGGAATCATCAATTTACCTTACATTAGGGTTTTATGTCCTTCTATGATCCCACCGATTGTTGAGCAGGTTCGATAGCCTCCACCAGCCGTGGAGCAGGTTGTAGGGCCTCTCCCGACTGTTTGAAAGGCATGGTGACCTCTACCAATCGTTGAGTATGTTCGATAGCCTCCACCAGTCGTGGAGCAGGTTGTAGGGCCTCTCCCGACTGTTGAAAAAGGCATGATGACCTCTATTAAGTGCAACAATTATTATTCACATAGATTGCAAATTGATAGCATGTTTATGCAAGCAAGTTTGTAAGTACTACAACCATTAAGTGTAAGTGTTATCATGAATAATTAAATGTTTACGAGTATCGTGAATAATTAGATGTTCAATACGTAGTCAAATTAAGGGAAAAATCTAGTTTCAATCAAGCAATGATGTTTTCTTAGAAAAGCATCTGTAAGATCAAGTATCAAGTCCAAACGTTCCAAATAAATGTAAGGTAGAGTCTTGTATGATAAATGCAATCAATATGATAAATTTCCAATCTGTGTTAATACATGATAGTATGCAAGGAAATTTCTAGATGTTGTATGCCTATGAGTATGACATAATTGAGTACAAAATGATAATAAGATCAAGAAAATGAAAACAAGAGTATCATGAATAATTAAATGTCCAGTGAATAGTCAAATCAAGTTTCACAAACAATGATGTTTTGGAAAAAAAATCATGTAGAATCAAGTATTAGGTTTTTAGTAGTTTGATTATCATGGGTAACTAACTCACGTGTGAGAAGGTGAAGGATATGAATTTAGTTCTTGAGAGGATGATGAAAAATCTTGAAGCAGAATCAAGGTTGTGAGAGATGGTGAATGTGAAGATAGTTGATAAAGAGTTTATTTTATAGTATAGCAGTGTAAATTTTGGGGTTTGGATCAAAGGCTATAATCAAGTGTATAAGAAAACATGATTGTGGTGTATGCCAAATATTGTAAAAATTTGAACAAGTTGAAAATGAGTGAGTGTTGATGTAGAATCTAGAGACTAGATATTATTCCAAAAAAAAAAAATATTTTCAAAATTTGGTTTTGTACATAAGGCAAAAGTTGTTAAATAGTACAAGCTAAGTAGGCTTTGTAATAGTTTAAAACATTATATAGAAAATCGTTTGTTACGTCAATAAATAATCAATTGAATTTAAGTTCGAGGAAAATATGTACTTTGTAAAGTTGCTAGGTAATACAACTAGTTTTAGAAATCTTTAGTTTGTGCTAAAGTATGAGGTTATAGTTTTTAAAATAAATAACATGTGGAGAAAAGAAATAATATGATTTGGGTAGGGTGTTGAATATTTAAAAAGTGACTAAGAGGGTAAGGTGAAGTGTGATTGTGAAATCCATAGATGGTTATGAAAGTATGAACTTGTAAGCAATATATGAAAATCGTGAAGTACAAAATATTGTATATGAACCGAGAGAGTATTATTGAAAATGCTTGCATAAAATGCTTGGAGTGCCCTTGTCTAGCTGTAAAGCCCAACAAGAACGTTGACTTTTCAAAGGAATTGAACCCATTGGTGATCAAAGAAGACGTGCTTTAGCCTATAAGTGGACACTCACTCCAGGAATCCCCAGGTAAGCATAACAGGTCCGTAAATGGATTTATGCGCTATGCTTGCCTATGCCAGAAAACCCAGTGTACAGGCGTCCACCCTTCCAGATTGCACGTGTCCTTATCACACTCATTAAAGTTCAACAACTTTGAAGGAACAAAAGTAAGAGTAGGCATTATGCCTAAGAGTGTCTTCATGAAAGGTACTGTCCCTGTTCCATGATGATGTAGACTTTCCACTCCCTATAGGACACCATCTCTATGCACCATGATGAAGGATGAAAAGGATGGAGAGAGAGAAAAAGGGAAAGATAGAAGAAGGAAAGTAGAGGGAAATGAGGGTAAGGCAATTTAGGAAATATTATGCATGAAAGTTGAAGTTTGGTTATAGTCTAGGCCTTTTATCTAAGAGTGGATCCAGTGATGGAGAGCAACCTTCTCGTAGGGATTAATGTATGGATAAGAAGTAGGAGGGAGATAGAGAATAGCAAGTAAAAGAAGCAAGTACTGGTTAAATCCTATGGTTATAGACTAGATTATTTTTCTAATAACCTAATTCCCTATAACCATGGCTCTGATACCAATCTGTAACACCCCAACCGATGGCAGAATCATCGAGGTGCCACGTAGTGACGATTGTTCAAAAGCTCATGGTACTAAAATGTAAATATTATTGAATAATCCAAAATTGTCTTACATGGAAATGGAAAATACAAAGTCTTAAATGAAATGTAAATAATGAAATAACTGATTAAAATAATGCACTAAGTATCTCTTGTTAAAGCACTAGATCAAACTGCACCTGAAACATGTACAAAATAGATTTGGTCAACATATGGAATGTTGGTGAGCATTCCTAGTTTTGATATATATAGTAGGTTAAAAAGTTATACAATTCAAGTGCAAGCTACAGTGCAATTATGTAAACTATGTATCATACAAATGAGCGAAATCAACCCTGTGACTGTATAATGTACTGTATGAACTGTAGTGTACTTATCCAATAAATGGATAAAAGCTTAACACTGGCCACGGATTCTCCGATGAAAAAGGGGGAGAATCAATCTAGGCGGGTTGTCAATCCAAATAGCGCTATCCAATGTTAAGGTCGGCTTGTACCATGTTAATGATTTCACTAAGTACAAATGTAATCCACATGTAATGTCTAAGCATAAAGCACGTTGTAAGCAATGCACATAGTACTAGAATTGTATTGTAAAAATGTGAACTTGTATTTGTAATTTGTATAAGTGTACATGTAACACCCCAAAAATGAATAAAAGCAAAAAGGGGATAGGAAATACTCACTGTTTATGTAATAGCTTGAAATTGAACTTGGACAACGAAATATGAGTTGGAATTATCCCAAAGAATCAACCTAAAGAATTTGATAATGTGTAAGGGAATAACTCTAGGATACATGGAATTCTAGGGTTTCGAATTGGGGATAAACGTTTATTTAATTAATGAGCAAATTGTTTATTAAATATAAGAAATTTAATAAATAAATAAATAAAAGTCTTTTTGTAAAATTTTAAGTTGAATATAGTCACAACATAAGGTTTTAAGTATGAAAATAATTTTTATAAAATTATTTTCTTGAAAATAGAATATTTAATCTAATTATTTCAAATTGTCAAAATATGACTTTAATATCTAAAAATATTATAATTAAAGAATTCTTGAATTAAAAATTGTATTTCTGTTCCAAATGAATAGAAATAATTTATGTAAAATTTTGGTACAAAAATATTGTAAAATGAATTTATTATGAATTATTCATGATTAAAACTAACAAAAATTAATTAAAAATATAAAATAAACGGTTTTTCTGAAATAAAAATATTTTCTGGAATGTTTAAGAATATACAAGTTTAGGATAATTTTTGTGAGATTTAATAAAATCGTTTAGATATTTTTATAGAATTTAATAAATATAAATGAATAAACTTGTATTATTAATAATATATATTAAATAAATCATTTTTGAAAAACTAAAAATTGTATGATGAACTTTGTCATAAAACTGATTTAGAATAAATTTTGTAAAATTTATAAAGTTGTTTTAGTATTTTAAAACTAATTTAAAAAAAATACAAGTAAATATATAATTAAAAAGAGGGAGAAAAATAAACTGCTACATATGGGACTCGAACCCTCAGTCAGAGCCGGCCCAAGTTGGGTGTTCAACCAACTGATCTGAGGTTCACTTGTGATTTTAATTTCCTTCTGTTTTAAATATATATCAAAACTGCATTCGTGTTCTTCCCCAATTTAAATGATAAGAACCCTAGTTTTTCCAATCAAACTTATAACGATCTATTAATCAAACCCAACATGGGGTTATTATTCGGAACAGGATAACAAACATAATGGGTTGTTAATTTTCGACTTACAGAGACGAATTGAAGCATGAACGTGGGTCAAAACGAAAGTCAACCACAAACGGGTCTTGATTCATACACGGACTAAACAAGAATTTGGAAGTGAGAATACGTTTTTCGGCACATAGGGATTGTCAAGGAGAGTCCAATTTATAGAGGTCATGAGGATTAATTGTTTTTAGAAAGCTTTGACCCGTTCATAATTTATACTCGTCATTAGGCTCGATTTGGAAGGTATTTGATTATGATTGGCGTGATTTATGTATGGTCCTGGGCGAAATCATAGGAATCATCAATTGTTAGTCAAGCTTGTTGACTTTCCTATATTTTCTTCTTGTTCATCTTGCGCAGCAGCAGCAGATATAAAGGGAAAAAAAAAGAAACAGTCAAGGTTTATATATAATTATTGTTGGAATGAAATCAGATACGAGTTGTGGCTCAGTGGTTGTGCACGCGTGTGGTATCTGGACCGTCTCCGGTTCGATTCTGGCAGGGGGCGGGTTTTTGTTTCTTTTTTTTTTAAAAGCTAAAGGGAAAGGGAAAGCAGGCTTGGGCCTGTTGGTTTGGTTGGGCCGGACCTCTTCTTGGGCTGGGCTCGAGATTTCTAAAGGAAAGGGGTAGGTTGGATGTTGGGCTTTAAGAGAAAGAGAAAGAAGTGGTTGGTTATGGTTTTGACTAGTATTATTATTATTATTATTATTATTATTATTATATATAAATATATATATATATAATGAAAAAGTGACGGATGTCACATATTTCATCAAACACAGGAGAAAAATCATAAATGTAGGACCATTGGATGAATCCGGATATCACGGGCTTCCCCAACCACGAGTGCGGAATCCCCAGGTTATAAATCAAACACACACAAAAACACATATGGAAATGTTATCAAATACTTTCACAAACAGAGCACAAGTGTTTACAAAGTTATAGAAACTCCACCTTGGGTTTAGCAAGAATCACATTTATACTGCTGCAATTCGCCATAAAGGAGACACAAATGGGTTAGGATTGGCCGAGTGGGTTGGGGCGAATGGATAGCTACTAATTTGCCTATCAGCCACACGAACGACAAGGCCATTCATGTCTAAGCCTGCCATTTGCCCAAACTAAATTACCAAACTACCGTTGGTATACAAAACGAGCTAAACAACAAGAAAACAACGTATGAACACTTAATCTAGGCTATGGACAGTGGCGGAGTTGGGATGTTTTTTTCATGGGACATATGGAATCATAGACCTTATATAGGTCGTTTATCTATCTGGTAGCCCAGGTCGAGTCGGATCGTGTCGAGTCGTAAATCAAAAATAATAATACTAAAATTATATTATCAACTAAAGGAAAGCAAAAGCCCAAAAGTAGTTTAAACCTCATTACATATGCATAACAAAATTTTAAATCTAAAAGTTGTTCTCTACGGGTCTTCAGTTTTTGAAATTTATCTATAGCATCTTCAATCTCAACATTTCTAAGCAATTCCTATTAAATAAAAGTAATACAACTATAATTTAAATTCCCATCACCAATCCTTTTACGCAAATCCTTCTTCAATACAACTATCGTTAAAAAAAAACCCTAACAATATTGCTCATCTAATAATATTCACATTTACCTTTTGGAGTTTTCGATTTGTTCAATTGTTTGTGAATTGAGGATATCTAAAAAGAATATAAAACCACCATTTAAGACCATTATTTTGCATAGCCAAATGAATACAAGAAATCTTGAAATTCAATTAAACCCTAAAGAAATCTTCACTCAAAAAGTTCGAATTAATCATGGGCACGACATCAACGAATTACATCAACTATGTGTCTAATGAAGAAAGCTAGGCGTCTATAATGGAAGGATGTGGTTACCTGGATTTCTTCTCCTCTAATGAATAAAACGGTGTAAATCTATTCGTGCGCCATCCAATATTAGTAAAACGAAGATACTATATTAGTTATGATGCATTTTCACTTGCAATCAATGGCTCATGAATAATCAAGTAATCAAAGACCATAAATCAAACCAAAAGTTTCAAAAACAAAGTTGTTATTTTATAAATCAACCAAAAATTGAAAAACAATAAACCGATAAATCCTAATTTATATTAGATTTTAACAACCCTAGAGATAAACACTAATAAATACAAGATAGATATAAATAATAGGATTAAATTTTAAAATTCAAGTTACCAATAAACTGCATCACTCTTCTAGTCTTCCAAACAACTCGTCATCGAGTTTTCCATAAGCTTGGCAATACGAATCTAGACGAAACCCAGTTGGGTCGGAGGGGACACCAACCTTCTTAATATTCTTTATTATCACAACCCATCTAAACAATATAACTTCGCAGGTCGTCTTGGCCAGCTTGACATCGAGTTTTCCATAAGCTTCTCGTTAACTATTGACTTGACACCATGACCCATGCCACCTTTTTTATTGTAATTTATTCCCTCACTGAGTGTATATATCTTGTTCAATGTTGGATGGCGCACGAATAGATTTACACCGTTTAAAGTTAGCTCAACGTCCTTTAAATCATTGAATGTCTGTGCGCATGGGCGGTTCTTCATTAGGGCCAGACCAGACCCGGCTCATCCAGTTTTTTTTTGTTTCGTAGTGTAAATTTTATCGAAAAGTTATGAAATTTTGTTTATGTATTGAGTCTAGCCCTACCAACTTGAGCCTGCCCCTATTAGGTTTTTCGTTATCTGCCACTGTCTGTGCAGGATATTGCACAACTATAGGTGGCACAATAGCATCAAAACTAATTTTGATTTTTTTACTTGTGTAAACCTTTGAAAGTTGTCCATCTAATTCAATTGCATGAGATTTTATTTGTGAGCCATCTTCATCAAGACAAGAATTAATTTCCGGTGCATTAGGTCCACCATTATTTACTCTTAGATTATTTATTTTAGAAACAAATTCACCATCCATTGGGTATGTTTGCCAAAACTAGCTGATGGCTAGTCTACAACTACCAGCTGGTAGCTATAAGCTGGTAGCTGGAAGGTTTTTAAATATATTTTTGGTGTTTGGCAAAATTGCTGGAGCTTTTAATAAAATGTATAAAATGATCAAAATGGGCATAATTAAAAGATTGTAAGGAAGGTTTTTATTTTATTTTTAAAATAGAATGGGTATTTGTGTCATTTACTAATTAAAAGTTTATAGCTAGTAGAGTTTTTTTATTAAACGCTAGTACTTGTAGCTTTTCACTATATAGCTTTTTCTCTAACCTAAAAGCTTCCAGCTCCTCAACTAAACAAGACTTTTTATTAAGTAATAGTTTTTTCTTAAAAGCTTCAAGCTCTTAAAAACTCTTAAAAACTCCTTGCCAAACATACCCTTTGTCTTCTTGAATTTTAGTATTCTTATTGATATGATCTTCCAAAATTATAGATGAATCATTTAAACCTTCCTTCAATTTCTGTAAACTTAATTTACTTTTCATATACGGTTGGTCCTCACATAAGAAATTCCTGTAAGCACTAGCAACCTAATCACCAGCCATAGCTATGGTATGATCATCCTCCACACCCCGTATAAGCTTCAAGAAATTCTTCAAGAATATCTGCCGATATTACATTGGCATACTTTGACATATCATGTATATAATGCGAATCGAACATGCCTAAAGAAATTATAGATGACTCACATATTTCAAATCTTTCAACCACACCATCGGTTGCCAAAAAATACCATTCCTCGTCTTCTATTTCATCAAACACATGAGAAAAATCATAAATGTAGGACCATTGGACGAATCCGGATAACACGGGCTTCCCCAACCCCGAGTGCGGAATCCCCATGTTATAGTTTTTGTAACAAGATTACGAATCAAACACACACACAAAAACACATATGGAAATGTTATCAAATACTTTCACAAACAGAGCACAAGTGTTTACAAGGTTCTAGAAACTCGACCTAGGGTTTGGCTAGAACCACATTTATACTGCTGCAATTCGCCCATAAAGGAGACACGAATGGGTTAGAGTTGGCGGAGTGGGATGGGGAGAATGGATAGCTAACCATTTGCCTATCAGCCACACGAATGACAAGGCCATTCATGTCTAAGCCTGCCATTTGCCCTAACTAAATTACCAAACTACCCTTGGTATACAAAATGAGCTAAACAACAAGAAAACAACGTATGAACACTTTTACTAGGCTATGGACAGTGGCAGAGTCAGGAATTGTTTTCATGGGGCGGGGAATCATAGACCATATATAGGTCGTTTATCCATCTGGTGGCCCAGGTCGAGTCGGGTCTGATCGTGTCAACTCATAAATCAAAAATAATAATACTAAAATTATATAATCAACTAAAGGAAACCAAAAGCCCAAAAGTAATTTAAACGTCATTACATATGCATAACAAAATTATAAATCTAAAAGTTGTTCTTTACAGGTCTTCAGTTTTTGGAATTTATCTATAGCATCTTCAATCTCCACATTTCTAAGCAACTCCTATTCAATAAAAGTAATACAACTATAATTTAAATTCCCATCACCAATCCTCTTACGCAAATCATTCTTGAATACCACTATCTTTAAAAAAAAAAACCCCTAACAATATTGCTCGTATAATACTATTCACATTTACCTTTTGGAGTTTTCGATTTGTTCAATTGTTTGTTAATTGTGACTGGTCAACGTCAAAGATGCCTCTTCTGTGTTTAGCGATCGCCGATCAGAAGCAGGGAGGGAGGGAGATGAACAGTTAGAACATAAGCTTTTTTTTTGTGTTTCTTTGTTTAGCGCTCTTTTGGCTTTCGGTTTTTTTTTTCCATTTTAATCAATATTAAAACACATGTGGGCTTATTATAAACTTTGGGTTTGAGCTCATTGTTGAAATTGGGATACCAACTAATAAAATAGGCTAACTTTAAACATATAATTATATTTTCTTCTTAGGGTCGGCTTCAAAAGTCCAAAGGGTGCGACTGAAAATTTTCATGGGGTGCGGATGAGATTAACGCGTGTATATAACACTAAATTATTTTTTTCTAGGTGTACGGCCGCCCCCTTTCAGTCCGCCCATGGATATGGATAATAGAAATACATGTACTAACAATAAATAATGTCACCATTGGTTGGATGCTCATCATCCCCGGTTAACTCGTCCCCGACGGGTTCTTTTGGTTTCGTTTCCATCCAAGTCGACCATACCCTAAGATCATGGACTTGTTTATGAAGTCTTTTGATCTTGATATCCCGTTGGTCAGGATAGAGACCATTTCTGCCACGGTTGGCGAAGCTGCAAATAGAAAATCTATCTTTTCCACGGGTAAGTGAAACACCAATGTTCTTGTCGATGCCTCAAGCAGTGACTCTTCGAACAAGAAAACACCTGCATTCATTTAGAGCCATTTAAAAACCAAAGCTTCTATACAAAATGATGTAGTTTTGCTTGCAACCAATGGCTCAAGAACAATTAAGTAATCAAAGACGAAAAATCAAACCAAAAGTTCCAAGGACAAAGTTATATTCTATAAATCAACCAAACTGAAGCACAATAAACCCTCAAATCCTAATTATACCTCCCTTCTAAACTTCATTAATTATGTATATACCTGACAACAAATAAATTACATATATCCCCTCCGTCAAAACTATAAATAGCAAATTTAACCAGCTTAATTTATTTTATTAAATAGAAATAATAAAATGATCATTTTATCCATTTCAAATTAGGTTTTTGATTCTTTTATTATTTCCTTCTTTTTCGGTTTATACTTCTTATTTCTTTAGAAATTCTATTTGGACTTCCAATAAACCCAAACATCAAACATATCAATTCCGGAAGATTGCAAATTGACTATAGATTTCTCCGGTATCGATAACTCCCATTGGGTTTTAAATGTCAGATGTGTGACAACCGGTAAAAATCCAGATATTACCCATACAGTATGATGACTACTAACATAATATCGGAGACCGTATATTAGGTTCAATTAGTAATAATTAGATATCTTTGGGAAGGTATTAGCAGAGTGCGAATATGTTTAAAGATTTATCGGGAATCTTAGGAATTTTCGTATTGTTTAGTCATAACTTACCCGTATTGAACAGTGGTAACTACCCGGTAGGGGTGTGTATGGGTCAGTTTGGTTCGGTTTTTACCATTAGCCATAACCATAACCGCTATTTTGGTTATGGGATTTCCTTATCCATAACTGTGACACCCGGCATATTTGGCTCAAACATTTTAGTAACATCTAAGTCTACCTTAGCGGGAAACGTTTATAAACAGACTTAACTGGGTTAGTTGAGTCGGGTCGAGTTTGGATTGTCCAGGGATCAATGATCTGGAGGATCATTGGGAGTCATTTTTGGAATATACTAGTACCGGGTTCCGTTGTTGGTGACATTACATGAACTAATTAAGTATATGTGTAGATTATGAGTCGTGTGGTGGATTATATACATAGATGTGTTTAAATGATGTGTAAATGATTATCCGTGCTTAAATATGTTAAACATAGACTAAGGTTGCATGCTCATATGTTAAGGTATGTTAGAATGCGTTAAACACGACAAACTGGAAAACTAGATAAACAAGGGTTCTGGTTCGACCACTTCGAGTGGTCGAAGGAGAAATTTTGTGTTGGTTCGACCCTTTGTAAATGGGCGAACCTGGGATGTGGAATTGAAAGAATTCCCTTCGACCAGGACAGGGCTCATTCGACCCTGTGGAAGGGTCGAAGGAGGCCACCTTCGACCACTGA
Source organism: Ambrosia trifida (assembly GCA_028751855.1). Classification (NCBI taxonomy): domain Eukaryota; kingdom Viridiplantae; phylum Streptophyta; class Magnoliopsida; order Asterales; family Asteraceae; genus Ambrosia; species Ambrosia trifida. Next base: position 91,669,842 of record CM054122.1, on the reverse strand, counting down.
TAGGGGGCGAAGGAGGATTAGTATAAATACCAAACTTTGTCATTTTTCATCATTTCACAAACCTAACCGTCTCAAAACACTCTCAAACGATTTTAATCACTAAGGAAGGAGTTTTTGCTCTTCTTTTTCATAATCTAACCTATCTACAACATCTAAACAAGAATCTAAGGTGTGTTCTTGATCCTAAACCTTTTTAAAGCATTTTAATTCGTTTTCATCTAACCCTAATTGTCCGGATCTGTTCTAAGGGTATTTTCATGATTAAAAACCTTTTAAACATCTTTCTAAATCAAAACCTTATCATTTAAACATAGGTCTTCATGATGATAAACATATGTGAATTGTGTATTATGTGGTGTTATGTGTTGTTCAATGATTTGCTGATGTATCTATGATAGAAACATGATATAGGATTGTTATTGATGCAAGGTTATTATTGTTTAGGGTTAGGATTGGATAAATGGTGATGTTATGGGTATTTTGGGGGTTTTAACGAATCTAGCCTTGATAAATGATATTTATGATCAATAGAACTAATAAGGAGAAATCGAGCACTCGATAAACTGAGCATTTTAAGTTGAATATGGATTGATTTCAAAAGTTTCCAAATTGGGTAGAGAATCCATGCATGATTGTGACATTTTCATAATTCTTACCATTTTGGGAAAGGGCTGAAATGAACGTATTATCGGGAGAAATCGATGGGGTTTTGTAGGGATAAGTTATTCATGCTTGACTGCTGTGTTTGATGATGTTTCGAGTCGTTTAGAATGTGTTTGAAGCGTTTTTAGGAAAATTTGCACAACAGGGGCAAACCTGGACTCCTTCGACCAATCGAAGGTGCGAAGGAGAGAACCCAGGGTCGAACCTGGGTTATGTTTGGGCGAACGTGGTAAAACGGGCGAAGGAGACTTAATCTGACTTGTTCGACCGTTTTGATGCAGAAATGAGATTTTTGATACAAACTAAGTGTTTTATGCTTGAACCTTGTGTGTAATCTATGTGTACTTGATTAGTTAGGGTAATGAGTCACCAACGGGATGACGGGTCGGTCTAGTGTGTCGGCTAAACATTTAAACACGCTTTAAAACATACTTGGTTACGATCTGGACAATCGGGGACTAGATAACCTTATGGTTATTAGTCGGAACACTTATGTGAACATTTTGATAGATCTCCGGTAGAGGGATTATCAAGGGCTTAACATCTTTACTTGTAACCGAAGAACGCTATCTAAGGTGAGTTCACTGCCCCACTTTTACCGCTTAAACTTTTGGGGGAGAAAACATGCGCTAAACTATTTTGGTAACATATGTCATACTATGGTTTAAACTTGTGTACTATACGATCTTTTAAAGTCACGGGGGAATCCATGAATGTGCGGGGATGCACAACGGGGGAAATGTGGATAGATCTATTGGGCTTGACAAACCCCACTCGACGGCTTGGAGGGCCGGGCGGGTGCATATTGTCTCGAACTGGTAACACTCGTAGCGTGGCTACAACACATCGGGCTGAACACATGGTAACAGTCTAGTAATGGTTTTCCAATCGTAGTAGTAACAAAGCATACGCCTAGCTAGCGTACTTGGTAACATTGATATAGTATGGATATGGTAACGTTTTGGTAACATTTTGGTAACATATTGAACAAACCTGTGAACACACATGCCTTCTTACACCTGCACCTATCGTAACACGTTACTAGGCGATGATATTCGGTGACCGGAATCTGGATTAGGGGTACATCTGGAGGACCATGTAGAGCAGTTTGTCATTTCGGGTGCACACGAAATAATAAACTGAAATGCATGAAAGTCCCGATGGACTTCAAGTTCGGATGTATAGTCCTGGATTTGTCCCTAAGTTAACTCTTGTAAATTTCTAGTGGTTGACACTAGAAGTGAATCTGAATCCCTCGATTTCTTGATTTGTTAGATCATGTCTGGCGCTCTCGGTGGTGGACGTCGTGGTGGCAGCGGTGGCCGTGCTGGCGGCGGTGGCCGTGCTGGAGGTGGTGGTCGTGGTAACATCAACATGACCCAAGCTGAGCTGAACAACTTGCTACAGTAGCAAGTGAACATGGCTATGGCTAATTTCCATGCTGGGATTAATGCCATGGGTGGTGAGTTGATTTCTGTCGACCTTGCCTCTTTCTTGGGTTTCATGTCCTTTCGTTTGTGTTTTACTCGTATACCGTGTTTCAGGTGTGGGTGCCAATCCACCTCCACCTCAGTGCTCTTATAAGAAGTTTCGGGACTGTCAGCCCCATAACTTCGCAGGAACTGAGGGAGCGGTGGGACTGCTCTGATGGCTGGAGAAGGTTGAGTCTGTGTTTGTTATGTGTAACTGTCCTGCTGGGGACCGGGTGAAGTATGCTACTGCGACATTTGAGGGGCCTGCACTGTTTTGGTGGAATGCTACTTCGCAGAACATGGGATTGGGGGAGGCTATTGCTATGCCTTGGGCGGAATTTGTGCAGCTGTTGAGAGGTGAGTACTGTCCGAGGGAGGAGGTACAGAAGTTAGAACATGAGGTTTGGAGCTACAAGATGGTTGGGTCTGAGATTGAAGAGTACACTGTGAGAAGGAATGAGCTGGCGGTGTTGTGCCCTGATTTGCACACACCCAAATATAGGAGGATTGAGCACTATGTGTCTGGGCTAGTGCCGGAGATTGCTGGGTTGGTGGCTGCTGGGAATCTTCCCACTATTGCTGAAGTTGTCTGATCAGCTCATCGGATGACTAACCTGAATGTGGCAGAAGGTGTTTTGCCACCTAAGGGTGCTGCTGTGAAGGCTACTAAGGGGAACAAGAGGAAGTGGGATGCTATGGGGAAGAGTGTTGTACCGGCGCCGTCTCAGCCGGCAAGGAAGTTTGATTCGTCTGGATCGTCTTCGGGGCAGAAGACAGTGGATATATTGGGAAGCATCCCAAGTGTAACCGGTGTGGTTACCATCACTCAGGGAACTGTGATAAGGCACGCTGTCATCGGTGCAACCAGCTTGGACACCTGGCTAAGGATTGCAGGGCAACACTTCCGTCGGCCCAGGCTCGTACTCAGACTCCTGCTGCTGCTCCTACTCCTGCTGCTCAGGGGACTCCAGGAAAGCAGGGGTGCTATAACTGTGGTGACAAGGGACACTTCAAGCGTGAATGTCCTAAACTGAAGCAGGGCGATAATGGGAGGGGCGAAAACGGTAATGGGAACAACGGCGGCGGAGGCAGGACTACACGTGCTTTCGTCATTAGATCTGCGGAGGCTAGGCAGGATCCAAACACAGTTACCGGTACGTTCCTTCTTAATGATCGCTATGTTTCTGTCTTGTTTGATTCTGGTGCCGATAAGAGTTTCGTATCTATGGACATTAGTCGATTGCTAGCTATAGTACCCACACCTTTAGAGGCTAAGTACTTAATAGAATTGGCTGATGGCAAGAAAATCGAAGCGACACACACCCTTAGGGAATGTCGCTTGGAACTGTCAGGTTTGTCTTTCCCCATTGACCTTATGCTGGTACCCCTGGGTAGTTTCGATGTCGTTGTCGGCATAGATTGGTTATCGTTGTATCGTGCGGAGATCGTTTGTTTCGATAAGGTTATTCGGATCCCTCTCCCTGATGGAGAGATTCTTTCGGTTCATGGCGAGAAAAGCGGTGCTCCGCTGAGTATCATTTCTAGCATGAAAGCCCGTAAGTACCTTTGGAAGGGCTGTTCGGCCATCCTGGCGCTTGTTAACGTTTCTACTGATGATGAGAAGAAGATCGAGGATATTCCTGTGGTTCGTGACTTTCCCGATGTGTTTCCTGATGATTTGCCTGGTCTTCCTCCCCATCGTCAGGTTGAGTTTGGTATTGATCTTACTCCGGGCGCAGCTCCTATTGCCCGAGCCCCGTATCGTCTTGCACCTCCCGAGATGCAAGAGTTGTCCAGCCAGTTGCAGGAACTCTTGGAAAAGGGTTTCATCCGACCGAGTTCTTCCCCGTGGGGAGCTCCTATTTTGTTTGTAAAGAAGAAGGATGGAAGTCTTCGCATGTGTATTGATTACCGTGAGCTGAACAAAGTGACCATCAAGAATCGTTATCCTCTTTCTCGCATTGATGAACTCTTTGACCAGCTCCAGGGCTCCAGCTACTATTCGAAGATCGATTTACGGTCCGGTTATCACCAGTTGCGCGTCAGGGAAGCTGACATCCAGATGACTACTTTTCGCACTCGTTATGGCCATTTTGAGTTCTTGGTCATGCCTTTTGGTCTCACTAACGCACCGGCGGTGTTCATGGACTTAATGAACCGCGTTTGCAAACCTTACCTTGATAAGTTCGTCATCGTGTTCATTGACGATATTCTGATTTATTCCAAGAACAAGGCGGATCATGAGGAACATCTATGGTTGGTCTTGGAACTTTTGAGACAGGAGCAGTTGTATGCTAAGTTCTCAAAGTGTAATTTTTGGTTACGTGAAGTTCAATTCCTAGGACATGTGGTTAATGAACTGGGAATTCATGTCGATCCGGCTAAGATCGAAGCTATTAAAGACTGGGAAGCATCAAAGACGCCATCTAAGGTGTGGCAATTCCTAGGCCTTGCGGGTTATTATCGTCGTTTCATTGAGGGATTTTCGAAGATCGCTCAACCCCTCACTACTCTTACCCAGAAGGACCGAAAGTTCGACTGGGGTGAACCACAAGAATCAGCATTTCAGATGCTGAAGCTTAAACTTTGTTCTGCACCTATCTTATCTTTACCTGAGGGTACGGATGACTTCGTTGTGTACTGTGACGCTTCTATTCGTGGTCTCGGTTGCGTGTTGATGCAACGCGGGAAGGTTATTGCTTATGCTTCTCGTCAACTCAAAGTTCATGAGAAGAACTACACTACTCTTGACTTGGAACTGGGTGCGGTAGTCTTTGCGTTGAAAATCTGGAGACATTACTTGTACGGTACCAAGTGTGAAGTATATACCGATCACAAGAGTCTTCAGCATATTTTCGACCAGAAGGTGTTGAACATGCGGCAGCGTCGCTGGGTTGAACTCCAAAATGATTATGACTGTGCTATCAAATACCATCCTGGCAAGGCGAACGTTGTGGCGGATGCCTTGAGCAGGAAGGAGTCTGCGAATCCTTGTCGTGTTCGAGCCTTACAGCTCACCATTCATTCGTCGCTGCCTGACCGAATCCGTTCTACACAGTTGGAAGCCTTGAAGGAGGAAAACCTTAAGGCTGAGACTATGCACAGTGCTGACAAGCATCTTGAACTCAGGACCGATGGCTTACACTATTTTGCGGGACGTGTTTGGCTCCATTGTTCGAGGGATTGCGCGAGCTTGTTTTGGATGAAGCTCACAAATCCGGGTATTCTATTCACCCTGGCTCCAATAAGATGTATCAGGATTTGAAGATACTTTATTGGTGGCCAAACATGAAAGCTGATATAGCTTCTTATGTCCGCAAATGCTTGACTTGTGCTAAAGTCAAGGTGGAGTATCAGAGGCCGTCTGGTCTCCTGCAACAACCAGAGGTTCCGGAATGGAAGTGGGAGCGAATCACGATGGATTTTGTCACCAAGCTGCCAAGATCACCGAGTGGTTATGATATGATCTGGGTAATTGTTGACCGGCTGACAAAATCGGCACGTTTCATACCTATTAAGGAAACCGATGGACTTCAGCGGTTGGCTCGACTTTACCTTAAGGAGGTGGTTGCGCGGCACGGAGTTCCTGTCTCTATTATCTCTGATCGTGATTCTCGTTTTGCTTCGCGTTTCTGGAAGGCTCTGCACAAGGCTTTGGGTACTCACTTGGATATGAGTACAGCTTATCTTCCGCAAACTGATGGACAGAGTGAGTGGACGATTCAAACCTTGGAAGACATGTTTCGGGTGTGTTGCATCGATTTTGGCAAAAGTTGGGAGATCCACCTGCCGTTAGTGGAGTTCTCCTACAACAACAGTTATCACTCTAGTATCAAGGCAGCTCTGTTCGAGGCTCTTTACGGACGGAAATGTCGATCACCACTTTGTTGGGCCGAGGTGGGTGAGAGCCAGCTCACTGGTCCGGAACTTGTGTACGAAACTTCGGAGAAAATCGTACAGATTCGCCACCGTTTGGCTGCTGCACGGGATCGTCAGAAGAGCTATGCCGATCGCCGTCGAAAACCTTTGGAGTTCCAGGTTGGGGACAGGGTACTTCTGAAAGTTTCACCATGGAAGGGCGTCATACGCTTCAGAAAGTGTGGCAAGCTTAACCCTCGTTATGTCGGACCATTCGCAATCCTGGATCGGATTGGACCGGTGGCATACAGACTTGACTTACCGGCGGACCTCGGTAGTGTGCACAACGTCTTCCATGTGTCTAACTTGAAGAAGTGTTTGGCTGATGAATCTCTCATTGTACCACTGGAGGAGATCAAAGTTGATGATCGTCTTCGCATTGTGGAGGAACCTGTCGAGATTCTCGACTACAAGATTCGTAGCCTTCGTCGGAGTAAAACCCGCATCGTTAAAGTTCGTTGGAACTTGAATCGTGGACCGGAGTACACATGGGAACGGGAGGATCAGATGAAAGCTAAATATCCTCATCTTTTTCCGAAGCGCGCGTTTGAATCGAGGCATGTTACTGCTGAAGCGGAATGAATCTCGGGTCGAGATTCCTTTCAACGTGGGGATGATGTGACATTCGGTAATTTTCTTTTCGTATTCGTTCTTTTCGTTTCTGTCATTTTAGGGCTTTGCGCAATTTTCGGGACGAAAATTCTTTCAACGTGGAGATGATGTGACACCCGGCATATTTGGCTCAAACATTTTAGTAACATCTAAGTCTACCTTAGCGGGAAATGTTTATAAACAGACTTAACTGGGTTAGTTGAGTCGGGTCGAGTTAGAATTGTCCAGGGATCAATGATCTGGAGGATCATTGGGAGTCATTTTGGGAATATACTAGTACCGGGTTCCGTTGTTGGTGACATTACATGAACTAATTAAGTATATGTGTAGATTATGGGTCGTGTGGTGGATTATATACATAGATGTGTTTAAATGATGTGTAAATGATTATCCGTGCTTAAATATGTTAAACATAGACTAAGGTTGCATGCTCATATGTTAAGGTATGTTAGAATGCGTTAAACACGACAAACTGGAAAACTAGATAAACAAGGGTTCTGGTTCGACCACTTCGAGTGGTCGAATGAGAAACTTTGTGTTGGTTCGACCCTTTGTAAATGGGCGAACCTGGGATGTGGAATTGAAAGAATTCCCTTCGACCAGGACAGGGCTCATTCGACCCTGTGGAAGGGTCGAAGGAGGCCACCTTCGACCACTGATAGGGGGCGAAAGAGGATTAGTATAAATACCAAACTTTGTCATTTTTCATCATTTCACAAACCTAACCGTCTCAAAACACTCTCAAACGATTTTAATCACTAAGGAAGGAGTTTTTGCTCTTCTTTTTCATAATCTAACCTATCTACAACATCTAAACAAGAATCTAAGGTGTGTTCTTGATCCTAAACCTTTTTAAAGCATTTTAATTCGTTTTCATCTAACCCTAATTGTCCGGATCTGTTCTAAGGGTATTTTCATGATTAAAAACCTTTTAAACATCTTTCTAAATCAAAACCTTATCATTTAAACATAGGTCTTCATGATGATAAACATATGTGAATTGTGTATTATGTGGTGTTATGTGTTGTTCAATGATTTGCTGCTGTATCTATGATAGAAACATGATATAGGATTGTTATTGATGCTAGGTTATTATTGTTTAGGGTTAGGATTGGATAAATGGTGATGTTATGGGTATTTTGGGGGGTTTTAACGAATCTAGCCTTGATAAATGATATTTATGATCAATAGAACTAATAAGGAGAAATCGAACACTCGATAAACTGAGCATTTTAAGTTGAATATGGATTGATTTCAAAAGTTTCCAAATTGGGTAGAGAATCCATGAATGATTGTGACATTTTCATAATTCTTACCATTTTGGGAAAGGGCTGAAAGGAACGTATTATCGGGAGAAATCGATGGGGTTTTGTAGGGATAAGTTATTCATGCTTGACTGCTGTGTTTGATGATGTTTCGAGTCGTTTAGAATGTGTTTGAAGCGTTTTTAGGAAAATTTGCACAACAGGGGCGAACCTGGACTCCTTCGACCGATCGAAGGTGCGAAGGAGAGAATCCAGGGTCGAACCTGGGTTATGTTTGGGCGAACGTGGTAAAACGGGCGAAGGAGACTTAAAACGGGCGAAGGAGACTTAATCTGACTGGTTCGACCGTTCTGATGCAGAAATGAGATTTTTGATACAAACTAAGTGTTTTATGTTTGAACCTTGTGTGTAATCTATGTGTACTTGATTAGTTAGGGTAATGAGTCACCAACGGGATGTCGGGTCGGTCTAGTGTGTCGGTTAAACATTTAAACACGCTTTAAAACATACTTGGTTACGATCTGGACAATCGGGGACTAGATAACCTTATGGTTAGTAGTCGGAACACTTATATGAACATTTTGATAGATCTCCGGTAGAGGGATTATCAAGGGCTTAACATCTTTACTTGTAACCGAAAAACGCTATCTAAGGTGAGTTCACTGCCCCACTTTTACCGCTTAAACTTTTGGGGGAGAAAACATGCGCTAAACTATTTTGGTAACATATGTCATACTATGTTTTAAACTTGTGTACTATACGATCTTTTAAAGTCCCGGGGAAACCATGAATGTGCGGGGATGTACAACGGGGGAAATGTGGATAGATCTATTGGGCTTGACAAACCCCACTCAACGGCTTGGAGGGCCGGGCGGGTGCGTATTGTCTCGAACTGGTAACACTCGTAGCGTGGCTACAACACATCGGGCTGAACACATGGTAACAGTCTAGTAATGGTTTTCCAATCGTAGTAGTAACAAAGCATACGCCTAGCTAGCGTACTTGGTAACATTGATATAGTATGGACATGGTAACGTTTTGGTAACATTTTGGTAACATATTGAACAAACCTGTGAACTCACCAGCATTATATGTTGACGTCTTTTTGGCATGTTTTTCTCAGGTCGCTAAGGTAGCAACAAATGGAACTAGGCGCACGAGTCTGCATTGGCGTCTAGGCTTAGTTCATGTTTTGTAATGACACTTGGTACTATTGGTCTATGGTCTGTAACTTGTTAAATGCTTCCGCTACTGGTTTTAAGTTTATGAAAACCATGTCTTTTTGAATGACATGAATCTTCATATAGAGTTGTTTATTGTGATCGTTGACCTGGATCCTGGTTTGTCACGCACCTCGCGGTAAAACCCCGCAAGTGGAAATTGAGGGTGTGACAATAAGCATAACCAAACTTTGGTTATGGTTAATCGGTTATGAATTTGGTTATGGTTCGGTTATGGTTATTTTGGTTATTAACCACAAACTTCAACTAAAACTAACTTTCGACTAAAGTTTAAAAATTAAAATCACATGGGTTTACAAATTAAAAAAAATAGAACCTACGATGGTGAACTTAGTTTAAGCTTTTTTTTTTTTTTTTTTTTTTATAAGACTAACAAGATTACATTTTTTTTGTTAAACTACAAATGAGGGATCCTTGTTAATAAGATATTTCTTAACAATAAAAAAACTTACCTAAGCCTAAGTTATATTCTTTATCAAAATAAAAGTCACACATCAAGATCGTTTTTCTAATAGCATGCTTTTATCTTAACGGAAACCTCTACATGGTTAGTGTAAAACATGAACCTATCACATAGACTTAAAACTAGAAGTTCGGTTCGCTTAAAGAAATTTCATAACCATAACCATTGGTTATGTCAGTTATCGGTTAAAATCGGTTCGGTTATGTCGGTTATGGTTCGGTTATTGGTTTTGGCGGTTAATTTTGCTTACCCCTACTACTCGGTTAACTTTAGAAGGCCTAATTTTGACCCGTAATGCTTGGTCTAGTATGATATAATATTCTTGGGATGGAAATATTATTAGAACTAGTGGTGGTTATAATTAGTGGTTTTTAAATCGTCTAAGTACCGTAGTTGGGCGATTTAAAATTGAAACGCGAAACTGAGACCCGGTACAGTAGGGAAACCTCTGATATAACTAAATTAGCTAAAAACGGATGTTTTTAATTAGGGAAATATAACTAAATTAGCTAAAAACGGATGTTTTAAATTGGGGAAATAGTATGAGTGGCCAAATGGGTAAAAACATTAATTATTGAGTATATTGGGGTGTTTATAAATTGTGAATGGGTGTATTATGTTATAGGATTTTATAATATATATATATATGTATATATATATATATATATATAATAACCAACCCCTCCCACCGGTCGCCGCCCACCCTCCCCAATAATATTATTGAAATTATTATTATTATTATTATTATTATTATTATTATTATTATTATTATTATTATTATCACAATTTCCATGATCTAGTATAAATATACCATCCAACACTTCACATTCTTAATTAAACACATTGCATAAAAACTCTTCCATTTCTTCTTTCTCTCTCTCTCTAAACCGTAACCCCCCTCCCTTGTTCATATTATTGTTTTGATCACTCTATTACAAAACAACCATGAATCTTCACGTTATAAAGTATTTTTAGAAGCATGATCTCTCAAGAATCCAAGGATCTTAAGGCAAGAAACCCTTGTTTTCAAGAGCTTTAGAGGTAAATTTCTTAAATAAAAACATTACAAAAGATTCTTATATTTTCTGTTTTGTTTAAAGGTTTCACCAAACAAGGAAAGATTGAAAATGGCTTTGATAAAACAAATGATGGGGAATGAGAGAAATGGAAAATGGTGGTGTAAATGTGTGTATGTGAATCGTGTATATATATATATATATATATAAACCATATATATGTGTGTGTGGAATAGATGGTTTTGTTCAATAGATGGTGTATATATATATATAGTGGAGGGTTCAAATGAGAAGAAGTTTTCTTGTAAGAAGAAAAGAAGAAATTTAGACCAATAGAAATCTTCCATTTTAATAGTTATATTTAATGTTAAATAAATTTTTAAGTTTTTGTAACTCCCATAAACTAGTTAAATAAATGAAATCATAATTCATTTTTAAATATATATCTTTAAAGCAAACATAATTTATAGTGAAGGATAAATTTCGGTATGTGTAGGATGAATTTCTGCATGTGTAGGATAAACCTAATGATAATTTCGATATGTGTAGGATAAAAGTATGACAATTTCGATGTGTGTAGGATGAATTTTGATATGTGTAGGACAGGTTTTGATGTGTGCAAGATATAATATTTAAAAGTACTTAATTGAGTAATTAATTTGAAGTGAGTTAAAGTATTTAATGTTATTTCTTCTTTTTTCTTCTCAAATTGAAATTCTTATCAAATGATCATCCCCATATATATATATATATATAAACCATATATATGTGTGTGTGAATAGATGGTTTTGTTCAGTAGATGGTTAAACTTGCTTGGCTCCTTTGATTTTTATAACATGCAAGATGATTTTCCAAATGATCATGAATCTGAATTAAAATAAAGATTTGATGTTCTTGATGATATTAATAAATGGTATAAGGATGAGTCTAGTAAAAAGTAGCTTGTTTAATTGGTGGGTTTATGTGCATGCAATGATTTATGTTGAGTTTTGTGTAATATGGCACTTATTTTCAAATCTGATTGAGATAGAATTTTAAGAGTTTTCATAAGCTTGATATGGTGCAAAACAAGTTTTACTAAGATCTACACGCTTGGGAGACCTTGTATGTATGATCAAAACATGTTTTTCGGCTTAAAACGCCAAAATACGAGCTTGAGAAGCGATGATTTCAAAACTGAATTATTTTGATGCAAAACAAAGTATGGTGCAGGTTTTTTGGTTTTTTTTGATTCAAAACAAAGTATGATAAAGTGAATATGGATGACCTAAGTTATAACCCAAGGTATTTTTACGAAAGACGCGCAAAAACGTATGTTTTCAGCAATTTGTAAGCATTTGGGACACCCAGTTCCAGGTCTGATGTAAAACAGCTTGGTTAGTGTCCAAATGAGTATAAAATTCATTATTTAAGGTACATAATATGTTTACCTTAACAACAAACGTTTACAGTGCAAAACTATGTCGCGAAAGTCGCCGAAATGCGAATTTTGAGGCATAGAAGAGTTACATTTTGTGGATAGTTTTGAATAGCAAATCAGACTTGTTTCATGGTTAATATGTGTATTCTAAAGTACAAATTGAGCTTGTAGGATATTCATAGGTTAACATGAGGCATTGAAAGTTTGCTTGACATGAAAATTGCTTGAATATGTGTTATTGTATTCATATGACAGTGGATAAGTAGTACAGTATGATGGGTTGATTGTGATATGTTGGGTGATGTGTAGCATGAAATGATCTATGGATGGATGTGTATGAAAGGACCCACGGATGGGTGGTTTATTGTTGTATATATATATATATGCATGTGAAATCTAAAATTTAACCGACCGTCAAAGTCACCATTGGGTCTAACGGGTAAAGGGTAATAAGAATATGAATCTTTTGACAAACTAGATTGAGAAAGTTTGGTTAAATAATTGCTTAGATATAGAGTGATTGTTAAACGGCCCTATAAATATTTAGGGCATAGTTGGGCCAAAAGGTGTGACTTGGATTGGAAGAGTTTGTGATTTGCTGCATTGAGGTGAGTTTAACGGCCCCTTTTCTTTTAAATATTTTTGAACGTTTTTACAAATCGGGGGATTAACATGCCATGCTTGTATGATGAGTTAGAATAAAATAGTAGAACACTTGATGGCCTTAGGTCGGTGCATCGGTGGGTACGTTTTACGTGACACCAGTGTCCCTTCGGGTTGACACATTCCCTGCACTTCTTAATCATTAGCTCTTGGTTAGAGCCATAGTTTATGTTATAGATCTATTGGGTTGACCCCCCCCCCCTTTTTCCTGGCTAGAAGCGATGCCTTACGGGGAAAGAATGTAATCTTCAAAAAATCCCTCTTGGAGAGGTCAGCCTGGGAATAAAGTCATGGTTTGATTAGGAGCCTTTGGATACGTCATACTTGTTGGACCTAGCTAGTCTACTTGGTTCTCTTTTAGTAATACTTATCATACGCTTTCGTTAAACTTGAAAGTTTGTATATTACCTTGAAACCCGTGAACTCGCCAACTTTTGTTGATGTTTTTAAGCATGTTTTTCAGGTACTAATGCATAGGGATATAGAGAAAGTGGGTTTAGCAGGCAGTACGGATGGACATGATGTTGGGACCTTAAACTATGAAGTCTATGTTTTTATCTTTAACAAATTGTAAAACACTGATTATGTATTTCGCTCCATCTTGGCTATGCCATGTTTTTATAATTTTCTTAAACCAGAAACCTAAATGTGTTGGGCTAGAGGGTTTTTGCAAGATGTCCATACATACTCACAAGTGATTTGCTAAACTTTACGATAACAGCTTCCGTTACTTCATGACTTGCATTCCATCATGTGTTGTTGGGGTGTGACAGAAGTTGGTATCAGAGGAAAGGTTATAGATGATTAAAAACTTTTGATTTGTGCTATAACCATAAACGCTCTCAAAAACCCTGTAAATTGTTCTAGGATTTAGTATGCATCATGTGAATGTACCTTGTGTGTGGTAGAATTCTAAAAATACATGTGGTTGTACATAGTTATATGACTAGTAGGGGTCGATGATGTTACTAGGAGGATGACCTCATAGCTTCCTTATGGATTTCACTCCCTTCTAACATGATACCTCTATTATTTGCCTTGCATTTTTAGTTGCGTTGGTAGAAGAAAGGATGACAGCCCATATATAGCATTCGTACCACCCTAAACTATTAGTATATATATCGCATAGATTACTGTGGAGATAGTATGTAAGAATAGTTATGTTCTTAAAGTGTTCTATTAAACGTGCTTGCGTGATTAAGTAAATTATACTATATGATTATATGTGTATTAAGTACGAAAACTGATTGTCACAGATCATGGTTTCGTCGAGCACCCGTTTCTCCGGTACTGAGAAAGAGTCACCATTAGCACCACACAATTGCAAAGCGACACTAGTAGCTCGGGAGAAAGATGACCTAGATGTGCCTGGAGTATGCTGGTTGGTAGAGAAGAGACGACGAGGTTGTAGTGGCATCAGCAGTGGTTGGACCCGAGGTTGTTGTGCCCGCCAGTGTACCCATTATTGGTTCTAAGCCCAATGAGATAGCACCCCTTACGGACAAGGAAACACACAAGAGGCCATTGGATACCGAAGACCAGTCAGTCCCTAAAACAAAGAAGCGTAGGGCAGAGGCGAGACGTTGGGTGTGGTTGCCAAAGCAGTTGAATGAGTGGGCAGAAATCCAGATACTACCCGTACAGTATGATGTCTACTAACATAATATCGGAGACCGTATATTAGGTTCAATTAGTGATAATTAGATATCTTTGGGAAGGTATTAGAAGAGTACGAATATGTTTAAAGATTTATCGGGAATCTTAGGAATTTTCGCATTGTTTAAGAAATGAGATTATTAGAAAAAAGTTAGGGGTAGCTAGTATATCAGAAAAGATAAAGGAGGGAAGATTGAGATGGTATGGGCATGTGAAGAGGAGGCAAATGTCGGCTCCAGTTAGAGTAGTGGAAACCCTCACTGCATAGGGAAAGAGGTGTAGAGGATGACCCAAATTGACTTGGGATGAGCGGATTAGGCATTATTTAGTACAGATGCACCTCTCTGAGGACATGGTAGAGGATAGGGGTTCATGGAGACACAAGATTAAGGTTAAGGATTATTATGGAGGGTTAGGCTGTATCGTAGCGTACGTGGTTCTAGGAGCTTAGACTTTTTCTTTCACTGGTAGGAGGCCAATAAGGGTGACTTGTATTTTTTAGTGTGTATGAGTTATGTTGTTTTATGGCATACATACCTTTATTTCACTATGTGACGCTTTCAATATTTCTTTAAATTCAATAGCTCTTTATTAGTTTCTTAGGGTTGTTTACTTGTCGAGTGTGTGTTGTTGAGCCGAGGGTCTCTCTGGAAGCAGCCTCTGCAAAGATAGAGGTAAGGTTTGCCTACATCTCACCCTCCCCAGACCCTACTCTTAGCTTGACTAATGATGGGATTTACTAGGTAAGGTTGTTGTTGTTGTTGTTTAGTCATAAGTTACCCGTATTGAACAGTGGTAACTACCCGGTTAACTTTAGCAGGCCTAATTTTAACCCGTATGCTTGGTCTAGTATGAAATAATACTCTAGGGATGAAAATATTATTAGAACTAGTGGTGGTTATAATTAGTGGTTTTTAAATCATTTAAGACCGGTAGTTGCGCGATTTAGAATTGAAACGCGAAACTGAGACCTGGTACGGTAGGGAAACCTCTAATATAACTAAATTAGCTAAAAATGGATGTTTTTAATTGGGGAAATAGTATGAGTGGCCAAATAGGTAAAAACCTTAATTATTTACTATATTGGGGTTTTTATAAATTGTGAAGGGGTGTATTATGTTATAGGATTTTATAAAAAAAAAAATATAATATCCAACCCCCTAGCCCTACCGGTCACCGCCCACCCTCCCCAATAATATTATTGAAATTATTATTATTATTATTATTATTATTATTATTATTATTATTGTTATTATTATTATTATTATTGTTGTTGTTGTTATTGTTGTTATTATTATTATTATTATCTCAATTTCCAAACCCTAGTATAAATATACCCTCCAACACTTCACATTACATAAAAACTCTTCCATTTCTTCTTTCTCTCTCTCTCTCTCTAAAACGTAACCCCCACCCCTTGTTCATATTATTGTTTTGATCACTGTATTACAAAATAACCATGAATCTTCAAGTTATAAAGTATTTTTAGAAGCAAGATCTCTCAAGAATCCAAGGATTTTAAGGCAAGAAACCCTTGTTTTCAAGAGCTTTGGAGGTAAATTTGTTAAATAAAAACATTACAAAATGTAGATACACTAAGTGCGACTAGTGCTATTAAATTGCAAATTTCATTATGTTTTGTTGATTACGAATGGTCGAAGGTGGAATGAAGACGGTCAAATGTAGATAGAATGGTCGAAGGGAGAACTCAGAGAGGTCGAATGAAGTTTTGTTTATATATGTGTTGATTCTCCCATATTGAATGGTCGAACCTGGACATTCGCCCAATTGAATGGTCGAATGTGCAGGTCTATACATAGGTTGAATCTGTCACACCCTCAAATTTCCACTGCGGGGTTTATACCGCGAGGCGCATGACATACCAGAATCCCATAGCCATAAGTCATATGAACGAACTCTAAATGCCCAAACCATTCAGTTCGTTTTCAAAAAACCAAGTTTAGTTAAGCTGCAGAAGCGTAAACCAAATTTAAGCCTTTTAAAACCATGCGCAAAACAACGCGCCCAAATTAAAACCATACGAAAGAAAATGTAAAAGCATGATATATGATTTAAGTGTATGCCCAAGACCCCAAATGTAGTGAAGTGTGCAGTGCTTTCTAATCGTGGCACCGGAAGCTAACTACCTGCAAAAGTATGTATATCGTGGGTCAACAAACAATGTTGGTGAGTTCACTAAGTAAAGAAAATGAGTAAGTAAATGCGCTGGTTTCCAAAAACCACGTAACCAAGTACAAGCGTAGGTCCTCCAGACCAAAATGTTCAAGTATCATCAGTTTAAGCGTGTCAGGGGTAGCTAACCCACTCAGTGTAACTAAACAGGAATATTGGGACACCTTTAGTAAAATAGTAATTTGCCTCAATAACTGGTGTCTATCAACACCAGTTCTCAATTGTGGTCAGAAGTTCATGCCCGTGCCTCAAGCACCTCAGACATGAGGTTGCTGCACAACCTAATAGCGCTATCAACTAATACCCCGCTCGCCTCCAGCGATTAACCCAAAAATATGCAAGGACTTTCCAATGATAGAGTGTTTAGTTTACAAAGGACCAATAAGTTTTAAACTGATTAAAAACCCGATCCACACAAGGAATCGTAAAACCGACCCACACAAGGAGTCAAAACCCGACCCACGCAAGGAATCAAAGCATCTCATAACCCGAGATGTAAAAGTAGTCCCAAACCGGACTAGAAAACGTTTTGTAAGTTGTCTTAAACCCGAGACGCGTGCTTTTGAGAAAAGAATAGTGAAACTCACCTTAGGTTGCACGCGAATGATCCAAATCCCTCAAACAGTAACGAGCTACCGACTCCCTATTACAAGTGTCACTAGGTGAGTATATGTGCATACCAACACATCATGCAACTTGATTGTCCGAAACTTCTAAAGTTCCAAATTGTGTAATGACGCCTAGTGACTCTACATGCACAAGTAAGTCCTACGTATCCTGTTGGTGATCATAATGATTATTGTCAGTTTTATACCTTATACACATCTCCTATAAGTATTCATATAAGTTCATGTCAAATACATATCACATAAGACCCCAACTAGTCACATAAACACATAATACACAATCTGCGTTTTTAGGACAGATTGTACGCCACGAAAACTAATTTATTTAAAATACCAAATCAATGAATTAAACTCCCAAATTTTTACTGAATATTCTTTGAGATTTATTTAATAACCCATACTTTTTTTTGTCCTAAAACTAAACACAAAAAGTTTTAAAATTCATACAACACAGCTATGTCCATAAACATTCCACAACAGGTCAGTTTAGTAGAAAAATTCCCAAAAATTGTGTATTCATCCAAACGGGATGAATCCACTTGGAAAAGCTCAATTTTTCCAATATTGACCTACTGTAAAAATTTCATAATCTAACTCTTTCTAAAACTCGAGTTATGCTCGTTTAAAGTTGACCCGAGATTTTAATCCGAAAATCAGTTTAGACCTTTATTCGAATAAAATTCTAAAAACAAAGTAAACGACATCCAAAACGCACAAACTTATACATTCTGAAAAGCTAAGATAATGAATAACATGTTCGAACCAAGAAACAATCAAAACAAGTAGTTTAAGATCATGTTATAAAGCCTAGAAATCGAAACATGCAATCTGTCCGTTTTTACTCATGTTAAGATTTTATTATTAACGCATCCTATAACCATATTATCGCCTAAATATTATCATAAACATGTAATACGTTATGATCATACAACATAACAGCCCCAACATGAAAGTTTCATCACAAATATTATTATCTATAAACCGTAGATGATTCAACAATCATTAACATGCAACAACCTAACATATATCACATAACAACACAAATACACATTGTTTAATCATGTTAAACCTCTATAAAACTCATGTTTTGATTTTAATAAACCCACATCAGGTCTGGACAAAAAATATTATTGTTTAAAATCATAATAAAACATAGAAAAAGAGATTAAAACACATGTAGAGTTGTTGTATACCTTAAGCCTTTAATCTTCTTGATCCTAAACCTTCTTTAGCTCCTAGGATCTTTAGATTATGTTAATGATAGAGGGTAGGGGTTTTAATTACGTAACTAGGGCTGTAGGGTTGCTTAGGGTTGTGTAGTTAATAGTTATGAGTTAAAAGTGATACAAAAACGTTTTTATAAAAATCCCAACGATATGGACTTTAACAGTGCTGGGCAGCCACCCATTTCCCTTGTGCGTAACAGGCCTGTAAGCCATGGTGCATCACCAATTTTCTTCATGTGTGAAACTGATTTCTTGGTGGGCCTAAGTCTAAGGATATAATTATATTATTATTCTTTTTTTTTCTTTTGTCTGTTGCGTCACTTCATCCTACCAACAACAATTGAAGCATTTAAATGATGGGTTGGGTTATTCTACAAAGGCTACAAAAAATGAGAAGGGTGAGAAGCCACTAGAAAATGACATGTGTCCAAAGGATTAACAAATGGGAGGGGTAATTTTGTCAAAAACATATGCACATGCAAGTCACATGCCATTTCCACCTTCATTTTTAAATGCCCGTAACTTTTTTATACGTCATCCGTTTTTTAAAAAAATTATACCATAAAATTGAGCGTCTTTTTATCTTTAATATGAGTACCATATTGCTATACTTTTGAAAAAAAATTCAAAACCCACTTGCGTAAGACACAATGGAATGTAAAACACAATAGAATGTAAAACACAATGAACACCAATTAAATATAGGGTATAAAACACAATCAAGAGTCTAGTAAAACACAATGGACGACATACTAAAGACACAATGAATAGAAGACTAAAACACAATGAATACTTTTGAAAAAAAATGTTGAAAACCCAGTTGCCTAAGACACAATGGATGACATACGAAAGACACAATGGACAGAAGACTAAAATACAATGAATACTTTTGAAAAAAAAGTTAAAAACCCAATTGTGTAAAACACAATGAACGACATATAAAAGACACAATGAACAGAAGACTAAAACACAATTAATAATAGACTTAAACACAATGAACAACATTATAAAACACAATGTACACCTAAATACAAAACTCATTTGCGTAAAACACAATTAAAAGCATACTAAAAACACAATGGACAAAGTTAAATCATGTGTAGACTAAAAAAATATAAATAACATATTTATAAAGCACACATGCATATTATAACACAATGGACGAGCAGAAGACACAACGGAGAAAAAAAACCCATTTAGCACGAATTTTTTTTTTTCAATTTTAATGTAGCAATATGGTACTCATATTAAAGATAAAAAAACGCTCGTTAATATGGTGAAATTTTTTTGAAAAAAAAAATGTCGTATGAAAAAGTTATACTCCTTTTAAAATGATGGGGGGAATTGACATGTGCATTGCATGTGGAGAGAGAAAGTCAACAAATGTGGTTTTCCTTTTATGCCCTTCCTCTAATTTATTATTTATTTTTTTCAAACAAACTAATCTCAACCCTTCAAATATATGATCAATAGATCACAATCCTTCTCACCCTTCCTAGAAAAAGTGTCTTGTGTATTTGATCCTAACCCTTTAAATGATTTGTCGTTTTTTTTTTCTTGTGGTGGTTGACTTGGTCAACGCCAAGTTATCCCATCTATATCTTGTTTTTTTATTAAGTATATATATATAGAGAGTAAAGATCCGGTACAAATAACTTTTTTGGTAAGAACTGTGAGAATCAAAGGAGGGTATTTTTTTTTAATTTTTTTTTTCAAATTTTTTTTTCCCATAAAACATGTATTATAGTATTGAAAACTAAAAAAAAAATAAAAATAAAAAATTTGGTGTAGAGTAATTACGTGTAGAGTAATTACATAATTACTCTAGTGTAAACTAATGTATTTACCTTAATGACGTAATTACACCAAAAAAAAAAATTTAATTTTTTTTTTGTATTATTCATCTAGAAAGAATGTTTAAGCACATGGGAAAAAAAATTCTAAAAAAAAAAATAAATTTTTTTACCCCCTTTGATTCTCACAGTTCTTACAAAAAAACTATATGTATTTGATCTTTACTCTATATATATAATATAATATATATAATGATTAATCTATAAAATATTTAATTCAAATATTTTATAACTAGTTAATGACTCCCGGTCCATCTAGAGTTGGTTTTGGACCCCGTCTCGCATACTCGCGTACAAAAATTAGTTTCGTTTAATTCTAAATAATATCGCGTAATAGTTTATATATAAAATATAGTAAATCTATAAAATATTTAACCCAATATTTTATAACTTATATATGATCATTAGTCTGTCAAGTGTCGTTTATAAGCTCGGTACCATGTTTTCGCATTATAACATGTAACGTCACACAAGTTCACAAATAAATTTACATAAACATATAATTGCAAATAATATCAAACGAGTTATTCTACAATTATTGTTTTATTGTTTCACCAACGTTCAGGGTTCAAGACTCGTGTATGCAGTTGTTCACCTATAATCGTGTATTATGTGACTCAGTTAACTAACTCTAGTTAAGTAAAATGCTACAAATCTATGTATAAGTTAACTAGAGTTTAGTTAAAGTATTAACCTGAAATTACAGAATCATTTTCTAAGTTTAACTTTTGGTCATTTTTGTTTCCCTCTCTGAGTGTGTCGTCTCCCTAGGGTTTTGTTGAGTCTGTATTTGATATCTATCATTGTAAACAACGTTTTAAAAGTTTTATGATTATGTTTATCAATGAAATGAAAATGTTTGAGATGATTTGTGTGTTTTGCTTGATATATTATCATTTCGTAATCAATTCAGGGATTCCGCACCTGAATTGAACTTGTTTGATCATAATCTTTGTTTGAAGATCGATCCTTGACACACATACAAAGTGGTATCAGAGCTATAAGGATCAAACAACTACGAATTGATAATATTAGTGTTGATTTGGACCCAATTTTGATCAAAACTTTTCTGTTTTCATTGAACATTTGAAATTGATGAATATTGATTGATTTGAACTAGTTTTCATGGATAAAATTCAAAATTCTCTTTGTTAAACTTGTTCCAAATCCTATCCGAAGGAAAACCTGCAAAAGTTCATCAAATTTCATCAACATTTGAAAATTTTGGATCAAAATAACTGATTTTCAAAGTATAACCGTTTTTCAAAATGAAAGGGTCGAACCTAGGGAGAAACAGTCGAGAGTGTGGTTTTTAGGTCGAACCAGGGCTTTTTAGGTCGAATGTGGAAGTTTATTCGGTCGAACCTAGAAATTTTTAGTCTGTTGTTCATTCAACCATCCGTGTTACATTCGACCAATCGGGAGGTCGAAAGTGGATTGATTTGGTCGAAAGTGAAACGTGTCTGTTATTTTCTACATTCAAGTGTTTAGAAACGGTCGAATCTGGACTAAATTCCACATTCGCCCACATGATCACTTGTAAAAGGTCGAACGTAGAATCTGTTGAAAAATTTTTCTAATCGTTTCGTGTTTTATAATTTTCAGACGATATGTGGAACTTTCCGAAAGCACCACGACCTAATACAACACCACAACAGCAAACAAAAATGGATCCTTGGTCGGTAGCTGCTCAGAAGACGGCTAGTCAATCATCTTAACCAATCAACTATTTGGCGATGACTAGTTTGATGCCCCAACAAGTTGCACAACCATAATCACAACCCATTGCTGATTACTGGGGAGTTGCAGCAGCGGCGGTACACTCTCAGACTACCAATGCGATTTCAACGCTTATTCATGATTTATCTTCGGGTAGTGGGAGCCGTCCACCAAAGTTGATGGAAATGGTGGCTTACAACCAATGGAAGACCAAGTTCAAGATTCATATAGAAGGAATGGGAATGGAAGGCACGGAAGCTTGGCAAATTATTGCTAAGTGGTATGTAGCTCCGGTTTTAGAGAATACTGGTGAGCCGATTCCATTAGAGAGTCTAGCTGAGGATGAGAAGAAAAAGTTTGCGGTGGAAAAGAAGGCGTTTTCCCAACTGTCCTAGGCCATTAACATTGATCTTTTAAATCAGTTTGGGTCATGCACTACTTCGAAGCAATTATGGGATATGTTAAGAAATCGTCAATATGGGAATGAGAAGACAAGGAAACTTAGAATGGAGGAGTTGAGAAAAGAGTTTGAGAACTTTAGCTATATGGGAAATGAGAAGCTGAAGGAGTTGATTCCGAGGTATTGCCATTTGTTAACCGAACTTTCAAGTTATGAGATCAATATACCAATGTCTGAGCTGGTGGATAAGTTCGCTGATGCATTACCACCATACTAGAATCAACATATTGAGGTCCTCAAGGAGAAAGATGCATACCAGTATTGGACCATCAATGAATTCATCCAGAAGCTTGAGACCAAAGAGATGGAGGAAAAGAGGAAAGCAAAAAGAGCACAAGTTCCTCAGAATCCAGAGTTATACCATCGCGGTACATCTTCATCTCTAACTAGTTCAAGTTCTAGTACTACTGTTGCTCCACACATTGCTTGTGTTTCAAGCATTGTTGAACCAACCTGTTGGATCAGTATATGCTCTTTTGTTGAACTTGCTAGTTGACACTTAAGTGTTTAGCAAGTTCTTGATGAGTGATAGCACAGCGGAATGTTTATAAGTTTAAAGCTACATTTATCAACAGGAGTTATTACTCCCCCTGGATTCAAGAACTAATAAATGAAAAGTGTTTGTTGAGAATCTAAGTATGAATGAGAATGAAACACTTTGACAGATTCTCAATAAACACGAAATGGAAATAACAATAATAAGTGTTGAAGGATTTCTTGTATTAAAATCAATGTCTAAAACAGAGGGATGAACCCTTCTATTTATAGACTTTACAAATACATGAACCTTGCCAAAAGCAAGTTCAGAAACAAGTTGCAACAAGTTGCAGTCTTGGAACTTGTACATAAAGCAAAAAGAAATACTAAAGTAATAAACTACTGATATACAAAGGCGGTGGAAAAGATCTTCTGTAAGTACTGATGAATGACAAACTACTGATGAGTAGTTTGTCTTCAGTAGAAGTGTCTGGTTTGAACTTCAGAACTTCTGATGACTTTTCTTCTTCAGCACTTCTGAATCTCTTCTTCAGCAGTTTGATCCTTCTTCTTCAGCAGTTCTATACTTAGAGTATTTTGACAAAAGTGAATTAGACTAAGGTTTACAAAAGTGGTTTCACCAATCCTTTTTGTCCTAACAATCTCCCCCTGGATTAATGAAGCCAAAACCTTACTAATTCCTTATTGTTCTTTTCTGTCCTTCACAATTTTCCATATTCCTTTGAACATGGAATTCTTGAGCTGGTTCAGTTGATCATCAGTAAGAGACCCTTTCTGTGGTTCTAAGTGTTGGATTGTAAGCAGGTCTTTGGTTGATAGTTTCTTCAGTTCATTCATCGACCTATATGCCCTGCTTGTTTGATCTCTTCTTGTCACAAGTACTGAGTTGTTATCAGTAAAGGACCATCTGATGATTGGTACTTTAGACTTGTCAAAGTCTGCAGTGTAGGGAACCATGGTGGTACCCTGGGTTTCTCCTGAGTGTTGAATGTTTTCTACTTCAGTGACTCTGAGGTGGGATTCACTTCCCTGCTGTTGTTCCATCACATTAGGTATCTGAAATGTTGGCAAATGATGTTCAGTTACTACATTGGTGTGCAGTTTGTCTGTGATGGTCTTCTGGATTTGATATGCAAAGGTGGAAAGATCCCTGAATTGTGTGATCAGAGGCTTTTCTTCTATGTCAAAATCAGTATGGACTACTGTACTACCTTCTAGTAGTACCATTCTGAAATCAGTCTTCACTTTCTCCTCTGATTTCTTTCTTTGTGTAGCTGGTCTTCTTTGAACACCAGAAGTTCTAACTACTGAAGTTGAAGCTTCAGCAGTTTGAAACTTCTCTGGATTAGCAGCCCTTGCAGCCTTATATTTTCTATATGTGTCCACCAATCTTTCTTCTTTCCATTTGGACACTGAGGCTTTTGAACCATAACCATTAGCTACCAGTTCTTCTATCATCTGAGCTCTCTTGGCCTTTGTGTCTTTACTTGTTGCAAGTTTATCTGCAATAAGTTGAGCTCTTCTTGTCAGCTCTTCCACAGAGAGTCTCTTCAATGTGTGGGCTTTGATTTTGCTGTTCTTGGTAATGTAAGACATCAGTTGATGTCTTTTATCTTCTTTAGCAATTTCATCTAGGCTAGCCTGCCTTTGGAGTTCAGCTTCATAAGCCTGAAGTTTTTCTTCATGGCTTAGATCTAAGTCATCCCTTTCTTCCAGTGTTTTCCAGATCTGATCTTCTCTGGCCTTCTTTTGGGCTGCCACTAAACTCTTCTCAAGTAGTTCTGCTGATTGAGAGATTATAGAAGGGTTTAGCACAGTCATTGTGGTAACTGTTGTAGTAGGCCTAGTAGGAGCAGAAGTTGGTTGAATAGGAGCAGTTGATCTGGAAGGGTCAGCAGTTTGAGTCTTGGAAGTGTTAACTTCTGATGGGTTGACAACTTCTGAAGGTTTGTCAACTACTGAAGGATTGTCTTCAGTACTTTCTGATTCTTCATCAGAACTTTGGCCATCAGAGGTTTCTTCATTGTGCCCTTGGGATTCATCAGACTTTTCAGCATCTTCTATTTCTTGAATAGAGACACCAAATTGTTGGGCCAGTTTTTCTTTTCTGGCTTGATTCTTTTGATCTCTTTCAAGGATAGCCACTCTTGCCCTTATCCTGGCTTCAAATGACTCCTTAGGTTCCCTACTTTTCTCCCCCTTTTTGGATTCATCAAGTTTGGAAGTTGAGGGTTGGGAGAAATGACCTGTAAGAGTAGCAATCTGTCTGCTGTTGAATTCAATCTTGTTGGACAGATCATTCATCTTTGTCTTGATCACTCCAAATTGGTTCTTGATTGACAGCTCCAAGTCAGCTGTGTATGTTTGGAAGTGATTCTTGATGAGAGTGTTCATCATGTGGTACAGGGGACCATCTGAGCTGCATAGCTGGTTCATGTCTATGCTTGATTGCCTAGGGAATTGGGTAGGCATTTGTAGTGAGGGGTGTGTTTTTGGTTGATCTTCTTGTTGTACAGAAGATGCCACTCTAGGGGAATCATGGATTAAGTGGGCTTTAACCTGAGATGGTGTGACTAGCTTCTTAAGCTTAGAGACACCAGGTGCAGGACCTTCACTTGTAGCCGTCAATTCAGTAGTTTTGTGTTTTGAAACATCATCCAAATCAATGGAATCATCTGAATCCCTGATTACATCCTCAATGAGGATTGTATCAGTTACATCATGAGCTGAGCCCAACTCAGTTGTCTCATGTACCTCTTGTTCTTGGTTTAGAGGATTTCCTACCTTAGGCATTAAGCCTTCATCAGTAGTTGCCACAGTTGAGGTCTTAGCTATGTTACTTCTGTCCTCAGGTCCACCACTGGGTGGTAAATGAGTAGTAGCAGCCTCAAAAGTACCAAAAGTTTCTAAGTTTGGGCTTAGAGACTCTGGTTCATCCTCATCTCTTTGGTTAGGGCTTTGAGTGTCCACATCCATGTCAATTTCTGAGGCTATGTCCCCTGTTTTATGTGGTTGATGGGGACTGACATGTGTAGATGGGACTTTCTCTTTTAGCCCAGAGAGAAGTTTGGCTATTTCTATGTCTGGTTCAGAAATTTGGGGTGCTGGTTCAGTAGTTTGGGCAGTGGGTTCAGCAGTTTCAAAAGAAGAATCAATTGGAATAGTTTTCTTAAGTCTTTTTCTTTTGAAAAGGATTGTTATTGGTGCTCTTGGTGGGGTTTGAGATGGATGAGACTGAGAGGATGTTTCAGTCACATCTTTAAGAAGTGCAGATTGCACAATAGTTTGTTCAGGCATCTCAACCTCCTGAACAGCTTTTCTTTTAGGTTTGGTGGGTTTTTGTTTTTGTATCTTGGGTTTCTTGGCCTTTGGTGGAGTAGGTTTGGAAGATGAGGGTTCCATGGGGACTGGTTCTGGTTCCCCTTGGTCATCTTCTGGCCAGACAGCCTGTTTGTTGTGCCTGGAGTATGCTTGTGAGGTTAAGGGTTTCAAAATTTCAGTTTTACCCACAAGCACCTCATTACCCAGTTCAGATATTATGCATTGCATAATGAACCTTGGATATAACACAAACTTTTTCTTAGTGTTATTGTGATGTAACACCAACTCATTAAAGAAAAGTTTTGATGCCCTGAAATTTGTTTCATTCACAATGGAATGAAAGATTGGTTGAAAGGTTGAGGGCATCTGGTCATAAGACCCAGTTTTAGGACTCAAGCACATAATTATATAATGAAACAAAAGTTTATATTTTGGTTCAAAATACTTTTTAAAGATAGTAGCTTGTGAGAGAGTACCTTGATAACCACACTCAGTCATGGTTAGGTGGATTGCAGAGTTGTCAAACTTTTCAGGGGCATTCACATCATTCAACCCCAGTCTGTTTGAAAGTATGGCCGGTGTGATGGCCATTTGTCTCCCTTTAATTGTTGAGTTGAGGGAGATAACTTCATCATCCACCATCACTGTCTCAACATTAGCCCAGAACTCATTGAGAGTTTCAGGATGTATTGGTGGGTCTATTGTGAGAGCGGTGAAATATTGGGATTTGACAACGAGATCAATGATCTCATCGTATTGGGACCAGCCTTCTTGTTTTTCTAAGTAGGCTCTGAGATTGTGTCCATGTTTAAGAACTAAAGCCATGTGGTTTTGTGTGTGTTGATGAATCGAACAGTGTTTTGTGTTGCAGGTTCAGGGGTTTCAGAGCTTTCTTGTGAGAGAAGGAGGGAATTTTTGTGTTTGAATGGATAAGTGTTGAAAAAAAAAAATTTATGAAGTTTTTAACCGCTTGGATCTTCTTTATTAGAAGTTTTAAACCGCCTAGGTTAAAAATCTCTTTATCAGAAGTTTTAAACCGACTAGGTCAAACTTCTGATGATGGGAAAAGTCTGATTTGCCCTTTTTGACTAAACTGCTGATGAAGAATTATCTTCATCAGTAGTTCCCATTTTCTCTTCAGCAGTTTTGAACAGCTGATGAGAAATACTTATAAATACTTTATTCATAACTTCTGAAGGTTGTTTTATCAGAAGTTAATCACTTTTTAGAAAATATCTCCATACTGATGTTTTGTTCATCAGTAGTTTCTCTCTTTTCAGAAGTTTTTCAAGTTTTTGAAAACAGATGTAAGTGAAAAATAAAAAAAAAATTGTGCAGAAAAATAAAGAGAAACACTTACAAATTTAGCATCCCTAGCATGGATACTAACTTCTGAAATGTTGATGTGTCAAGGGGTTTAGTGAAAATGCCAGCTATTTGATTAGCTGTTGCTACATGTTTCACTTCAATCTTGCCTTTTTCATAGCAATCTCTTATGAAATGATACCTGATTTCAATGTGTTTAGTCTTTGAAAACTGAACAGGATTTTGAATGATGCTAATGGCAGATTTGTTGTCTACAAGCAATGGTGTCTTGGTCTCTTTGATTCCATAATCAAGAAGTTGATATTGGAGTCATTGTATCTGTGATGTACAACTTGCAGCTGCAATGTATTCAGCTTCAGCAGTTGAAGTTGCAACAAATGTTTGTTTCTTTGATTGCCAGGACACTAGACAGTTTCCCAAGAATTGACAACCACCAGATGTTGATTTTCTTGACATTTTACACCCTGCATAGTCACTATCTGAAAAAGCTGATAACTTAGTATTGCTTGAAGCAGGATACCAAATTCCAAGTGTGGGAGTTCCTTTCAGATATCTGAAAATTCTTTTGACTGCAATAAGGTGTGATTCCCTAGGAGCTGATTGATATCTAGCACAGACACATGTTGAAAACATAATATCTGGTCTAGAAGCAGTTAGATATAAAAGGGAACCTATCATACATCTATACATGGTTTGATTAACCTGTTTTCCTTGATCATCTGGTTCAACTTGTGTGGTTGGTGTCATGGGAGTGGAACATGATTTACAGTCTTGTAAAGAAAATTTGTTTAATAATTCTTTAACATATTTTGATTGATGTATAAAAGTTCCATTTGTTTGTTGTTTAATCTGCAGTCCCAGAAAGTACTGCAGTTCTCCCATTGTACTCATCTCAAATTTTGATTGCATGAGTTTCTTAAATTCATCACACAATTTTGTGTTTGTTGAACCAAAAATGATATCATCAACATATATTTGAACAAGTAAGATATGATTTCGAACATGTTTTATGAAAAGAGTTTTATCAATGGCACCTCTTGTGAAGTTATTTTTGAGCAAAAAGGTTGAAAGTGTATCATACCAGGCTCTTGGAGCCTGTTTGAGCCCATAAAGAGCTTTGTCTAGTTTGTACACCCACTCAGGATGAGAAGGATCCTCAAACCCAGGTGGCTGACAAACATACACTTCCTCTTTTATCTTTCCATACAAAAATGCACTCTTGACATCCATTTGATAAACTTTTATTTTGTTGGAAATGGCATAGGCCAGAAATAACCTAATGGCTTCAAGCCTTGCAACTAGAGCAAAGGTTTCATCATAGTCAATGCCTTCTTCTTGAGAGTAACCTTGTACTACCAGTCTTGCCTTGTTCTTTATTATAATACCAGCTTCATCTTGTTTGTTCCTGAAAACCCATCTTGTGCCAATTGGTTGCTTGTTTGGTGGTAGGGGACAGATTTCCCATACCTGTTGCTTGTTGAATTGAAGCAATTCATCTTGCATTGCCTGTACCCAATTGTTGTCTTTGAGGGCTTCCTGGTACTTCTTTGGTTCCAACTGTGAAATAAATGCTGAGAATAGACAAAAGTTGGAAAGCTGGTTTCTTGTAAGAACATCTGATGCAATATCACCCATGATTTGATCAAGTGGATGGTCTTTGTGTTCGATCAGTTGTTGTAAACCACTGACAGGTGTTGGTGGCTCATGTTCTTCAAACAAACTACTGAGGTCTATTGTATCTGGTTCAGCAGTTTCAGTGTTCAGTAGTTGTAGGTGCTGAAGCAGATGTTTGAGTTTGGCCTTCAGTATTTGTTGAATCAGAAGTTTGTGAAACTTCTGATGGTTTTAAAGTTGACTTAATGACTGTTTGAGGAGTCCATGGTGCTGGATCCTCATCATCAAACCTTTGATCACCATAATAAGTAGGTTTGGATGAAGTGACAGTCTTTTCAGGTTCAAAATGGAAGTTGTCAAGGTCAAAGATTCAGCAAGATGTGCTGGAATGAGAGTGTGTTTTGACTCATTGAACTTGACATTCAGTGTTTCTTCTACTATCCTGGTTCTTGAGTTAAAAACCTTGTAGGCTTTTCTAGTTGAGGAATAACCAAGAAAGTAACCTGAGTCAACTTTGGCAGCAAACTTTGAAATAGATCCTTGATGTTCAAGATGAAACATTGACACCCAAAAGCCCTGAAAAAGGAGATAAGGGGTTTCATGCCATGAAGAACTTCATAGGCAGTCTTTGAATGTCTCTTGACAACAAGAACTCTATTTTGAACATAACATGATGTGTTAACTGCTTCTGCCCAGAAGTATAAAGGTAGGCCAGAATCAGCTAACATTGTTCTTGCTCCTTCTATTAAAGTTTTGTTCTTCCTTTCTACAACACCATTTTGTTCAGGAGTTTTGGCAACACTAAATTGTCTAATAATCCCTTTAGACAAACATAATTCATCCAGAGTTTTGTTCCTGAACTCTGTCCCATTATCACTTCTAATGGTTTTGACAGGTAGAGAGTATTGCTTCTCTACTTGTAGAATGAAGAACTTGATGATTTCAGCAGCCTCATCCTTGGAAAATAAGAAGAATACCCATGTAAATCTTGAGTAGTCATCAATGATGACTAAGAAGTACTTCTTCTTACCAAGGCTCATGATTTTTACAGGCCCAAATAAGTCCATATGGAGTAGTTGAAGACATGCAGTTGTTTTTTATTCTTCAATAGACTTATAGGAGGACTTATGTTGTTTACCCTTTAAACAGGATACACAGTGTTCTTGACACTGGTATACTTTTAAGGGTAGACCTCTGACCAAGCCCATTTTTGTGACTTTATTTATGGTTTTAAAGTTCACATGGCCAAGTCTCCTGTGCCAGAGATCAGTTTCTGAAGTTGATGCCCTTGAGAAGAAACAGGCAGTGTTGTTCAGTACTTTGTCTTTTTCAATGTCCACTGCATAGACATTGCCACATCTTTTGGCTATTAACAAAGTATGATCTTCAATGATCTTCTCTATCAACTTCTGGCCTTCTAGTGATATGATCTTGCATGCTGTCTTTGTGAAAAAGGAAGAATATCCTTTATCACACATTTGTGACACACTCAGCAAGTTGTACTCAAGGTTTTCAACCAGATTGACCTTGTCAAACTGTATTTTGCCAGAGGAGACATTGCCATGTCCTAGCACATATCCCTTAGCATTGTTCCCAAAGGATACAGATCCATCTCTTTGACTGATAAAATTGTTTATCAGGTATCTGCATCCTGTCATGTGCATTGAGCCTCCACTGTCTACATACCAAATGCTATTTAAGCCTCTGGAAACTCTCTGCACAAGATAGCAAATTAGTTAGATTTAGGAACCCAAGCCAGTTTGGCTTTGGGTTTGCTCTTGAGAACATTTACAGTTTGTTCTTGACCAAGTTTAGAAATCCATGTCTTTTTGGCAATGGATTTTGCATTAAGAACAATGGTGGAATCCTTTTGAGGACCACCATCAACGTTGGTCATCAGTAGTTGTACCAAGTTCATGAGATCTTTAATCTCAGCAGTTTGTGAAACTGCTGATGATTCAGGTCTAACTACTGATAGAGAATTTTGAGAAAAAGACTTTTGTTGAGATTTTGTCTTTTTCTGAGAAAAGGTTTTTGCTGGTTGTTGTTTCTTGGGAGAAAAAGTTTTTACATAATCATTCTTTATTTGTTTCCCCACAACCAGTTGTTGATTTTTCTTATTGAACTGAAAACCCTTTCTATATCTGCAAAATTCTATTTTGTGGTTGAACAGACCACAAATTTCACATTCTTTTGTCTTTTCTTTCAAAGACAAGTCTCTAACTGTTTTGATTGGTTTTAGGTCATCAGTAGTTTTCAGGTTCTCAATTCCTGATGTAGTTGAAACTACTGATGGCTTATAGTCAGATTTAACCAGTACTTCTGAAGAACTTTCTTTGTGTGATTTTAGAAAGTTTTCATGGAAAGATGTGCATTCTTCCTCTTCAGAAGTTTCACCTGAAACAATTTTTCTCCCATCTTCAGTGGTTTTGGGAGAGAAATCTGTTGGTGTTTCAGTGTGATTGTACCCTATGCCAAACCTAACATTTGAAGCACTTTGTTTGTTTAGCAATAATTGGTACCCCTTACAAGATTCCACCCATTTTTCACATGTGACCTTGGTGTCAGCAAGCTCTTGTTTGACATTCCCTAGGTCATTAATCATGATTTTAATTTGTGCTTGGGTTTCAATAGCAGAATTAGTTAATTTAGAAACTTCTTTTGTTTTTGCAGAAAGTTTTCTTTCTAAATCACATTTTATCTGAGTGAGTTTTCTCTCAGAATCATTAGCTTTTCCTTGTAAGTGCACATTTGTCTCTCTTATGAGAGCAAAAGATTCTTTGCATGAATATGAACATAATTTTGTCAAAGATTCTTTAGATACCTGTGACAAGGCAGATTTTGAGGAGCATCCCTCAAATGCCATTAAGGCAAAGTTCTTTCTGCCATTGTCAGGCTCTCCCCAGTTGATGTCAAACATTTTGTTGTCTGCATCAGGATTGCACTCTGTGGTGTCAAAAGGAAGACTGCTCCAGTCAACATACCCTGAGGTAAATAGACTTTGTTGAGAGGGTTGCTGTTGCTGTGGATGTTGTTGAGCAGCTGGAAAGGGAGGGATTGATTGTTGGCTCTGCATCTCTTGAGCAGGCATCTGTACATATTGTACTTGTGGCACATATTGGTGTTGTGGAGCTTGTGCCTATACAAAATGTGCACTCCCTTGTGTTCCATTATTCCTGTTATAATTGGGGTTAAAATTGTTTCCAGACTGAGATTGGTTAAAGCCAGAGCTTCTACACTCTCTAGCAAAGTGTCCCAACTTTTGACACTTGTGACATCTAAGTTTAGATTTGTCAAAACCAATTTTTGTAGAACTGTTAAGTCCTGGAAACTTCCTTCCTGACCTTTTGTAAAATTTGTTTGTTTTTAAACTTAACATGGCCAATTGGTGCAGAATATCCATTTCTTCTAGGTCATCACTGCTGAAACTATTTAAGTCATCCATGATAAAACACATGTTATCAGCAGTATGACCAAAGTCATTATTGTCATAACCTGGGAATGATCTTTCAGATGAGATCCCAGCAGTTATGTCAATGTGGTCAAAAGATCCAAAACTATTTGAACAAGTTGGTGAGTCTTGTCCCAATAGTGCTGTACTACCAGGTAGATAGTCATCAGCAGTTTTACCAGAATTTTGTAACTTTTTCTTTTGATCAATTTCTCTCTCAAAAGTAAGTAATCTCCCATGAAGTTTTGTAAGAGTGAGGGAGCTAAAATCTGGTGAAGATCTTAAGACTATTGAGTATGTTTCCCATTTATCAGGTAAAGACCTTAAGAATCTATGTAGCATAGATACAGTTGTATAGGTCTGACCATTTAGTTTTAGCTCAGATATTAATGAGGAAAATCTTTCAAATTGCTGAGTTAAAGTTTCCCCATTAATGTGAGCAAAAGTTTCATATTGTTGAGCCAAAATTTCTCTGGTGTTGGCAATCACCTCTTCATTTTCTCCAAACTGTTCTTTTAGGCAGTCCCAAAGCTCTTTGGCACTATCACAATGTAATAGGCCGGAATAGATTTCATTTGGGAGTGCCATTGACAACATAGAAAAAGCTTTTGCATCAAGCTCAAGTTTTAGGAAATCATCATCAGTATAGTCTTTTGGTTCTTTTGGAATCTCTTCCTTAGTTTCAAGATTTATATTTACTGGTTTATGAGGACCATATATCACAGATCTCCAACAACCTGTGTTGGTCTGTGACAAGGTATGTGCCATTCTCTTTTGCCATATGTTATATTCATTTCTTACAAGCATGGTAGGTTTAGTGGCAGAACCAGTATTATGAGGATCCATTTTAAAGAGTATTGATTTGTCAAATATCTCTTAAAGTGATGGATGTTGATAAAAGTGAGCTTATAATCCTTTATTGAATATCAATAAGAGCCTGTGTCTGATTCTCAATGTGTTAGATTGATATGTGATCAGATAAACCAGAGCTCTGATACCAATTGTTGGATCAGTATATGCTCTTTTGTTGAACTTGCTAGTTGACACTTAAGTGTTTAGCAAGTTCTTGATGAGTGATAGCACAGCGGAATGTTTATAAGTTTAAAGCTACATTTATCAACAGGAGTTATTACTCCCCCTGGATTCAAGAACTAATAAATGAAAAGTGTTTGTTGAGAATCTAAGTATGAATGAGAATGAAACACTTTGACAGATTCTCAATAAACATGAAATGGAAATAACAATAATAAGTGTTGAAGGATTTCTTGTATTAAAATCAATGTCTAAAACAGAGGGATGAACCCTTCTATTTATAGACTTTACAAATACATGAACCTTGCCAAAAGCAAGTTCAGAAACAAGTTGCAACAAGTTGCAGTCTTGGAACTTGTACATAAAGCAAAAAAAATACTAAAGTAATAAACTACTGATATACAAAGGCGGTGGAAAAGATCTTCTGTAAGTACTGATGAATGACAAACTACTGATGAGTAGTTTGTCTTCAGTAGTTCTTCAGTAGAAGTGTCTGGTTTGAACTTCAGAACTTCTGATGACTTTTCTTCTTCAGCACTTCTGAATCTCTTCTTCAGCAGTTTGATCCTTCTTCTTCAGCAGTTCTATACTTAGAGTATTTTGACAGAAGTGAATTAGACTAAGGTTTACAAAAGTGGTTTCACCAATCCTTTTTGACACAACCAAAACCCCCATAAACTATCTTGCTCAAACCTCATCTTATACCCCACCATCATATCCTACTACTTACATCCCACCATTTTCACCTATGCAACAAGCTGCATGCTATTCAGCTAATTTGAACCAACCTCAACAACAATCCTACATTCCTCAAGTGA
Source organism: Ambrosia trifida (assembly GCA_028751855.1). Taxonomy (NCBI): domain Eukaryota; kingdom Viridiplantae; phylum Streptophyta; class Magnoliopsida; order Asterales; family Asteraceae; genus Ambrosia; species Ambrosia trifida. Next base: position 91,635,316 of record CM054122.1, on the reverse strand, counting down.
ATCAAACCCAAATGAACCCAAGTCAACCTAACCAGAGCCCAATTGTGTTGGAGACATCAAACTTGAACAATGTTACTGTTGAAGTTGCACAGCAACATGTAGCCTTGGTTTCTGCTATGGTCGCTTCGTATAGTGGGTTGGTAGCTAGTCAAATTGGTAATAACAACTTAACCAGTGAAGACTACACTCAAATTGACAAGGAGGAGATGGAGCTCATTGACATTCAGTGGGCATTTGCTAGTGTCATGAGGCGAGCGACTGAGTTCATAGAGAAGACGGGCAGAACTGATCTTTCTACCTCTCCCAACACCACATATGGCTTCAACAAAGACAAAGTCACATGTTTTAACTGTGGTAGGAATGGTCACTTCAAGAGAGAATGCACACAGCCAGCACAACAGGGGAACATAAATCCTTTCAACACCAATTACCAGAACCGTCAATCACAAAATCAGGTATCATATCAAAGCCAAAACAACTCCAATTTTCAACCACAAAATAATTACCAAAACCGTCAAAACACCTCACCAAACAATTCTGTTAGACAAACCACTACACAAAACCAGAACCAAAACCAAACACCACACAATCCAACCAGAACTATCATTCCAATTTCTACACCAAACAGCCTTACTCAACCAGATAACCAGAACCAGGCTTCACTACAAAAAAATTGCCATCTAGTGACATACAAAAAGTTCCACAAAATAACAAAAACGTGTCACTAAAGACCACTGTAGGAATGGGCGGCAGACAAAAAAAATGCCACTAGAAGTGCTGATGCTAAAGCCTTTTAGTGACACTTTTTCAATGTGCCGCACAAAGTTTTTGGGCTTTTAGTGGCACATTTTATTGCCACAATAAGTAATCCTAGTTACATATCCATACTATTTTTAGTGGCACTTTATTTTTTGCCCCAATATAGAAAGATCTTTTGTGGCACAAATTTTGTGTCGGTAAAACTGTTCTAGTTGAAGTTATGTACTATTTTTTATGGCACATAATTTTTCCATAAAATCACATTATTTACATAATAAAATATAAAATAAAATAAAAGTTCGATAAAATTGTAAATGTAGAAATCCTAATATTATTACTTCAATAATATGTTTGATCCCAAACTATATCAAACGTCAGCAAAACACTGCGTAGCAAAACGTTGCGTAATAAGTAACATTCCAAATGTTTACACCAGTCTAAACTTTTTTTGGGTGAGAATTTCACTATCATAAAACTTAGCTCCAAAGCTTCTCATGATATCTACCATGTCATCAACAACTATGTAAATAAGCATAAGTCTCTTCCATGAAGAATTGTCATGATGTAACTGTTTAAGTTCTTGTATAACTTTCTCAACCTGTAAACAATATGGTTTAGATGATTAACTCACATGTTTCAACATGATCAATGAACCAATTTATATTCACTAATTTCATAAATGATTAATACAATTGTGATGAAAATCATAAAACTTGTGTAATTACCATGTCAGGATTCAAGGATAGCAAGCATTTCAAAAGATCGCTACCGATTTCTTGTGTCTTATATTTGCATATTTTCCTACTTCCTAACTGCGGTTGCTGGGGAAAAAAGTAGCAAACCATCTTATTATATATGCTTTGAGGTCTATGACGAAAACAATAAAGACTCATAATTCATAAACATACAAGCTAGAAAAAAAAATCTTGGTATGATAAAGCGTGAAGAGCTCTTTGGTGTTTAGGTCCCAAATGTCGAGGCAAGAGACGTGTATCAAAGGTTCGCACACCTAGATTTACTAATTAAGTACTATTTCAAGGATATAAAACTCACCAATGATTTGCGGGAACAGATCCATTAAGGGATTTGGTTAACTACACAATTTGGAGAAACGAATCTTTACATTTTCTAAATGGCATAGACTAGTGAGATACTGGCTAGAAAATTTGAAACAAATTATTGCCAAGAATTATTGAGGTTCAACAAGTACCTTATCTTAAATTCAGAAGGCACACTCTTGACAAGCAAAAATTAAGATGTAATAACAAACATAACATTATAGATGTGAAACAATAAATAAAGAAGAATGTTAGAAAACATCATACCCTTGTAGTCGACATCCATATATCTGTGTAGGAGGAATCATCAACTAAGTCGGTTATTTATTTAATCTGCAAAGTAAAAAAAAATACGATTTAAACCATCATCCATATTATTAGTGTAACTGTAACAAGATAAACAAACCTCTGTACTATAAAGAGCAAGGTGCCTAGACCAATGCGAAAGGCGAAGTCCTGAGCTAAACTTTCCAGCTTTCCACTAATTCTTAATCTTCAATAAGTACTCTGATCTTAATCGACCAAGTCTAGAATACTTGTTGTAAAAGAAAAGGAATTCATAAAATAAATTGTAATTGCAAATAAATTACAATAGATGGTAGCAAAAAACTTTGGCGGTCTTCCTGAAGCATGATTCAGCTATCTGCATCAACCTGGTGACCTTTTGAGGTTAACCTGAGGCGTCATTCAGCTGGCTGCATAATGTTGGTGTCCTTTTTTTGCAGCAGGGCATCCTGTGTTTATGCATGTACAACTTAGTATGTTAGTACTTATAGAATGCAGGGCTTCCTGTGTTAATGCATGTACAACTTAGTATGTTAGTATGTTTCGGTTATATTTTGTAATGTTGTCAAACCAGATCAGGACCTTTTCTTTAAAGAAAATTATAACCTGGAGTGAGTTCTGACGCAAAGTATGTTCCAAAAGTCATCAATTATATTAACTTATCATATTCAATAAAATTAATAGTTGAGTTGGGAGTACATGCTTGGTGGTGGCTACACGAGTATTGACTGTTGACATGAGTCATACACTCATACCTTTGTAGTAGAGTCCAACCATGCCAAAATCAACAATCTTAGGTCTTCTTTTACGGTGGGAGTTTTATGAAGTGCATGAAAGAAATTTAAGCTTAGAAATGTGAAAGTACAAGATCAACAAATACAACTATTGACACAAATTTTGAGCTCATTATGGCTGCTACTCTTCCAATGCTAAGGATTAATTGCACGAAAGTCAATGGAAATCAACAATGATTCAGGATGCTATTGTCCATATTTAATGATAGAACTACTGCTCCTTTGTTACATCAATGATTCAGGATGTTAGTGTCCATATTTAATGATAGAAATACTGCTCTTTTATTGCATGGATGTACTGATTATATATTTTTTAGTGTATATTCATATTCTATGTTCTTAAATTGAGTATTAAAAAGGTCTATCTCCCACACATCCGGTCCATTTACCACCCTATATGTACTGATTATATGTTTGGATAGTTATCTATCGCTCATTTCATTCAAGGACGTATGTTCTACAACAACTAGATTTGAAAAGGCCCCTAGTTTATCTCTCTTTAGACAACCCAAAATATTGAGTCGCCCCTGATACTAACCTAATTTAATATATATGTGAAGTAACTAAGTTTTACAAATAGCACAACAATCATAAATTTAATCGAGAAATAGATAGACTAGAAAAACTGTTCTCCCACAACCAGTGACGTACCCACACTAGCCAAGGTGGGCGGGCGCCCCCCTTAAAATTTAAAAAGTTAGTGTAATTTGTAGGCAAAAATCTCGACCGCCCCTTTTAAAAGTTTGGTTAAACCCCCTGATCGCCCACCGTGAATACAAATCCTAGGTCCGCCACTGCCCACAACTTATAATAATCAATACTAAAGCATTATAAAAAACCTCATATTGATGAGGAAACAATTGGAAGAATTAAGCTAACCTAATTTAATATTTATGTGAAGGGATTAAGTCATATAATTGGCTAATCAACAATCTCTATCTGGTCCCTTGAAAACAAGACAAATGAATAGCAGATACGAAGTTATAAAAAAAAAATCAAGCTCAAAATCCTAACACTAATTAAACAAATTGGGCAGCAAGGTGCTGCAACTTTTAAAATTAACTAAAGGTCCTAAATCGACTCTGTGCTACAGCTTTTAAATAAATCCATATGCCTACATTCAAAAATAAATTCATTGGTTGTTGCAACTAAATTGTTGTATAAAATCAAACTTCGAGATCTGGTAGTTTGAGTTATGTAGTTATGTTCTAGTCAAATATAACCATAAAATGGATCATTCATGCTTATCGCAATTAAGAACAAATCAGCATATGGCAAAAAAAAAAACTTACAAACCCTTTGAAGCAAAGAACGGAATGTATCAAGAGCCTGAAACCAATGAAGACCCGACACAGAATCAAAGATTAGAAGCGAATTCGTCGAAGAACAAGCCCTATTGTTGTCCTGTCAAACATTCGAGCATCAATTGTAGGGATGTGGGTTGGGGGTCATACAGGCGTGGATATAAAAACTAGGGTTTTACTTTGGAAGTCAGCAAAATATTTAGGGAGAACATGAAATATATTTTGAAGAGAGAAATTAAAAGTGTGAGGGAAAATTTGATTTTGAGTTTGAAATATTTTTTGAAGAGGGAAACTAAAAGTGATCGGGAAAATTTGATTTTGAGTAAGAAATGTTTTTTTGAGAGGGAATTTTTTTTCCGTAAATTATGAAGTTATGTTTGATTTAGTGCCATAAACGTTAAATGTCACTAAAAACATACTCTCCAAAAATGTCACTAAAAACATGTGTTAAACAATTATGGCATATATAAATGCTACTGAAAATCTAATTTAGTGGCATAAATGCTTAATGCTATTAAATGTGTGGGTAAACCAAATATAGTACACACAAAGTGTCACTAAAACCTAAATTAGTGACACAACAACTAAATGTCATTAAAAGTGTGTGCCACTATATGTCATTTTTTTGTAGTGCTTTGGTAATCCAGAAAGATGAGGGATTTGATTGGACTGGTATGCAACTTGGTGTTGAGGAGATCACTGCTGGTAATGTGGCGTGTGTTGCCCAGAAGATGGATTTGGCGGAGCCGGTGTCAGTTGAAGATGTTTTGGAGACTGAGAAGATGTCTGAAGTGAAGATTGAGGAGTTAGTTGAAGAAAATGATGTTTGTGTTTAGAAAATGATGTTGTGTTAACTCACTAGATGATGATATTGATCAACTTCTAGCCGAAGCTGATTTTTTGATGACTCGCAAATCGTGCATAGTGGATGATGCTTTTACCAGAATTGATTATTCTAAATTCTTTGCTAGAAAGGAAGCACATTTTGCATTGATGGCGATGACAGAGCCTCCAAAACAGGTAAGTTCTGAATCTTCTTTAGATATGAACAGTAATAAGTATTGTGGTGCATGCGATAGATTGACAGAGGATAATAAGCAACTCAGGGTTCAGCTTGAGAGTGCTATGATCAACTGTCAATCGTATCCAAAAGAAGCACGTGAATTCAATAAGGTGCTTGATGGTTATAAGAAAGACATTTCAGATCTTAAAAAGACATTATCTTTAAAATAATTAGCCATTAACAGTTACATTAATGAATTGGAAGAAACAAAACTTGAAATGGCTACCATCAAGTGCTTTGCTGAGAAAGTCAACAAGAAGCTTGAAAGCTATAAGCATATTGCATATGTTGTTGACCATATTATTGAGGAACCTTCACAGTCAAGTAGTGCAAACTACAAGGCCGTCCCATCTCCAGTGTGGATTTAAAATCATACTCTACTTTCAATAACACCGGAGAGTTTAGTTAAGTCTGACTCTACATCAGATGATGAGTCTAACACTTCCAGTGTGGGAGACCCTAATTATGATGTTAGACCTATTTTGGGACTAAATGATGAAGGTGTGATAGCTGTAATTGATGATTCTGACTCTGAGGATGACAAATCTGAGAAGGTGTGTGATATTCCTGCTGAAAATCACATTATTACCAATGAACCAGTGTCACCTTCTCAGATTATCCATCCAATGGCTAACGCTCATCGAGTGAATCAGTCAGTTAAGCATGTTGAGAAAAATGAACAGTGTGACAAACCTGTCTAAGTGTTTTATCGGATGGAAGGATCCGATAAGATAATTTCTGACGAGGAATATCCAATTAAGTTTGCCAATTATTCCAAGATTGAGAAAATTTGGCAGGAGAGTACCATTTGGTTCCCAAAACATGAGAGAACAAATGATGTACCTCCAGAGGTTTTAAAGAAAATCTATTTGGATGTTCCAAAAGAACCAAAGGTTCATGTCAAAGAGTTTATTAAGCCAAAAGAGAAGGCGAATAGTTTTCTTGAGCCGACTTACCTAAAGGACCTAGCTCCTGAGAGTCTAAGAAGAAGGTGTGTGGATGATCAATATCCTATCACTACTTATGGAAAGTCGAATGCCAAGAACAACTTTGAGGAATACCATGCGTGTTTTAAGTTCGGGGAGAGAGGGCATTTACTTGCTCACTGCCCGTACACGAGGCACAAGAGGCACGAAGTTGAAGTGAAGCAGAAATATCAAAGTCCAGTCGATAATCATTGTTATCCACAAAGACGATTTGTTCCTCAACCAGCACCGTTTTATAACCAAAACAAATATTTTCAAAAGAGGGATAATCGTCAGATGACATATGATCGTCGTAACTGGATCGCCATGGAAAAGCCTTTTAAGAAACCTGTGGTGAACACAACTGTTGAGAAGCAAAAGGTTCCTTTAAAACCTGCAGTAAAACAAACAGTTGGACCTGTCTCTGTTAAATCAGAGAAGGTAACCAAGAATGTTTCCTTCAAAGACGAAGTAAAGAAACCGACTGAGACCCCAAAATCTCAGATCCAGATCTTGAAACGTTCAGAACAATTTTGGTCACCAAAGGGATCTCAAGGTGCTTCTACTTCAAAAGTGAATAAGAAATCTGAGACTGAAAAGGATTTAATTGATCAGTAAAAGACCAATTCAAATTCAACTGTTTGTGAAAAAGATTCTTTGAAACTGAATGTTCAAAGACCCAAGACCAAGCAGGCTTGGGTTCCCCGAAAAATCAAATCTTTTTACTTGATATGTGCAGGGAGCTTCAGCTGGCCCTGTGAGCAGTCTTTGGATTGTTGACAGTGGAGCTTCTGGTCACATGACAGGGGATTTATCGCTACTATTTGACATAAGAAATATCAATGGCGGATACATAGCATTTGCTGGGAACAAAGGAGGATACATTGCTATGGAGGGTAGTGTGAGTAATGGTATCGTGAGTTTTGAGAAGATTTCGTACGTGAATCAAATAGACTATAATCTGCTCAGTGTCAGTCAAATCTGTGATAAGCAGTTCTCTGTATTCTTTGATGACAAATCTTGCTACATTCTCAAGCCAGGATTTGTACTTCTAAAAGAGTGGGTAATGCTTAAAGCACCGAGAGTGAACAATCTGTACATTCTAGATATGTCAAAGGCCATGACAACCCAGGGTCAGGTAACGTGTTTCCTCTCCAAAGCTACTGAAAAAGAATCTATCATGTGGCATAGGAGGATGGGACATATTCACCTTAGAAAAAGGAACCATCTAGTGAAGAATGAACTTGTCGAAGGCGTAAATGTTAAACATTTCAATTTGAATGACAAGTGTGTGAGTTGCATGAAAGGAAAGCAGCACAAGAAATCCCACAAACCAAAGAAAGTCAATTCAGTTGAATTACCACTTGAGCGTTTGCACATGGATCTATTCGGACCGGTCAAGCGTAAAAGTCATGCTGGTGAATTGTACCGTCTTGTGGTTACCGATGACTATTCCAGATTTTCATGGGTTATGTGCTTGCATCATAAGAGCAACACATTTAAAAATCTGAAGGTTCTGTTCACTCGACTAGAAAATGTCTATGGTTTAAACGTCAAGAGAATTAGGAGTGCTAATGGGACGGAGTTCAAGAACGCACAGATGGATGCTCTTTGTGAAGACAAAGGAATTCATCATGAATATAGTGCTACGTATACCCCTCAACAGAACGGTGTCGCAGAACGCAAAAACAGGACTCTAATTGAAGCGGCAAGAACAATGCATGCGGATTCCAACCTTCCAGTAATGTTCTGGAATGAAGCCATTTACGTAGCTTGTTATACTCTCAATCGTGTTTTAATAGTGAAGAAGTTTCGTAAAACTTCTTATGAACTGTTAAACAGACGGAAGCCAAACCTAGAGTATCTAGACCCGTTTGGAGCACCATGTACAATGCATAATCCATCTGAGAAGTTCGCACCGAAAGCTGAAGAAGGATTCTTTGTTGGATATGCAACCCCGCTCAAATGGGTATTCAACAAATGAAGTCGTCAAGTAGAGGAGTGGGCTAACGTTGAAGTTTAGTGGTATACTCAGAATGTACAGGGTAGCGGTCCAGACTGGATGTTTGATTACAAAGATTTCTTTGAATCATTCAATCTAAATAGCTTGGTTGAAGAGGTTGCATTACGATTATATTACGAGTGTGAAAACGCAGTGACATCACCGTTGGTGCGTCCGATCACCGTAACTCCTCAAACAGCTTCTAATGATACCAATGTTCCTGCAGCTGAAGAAGAGGTATTCCAGGAAGCTTCCACAACTCTCAACTCATCAGAATCGGAAGATGATGATGATGTCACAAGCGAAGTTGTTCCAGATATTTCTACAAAGACACCTCCGGTGAAACCAAATTAAAATGGTTCTTTATCATCAAACTTGGGTAATGATCTAGATTCGACAGAGAATTTGACTACTCAAACGGGAGTACAAGTACCTGATTATCCGGAATCTCAGATACATCGTATTCACCCGCTTGAGCAAGTTATTGGTGATCCTGGTAGCAGTGTGATGACGAGAGGACAACTGAGGAATGCTAACTCACAATAAAATCTTGGCGCTCTAGCCTTACATGCTAAAATTCAAAAATCAGTTTGTCAGAATGACTGGTCTTTTGCTTGTTATGTTTCGCAGATTGAGCCGCGGATATACAAGGATGCTCTTTTGGATGACGCTTGGGTAGAGGCAATGCAAGAGGATTTATTGCAATTTTAGAAACTGGGAGTGTGGACACTGACAGATTTACCTCCAGGACGGAAAAAGATTGGAACCAAATGGGTGTTTAAGTGTAAAAAGAATGACAGAGGAGTGATTGTTAGGGACAAAGCTCGATTGGTTGTACAAGGATTTCATCAAGTGGAAGGAATCGATTATAACGAGATTTATGCACCGGTTGCACGCTTGGAAGCTATCGGCATGTTTCTAGCGTTTGCATCTTACAAGAAATTCAAGGTGTATCAAATGGACGTTAAAAGCGCGTTTCTCTATGGTGTGGTCAAGGAAGAAGTTTACGTAGGTCAACCACCAGGCTTTGAGGATCCTATCCACCGGGATAAGGTCTATGTTCTAAACAAAGCTCTCTATGGGTTGCACCGGGCTCCATGGCAATGGTATGAGGAGCTAAGCACGTATCTTCTATCCAAAGGATTTAAACGAGGTTTGGTAGATTGCACACTGTTCACAAAATGAACATGAGATGACTTGCTTCTAGTGAAAATTTATGTTGTTAACATTATTTTTGGTTCTACTAATGAACTTTTGTGCAGAGAATTTGAAAAAGTTATGCAGGAAAAGTTCAAAATGAATGCGATGGGAGAGATGCAGTTTTTCCTAGGCTTGCAGGTGGACCAAAGACCAACGGGGATCTTTATTCACCAGACCAAATACGTTTCTGAAGTCTTGAGCCGATTCCAGATGGATGATTCGAAGCCGATGGATACCCCAATACAACCAAATCACGGGATTGGTGTTGACGCTAAGGGGGAGCTGACTGATCCTTTTACATACAGAGCAATCGTCGGATCTCTGATGTACCTCACCGCCTCCTGACCAAACATAATGTTCGCCACATGTCTTTGTTAACGTTATCAATCGAAGCCAAAACAGAGTCATTTAGCAGCTATCAAACGAAACCTTAGATATCTGAAGGGTTATCCGTCGAGAGGACTTTGGTACCCTAATGATGAAAATTTTGACCTAATTGCTTTTAGTGATGCAGATTGGAGAGGCTGTGACAAAGACAGCAAATCCACAATGGCTGGATGTCAGTTTATGGGGAGCAGGCTCGTGACTTGGCAATGTAAGAAACAAACTGCAGTCGCCTTATCCACATGTGAAGCAGAATACGTCTCAGCATCAAGCTGCTTCTCACAAGTTCTCTGGATACAACAACAGATGGTGGACTACGGTTTGCAATTTCTTAAAACCCCTATTTACTGTGATAATGAAGCCGCAATTGCATTAACCAAAGATTTAGTCAATCACTCGAAAGCTAAACATATCCGGATCAAATATCATTTTATCCCTGATTGTTACGCAAAAGAGTTGATCGATATAGTCAAAATCCACACGGACTATCAACGTGCAGATCTTTTTACCAAAGCTTTTGATAAATCAAGATTCGAATATCTTTTAAAAGCTAACGGTATAAAAGAAAAACAAGACTGATCATCACCTCGGTTTATCGTTTTTTAGTTTTAGTTTTTACTATTTTTCATGAAAATACAAAAACCCAAAAATATGTTTTTCATTTGAGGGGGAGCTTATTTTTAGAAAAACCAAAAACATTGAAAAATTCAAAAACCCATAAAAATTAGAAAACCCAAAATGATTTCCAGAAGAAAAAGAGGAAATGATAGTTCATCAGTGGGGATCTGACACATGCTAAAGAAGTGTAATGCAATATAAGGTGTGTGTTTGAGCCTGTGTGATGTGTTGATAGGCTTCGTAGACCTATTACTGCGTGGTTGTTATATACATATCAAATGAATTGTTGTGTGGATGAACTCCTCGTGGGCATATGGTCTTAGTACCGTAATTTCGTTTGATAGGGGGTATTTGTACAAAATTCGGAGGTTTTGGGTCGTTATGTTATTAGTTATCTGGGGATAGCCTCTCTGATTTTCTGCTGTAAGTCATTACGGACCTAGATCAGACAGGGTATCTTTATAAAAGAGTGGTAAAGCCAAATCCTAAAGTTACCGAATTGAGGAACTTTCAATGTATGACGATAATCAAAGATTATCTAATGCATCGTATCCAATCATTGATTCAAATCATGATTGATATCAGCCCTCAACCTGGTAGAGTGCACAAGTTACTTTGTTGCATTGAGTTGCTGACCTGTACACCTCTGTGCCTCATACCATGTAAATTACAGATGATGAAAGCATAATCACGCGTTACAATGAGTCTTTGTGCATTTACTTCTTGATACGGGAGTATGTCGTGTGTGTGGGAACCACAGACAATTGAGTTTATATTATAAATAATAGTATCAGTCTAAAGCACTGCACAATGGTCTGCATGTGAGTTTATGGGGACCACAATATCAGCAGTTGTCAGATCACACATTGTCTTTAATGATAATAAATCTAAAGATCAATGGTGTGATCAGATTTCTCAATAACTGATATGATCCTCTTACCGGAAATCACAAAACATTTACTGTTTTATCCTTACATTTCTGTATTTTACATTTCTCGTCAAAAATACAAAACTCAAAAAGATTTTAGGTGTGTTTTAACAAAAACTTTCAGAAAATCCAAAAGATTTTACATTTCTATATTATTTTTTATAACAGATGGTGGTTGATGGTGATTTTCTAAATCTTGATGGACCATTTGAGTTTTGTCATCTTTAAAATGAGAAATAATGAATGTCGGATGCTTAAAAGTTAAGAAAAATATTGAACAGGACTAGATTTTGAGATTTGGTAAAAAGTTCAAAAATTCCAAATTTCATTCGCCCCTTCGATGGGTCGAATGTGGAATTTTGCTGTTCATTCGAACCTTTCAAACGGTCGAATGTGAGTGTTCTTATGTCTGATTGCACATTCGAACCATTTTTCTTCCTTCGAACCTTTAAATAGGGTCGAATGTGGAAAAAAATTCACATTCACCCAAGTAAAAGGGTCGAATGTGTAGCCTATATATACCCATCTGCACTTTCGAACTCCATTTCAAAAAAAAAATTTCAAATTCTGAGATTAAGACCCCTTGTTGCTCGTATTTTGAAAATCATATCATTGTGATCTTCGTCTACTGCTGATCATTTTAAGCCATTATTTGCAGGTTATCATCCAATATCCATTTCAGAATCATTCATTTTGTGTTCAAACTCAAAACTGAATCAAAACATGGATTATTGATTGTTATAAGGACAATTTTTGATAGGGATTCATTATTTAAGTGTTTTAGGGGGAGAGGATATCAAAATCTAGGGTTAACATCCAACAGATTGTTGGATTAATTGATCAAAACCTTCAAACCCTAGATTTTAGGGAAAACACTTAAAAACTGAATAATTAAAACAATTGATGGTTGAAAAAGGTTGATCATTCATGTTAGAAGCCTTACAAATTAAAATGGCATGTTAAATCACACAAAATCAAAATCTGCAAATTTTGAAGATGAACAGCCATGTTCGACCACTTCAAAAGGGTCGAATGTGACTTTTTGGTCGAATGAACCATGTTCAAACGGTCGAAAGTGGATAAAAATGTCGAATGTACATTTTTAAAAATGATTTTTCACATTCGAACCTTTTTTCCACATTCGAACTTCTTATTTCACACATTCGAACCCTCGATTGGTCGAAGGTGGAATTCCAAAATCAAAAATTTCAAATTTTGTTTATTTTGTCCGTTTTTAACATGTTTTCTTGTTTTTTGTTTTGCAGAACAATTATGTCTGAACAATAAAGTTCTGATATTCCTGCAGGTTCATAAAACAAGGCAGCTAGGAAGAAACCTGTAGAAGACTTACCGTTCGAAGAAGCACATAACTGCTGTGCTTATCTGGGCGATTTGAAGAAACATACCGAATTCACCGGTATTGTTGATTTTCTGAAAAGAAGCCGTGTTGTTGATGCTATTGCTACTCCTGCCATAATTTACAGAGATCACCAAAAGGAGTTCTGGACGAATGCAAGAATGGACTTCTAGGATAACGAATCTGATATTGTGAGTAAGGTTCAGGGGGAACTAGTGATTATTTCTGAAGACAACATTAGACAAGCGTTGAAGCTGACTGATAAGAAGACTGATCCGACAGTTCTATCTAGGATTAAGTAGAGGAAGTGTTTCTTAAGAATGAAATATAATGGACCGATTACTGATGGTTCATTACATAAAGGTAAATTATGCCCGCAGTTCAAATACCTTGCTCACGTCATGCTACATGTTTTCGGATCTGTGAACGGAGGATATGACGTGATGAGAAAGAGTATTAGCTCTTTCATGGTTGCCCTGATCTTGAACAAGCCATTCAACGTATCTGGAATGATACTTGAACATATGCTGGAACCATTGAGAGGATTAAAGAGTAAGAAGTTTTTATTATATCCAAGATTCCTGCAGATGATCTTTGATGAGAAGTACAAGAATTTGAGAAAAGATCCTACTCAGATAGTAGTACAGGATCACATAAGTTTGGGCACATTAGTAAGAATGAAGGGATACAAAGGTGTGCCGATGAATGAAAGACCACCATTGAAGAACTTGTTTGGTCACCTGATCAATCCAGGTTATGAAGATCCAGGTGCTGATAAAGCCAGGAATGCCAACAGTGATTCTGATGAAGATAATCCTTTATGCCCTGTTGATCCTGAAGCTAAAAGGAAAAGGCAAGTTGTGAATGTTGGTGCGAAGAGTGGTGTTGGATCAGTATTGCTCTTTGTATGAACTTGATAGTGAACACTTAAGTGCCTAGCAAGTTCTTTATCAGTAATAGCACAGCGGAATGAAAAGCTACACTTTATCAACAGGAGATATTACTCCCCCTGGACGTTTGATAAAACTAAAGATAAGTATTTAATGAGAATCTAAGCATTGAATTAGAATGAACAATTAAACAGATTCTCAGTAAATGAAATGGAAATAACAATGATAAGCTTTGAAGGATTTCTGTATTAAAAATCAATGTCTAAAACAGAGGGATGAACCCATCTATTTATAGACTTTACAAATACATGAACCTTGCCAAAAAGCAAGTTCAGAGACAAGTTGCAACAAGTTGCAATCTTGGAACTTGTACAAAAAGTAAAAGTAAAAGTAATACTAAACTAAAAAAGTACTGAAACATAAGGTGGTGGAAAGATTCTTGAACAAGTGCTGATGAATGACAAACTACTGATGAGTAGTTTGTCTTTAGTAGTTCTTCAGTGAACTGTCTGGTTTGGACTTCAGAACTTCTGATGCATTTCTTCTTCAGTACTTGTAGAATCCTTCTTCAGCAGTTTAGTCTTCTTTCTTCAGTAGTTCTATACTTAGAATAATTTGACAGAAGTGAATTAGACTAAGGTTTGCAAAAGTGGTTTCACCAATCCTTTTTGTCCTAACAAGTGGTAAAGGGAAAGGAAAGGAAAAAGAGGATGATGCTTAACCACCAAAGAAGACATATCGGAGAAAGAAAAGTGTTGCGAAGAAAGGTACACACTTGGTGGATGAAGAGTCGATGGATTCGGAAGAGACTCAGGTAGAGGAGAGATGGGATTTTGATAATGAGACTGTGAAGTCCACCACGCCCAAGGCCACTGTGGCTGGTGAGTCTGAAAGTCTGAACAAATCATTGGAGAAACAAAGAATGAAAAGTCTGATTGTGATGGATGATGTTAATGAAGGTCTTGGTTTGGGATCTGATGATTTTGGTGGAATGCCAAAGACTGGAGAGAAACAGAAAAATCCAACTTACAAGAAGAAGGCTAAGGCTGTAGAGATTGAAAAGCCGATGAAGAAAAGAGCTAAAGATATTGAGAGCCTAATTGCAGGAAAGAAAGTTCCTGTGATGTGTAGTTCTAAATCTCCCGTGACATCCCCAGCAGCCAAGAAACAGAAAACATCTACTGCTGAGCAATCTGAACTTCCAACTGATAATTTCAGTGATGCGTTGGATAGAGTCTTGAAGAAGTTTAGGAAACAAAAGACTCCAGTTGATGAGGCTTCAACTCCAATGGTTACTGTATCAGGAGATGTGATGGATGCAGTGAACTAGAAGCTGACTGACATGATGAAAATCATTAACCAGCAACAAACTGAGATTGAACAATTAAGAAAGAAAGATAGGAAGATGTTGGAAGTAGTTGAATCTTCACAGGAGAGCCATGAAGAATTATCTGCTAAAATCAAGCTACTTCAGAAAGAAAATAAGAAGTTGTTATTACATGAGCAGAGAAATACTCGAAGGTATATCACTTTGAGGCTTGGAAACAAGAAGTTGAGAGCAAACAACAAGAGCATGAAGAATATCATAGATGAATTATGCTCGAAAGCTCCTCAATTGAAAGAAGTAGAAGAGGATAAAGAAAAAGAAGAAGACCTTGTTGATTTCAAACCATCTGAGTCAGAGAAAGATGAAGAAGATGATGAGGATTTAGAATAGGACGCCAGTGATGCTCCTGAGAAGAAGAAGAAGAAGGATGGTAATGATAAAGATGGTTCGGGTGATGATTCTGGTGATGGTAATAGCTCTGCTGATAGTGATGATGATGATGACGATGATGATGACACTGATAAATATAAGTATGAGAAGAGAGAAACAGGAAAAGATGCAGGAGAGTCTAGTTTAAAAGCTCCTTGTGGTAATACTGACGATGATGACATACTCTGGAACGAGAAGATCGGATCTTTATCTGAAAAAGACAAGAAGTTATATCGCCAGATGTTGACTGATAGAGTCTGGACAATTGAGATGACTGGTAGATTTCCAGAGATATTTGAGTCAGATGATATGAGGTTTGAACTGGAGTATAATGATCCTGATCTAGAAGATGGAGAAGTTTCTGCAGCTGTGACTAAAGAAATACTGGAAGGATTGGCTAAACAGGTTGGTAAATCTCTTGAAGAGCTGATGAGTGAGAACCAAATACCGAACATTCCTGAGAAAGAAGCAGGAAATCACTCTGATGATAGAGATGTTCTAGTATTTGAAGAAGTTGAAATGCAGGATATTACTAGTGAGGAATATCCAGAATACTTCAAAAATAATAAAGATTCTGGATTTCCTGAATTCTCTGAAGAGTTATTGAGCCAAGCTGAGAAACTTGCTCGTGAGAAAAGCAAGAAATTTGTTGAAGAAGTGTTTAAGAACTCAGATTGTCAAAAGCCAAATGTTGAACAATCTGACGATCTGAAAGACTTGCTGAGGAGGCTTAAAGAAAAGGAAGCTAACCGCCCTAAGACTGAAGTTCAGGGTAGTTTCTACAAATTTCATAATGAATTGTTCAAAGGCAAAGCTCTCTTATGGAAGTATTTGAGACAACTGAGGTGTGTCGCAGTGAAGTGGGAGAAAGGAATTCTTTACTTCAACAGATTCCACGATATGAAGACACTACCTTATTGGGTTGTTCGTGATATCTGCAGACATACAATGTCAGGTGCTTCAGTAAACAACAATCTTGTAGGTTACTTTGTAGATCGCATGGCGAGAGAGAGCAGAACGAAATGGGAAGTGTTCACCCCTCAGTATCCTAAAAGGATAGTTCACAAGAAGGAAAAAGATCAGATTACGGGGTTGAACAAGGTAACTTTGAAATATAAACCACCGACTGTTCTGAAACATATACCTTTGATGCCTATTCCACAACATTTCTCTAAAGACTTTATGTGGTGGTACTATGACTGGAAGATGGCAGAGGCTATTATCGTATTGAAGGATGGGAAGAATGACTTCAAGAAGATACCTATCTTTGACCCGATGTGGTTAATCAATTGCTCTCATGAGGACATTATCATGTTATATTACAATCCGATTTATTGTGAAGAGAAAGATAGTGAGCAAGCTGCTAAATACCAACGTGTGGTATTTTTATGCTTTGCATGGGATGTCAATGCGGGTTGTGATTTTGATAAGAAGCTGGGGAAATTTGTTCAGATTCAGAAAACTGAAAAGAAGAAACCAAAGCAAACTCATGAACCAGTCATGACGAAAGAACAGAAGAAATTGTTGCACATCAAGCTGATGAATAAGAGAATGGATAAAGATCGAAGGCTGAAGCAATTCAAACAATAGTCGAGGGGGAGTTTGTAGATACACAAAGTGTGACTAGTGCTTTTGAATTGCGAATTTCATTATGTTTTGTTGATTACGAATGGTCGAAGGTGGAATGAAGACGGTCGAATGTAGATAGAATGGTCGAAAGGAGAACTCAGAGAGGTCGAATGAAGTTTTGTTTATATATGTGTTGATTCGCCCACATTGAATGGTCGAACCTGCACATTCGCCCAATCGAATGGTCAAATGTGCAGATCTATATATAGGTTGAATCATTTTATAAGTTTAACTTTTGGTCATTTTTGTTTCCCTCTCTGAGTGTGTCATCTCCCTAGGGTTTTGTTGAGTCTGTAATTGATATCTATCATTGTAAACAACGTTTTAAAGGTTTTATGATTATGTTTATCAATGAAATGAAAATGTTTGAGATGATTTGTGTGTTTTTCTAGATATATTATCATTTCGTAATCAATTTAGGGATTCCGTACCTGAATTGAACTTGTTTGATCATAATCTTTGTTTGAAGATCGATCCTTGACACACATACACAAAAGATTCTTATATTTTCTGTTTTGTTTAAAGATTTCACCAAGCAATTAAAGATTAAAAATGGCTTTGATAAAACAAATGATGGGGAATGAGAGAAATGGAAAATGGTGGTGTAAATGTGTGTATGTGAATCGTATATATAAAAAAACTGTATATATGTGTGTGTGGAATAGATGGTTTTGTTCAATAGATGGTTAAACTTGCTTAGACCGTTTGATTTTTATAACATGCAAGAGGATTTTCCAAAAGATCATGAATCTGAATTAAAATAAAGATTTGATGTTCTTGATGTTATTAATAAATGGTATAAGGACGAGTCTAGTAAAAAGTAGCTTGTTTGATTGGTGGGTTCATGTGCATGCAATGATTTATGTTGAGTTTCGTGAAACATTGCACTTATTTTCAGATCTGATTGAGATAGAATTTTAAGAGTTTTCATAAGCTTGATACGGTGCAAAACAAGTTTTACAAAGATCTACACTCTTGGGAGACGTTGCATAAACGATCAAAACATGTTTTTGATCGTACTGTACGGGTAATATTTGGACCTAGCTAGTCACTTGGTTCTCTTTTAGTAATACTTATCATACGCTTTCGTTAAACTTGAAAGTTTGTTTATTAACTTGAAACCCATGAACTCACCAACTTTTGTTGATGTTTTAAGCATGTTTTTCAGGTACTGATGCGTAGGGATATAGAGAGAGTGGTTTTAACAGGCAATACGGATGGACATACTGTTGGGACCTTAAACTATGAAATCTATGTTCTTATCTTTAATAAATTGTAAAACACTGATTATGTACTTCGCTACATCTTGGCTATGACATGTTTTTAGAATTTTCTTAAACCGGAAACCTAAATGTGTTGGGCTAGAGGGTGGTTGGAAGATGTCCATACGTACTCACAAGTGATTTGCTAAACTTTACGGTAACAAAATTGTTAGGACAAAAAGGATTGGTGAAACCACTTTTGGAAACCTTAGTCTAATTCACTTCTGTCATTTTGGCTAAGTATAGAAGTACTGAAAAGAAAACAAAGAACTGCTGAAGAGAAGATAAGAGAAGTGCTGAAGAAGAAACTGCATCAGAAGTTCTGAAGTCCAAACCAGACAAGTTCACTTCAGAAGTAATGAAGACAAACTACTCATCAGTAGTTTGTCATTCATCAGCACTTAGCATCAGATATTTTCCACCGCCTTTTGCATCAGTAGTTGTATTGTTTATTATTACTTTTAGCTGTATTTGTTTGTTTCAATGTTGCAACTTGTGCAACTTGTTTCTGATATTTGTATACTTGCTTTATGGGCAAGTTACATGTATGTAAACGTCTATAAATAGGAGGCTTCAACCTCCTGTTTTAGACATTGATTTTAATAGAAAAATCCTTCAAACACTATCACTGTTCTATTCCATTTCTGTATTTATTGTGAATCTGTCTAAGTATCTAATTCTCATTTACTGCTTAGATTCATAATAAATACTTGTCATTTACTAGTTTCAATCATCAAGGGGGAGTAATAACTCTTCCTTAGTATAAAAAGTGTTGCTTTAACTTATACATTCCGCTGTGCTTATAATCTGATTTACAAGGACTTGCTAAACACTTAAGTGTCAAGATAGCAAGTTCTTACTTAGCAAAAAGAGCAAACTGATCCAACAATTGGTATCAGAGCATTGGTTTATCTGATCACATATCAATCTAACAAATTGAGAATCAGACACAAAGCTCTTATTGATATTCAATAAAAAGATCAAAAGTTCACTTTTTATCAATATCCATCACTTAAAAGAGTCATCTGACAAATCTATACTCTTTAAAATGGATCCACATAATACTGGTTCTGCCACTAAACCTGCCATGCTTGTGAGAAATGAGTACAACATATGGCAAAAGAGAATGGCACATACCTTGTCACAAACCAACACAGGTTGTTGGAGATTTGTGATATATGGTCCTCACAAACCAGTAAATGTTAATCTTGAAACTAATGTTAAGGTCCCTAAGGACCCTAAAGAATATACAGATGATGATTTCCTAAAACTTGAGCTAGATGCAAAAGCATTCTCTATGTTGGCAATGGCTCTCCCAAATGAGATATACTCTGGCCTTTTACATTGTGAAAGTGCCAAAGAACTCTGGGATTGTCTTAAAGAACAGTTTGGAGGAACTGAAGAGGTGATTGCCAACACCAGAGAAATCTTAGCTCAACAATATGAGACATTTGCTCATATTAATGGGGAAACTTTGACTCAACAATTTGAAAGATTCTCCTCATTAATATCAGAGCTAAAGTTAAATGGTTAGACCTATACAACAGTGTCTATGCTACATAGATTTTTAAGGTCTTTACCTGACAAATGGGAAACATACTCCATTGTTTTAAGATCCTCACCAGATTTTAGCTCCCTCACTCTTACAAAACTCCATGGGAGATTACTTACTTTTGAGAGAGAAATTGATCAAAAGAAGAAATTACAATCATCTGGTAAAACTGCTGATGACTACCTACCAGGTAGTACAGCACTTTTGGGACAAGATTCACCAACTTGTTCCTATGGATCTTATGACAATATTGACATAACCACTAGGATCTCATCAGAAAGATCTTTCCCAGGTTATGACAATAATGACCAAAGTCATACTGCTGATAATCTATGTTTTATCATGGATGATTTGAAAAACTTTAGCAGTGATGACTTAGAAGAAATGGACATATTACACCAACTGGCCATGCTAAGCATTAAAACTAACAAGTTTTATAAAAGGTCAGGAAGGAAATTTCCAGGATTGACCAGTAATACAAAAATTGGTTTTGACAAATCTAAATTAAGATGTCACAAGTGTCAGAAGTTGGGACACTTTGCTAGAGAGTGTAGAAGCTCTAGCTTTAACCAATCACAATCTGGAAATAACTATAACCCCAATTATAATAGGAATAATGGAACTCAAGGGAGTGCTCATTTTGTACAGGCACAAGCTCCTCAACAGCAATACATGCCACAAGTACAATATGTTCAAGTGCCTGCTCAACAGATGCAGAGCCAACAATCAATCCCTCCCTTTCCAGCTGCTCAACATCCTCCACAGCCTCAACAACCCTCTCAACAAAGTCTTTTCACCTCAGGGTATGTTGACTGGAGCAGTCTCCCTTTTGACACCACAGAGTGCAATCCTGATGCAGACAACAAAGTGTTTGACATCAACTGGGGAGAACCAGACAATGGCAGAAAGAACTTTGCCTTAATGGCATTTGAAGGCTGTACTTCAAAATCTGCATTGTCATAGGTATCAAAAGAATCTTTGACAAAACTTTGCTCAAATTCTTGCAAAGAAACTTTTGCTCTCATAAGAGAGACAAATCTGCACTTACAAGGTAAAGCCAATGATTTAGAAAGAAAATACACACAGATAAAATGTGATTTAGAAAGAAAACTGTGTGCTAAAACAAAAGAAGTTTCTAAATTAACTGACTCAGCTATTGAAACCCAAACACAAATCAAAATCATGCTAAATGACCTGGGAGATGTCAGACAAGAGCTTGCTGACACCAGGATCACATGTGAAAAATGGGTGGAATCTTGTAAGGGGTATCAATTATTGCTAAACAAACAAATTGCTTCAAATGTTAAGTTTGGCATAGGATACCATCATGTTGAAACACCAACAGATTTTTCTCCCAAAACTACTGAAGATGGGAGAAGAATTGTTTCAAATGAAACTTCTGAAGGGAAAGAGTGCACATCTTTCCATGAAAACTTTCTAAACAGAAATCCTGGCATTTTTAAAGAAAGTACTTCAGAAATATTAACAAAATCTGACAACAAGCCATCAGTAGTTTCATCTACATCAGGAGTTGAGACCGTGAAAACTACTGATGAGCAAAATCTCTTCACAAATGTCAGAAATTTGCCTTTAGATCAAAAACAAAAGGCAAAAGAATGTGAAATTTGTGGTCTGTTCAACCACAAAACTGAATTTTGTAGATACAGAAAAGGAATTTAGTTCAATCAAAAGATTAAACAACAGGTTGAGGGAAATCAAATCAGAAATGATTATGAAAGAATCTTTAAACCCAAGAAATAACAACCTGAAAACACCTTTTCTCAGAAAAAGATAAAATCTCAACCAAAATCTTTTTCTCAAAATTCCTTGTCAGTAGTTAGACCAGAATCATCAGCAGTTTCACAAACTGCTGAGATACAAAATCTAATGAACATGGTACAACTACTGATGACCAAGGTTGATGGTGGTCCTGAAAAGGATACCACCATGGTTCTTAATGAAAAATCCATTGCCAAAAAGACATGGATTTCTCAACCTGGTCAAGAACAAACTGTAACTGTTCTCAAGAGCAAACCCAAAGCCAAACAGGCTTGGGTTCCTAAATCTGACTAATTTGCTTTTATGTGCAGAGAGTTTCCAGGGGCTTAAACAGCATATGGTATGTTGATAGTGGAGGCTCTATGCACATGACTGGATGCAGATACCTGATAAGCAACTTTATCAGCCAAAGAGAAGGATCTGTATCCTTTGGGAACAATGCTAAGGGATATGTGCTAGGACATGGCAATGTCTCCTCTGGCAAAATACAGTTTGACAAGGTCAATCTGGTGGAAAACCTTGAATACAACTTGCTGAGTGTGTCACAAATGTGTGATAAAGGATATTCTTCCTTTTTCATAAAGACAGCATACAAGATCATCTCACCAGAAGGCCAGAAGTTGATAGAGAAGATTATTGAAGATCATACTTTGCTGATTGCCAAAAGATGTGGCAATGTCTATGCAGTGGACATTGAGAAAGACAAAGTATTGAACAACACTGCCTGTTTCTTCTCAAGGGCATCAACTTCAGAAACAGATCTCTGGCACAGGAGACTTGGCCATGTGAACTTTAAAACCATAAATAAAGTCACAAAAATGGGCTTGGTCAGAGGTCTACCTTTGAAAGTATACTAGTGTCAAGAACACTGTGTATCCTGTTTAAAGGGAAAACAGCATAAGTCCTCCTATAAGTCTATTGAAGAATCAAAAACAACTGCATGTCTTCAACTACTCCATATGGACTTATTTGGACCTGTCAAGATTATGAGCCTTGGTAAAAAGAAGTACTGCTTAGTCATCATTGATGACTACTCAAGATTCACATGGGTATTCTTCTTATTCTCCAAGGATGAGGCTGCTGAAATCATCAAGTTCTTCATTCTACAAGTAGAGAAACAATATTCTCTATCTGTCAAAACCATTAGAAGTGACAATGGGACAGAGTTCAGGAACAAAACTCTGGATGAATTCTGTTTGTCTAAAGGGATTATTAGACAATACAGTGTTCCCAGAACTCCTGAACAAAATGGTGTAGTAGAAAGGAAGAACAGAACATTGATAGAAGGAGCAAGAACAATGTTAGCTGATTCTGGACTGCCCTTGTACTTTTGGGCAGAAGCAGTTAACACATCATGTTATGTTCAGAATAGTGTTCTTGTGGTCAAGAGACATTCCAAGACTGCCTATGAAGTTCTTCATGGCATGAAGCCCCTTATCTCCTTTTTCAGGGCTTTTGGGTGTCAATGTTTCATCTTGAACATCAAGGAATCTATTTCAAAGTTTGCTGTCAAAGTTGACTCAGGTTACTTTCTTGGTTACTCTTCAACTAGAAAAGCCTACAAGGTTTTTAATTCTCACACCAGGATAGTAGAAGAAACATTGAATGTCAAGTTCAATGAGTCAAAACACACTCTTATTCCAGCACATCCTGCTGAACTCTTTGACCTTGACAACATCCACTTTGGACCTGAAAAGACTGTTACTCCTTCCAAACCTACTTATTATGGTGATCAAAGGTTTGAAGATGAGGATCCTACACCATGGACTCCTCAAACAGTCATTAAGTCAACTTCAACACCATCAGAAGTTTCTCAAACTTCTGATCAAACAAATACTGAAGGCCAAACTCAAACATCTGCTTCAGCACCTTCAACTACTGAAGAAGCTAAAACTGCTGAACCAGATATTATAGACCTCAGTAGTTTGTTTGAAGAACAAGAGCCACCTACACCTGTCAGTGGTTTACAACAACTGATTGAACACAGAGATCATCCACTTGATCAAATCATGGGTGATATAGCTTCAGGTGTTCTTACCAGAAACCAACTCTCCAACTTTTGCCTATTTTCAGCCTTTATTTCACAGTTGGAACCAAAGAAGTACCAGGAAGCCCTCAAAGACAATAATTGGGTGCAAGCTATGCAAGATGAACTGCTTCAGTTCAACAAGCAACAGGTCTGGGAAATCTGTCCCTTACCTCCAAACAAGCAACCAATTGGCACAAGATGGGTTTTCAGGAACAAACAAGATGAAGCTGGTATGATAATCAAGAACAAGGCAAGACTGGTAGTTCAAGGGTACTCTCAAGAAGAGGGAATTGACTATGATGAAACCTTTGCTCCAGTTGCAAGGCTTGAGGCCATCAGGTTATTTCTGGCCTATGCCATTTCCAACAAAATTAAAGTTTATCAAATGGATGTGAAAAGTGCATTTTTGTATGGAAAAATAAAAGAAGAGGTGTATGTCTGTCAGCCACCTGGGTTTGAGGATCCTTCTCATCCTGAGTGGGTGTACAGACTGGACAAAGCTCTTTATGGGCTCAAACAGGCTCCAAGAGCCTGGTATGATACACTCTCCACCTTTTTACTCAAAAATAACTTTACAAGAGGTGCCATTGATAAAACTCTTTTCATTAAACATGTTGGAAATCATGTCTTACTTGTTCAAATTTATGTTGATGATATCATTTTTGGTTCAACAAACACAAAACTGTGTGATGATTTTAAGAAACTCATGCAATCAAAATTTGAGATGAGTACCATGGGAGAACTGCAGTACTTTCTAGGACTGCAGATCAAGCAACAAACAAATGGAACTTTTATACATCAATCAAAATATGTTAAAGAATTATTGAACAAATTTTCTTTAAATGACTGTAAATCATGTTCCACTCCCATGACACCTATCACACAAGTTGAACCTGATGATCAAGGAAAACAGGTTGATCAAACCATGTACAGATGCATGATAGGTTCCCTTTTATACTTAACTACTTCTAGACCAGATATTATGTTTTCAACATGTGTCTGTGCTAGATATCAATCAGCACCAAGGGAATCACACCTTATAGCAGTCAAAAGAATTTTCAGATATCTGAAAGGAACTCCAACACTTGGAATTTGGTATCCTGCTTCAAGCAATACCAAGTTATCTGCTTTTTCAGATAGTGACTATGCAGGGTGTAAGATGACAAGAAAGTCAACATCTGGTGGTTGTCAATTCCTGGGTAACTGTCTAGTGTCATGGCAATCAAAGAAGCAAACATCTGTTGCAACTTCAACTGCTGAAGCTGAATACATTGCAGCTACAAGTTGTACATCACAGATACAATGGCTCCAATATCAACTTCTTGATTATGGAATCAAAGAGACCAAGACACCTTTGTTTGTAGACAGCAAATCTGCCATTAGCATCATTCAAAATCCGGTACAGTTCTCGAAAACCAAACATATTGAGATCAGGTACCATTTCATAAGAGATTGCTATGAAAAAGGCAAGATTGAGGTGAAGCATGTAGCAACAGCTAATCAAATAGCTGACATCTTCACAAAACCCGTTGACACATCAACATTTCAGAAGTTAGTATCCATGCTTGGGATGCTAAATTTGTAAGTGTTTATTTTCTTATTTTGCAATTTTTCATTTTTCACTTACAAAACAGACAAAAAGTCTGAAACAAAACTTCTGAAAAGAGAGAAACTACTGATGAACAAACATCAGTATGGGATAATTTTCTGAAAAGTGTGTAACTTCTGATAAAATAACCTTCAGAAGTTATGAATAAAAGTATTTATAAAAACATTTCTCATCAGCTGTTAAAACTACTGAAGAGAAAATGGGAACTACTGATAAAGTAATCCTTCATCAGCAGTTTAAGTCAAAAGGGCAAATCTGACTTTTCCCATCATCAGAGGTTTGACCTAATCAGTTTAAAACCTCTGATAAAAAGATTTTTAACCAAAGGCGGTTCAAAAACTTCTAATAAAGAAGATTCAAGCGGTTAAAACTTCTGATAAATACCTTTTTCTCCACACTTATCCTTTCAAACTCAAAAATATCCCTCCTCTCTCAAAAACTCTCTCAATAACCTAAACCTGCAAATCAACTGTTCGATCAAAACCCAAACCACATGGCTCTAGTTCTAAAGCAGGGACACAATCAAAGGGCCTTTCTTGAAAAACAAGAGGGCTGGTCCCAATACGATGAGATCATTGATCTTGTTGTCAAATCCCAATATTTTACTGCTCTCACAATAAACCCACCAATTCACACTGAAACTCTGAATGAGTTCTGGGCAAATGCTGAGACGGTGACGGCTGATGATGAAGTCATTTCCCTCAACTCAAGAATAAAAGGGAAACCACTGACCATCACACCGGCCACACTGGCAACAAGACTGGGTCTGGATGATGTAACTGCCCCTGACCATGTTGCTAATTCTGATATTCACCTAACCATGACTGAGTGTGGTTATCAAGGTACTCTCTCCCATGCTACAATCTTTAAAAAATATTTTGAACCAAAATACAAGCTTTTGTTTCATTATATTATTATGTGTTTGAGTCCAAAAACAGGGTCTTATGACCAGATGCCCTCCACTTTTCAACCAATATTTCATTCCATTGTGAATGAAACTAAATTCAGGGCATCAAAACTATTTTTCAATGAGTTGGTGTTACATCATAATAATACCAAGAAAAAGTTTTTGTTGTACCCAAGGTTCATTATGCAATGCATAATAGGGTAACTGGGTAATGAGGTGCTTGTGGGAAAAATTTCAACTTTAAATCCTTTAACATCACAAGCATACTCAAGGCATAACAAACCGGCTGCCTGGCCAGAAGATGATCAGGGAGAACAACAACAAGTCCCCCTGAAGCCCACATCTTCCAAACTCACACCACCAAAAGCCAAAAAGCCCAAGCCAACAAAGACAAAAACCCACCAACCCAAAAGAAAAGCTGTTCAGGAAGTTGAGATGCCTGAACATGCTCATGAGCATTCTGCTCTTCAAATAGGTGAGACTGAAACACCCTCTCAGTCTCATCCATCTCAAACCCCACCAAGAGCACCCATAACCATTTTATTCAAAAGAAAAAGACTTAGAAAAACTATTGAAACACACTCTTCTTTTGAAACTGCTGAACAACAACTTTCACCTATTGCCCAAACTACTGAACCAACCCCACAAATTTCTGAACAAGAGGCAATAGAAATTGCCAAACTTCTCTCTGGGCTAAAAGAGAAGGTCCCATCTGATTATGTCAGTCCCCTACAACCACAACAAACAGGGGACATAACCACTACATCAGACATGGATGTGGACATCTCTAGCCCTATCCCAAGAGATGAGGGTCGACCAGAGCCTTTAAGCCCAATTTTAGAGACTCTTGGAGCATCTGAGGCTGCTACTACTCAGTTACCACCCAGTGGTGGATCTGAGGATAGAAGTAACATAGCTAAGACCTCAGATGTGGCAACTACTGATGAAGGCTTAATGCCTGAAGTAGGAAATCCTCAGTATCAAGAACAAGAGGTTCATGAGAGAACTGAGTTGGGCTCAGCTCATGATTTAACTGAGACAGTCCTCATTGAGGGCAACATCAGGGATTTAGATGATTCCATTAATTTGGATGATGTTTCAAAAACACAAACTACTGAATTGACGGCACTTTCTGAAGGTCCTGTTTCAGGGGTATCCAGGCTCAAGAAGCCAGTCACCCCTGCACAGGTTAAAGCCCACTCAATCCCTAAAACCCCTAGAGTGGCATCCTCTGTATAACATGAGGATCTCCCAAAAACACCCCCTTCACAACAAATGCCTACCCAATTCCCTGGGCAAACAAGCATAGACCTGAACCAGCTATGCAGCCCAGAGGGTCCCCTGTACCACATGATGAATACTCTCATCAGAAATCACTTCCAAACATACACAGCTAACTTGGAGCTGTCAATCAAGAATCAATTTGGAGTGATCAAGACCAAGATGAATGATCTGTCCAACAAAATAGACTTCAACAGCAAACAGATTGCTCATCTTCAAGGACAATTCTCCCAACCCTCAACTTCAAAAGTTAAAATTGATGAATCCAAAAAGGGGGAGAAGATCAGGGAACCTAAGGAGTCATTCCAAGCCAGGATAAGGGCAAGAGTGGCCATCCTTGAAAGAGATCAAAAAGATCAGGCTAGGAAAGAAAAACTGGCCAAACAGTTTGGTGTCTCAATAGAAGAGATTGAAGAAGCAGAAAAAGAAGATGAGACCCAAACATCTGAAGAATCCCTAAGGCACAATGAAGAAACTTCTGATGGCAAAAGTTCTGATGAAGAATCAGAAAGTACTGAAGACAATCCTTCAGTAGTTGACAAACCATCAGCAGTTGTCAACCCATCAGAGGTTAACACTTCCAAACCTCAAACTGCTGACCCTTCCAGAACCACTGCTCCCACTCAACCAACATCTGATCCTATCAGGCCTACAACTGTTACAACAATGACTGTACTGAACCCTTCTCCCATATCTAAATCAGCTGAATTATTAGAGAAGAGCTTAGTTGCAGCCAACAAGAAGGCCAGAGAAGATCAGATCTGGAAAACTCTGGAAGAAAGGGATGATCTAGATTTAAGCCATGAAGAAAAACTTCAGGCTTATGAAGCTGAACTACAAAGGCAGGCTAGCCTTGATGAGATTGCTGAACAAGATAAAAGACAACAACTGGTGTCTTACATTACCAAGAACAGCAAGACTAAAGCCTTTACACTCAAAGGACTCTCTATGCAAGAGCTGACAAGAAGAGCACAACTGCTTGCAGATAAAATGGCCACTAGCAAATAAGGAAAGGCCAAGAGAGCCCAGATTATAGAAGAGTTAGTAGCAGAAGGCTATGGTTCAAAAGCCTCAGTATCCAGATGGAAAGAAGAAAGACTAATGGATACTTACAGAAAATACTTGGCTGCCAAAGCTGCAAATCCAGAGAAGTTTCAAAGTGCTGATCCTTCAAGATCAGTAGTTAGAACTTCTGGTGTATCAAGAAGACCTGCTACTCAGAGAAAGAAGGCAGAGGACAATGTCAAAACTGACTTCAAAATGGTACTACTTGAAGGAAGTTCAATAGTCCATTCAGATTTTGACATTGAGGAGAAACCTCTGTTAACACAATTCAGGGATCCTTCCACTTTTGCCTACCAAATACAAAAGACCATCAAAGAAAAGCTGCATACCAGAGTAGTGACTGAACACCATCTCCCAACTGTTCAGATGCCTGATATGCAACAACAACAAGGAAGAGAATCCCACCTGAGGCTATCTGAAACTGAAAACATCCAGCACTCAGGACCATCAACCCAAGGGACAAGTCTGGTTCCCTATTCTTCTGACTTTAACAAGTCAAAGATACCTATCATCAGATGGTCACTTACTGATAACAACTCAGTATTGTTGACAAGAAGAGACCTCTCAAGCAGGGCTTACAAGAAGATCAGTGATCTGAAGAAACTGTCAACACAAGACCTGCTCACAATTCAACATCTAGAACCACAGAGATGATCTCTATCTGATGGTCAGTTAAACCAGCTCAAGAACACCATGTACAAAGAGATATGGAAGATTGTTCAAGACAGAAGAAAAACATAAGGAATTAGTAAGGTTTTGGCTTCATCAATCCAGGGGGAGATTGTTAGGACAAAAAGGATTGGTGAAACCACTTTTGGAAACCTTAGTCTAATTCACTTCTGTCATTTTGGCTAAGTATAGAAGTACTGAAAAGAAAACAAAGAACTGCTGAAGAGAAGATAAGAGAAGTGCTGAAGAAGAAACTGCATCAGAAGTTCTGAAGTCCAAACCAGACAAGTTCACTTCAGAAGTACTGAAGACAAACTACTCATCAGTAGTTTGTCATTCATCAGCACTTAGCATCAGATATTTTCCACCGTCTTTTGCATCAGTAGTTGTATTATTTATTATTACTTTTAGCTGTATTTGTTTGTTTCAATGTTGCAACTTGTGCAACTTGTTTCTGATATTTGTATACTTGCTTTATGGGCAAGTTACATGTATGTAAACGTCTATAAATAGGAGGCTTCAACCTCCTGTTTTAGACATTGATTTTAATAGAAAAATCCTTCAAACACTATCACTGTTCTATTCCATTTCTGTATTTATTGTGAATCTGTCTAAGTATCTAATTCTCATTTACTGCTTAGATTCATAATAAATACTTGTCATTTATTAGTTTCAATCATCAAGGGGGAGTAATAACTCTTCCTTAGTATAAAAAGTGTTGCTTTAACTTATACATTCCGCTGTGCTTATAATCTGATTTACAAGGACTTGCTAAACACTTAAGTGTCAAGATAGCAAGTTCTTACTTAGCAAAAAGAGCAAACTGATCCAACAAACATCCGTTACCTCATGACTTGCATTCCGCTGTGTGCTGTCAGGGTGTGACAAGATGATAGAACATTCTTGGTTTTAATTTTACAATTTTTTTTTGTTTAATGTGTATTTATATATATATATATATATATGTGTGTGTGTGTGTGTGTGTGTGTATCCTTACATAAACAGGGCAAATTACATAAGGATAGCAGGTAGATGGGCAACAAACGGCTCTGTCATCCCCTTCTGAATAGAAAACCCTAATCTACTAGAAACATAGCCTTACACCTAAGGGGTCGAAAAGTTGCTATGGACCACACGCTGAACTCTAGCCAAGAACCGAACCGCCTCCGGCGCCAAGTCCATAGGAATTTCCGTCCAAGTTTCCTCACGCCACATAAGGGTGGTGTTGGGCCAAAAGATGTGACTTGGATTGGAAAAGTTTGTGATTTGCTGCACTGAGGTGAGTTTCACGGCCCCTTTTCTATTAAATGTTTTTGAACGTTTTTACAAATCGGGGGATTAACATGCGTCTATGAAGAGTTAGACTAGAATAGTAGAACACTTGATGGCCTTAGGTCGGTGCATCAGTGGGTACGTTTTACGTGACACCAGTGTCCCTTCTGGTTCACACATTTCCAGCACTTCTTAATCATTAGCTCTTGGTTAGAGCCGTAGTTTATGTTATAGATCTATTGTGTTGACACCCCCTTTTCCTGGCTAGAAGCGATGCCTTATGGGGAAAGAACATTACCTTCAAAAAGTCCCTCTTGGAGAGGTCACCCCGGGAAATCAAAGATATCAAGATGCATGAGCTGTATGCGTATAAACTTGAAGAATGAGTCAAAGTGTAACCACCAAAGTGATGAATGCAAGGCGAGAAAGGTGGAAACTGTTATCCAACGTCTATTTCAGCTGAAACACCCACAACGGTCACCTGAAATAGTCCGCAAGCTTTCAAAGACCTTAACTACTTAGCAGATTTTGTGGGATTGTTTGTTTATTTCATGTAATATATAAATGGGGGTATTGGACGAGTATAGGACACATTGCTCACACTATAGCTACACATATACACTTAGCTGATCAAAAACACTTGCACAATCATTGTAATCATAGTACACTCGTCCAACTACTCATCCAAAGTTGTATCTTTTTACCAAATTAATATTAACAAACATGGCAAGGGCCTAGACTCCTCCCGAAGTTTTATGCCGGCGATCTACAACTGATCTAGGGCTTTCCTCGTAGATCGTGTTTTGTTCTTCGTATTTATTACTTTATTTGTTCATTACAAGCAGTTCCATTCTGAGGATATAACTGTCCATCCCGAAACTAACCTAAGCCATCCCGATCATAGTTGTCACATTTTTGCTTCTTTAGCATCCTGATACACCATCCTCAGAATATTATTGATTCCTTAACATATTTTTACACATTTTAGCACTCTTCCTCATTTTAACTAATTTGGAATACAAAGTTATTTTTACTAGATAATTTTTTACCAAAACAATTTGGTGCCCACTGTGGGGCAAGTGGTGTTATTTTAACAAAAAACTTTGTTAAAACTTTCTCTTATTTAATTCTTTTTTACAAAATTTGACAACTATGGCTTTTTCACAAAAATCTGTTTCAACATCCATGCCATCTACAACCTCTGCCAGAAATACTGCCTTACCATCTCCACCTGCACTTCCAAGAAGTTCTACTTCCCAAATCCCACCTAGACCATCTAGATCTACTCCTCCTATTTTTGTATCGAATGATGAAATACTTTCTATGTTGGCACTAATGAAAGATTCGATACATCAACAACAAGACACAAACCGGATGTTGATAAGAGAAATACAAGCTCTTAAATCATCCTCAAGAAGGCCAAGTGAAGACATGGGGACACCATTGCAACCCAAAGTGTTAGATTTTAATTCTAGCATCACTGGAGGGGTACATCAAGGAGATTTTATCCCCATGAGTACTAGATTCTCTGCTCCAGAAACAACAACTACTCCTAGGATGGCGGCTACCAGGGATACAGGATATGCACCTGTGCCATCCCAAGGATATAACACTAACGGTAACAATTCAAGTTCTAGTACTTTTACTGCTAATGAGGTTGCTTCTTTGCAGGATACAAGAATAAGTCCTCAGCTAGAAAGGGAGCTTCAGAAGATCAAGGATATGGTATCGAGTGTGCCAGGGATAGTACAACCCATCCATGAAGTATCCTCAGCATGCCATAGGGTGTCAAGATTTGCACCTCCCATATGTGATGCAGAGATTCCAAAACGGTTTCAAATCCCAAGCATGAAGCTCTATGATGGATCTACAGATCCTGAGGAGCATGTGGCTCAATATAGGGAGAGGATGGAAATAAATCCAATTCCTACCAGTCTGAAAGAAGCATGTTTATGTAAGGGATTTGGTTCAACTCTCACCGGTCCAGCCTTGAAATGGATCCTAAGTGTTCCACCCTATTCAATTAATTCTTTTGCACATTTAATTAACATGTTTAATAATCAGTTTTCTTGTAGTCGAACGTTCAAACATTTGACAAGTGATCTATACAGGGTGATTCAACCACAGGGAGAATCACTAAGAGAATACATTACAAGGTTTGGAAAGGAAGCACTTGACATCCCGAACCTGGATGTCACAACGGCAATACATGCATTCAAGATGGGGCTGCAAAGAGATTCACCATTCTATCAAGAATTGGTGATGAATCCATGCAAGAACTTGGACGAAGTTAGGAACAGAGCTCTAAGATTCATCCGACTTGAGGATGATAAGAAAATTCAAGAGAGGATAGAATCATCCTCAAAATATAACCATCCCAATTGAAAGTCCACTCCCACATACGAACCATATAAGCATAAGCCATATGCTAGGCCTGATAACAAGAAGGTCAATGTGGTAGAGGACGACGATGAGGATGAATGCCCTAAATTATCAGATTATTGTTTTTCTGTGGATGTAACAGGACTGATGTATGCCATGAAAGATCTAGGGGACAAAGCAAGATGGCCAAGGAAAGAGATTAAGGCAGGATGGAAGGATAAGTCCAAATGGTGTGCCTATCACGAAGATTTCAGCCATATCACTAAAGATTGTATCGCCTTGAGAAAGGAGATAGCCTATCTCTTGAGCAAAGGTCACCTTAAAGAACTCCTGGGCAAAAAGAAATCAAGAGCTCAGGATGGCACCAACATCCCAGAAAGTGCATCATCCCCACCTAAGGATGCCGGTATTATCAACTTCATTTCAGGAGGGTCAGACATTTGTGGAACCTCATACTCAGCTGCCAAAAGACATGCGAGGGAAACAAAGTCTGAAAAAGGAGAAAGACCAACGAAGACGACCATCCTGACTACCTCTAAAGTGATAAGCTTCGAGGAGGAGGACCGAGAAAACATTCTTGATCCCCATCATAACGGTTTGGTTATTACTTTGTATATTGCTAACCACTTTGTTCGCAGGATTCTTGCACATAGAGGAAGTTCAGTAAACATCATCCAGCTTGAAACTCTCAAAAGAATGAATATCCCAGAATCTGAAATAGTTTCCAGAACATCAGTCTTAGTGGGCTTCAGTGGAGAAACTAAGGACACAGTGGGAGACATAAAGCTACCAGTATATGTGGAAGGAGTGAACTCCATCCAAAGATTCTGTGTGATAGATTCCCTATCCTACTACAATGTCATCCTAGGGAGACCCTGGATACATGACATGAAGGCAGTCCCTTCAACATATCACCAGTGCATAAAGTTACCCACAC
This sequence comes from Ambrosia trifida, assembly GCA_028751855.1. NCBI lineage: Eukaryota > Viridiplantae > Streptophyta > Magnoliopsida > Asterales > Asteraceae > Ambrosia > Ambrosia trifida. The sequence continues at coordinate 91,601,580 of CM054122.1, read as the reverse complement.
CTTGGGGAGTCGTCAAAGTAAACAGTGATCAACAAGAAGCTAAGGACTGTTATACAACATCAATGAAGGCTTCATCACGTCAAGCATAGCAACTACAGAAGGATGCACAGTGCTGTCCTCAAGATGTCAAGGCACATCCAGAGCAGGATGTAAAGGCTGTTTGCCTTGACAACAATAATAAGGATATCACTGTGCTAATTGGTAAGAATATCCCTCATGACATTGAGCAAACACTAATCCCATTTCTTAAATGCAGGATGTCTACTTTTGCATGGAAACATGAAGATATGACTGGCATCTCTAAGGATGTCATTACTCACAAACTTGGGATTGATAAGAATTTCAAGCCCATTCATCAGAAAAGAAGGAAGTTTGCTCCGGAACGAAATGTCATCATACAAGAAGAAGTGGATAGACTCCTTTAATCCAGGATGATAAGGGAAATAAAATTTCCAAGATGGCTTGCAAACGTGGTGGTAGTTCAAAAGAAGAATGGGAAATGGAGAGTGTGTGTAGACTACACAGACCTCAATAAAGCCTGTCCTAAAGACCCATTCCCATTACCACACATAGATTCAATGGTGGATGCTACAGCAGGACACGAAATGCTGACATTCATGGATGCATCCTCAGGGTTCCAATAAAGTCAAATGGAACCAGAGGATCAAGAGGACACAGCATTCATGACCCCATCAGGTATATATTGTTATATAGCTATGCCATTTGGATTAAAAAATGCAGGTGCAACCTACCAAAGGCTAGTGAATATGATGTTTAAAGAAAAGATTGGGGACACAATGGAGGTGTACATTGATAACATGGTGGTCAAGTCCAAGAAGGCAGAGAATCATCTTCAAGATCTTAAGGAGGCATTTGACATCCTGGACGCCTATAATATGAAGTTGAACCCATCTAAATGCTATTTTGGAGTCGGTGCTGGAAAGTTTCTAGGATATCTAGTTACCAAAAGGGAGATAGAGGCCATCCCTGAACAAATAAAGGCCATCCTTGATCTCAAATCCCCAAAAAATATCAAGGATGTAAAGAGGCTGACAGGTAGGATAGCAGCCTTAAACAGATTCATTTTGAAATCCTCGGATAAGTGCAAAGAATTATATGATATCCTGAGGAAGAATAGTAAATTCGACTGGGGACAGAGACATGAGGAAGCATTGAAGAAGCTGAAAGAGTATCTAGCAGCATCTCCACTCCTGATGAGGCCCGAGGATGACGAACCTCTAAAGCTATATCTCGCAGTTTCTGGGAATGCTATAAGTGCAGTATTGGTAAGAGACTTTGAAGGGGAACAACATCCTGTCTACTATGTAAGTAAAACTCTACTAGAAGCTGAGACCAGGTATTCTCATCTCGAAAAACTAGTTTTAGCTTTGATAATGGCATCTACTTAGTTAAGGCATTACTTTGAAACACATAAGATACACATACAAACTAACTACCCCATTAAAAATGTACTTAGAAAACTAGAAATGTCAGGTAGAATGGCTAAGTGGTCAGTAAAATTAAGTGCCTTTGACTTAGTATACGAGCCTAGAAATGCAATCAAATCTCAGGCTCTAGCAGATTTTGTGGCTGATTTCAGTAGTGACATCCTGAGTGAAGTAGAATCTGAAGTACAACAATTAAATGAAAACTTAGGAAAACTGATTTTGTATACTGGTAGTGCTTCAAATGCAAGAGGAACAGGCTTAGGAATACTACTAAAATCACCACAAGGGGACAAAATACCCCATGCTATTAGATGTGCATTTAGACAACTAATAATGAGGCAGAGTATGAAGCCCTCATTGCTGGTTTACAACTTGCTAAAGACATGCATGTTACTAATATAGAAGTACTTGTTGATTCTTTATTGATTGTTAATCATTTTAATGGATCTTATGCAGTAAAAGGACAAAAGTTAGCTCTTTATCTTGAAAAAGTTAAAAATTTGTCAACTTCTTTTGTAGAATTTTCACTAACATAGGTACATAGGGAAGAAAATGCTGAAGCTGACGCCTTAGCAAACCTAGGATCCTCCCTTAATTTACCAGAAGGGTCCAAGATTCCCATCATCCACATTCTGAAACCGGCAATTGAAGAGTGGCATCCTGAGGATAAAACAGTCTATCCCAAGGATATCACTGTTTTGGCCACTCAGGCACAAGACGATTCATCATGGATGACTCCCATAATAAAATATTTACAAGAGGATGTCATTCCTAATGGAGAAAACCCAAAGGCTTTTAGGATGAAGGTATCTAAATTTACAATTATAGACAATATTGTGTATAAAAAATCTCTTGCAGGTCCATATCTGAGATGTCTCAACAAGGATGAAGCAAATGAAGTGCTCAAAGACATCCACGAAGGAGATCGTGGAAACCATACAGGAGGAAGATCCCTATACTCGAAGACTTTGAGGACGGGATACTATTGGCCTACTATGAAGAAGGATGTCATGCTATATTTCCAAAAGTGTGATCCATGCCAAAGACATAGCAACATCCTTCACCAGCCTACTGAACCATTACATCCTATTATTTCACCATGGCCCTTCATGAAATGGGAGATGGACATAGTAGGAAAGCTACCCAAAGCTCCTGGAGGAAAAGTATTCATGCTGGTAATGACAGACTACTTTTCAAAATGGATTGAAGCTGAAGCATTCGTGCAAGTCAGAGATAAAAAAGTGGTCTCATTCATCAAAAGAAATATCCTAACAAGATTTGGAGTGCCATCTGAGATTATTTGTGATAATGGTTCTCAATTTATAAGCAAAAGAACAACTGACTTTTGTGAAAGTCGGGGTGTAGATGCATTTTGTGCGACTAGTGCTTTGGATTGTACTTAACACATGTTTTTGTTCATTATCGAATGGTCAAAGGAGTCTCCAGATGGTCGAAGGAAGGTTTTTGAACGGTCGAAGGAAGCTCAGGAGGTCGAAGGAGAACAGGAGGTCGAAGGTAGAATAGGATTTTAATATATTTCTTGGTTCGACCGGTATGTTTGGTCGAACCTGCATATTCGACCAACTGATATGGGCGAATGTGCAGGCCTATATAAGGTCAAGTTCATTTTTGAGATGTAAGTTTTGGTCATTTTGTTTTCCCTCCAGTTTGTGTTCTCCCTAGGGTTTTGAGTCAACTTTGTACACGTCTTTTATTGATTATAAACATCTTTTTAACGTGTAATTGAGTATGATTATGAATGAAATGAATGTTTTAATGATGATTTCTGCGTTTTGTGGAAATTATTATCATTTTGTAACTGATTCAAGGATTCCGCACTTGAATTAGTAGACTTGTTTGATCAATACAATTGTTTTTGTCAATTCGATCCTTCTACAATACTTAACCAACAATATGAAACATTCAGTCATGTTAAGGGAGAGTCATTAACTCAACAATTTGAGAGGTTTAACTGTCTCATTAGTGAACTAAAACTGGTTGGTCTAACTTACCCTCATTCAACTTTGAACCATAGGTTTTTAAGATCACTACCAGATAAATGGGACACTATTGCTATAGTTATGAGAAACTCAATTGGATTCAAGGACCTATCACTGACACAGCTTCATGGTAAGCTCTTGACCTATGAGAGAGAGCTTAACCAGAAAAAGAAGCTCCAGGACTCTGGAAAAGTGTCTGATGACTATGTATTTGGTAATACAGCACTTCTGGGTCATGATGAGGTGCTTGGTAATAGTAAGGATCAGAGTTATGATCACTTCATTGACATAACTTCAGGTTTTAACTCTGATTCTTATTCACTAAACTATGCTTTTACAGCAAGTGATGGTGATATCCAGGCATCTGATAACATATCCTTTGAGTATGATGACCTAAAATACTTTGACCCTGATGATTTGGAAGAAATGGACATTATGCACCAATTGGCCCTTCTCAGTGTAAGAACTATCAATTTTTACAAAAAAACTGGGAGAAGGTTTCCAGGGTTAACTGGCAGGTCAAAAGTGGGGTTGGATAAATCAAAGATAAAGTGTTATAAATGTCATAGACTTGGTCATTTTGCTAGGGAATGTAGGAGTCAACATGGTACACCTATGATTACCTATCCAAATCAAAGGCCACAGACCAACACTTATCAAAGTTCCAATAATACCCCTGACCAAATGTGCAAAACACTTCTCATTTTGCATAGTCCTCAAACACTGTTCCTGTCTAGTTTGTCCAAACCACTGCTCCTCAGATCCATTATGTGCAAACCCCTGTTGCTCACGCACCTGTGCCAATGACTGCTGCTCCACCCTCTGCTCCTGCAGAGACCAGTCAACAGAGTTTCTTCACACAAGGCTTTGTTGATTGGAGCAGTCTACCAGATGAGTTGACAGATGAAAATTTTGCACTAGTTGCCAAAGCTGAAAATGAACCAGAAAACTTCTGTTTCATGGCTATGGTTGAAGAGGTTGATTCTGTGGAAGTGGTAACTGAATCTGTTGTTATGACTGATGATATTGTTGATGAGGTAGTTGCAGGTGAAAAATCTGAAGAAGAGATTGTGAGTCTCTCAGATCCCTGGGGTGCATCTGATGATTGTGAGTGCAAGTGTGATTGTGCATTGATGGCTTAATGATTTTTGTTCTGACAAATGTGTAATAGCATTTGCTAACATCAAAGAGGTGAATGAAAACCTTAGGAAGAAAATTTTAGATGATGAAGTTAAATTTGAGAAACTTTCAAAAGAGTTAAAAACAAATTTGATTGAAAAAGAATCTAAAATAAACAGCTTAAAACATGAAGCAACTATAACCAAAGACCAACTCCAAACTATGATAACTAAATATCATAGTTGCAAAAGTGAGCTTGAGTCCACCCAAGTTGAATGTCAGAAATGGGTGGAATCATGTAAAGGTTTTGAGATGCTACTCAACAAACAAACCAAAAGTCATGTGAAGTTTGGGTTTGGTTTTGAAACCACTGCTCCAGCTTTTGAAAACACTGACAAAAGGGATCAAAAGTTAGTTGAGGTAGTACCAACTAATTTGAAGGGTCAAGAGATTAAAATCACTGAACCTAATGGCAAGAAAATTGTTCTTGAAAAACCAGAAGGTTCCTCATCATTCACTGAACTTGAAAAATATGAATTTAAACCTACTCGGTCAGATGAGTGTGATACTCTTGAGAACTTCAAACCAGTTGAATTCAGAACCCCTGATGGGAAGACAGCACCACAGGCAAAGGTCATTCCCTTGAAAAACCTTCCAGCAGATGCTCAAAACATCTGTTGAGAAGAAGGTTGAAAAAGGGAAAAAGAAAGAAAAGTTTGTCCACTTGTTCTGTGATTTCTGTGAAAAGAAGAATCATGTTACTAAAATTGTTTTCTTCTAAAAGCATATGATATCAACAAAGGAACAAGTGTGTGTGATTCCAAGGCCACATGCTCAATATGTGGTAAAAAGAATCACAAAACCAAAGAGTGTCTATATCTCAATAATTTTGATGTCAAAATGAAAGAGTACAAGGCTAAAACACTTGCAAGTCAAGTGGTGAGTACTTCAAAAGGAAAGTCCAAACAGACTTTTGCACCAGTCCAAACATCTGTTACCAAAAGTCTTGAAACATCTGCTCCCAGGGATGTCCAAGTAACAGATGCTCCACCCACAAGCAAGTATCCAAGAGGATATGGACAACCACCATGTCATAGTCTGTCACATGTTTATGAAGAACCAAAAAGGCCTTCTAAACCAAGAGTGAACAGAAATCCCTATGGATACTATCATCTGTCTGGAAGTGATCAAACAACTGTTGCCCCAAGTGTTGACATTCAAGCACTGGCAAATGGTCAGCAACAGTTGTTGAACTTGATTCAAAAACTAGTTCAAACCACTGATCACCTTCCCAAGCTTGAGGCTGAAAAGTCTGTGGACCCATCCAAAGCCAACTTGGCTTTGGACACTCACCAAAACTAATCAATTACTGATGTGCAGGGAGCTTCTGCATGCTTAGATAGTCTTTGGTATGTAGATAGTGGAGGCTCCAGGCACATGACAGGATGTAGAGCCCTTCTTCTGGACTTCTTAGCTCATGGGGGTTGATATATCCTTTGGTAATGATTCAAAAGGTAAGGTGTTGGGTTCAGGGACTGTTCAGGCTGGGAAACTCAAGTTTGAAAATGTCAATCTTATTGATCATCTTAAATTTAATCTTCTTAGTGTATTACAAATGAGTGACAAAGGGTATGGATCATTCTTCACTAAGAAAACTTGTAAGATTATTGGGCAAGAAGTGGTGAAAAAGATTAACACCATCATTGCTGAGAGCAAAGCACAACTTGTTTCTCGTAGGAGTGGCAATGTGTATGTAGTTGATATGTTGAAGGATAATCCTATGGCAAATGTCTGTTTGTTTTCTGCTGCCTCCACAAAGGAGACAGAATTGTGGCATAGGAGACTGGGTCATACCAACCTTCAAACTATCAACTCACTCTCCAAACAAAGCCTTGTCAGAGGTTTACCATCAAAAGAATTCAAATGTGATGAGCATTGTGTTTCCTGCTTAAAAGGAAAACAACATAAAAGCTCTTACAAATCCATTAATGAGTCCAAAACAAGTCAATGTCTACAATTGTTGCACATGGACTTGTTTGGCCTAGTTAAAATCATGAGTCTAAGAAGAAAGAGATTTTGTCTTGTCATAGTTGATGATTTTTCTGGGTTTACATGGACTTACTTTTTACACTCTAAGAATGAGACTGCAGGTATCTTGAAGGACTTTGTCACCAAAGTTGAAAAACAATATGACTTGCCAGTAAAAGTCTTTAGATGCATCCACCTTCACAAATCTGATTTCTAGAATTGGTATGCTAAACATGGACTAAACAACAAAAATGTTTTAAATAAAAACATTAAAATGTTTCAGAAAATCAAAATTCATCCTTAAAAATAGTATTTTGGTTGAAAAATCTGTTAAGGATAAAACAACCACTGTTTCATCCACTCTATCCACTGTTTAGTTGAAAAATCTGTTTCAAACATCTGATTAGATAAAACAACCACTGTTTGGTTGAAAAATCTATTTCAAACCTCTGTTCAGATAAAACAACTATTTCTTATATATATATATATATATACATATACATATATACATATCTCTATCAATAAAAAAAACCAACAAGTGCTGTTAGCATCAGCACTTTGGTAAAACAACAGCTGTTTGCATCAGACCTTTGGCAACAACTATATACCACCAGATGTTTGCCACGTCTGCTCCTAAAAGCAGAGTTTTGGCCACATCAGCGGTTTCACCAGAGCATATAAAACCCTGTTTTACCACAACAGTCGTTACACTGTCTCATTGTATTCAAAATACTGAAACCGCCTTCTTCATCCTCAAACCCTTACTCCAATTCCACTCACTCTCACACTTGGAATCCATTACAATGGATCTTCAGGAAAAAGCTACCCACGATTATTTCCCATATCTGGCAAAAACAGATGAAAACGTTCCATTCCATTCCACCATCGACATCATCTTAAACTCCAAATACCTGACAATCCTAACCGCTGATGCTCCTATTTATCTTGATACCCTCCAAGAATTTTGGTTGAATGTTGAGTTTCTTCTTCAAGACAAAAAGCCTACATCCATTATCTCAAAAATTGGAGAGACAAGTATCGCCATTACCCTTGAACTGATATCCACAACCTTCTCACTCAATGACTTGTCAGGTAAAGACTCTTTCCCTAAGGCAGAGCTTCACACAGAGTTTCAGGAAAGAGGTTATGATGCACAAATGACTGGGTCAACACTTTTCAAAAAAAATTTCCCACCAGTCATGAAACTTTTCTTTCTTACCCTCCTTCTCTGTGTCTCTGCTAAGTCAACTTCCTTTAATGAAATCCCATTGAGGATTCAGTACTTGGGTTATGCTATGTTGTCAGACTCTGACTTCAATTTATCCCAGGGACTGTTTATGGACTTAGTATCAAATGTGAAAGCCATAAAGTCTGGGTCTAATAATGTTTTTCTGATTTACCCAAGAATTTTAAGTGTAATCCTTCAAAAGGTTTTACCAGAAAAAGATTTTAAAACGGGTGAGTTTGTTCAAATGAAGAGTCTAACTGATGAAACTTTCACAAGAATGTTGGGTTCAACTACCCAAGAAAAAGTATTAAAAGTGTCAAAAGTTTCCAAAACACAAACAAAGAGGGCTAAGACAACAATTGTTGTCCAAACCTCTGTTGTTGAGCCCATTGCTCCTGGTGATCATGGCACTACATCCAGTGCTGTGAAACCCACACCGGCCACCTTCAAAAGAAAACGTCCATCCACAAAAACCACCACTAAACCCAAAAAGGGACTTCTAGAAGATGAGATACCAGAAGAAAACCCTATTGCAACACAAAAGCAACAAGAAACCACTGTTGTTACTTCCTCACAACAGTTGGATATATCTCAACCTGACCAAACTCTTCATGAATCCTCACAAAAGGATCATGTTGAAAGCCAAAGGGAAACACATCATGATACATATGAGTCACTTGGCCATATGTTCACAAGCCCCTCTCCCAGGGCTAATTCTCTTTTCACTCCTCCACCTTCACCAAAACATGTCCCTCAAACCATGCAACCTCTGTTTAAGGCTATTGATAAAACTCAGGAAAAATCCCAGTTCCTCTCCTTCACCCATCAATGAGAGTGTTCCTTCCCAAGTGACTGGGACTGAGGAACATCAATCAGCCATCCCACAAACAGAAGAGGAGGTTACACCCCTAGAGTTCAATGAAACTCTAGGTGAGTTTTCAAGTGAAGCAGCCACTACTGATGTAGAGACCATTGTCTCACAACAGGACAGTGGTTACATAGCTAAGACTTCCTTGGAGGCAACAACTGATGAGGCCACAATAGTGTCCCCAAAATCAGTTGGAAGTCCCCCAGAACCAAGAAAAAGGGGCATCTAGTTCTCATCCTTTGGACTCACCTCCTAGGACTGACCCAGTTACAACTACCACTGGTAGGAATCCAGATGATCCTATTAACTTAGGTGATGGGTTAAAATACCAAGAATTGACGGCCAGAGTACAGTCCATTGAAACCTCTGTTGCTGATATCAAATCAGATATCAAGACAATATTGGGATCATTGGCTACCCTTACCAAAAGTCAACCATCCACTGAAGATATTGCTAGTGAGCTATGGAAGTCTGTTTCCCCCATCGTCATAGCTCACAGAAAACTAGCAGATCAAACTCATGAAACTTATTTGGCTGAGATTAGAAATATGGTGGATGCTAGGTACAAAGATACCCATGCTGACATTCAAGCCATTAAAGACCATCTGCTGAAGACCACTGGCTCTGCTCCTACCACAATTCTCAGAGATGAAGATGATGATGACTTCACTGCTGATGATGCCAAAAAGGGGGAGAGTGGCAGAGATAAATTGCCAAAGCTACATCCCTTTGGTTGTCCACCCTCACAAAAGGGAAAATCAAAGTCTGCCAACAAACCAGGGTCTACCCACACAGCACCACAACAACAACAAAAACCAAATGTTCAAACCTCTGTTGCTACTGAAACTGCCAAAACCAGCAAAGCAAAGGAAGTTGATACCTCTGCTAATGAAGAAGCTGAAAAGGCTGCTGAGGAAAAGCAAAAGAGGGCTGACACCTTGGAAGTTAAAGCGGAGGCTTTGGTACAAAAGAAAAGGGAACAACAGCAGGAAGTTGAAAATGTGGGCTCTTCTAAAAGGAAGAAAATGCCTGCCAAACATGTTAGAAAACCACCATCCAAACTTGCTGCTAAAACCACTGCTACCAAAACCACTACTGCCACCAAAACCACTGATACCACCAAACCAACCACTGAACCTACTACCACAACCACCAATACACCACTTACAACCACTCCACCACCTAAATCCCAAACATCTGCTAGTTCTACAAAAGTGCCAACAGATGTTAACACAACCACTGCTGCAACACCACCATCACCAAAAATCTTGTACAGAAGGAAGAGAAAATCTACCTTTGTTGTACAGGATGAAAACATTCACATATCACCACCTACTACTTCAACCACACAATCTACACCCGTATCTGCCATTCCACTTTCATCATTCTCACCACACACCTCACAATTTACACCCCATAGACCACCACCAACCATTACACCATTGGTTGTTCAGTATCCCCTTGAACTTGATCTACTCAAGGGGGAAATGTAATCCTTCTACAATACTGAACAACCATCTGAAAGATCTTTCCCATCTCTTCCACATTTTCCTGTTCCCCTAAACATAGACCAATATCTAAAATTCAAGACTGAACAGGCAGATGCCATCATAAAAGAGAAATGCAAAGGGAAAGATGACAAGAGTGTTCAGGGCATCCATTCAGCAGAGCTTAGCAGACTGAGAAGGATTGAAGATTTTGCTAAGACCCTAAGCAACTCCATGTCTACCATGCCTCTCAGCAGTGACATGGAAAGGGAGGTTAGGGAATCTCTTCTTAAACAGATCTTGGCAACCATGCCTTATAAAGCAAACAAGAAACAGTTTGCAGGTTGGACCACTCATGCTCTCAGAGAAGAACTCATTAGAATTGAGGACATGGTCAAGAATCCCCCAGCTAAGGTCTCTGCCCCTGATTTCAGTAAAGGCAGAGATCCAACCAGAGCCTTGAAATTCAAAAGAATGAGACAAGAAATTGTGGCTGCAGACTATGGGGAGATGAAGTCTGTTGCATGATGGTCAGAGCTGAGGTTGGTTGAAACCTACAAGAAGCTGGAAGAAAACAGGAAGAAAGACCCTAACTTGCCCAGAAAACCTGTCTACCCTTATGAACCCTTGATGAAGAGACCTCAATAGGCTTTTACATTAGACAGCCTACTTGATACTTCTGATCTATCTACTGCTGCAAGAAGACAATTCACAAAGAAGAAAGAAATGTCTAAAGAAGATCAGAAGAAGTTTGCTGATACTTTTATAAAGGAGGGCCTCTACAATCAAATACACTTTTTCTCTGATCCCACTACTGAAAAACTCAGAGAACTTATTGGGAGACCTCCATCACCAAACTCATCCAGAATAAAAATGCATCTCAGCAAATCCACTGATTCAAAAATTCTAAAATGGAAGGTCGACAAAGACACCCATGAATTGACTTTGCTCAGATCAGATGGAGAAGCTCAAAAGCTAATCATGGATGATGCATATAGCCTGTGTGCAGATGACCTCCAAACATTGCTGAACCTTGAGCTTGAAAGAGATGCAGAAGACCTCTACTCTTTGAACTTTGAGTTACAATTCAAAGGTCAAATCAGAGAAAGTCTGATGAGGAATAAAGATAAAAAATAAAGCCTAGTTTTGGCATCATCTGTTCTAGGGGGAGATTGTTGGGTCTGCTGACCTGGAGAAGAACAGATGATTGAAAAGCCAAAATATACTAACAGTTGATCCAAATTAATAAACAGCATTTACAACATACTCTTCCCAACAGACTGTTGACCCAAAAAACTGTTCTACCCAAACAACGGATGTGACAACTGCTGCTACAAAGGACTGCTGGATAACAACTGATAGAGAACAACTGCTGACTAAAGGTCTGATGAAGAACAACTGCTGATCAAGTGCTGGAGACTAAAGGTCTATTGGAGCCAACAGCACTTAGGCTCCAACAGATGATACAAGACCATCAGAGTTTTCCTCAACAGTAGTTTACCTTACAGTGATTTACAATGTAACAGTAGTTTGTATATAGCAGATGTTTTATGTTGTTATTCTGTTAGAGGTCACTGTCTTAGGTGACGTCAGCTTAGATCATCAGTGGTTTAGATTTGTCTATAAATAGAACAGTGCTCGTATTGTTCTATTCATCACTCACAACATTCTCTCAGACAAACAATCACAGAGTGATCAGGCTGAGGGGGAGTACTTGTAATATTACAATCATTCAATTAATGAAAGCTATGGATTAGAAAACATTTACTCTCTTGTTTTGATTATAGTTTATTATTCCACTGCACTTTCCATTTATATTCACTTCATTCTTCTCATCTTTACTTAAACAAATCAAAACAATCAAACTCAGATCCTGACATAAGATCACAAAACTCAAATTGTCCATCAAGTTTTAGAAAATCACCATCAACCACCATCGGTTATCAAAAAGAATATAGAAATGTAAAATCTTTTGGATTTTATGAAAGTTTTTGTTAAAACACACCTAAAATCTTTTTGAGTTTTTGTATTTTTGGCGAAAATGTAAAATGCATAAATGTAAACATAAAGTAGTAAATGTTTTGTGATTTCCGGTAAGAGGATCATATCAGTTATTGAGAAATCTGAACACATCATTGATCTTTTGATTTATATTATCATTAAAAACAATGTGTGATCCGGCGATTGATGATATTTTTGTCCACATAAGCTCACATGCAGACTGTTGTGCAGTGCTTTAGACTGATACGGCTATTTATAGTATAAACACAATTGTCTGTGGTTCCCACACACACGACTACTCCCATATCAAGAAATAATTGCACAAAGACCCATTGTAACGCGTGATTATCCTTTCGTTATCTGTTATTTACAACGTATGAGGCACAGAGTTGTACAGGTCAGCAACTCAATGCTACAAAGTAACTTGTGCACTCTACCAGGTTGAGGGATGATATCAATCATGATTTGCATCACTGATTGGATATGATGCATTAGATAATCTTTGATTATCATCATACATTGAAAGTTCCTCAATTCGGTAACTTTAGGATGTGGCATTAAAGCTCTTTTATAAAGATACCCTGTCTGATCTAGGTCCATAATGACTTACGACAGAAGATCAGATAGGCTATCTCTAGATAACAAATAACATAACGACCCGAAACCTCCGAATTTTGTACAAATACCCTATCAAACGAAATTACGGTACTAAGACCATATGCCCATGAGGAGTTCATCCACATAACAATTCGTTTGATATGTATGTATCAGGCACGCAGTAATAGGTCTACGAAGCCTATCAACACATCACACGGACTCAAACATACGCCTTATATTGCATTACACTTCTTTAGCATGTGTCAGATCCCCACTGATGTACTATCATTTCCTCTTTTTCTCCTGGAAATCATTTTGGGTTTTTCTAATTTTTATGGCTTTTTGACTTTTTCAATGTTTTTGGTTTTTCTAAAAAATTAACTCTCCCTAAAATGAAAAATATATTTTTGGGTTTTTGAATTTTTTTCTGAAAAACAATAAAAACTAAAACTAAAAAGCGATAAACCGAGGTGATGATCAGTCTTGTTTTTCTTTCATACCATTAGCTTTTAAAATATATTCAAATCTTGATTTATCAAAAGCTTTGGTAAAAAGATCTGCACGTTGATAATCAGTGTGGATTTTGACCATATCACTCGAAAGCTAAGCATATCCGGATTAAATATCATTTTATCCGTGATTGTTATGCAAAAGAGTTGATCGATATGACTAAGTCTTTAGTTAATGCAATGGCGGCCTCATTATCACCGTAAATAGGGGTTTTAAGAAATTTCAAACCGTAATCAACCATCTGTTGTTGTATCCACAGAACTTGTGAACAGCAGCTTGAAGCTGAGAAATATTATGCTTCACATGTTGATAAGGCGACTGCAGTTTGTTTCTTGCATTGCCAGGTCACGAGCCTGCTCCCCATAAACTGACATCCAGCTGTTGTGGACTTGCTGTCTTTGTCACAGCCTCCCCAATCTGCATCACTAAAAGCAATTAGGTCAAAATTATCATCATTAGGGTACCACAGTCCTCTCGACGGACTACCCTTCAGATATCTTAGGATTCGTTTGACAGCTGCTAAATGACTTTGTTTCGGCTTCGATTGATAACGTGCACAGAGACATGTGGCGAACATTATGTCTGGTCTAGATGCAGTGAGATACATCAGAGATCCGACGATTGCTCTGTATGTAAAAGGATCAGTCAGCTCCCCCTTAGCGTCAAATCCAATCCCGTGATTAGATTGTATCGGGGTATCCATCGGCTTCGAATCTTCCATCTGGAATCGGCTCAAGACTTCAGATACGTATTTGGTTTGGTGAATAAAGATCCCCGTTGGTCTTTGGTCCACCTGCAAGCCTAGGAAAAACTGCATCTCTCCCATCGCACTCATTTCGAACTTTTCGTGCATAACCTTTTCAAATTCTCTGCACAAAAGTTCGTTAGTAGATCCAAAAATAATGTCATCAACATATACCAGTCATTCTGACAACCTGATTTTTGAATTTTAGCATATAAAACTAGAGCGCCAAGATTTTCTTGTGAGTTTGCATTCCTAAGTTGTCCTCTCGTCATAACGCTGCTACTAGGATCACCAATAACTTGCTCGAGTGGGTGAATACGATGAATCCGAGATTTCGGATAATCAGGTACGTGCACTCACGTTTGAGTAGTCAAATTCTCTGTAGAATCCAGATCATTAACCAAATTAGATGATGAAGCAACATTTGAATTTGGGTTCACTGGAGGTGTCTCTGTAGCAACATCTAGAACAGCTTCACTTGTGACGTCATCATCATCTTCCGATTATGCTGAATTGAGAGTTGTGGAAGCTTCTTGAAACACTTCTTCTTCAGCTGCAGGAGCGTTGGTATCATTAGACGCTGTTGGAGGATTTACAGTGATCGGACGCACCAACAGTGATGTTACTGCGTTTTCACACTCGTAATATAGTCTTAATACAGCCTCTTCAACCAAGCTATCTAGATTGAATGATTCAAAGATATCTTTGAAATCAAATATCCAATCTAGACCGCTACCCTGTACATTTTGAGTATACCGCTGAACTTCAACGTTAGCCCACTCCTCTACCTGACGAGTTCGTTTGTTGAATACCCGTTTGAATCCTTCTTCAGCTTTTGGTGCGAACTTCTCAGATGCATTAAGCATAGTACACGGTGCTCCAAATGGTTCTAGATACTCTAAGTTCGGCTTTCGTCTATTCAACAGTTCATAAGAAGTTTTGCCAAACTTCTTCACTGTTAACGCACGATTCAGAGTATAACATGCTGCGTAAATGGCTTCATTCCAGAACATTACTGGAAGGTTGGAATCCGCAAGCATTGTTCTAGCCGCTTCAATTAGAGTCTTGTTTTTACGTTCTGTGACACTGTTCTGTTGAGGGGTATACGGAGCACTATATTCATGATGAATTCCTTTATCTTCACAAAGAGCATCCGTCTGTGCGTTTTTGAACTCCGTCCCATTATCACTCCGAATTCTCTTGATCTTCAGACCATAGAAATTTTCTAAACAAGTGAACAGAACCTTCAGATTGTTAAATGTGTCGCTTTTATGATGTAAGCACATAACCCACGAGAATCTGGAATAGTCATCGGTAACCACAAGACAGTACAATTCACCAGCATGACTTTTACGCTTGACCGGTCCGAATAGGTCCATGTGCAAACGCTCAAGTGGCATCTCAACTGAATTTACTTTCTTTGGTTTGTGGGACTGCTTGTGCTGCTTTCCCTTTTTGCAACTCACACACTTTTCGTTCAAATGGAAATGTTTAACATTTACGCCTTCGACAAGTTCATTCTTCACCAAATGGTTCATTTTTCTGAGGTGAATGTGTCCCATCCTCCTAAGCCACATTATAGATTCTTTTTCAGTAGCCTTGGAGAGGAAACACATGACTTGGCCCTGGGTTGTCATGGCCTTTGACATGTCGAGAATGTACAGATTATTCACTCTCGGTGCTTTCAGCATTATCCACTCTTTTGGAAGTACGAAACCGGGCTTGAGAATGTAGCAAGATTTGTCGTCAAAGAATACAGAGAACTGTTTGTCGCAGATTTGACTGACACTAAGAAGATTATTGTCTATTTGCTTCACATACGATATCTTCTCAAAACTCACGATACCATTACTCATACTACCCTCCATAGTAGTGTATCCTCCTTTGTTCCCAGCAAATGCTACATATCTGCCATTGATGTTTCTAATGTCGAATAGTAGCGATAAATCCCCCGTCATGTGACCAGAAGCTCCACTGTCAACAATCCAAAGACTGCTAACAGGGCCAGCTGAAACTCCCTGCACATATCAAGTAAAAAGATTAGTTCTTTCGGGGGACCCAAGCCTGCTTGGTCTTGGGTCTTTGAACATTTTGTTTCAAAGAACCTTTTTCACATTCTTTTGAATTTGAATTGACCTTTTTCTGATCAATTAAATCCTTTTCATTTTCAGATTTTTCATGTGCTTTTGAAGTCGAAGCACCTTGAGAACCCACCGGTGACCAGAATTGTTCCGAACGTTTCAAGATCCGAATCTGAGATTTTGGAGTCTCAGTCGGTTTCTTTACTTCATTCTTGAAGGAAACTTTCTTGGTTACCTTCTCTGATTTAACAGAGACATGTCCAACTGTTGGTTTAACTGTAGGTTTTAATGGTACCTTTTGCTTCTCAATAGTTGTATTCACCACTGGTTTCTTAAAGGGTTTTTCCATTGCGATCCGGTTACGATGATCATACGTCATCTGACCATTATCCCTCTTTTGAAAATATCGGCTTTGGTTATAAAACGGTGCTGGTTGAGGGACAAAGCGTCGTTGTGGATAACAATGATTATCGACTGGACTTTGATATTTTTGCTTCACTTCAACCTCGTGCCTCTTGTGCCTCACGGACGGGCAGTGAGCAAGTAAATGCCCTCTCTCCCCGCACTTAAAGCATGCACGGTACTCTTCAAAGTTGTTCTTGATGTTCGACTTTGCATAAGTAGTGATAGGATATTGGTCATCCACACACCTTCATCTTAAACTCTCAGGAGCTGGGTCCTTTGAGTAAGTCGGCTCAAGAAAACTATTAGCCTTCTCTCTTGGCTTAATAAACTCTGTGACATGAACCTTTGGTTCTTTTGGAACATCCAAATAAATTTTCTTCAAGATCTCTGGAGGTACATCATTGGTCCTTTCGTGTTTTGGGAACCAAATAGTACTCTCCTGCCAAATTTTTCAATCTTGGAGTAATTGGCAAACTTAATTGGATAATCCTCGTCAGAAATAATCTTATCGGATCCTTCCATCCGATAAAACACTTTGACAGGTTTGTCACTCGGTTCATTCTTTTCAACCTGCTTAACTGACTGATTCACTCGATGAGCATTAGCCATTGGATGAATAATCTGAGAAGGTGATACCGGTTCATTGGTAATAATGTGATTTTCAATCGGAATATCACTCACATTCTCAATTTTATCATCCTCAGTGTCAGAATCATCAGTTACAACTTTCACCCCCTCATCATTCGGTCCCCAAATAGGTCTAACATCGGAATTTGGAACTCCCACACTGGAAGTGTTAGACTCATCATCCGATGTAGAGTCAGACTTAGCTAAACTCTCCGGTGTTATTGAATGTAAAGTGTGATTTTCAAACAACACTGGAGATGGGACAACCTTGTAGTTTGCACTACTAGGTTGTGAGGGTTCCTCAATAATATGGTCAACAACATATGCAATATGTTTGTAGCTTCCAAGCTTCTTGTTGACTTTCTCAGCAAAGCACTTGATGGTTGCCATTTCAAGTTTAGTTTCTTCCAATTCATTGATGTAATTGTTAATGGCCAATTGCTTTAAAGATAGTGTTTTCTTAAGATCAGAAATGTCTTTCTTATAACCATCAAGCACCTTATTGAATTCATGTGCTTCTTTTCGATACGATTGACAGTTGATTCTAGCACTCTCAAGTTGAACCATGAGTTGCTTATTATCCTATGTCAATCTATCACATGCACCACAATATTTATCACTTTTTATGTCTAAAGTAGAGTCAGAAATTACCTGTTTCGGAGGCTCTGTCATTGCCATCAAAGCAAAGTGTGCTTCCTTTCCAACAAAGAATTTAGAATAATCAACTCTGGTAAAAGCATCATCCACTATGCAAGATTTGCGAGTCATAAGAAAATCAGCTTCGGCTAGAAGTTGATCAATGTCATCATCTAATGAGTTAGCACTAGCTTCAGAATCAGAATTGCTCTCCGAATTAGAATAAACTGAGTCACACTGTTCAGGAATATCAGTGACTGAGTCAAGAATCAATCCTGACTTCTCTTAAACACAAACATCAGTTTCTTCCACCAATTCCTCAATCTTTACCTCAGATTTCTTCTCAATCTCCAAATCTTCTTCAACTAACACTGGCTCCTCCAAATTTATCTTCTGAGCAACACATGCCACATTACCAGCAGTAATCTCCTCAACACCAAGTTGCATACCAGTCCAATCAAATCCTTCATCCTTCTGGATTACCAAAGCCTGGTTCTGGTTATCTGGTTGGGTTTGGCTATTTGGTGTGGAAATTGGAATGATTGTTCTGGTTGGATTATGTGGTGTTTGATTTTGGTTCTGGTTTGGTGTAGTGGTTTGTCTAACAGAATTTTTTGGTGAGGTGTTTTGTCGGTTTTGGTAAATATTTTGTGGTTGGTAGTTGGAGTTGTTTTGTCTTTGATAAGATACCTGATTTTAAGATTGATGATTCTGGTAATTAGTGTTGAAAGGATTCCTGTTTCCCTGTTGTGCTAGCTGTGTGCATTCTCTCTTGAAGTGACCTTTCCCAACACAGTTAAAACATGTGACTTTGGTTTTGTTGAAGCCATATGTGGTGTTGGGAGATGTAGAAAGATCAGTTATGTCCGTCTTCTATATAAACTCAGTCGTACATCTCATGACACTAGCAAATTCCCACTGAATGTCAATGAGCTCCATCTCCTCCTTGTCAATTTGAGCATAGTCTTCACTGGTTAGGTGTTGTTACCAATTTGACTAGCTACCAAACCATAATACGAAGCGACCATAGCAAATACCAAAGCTACATGTTGCTGTGCAACTTCAACAGTGACATTGTTCAAATTTGATGTATCCAACACAATTGGGCTTTGGTTTGTTTGACTCGAGTTCATTTGAGGAATGTATGGTTGTTGTTGGGGTTGGTTCAAGCTAGCTGAATAGCATGCAGCTTGTTGCATAGGTGAAAATGGTGGGATGTAAGTAGTAGGGTATGATGGTGGTGTATAAGATGAGGTTTGAGCAAGATAGTTTATTGGGGTTTTGGTTGGTTCAACAATGCTTGAAACATAGGCTATGTGTGGAGCAACATAACTACTAGAACTTGAACTAGTCAGAGATGAAGATGTACCACCATGATATAACTCTAGATTCTGAGGAACTTGTGCCCTTTTTGCCTTCCTCTTCTCTTCCATCTCTTTGTTCTCAAGCTTTTGAATGAATTCATTGATGGTCCAATACTGGTATGCATCTTTCTCTTTAAGGACCTCAATGTGTTGATTCCAGTATGGTGGTAATGCATCAGCGAACTTATCCACCAACTCAGACATAGGTATGTTGATCTCATAACTTGACAGTTCAGTCAACAAATGACAATACCTCGGAATCAACTCCTTCAATGTCTCATTTCCCATATAACTAAAATTCTCGAACTCTTTTCTCAACTTTTCCATTCTCAACTTCCTTGTTTTCTCATTCCCGTCATGACGATTCTTTAACATATCCCACAACTGCTTTGAGGTTGTGCACGACCCAAACTGATGTAAAAGATCGGTGTTAATAGCCTGAGATAGCTGTGAAAACGCCTTCTTTTCCACCACAAACTTTTTCTTCTCATCCTCGGCTAAGCTTTCTAATGGAATCGGCTCACCAGTGTTCTCCAAAACTGGTGCTACATAACCCTTAGCAATCATTTGCCAAGCCTCAGTCCCTTCCATTCCCATTCCCTCCAAATGAATCTTGAACTTGGTCTTCCATTGATTATAGTCCACCATTTCCATCAGCTTTGGTGGACGGCTCCCACTACCTGAAGATAAGTCATGAATTAGTGTTGAAATAGCATTGGTAGTTTGAGAGTGTACCGCAGCTGCTGCAACTCCCCAATAATCAGCCATGGGTTGTTGTGGTGGTTGTGCAACTTGTTGTGGCATCGAACTAGTCATCGTTAAGTAGTTGATTGGTTGAGATGATTGACTAGTCGTCTTCTGAGCATCTACCGACCAAGGATCCATTGTCACTTGCTGTTGTGGTGTTGTATTAGGTCTTAGTGTTGTTGGAAAGTTCCACATATCGTCTACAAATTATAAAACACGAAACGATTAGAAAAATTTTCAAACAGTTTCTACTTTCGACCTTTTATCACAAAGCGTAGGGTCGAATGTGAAATTCTGTCCAGGTTCGACCCTTTCTGAAGACTCGAAGGTAAAATATAACAAACTCTTCTCACTTTCAACCAAATAAACTCACTTTCGACCTCGCGATGGGTCGAATGTACAACAAATGGTCGAGTGAACAACAACACACTAAAAACTTCTAGGTTCGACCGGAATAAAGTCCACTTTCGACCTAAAAACCTCCGGGTTCGACCTAAAACACACACTCTCGACCGTTTCTCCCTAGGTTCGACCCTTTCATTTTGAAAAACGGTTATTCTTTGAAAAGCAGTTATTTTGATCCAAAATTTTCAAAAGTTGATGAAATTTGATGATGTTTTGCAGGTTTTGCTTCGGAATTGATTTGGAACAAGTTTAATAAAGAGAATTTTAGATTTTATTCATGAAAACTAGTTCAAATCAATCAATATTCATCAATTTCAAATGTTCTATCAAAACAGAAAAATTTTGACCAAAATTGAGTCCAAATCAGTTCAAATATTATCAATTCGTAGTTGTTTGATCCTTATGGCTCTGATACCACTTTGTATGAGGATCGAATTGTCAAAAACAAAGACTTTGATCAAACAAGTATATCAATTCAGGTGCGGAATCCCTGAATCGATTACGAAATGATAATAATACTAGCAAAACACACACATCACTTTCAAAGATTCCATTTCATTGATAAACATGTTGATTAAGCTTACAAATTGATGTTTACAATGATATAAAGTAAAATCAGACACAAAGAAACCTTAGGGAGAAAACACACTCAAAGGAGGGAAACAAAATGACAAAAGTTAAACTTAAAAACTGATTCAGTCTATATATAGAGCTGCACATTCGACCATACGTATGGGCGAATGTGCACCTTTGACCATCCAAATGGGCGAATCAACAATCATAAACTACAAAACTTCTCCTTCGACCTTGAGCTTGAGTTTCTCCCTTCGACCAATAACTTTCACCTTTGACCATATTTAATTCCACCTTCGACCATACGATTATAACAAAACAAGATTTGATTAGCAATCCAATAGCACTAGTCATACTTCATGTATGTACAAGTTTTCTATGAGCAATGATGATGGGGGAAACTGATTTCCATAGCTCACTAGCAATATCTTCTGTGGATGGTTGACTTTTGGTAAGAGTAGCCAATGATCCCAAAATCGTATTGATATCTGATTTGATATCAGCAACAGAGGTTTCTATGGACTGTACTCTAGCCGTCAATTCTTGGTATTTTAACCCATCACCTAAATTAATAAGATCATCTGGGTTCTTACCAGTGGTAGTTGTATCTGGTGCAGTCCTAGGAGGTGAATCCAAAGGATGAGAACCAGATGCCCCTTTGTCTTGGTTCTGGGGGACTTCCAACTGATTTTGGGGACACTATAGTGGCCTCATCAGTTGTTGCCTTCAAGGAAGTCTTAGCTATGTAACCACTGTGCTGTTGTGAGACAATGGTCTCTACAGCAGTAGTGGCTGCTTCACTTGAAAACTCACCTAGAGTTTCATTAAACTCCAAGGGTGTGACCTCCTCTGTTTGTGGGATAGCTGATTGATTTTCCTCAGTCCTAGTCACTTGTTGAAGTGTACTCTCATTGATGGGTGAAGGAGAGGAACTGGGATTGTCCTGAGTTTTATCAATAGCCTCAAACAGTGGTTGCATTGTTGGGAGGACATGTGATGGTGAAGGTGGAGGAGTGAAAAGAGAAGTAGCCCTGGGAGAAGGGCTTATGATCATATGGTCAAGTGACTCATATGTTTCATGATGTGGTTCCCTTTGGCTTACAACATGATCCTTTTGTGAGGATTCATGAGGAGTTTGCTTAGGTTGAGATATATCCATCTGTTGTGAGGAAGTAACAACAGTTGTTTCTTGTTTCTTTTGTGTTGCAACAGGGTTGTCCTCTGGTATCTCATCTTCCAGAGGCCCCTTTTTGGTTTTAGTGGTGATTTTTGTAGATGGACGTTTTCTTTTGGAGGTGGCTAGGGTGGGTTTCACAGCACTGGATGTAGTGCCATGATCACCAGGAGCAATGGGCTCAACAATAGAGGTTTGGACAATAGTTGTTGTCTTAGTCCTCTTTGTTTGTGTTTTAGAAACTTTGGACACTTTTGACACTTTTTCTTGGGTGGTTGAACCCAGCATTCTTGTGAAAGTTTCATCAGTTAGACTCTTCATTTGGATAGACTCACCCTTTTTAAAATCTTTTTTAGGTAAAACCTTTTGAAGGATTACACTTAAAATTCTTGGGTAAATCAGAAAAGCATTACTAGACCCAGACTTAATTGCCTTCACATTTGATACTAAATCCATGAACAAGCCCTGGGATAGATTGAAGTCAGATTCTGACAACATAGCATATCCCAAGTACTGAATCCTCAATGGGATTTCATTGAAGGAAGTGGACTTAGCAGAGACACAGAGAAGGAGGTTATGAAAGAAAAATTTCATGACTGGTGGGAAAAACCTTTTGTAGAGAGTTGACCCAGTCATCTGTGCATGATAACCTCTTTCCGGAAACTCTGTGTGAAGTTCAGCCTTAGGAAAAGAGTCGTTACCTGACAGGTCATTCAGTGAGAAGGTTGTGGATATCAGTTCGGGGGTAATGGCGACATTTTTCTCTCCAATTTTTTATATGATGGTTGTAGGCTTTTTGTCTTGTAGGAGAAACTCAGCATTTAACCAAAATTCTTGGAGGGTATCGAGATAGATGGGAGCATCAGCGGTTAAGATTGTCAGGTATGTGGAATTGAGGATGATGTCAATGGTGGTATGGAATGGTACGTTTTCATCTGTTTTAACCATATATGGGAGATAATTGTGGGTGGCTTTTGCTTGAAGATCCATTGTAATGGATTTTGAGTATGAGGATGAGAGGAATTAGAGAGAGGGTTTGAGGTTGAAGAAGGCGGTTTCAGTATTTTGAATACAATGAGACAGTGTAACAACTGTTGTGGTAAAACAAGGTTTTAATAGGCTATGGTGAAGGCCAAAACTCTGCTTTTGAGAGCAAACATGGCAAACGTCTGGTGGCATACAGCTGTTGCCAAAGGTCTGATGCAAACAGCTGTTGTCTTACCAAAGTGTTGATGCTAACAGCACTTGGTTTTTTATTATTATTATTATTATTATTATTATTATTATTATTATTATTATTATTATTATTATTATTATTATAGATATATATATATATATAGATATATAAAATGAAATAGTTGTTTTATCTGATCAGAGGTTTGAAACAGATTTTTCAACCAAACAGTGGTTATTTTATCTGATCAGATGTTTGAAACAGATTTTTCAACTAACAGTGGATAGAATGGATGAAATAGTGGTTGTTTTATCCTTAACAGATTTTTCAACCAAAATGCTATTTTTAAGGATGAATTTTGATTTTCTGAAACATTTTAATGTCTTCATTTAAAACATTTTTGTTGTTTAGTCCATGTTTAGCATACCAATTCTAGAAATTAGATTTGTGAAGGTGGATGTGTCTAAAGCTTTTGTCAACACATCTACCAACTGATCCTCTGTTGGAACATGGTGCAAAGAAATCAAACCTTTTTCATAGCTATCTCTGACAAAGTGATGTCTGATGTCTATGTGCTTTGTGGTTGAATGAGAGACTGGATTTTTGATGATATTTTCAGCTTGTCCAACATGAGTGTAGTCCTTAGTGCAGTTATCCCAAAATCCAACAGTTGATTTTGAAGCCACATGAGTTGGGTTGTACATCTTGCAGCAACAATGTATTCAGCCTCAACTGTTGAAGTTGAAACAGCTGCTTGCTTTTTGCTTTGCCATGAGACTAAGGCATTCCCTAGAAACTGGCACCCTTCTGATGTAGACTTCCTTGTTGTGTGGCAGCCAGCAAAATCACTATCTGAGTAACCTGAAAGCTCAATGTTTCCATTAGCAGGATACCAGATACCAAGTGTGGGAGCACCTTTTAGGTATCTGAATATCCTTTTCACAGCAATAAGGTTTGACTTTCTAGGTGAAGCCTGGGATCTTGCACAAACACAAGTGGCAAACATAATGTCTGGCCTAGATGCAGTTAAGTACAATAAAGACCCAATCATGCATCTGTAATGTGTATGGTCAACCAGTTCATCCTTGTCATCAATAGTGAGTAGCTTGACTATGCTCATGGGTGTACTACATGGCTTACAGTCATTCATCTCAAATCTGGTTAATAAATTTTTCACATATTTGTTTTGATGAATGAATGTGCCATTTTGTAGTTGCTTCACTTGGAGACCAAGGAAGCACTGAAGTTCACCCATTTTGTTACATGTGAAACCAAAAATGATGTCATCCACATATATGTGAACAATCATTAAGTCTTTCCCTCTCCATTTTAAAAACAAGGTTTTATCAATTTTACCTCTTGTGAAACCAATGGATAAGAGAAAGGTGGAAAGTGTTTCATACCAGGCCTTAGGTGCTTGTTTTAATCCATACAAAGCTTTGTTGAGCATGTATACATAATCAGGATGGAATGTGTCTTCAAAACCAGGTGGTTGACATACATAGACTTCCTCCTGAATTTTGCCATATAGGAATGTTAGGACAAAGAGGATTGGTGAAACCACTTTTGGAAACCTTAGTCTAATTCACTTCTGTCATTTTGGCTAAGTATAGAAGTACTGAAAAGAAAACAAAGAACTGCTGAAGAGAAGATAAGAGAAGTGCTGAAGAAGAAACTTCATCAGAAGTTCTGAAGTCCAAACCAGACAAGTTCACTTCAGAAGTACTGAAGACAAACTACTCATCAGTAGTTTGTCATTCATCAGCACTTAGCATCAGATATTTTCCACCGCCTTTTGCATCAGTAGTTTATTGTTTATTATTACTTTTAGCTGTATTTGTTAGTTTCAATGTTGCAACTTGTGCAACTTGTTTCTGTTGTTTCTGTACTTGCTTTTTGGCAAGATACATGTATGTAAACGTCTATAAATAGGAGGCTTCAACCTTCTATTTTAGACATTGATTTTAATAGAAAAATCCTTCAAACACTACAACTGTTCTATTCCATTTCAGTATTTATTGTGAATCTGTCTAAGTATCTAATTCTCATTTACTGCTTGGATTCATAATAAATACTTGTCATTTATTAGTTTCAATCATCAAGGGGGAGTAATAACTCTTCCTTAGTATAAAAAGTGTTGCTTTAACTTATACATTCCGCTGTGCTTATAATCTGATTTACAAGGGCTTGCTAAACACTTAAGTGTCAAGATAGCAAGTTCTTACTTAGCAAAAAGAGCAAACTGATCCCAACAATTGGTATCAGAGCATTGGTTTATCTGATCACATATCAATCTAACAAATTGAGAATCAGACACAAAGCTCTTATTGATATTCAATAAAAAGATCAATAGTTCACTTTTTATCAACATCCATCACTTAAAAGAGTCATCTGACAAATCTATACTCTTTAAAATGGATCCACATAATACTGGTTCTGCCACTAAACCTGCCATGCTTGTGAGAAATGAGTACAACATATGGCAAAAGAGAATGGCACATACCTTGTCACAAACCAACACAGGTTGTTGGAGATCTGTGATATATGGTCCTCACAAACCAGTAAATGTTAATCTTGAAACTAATGTTAAGGTCCCTAAGGACCCTAAAGAATATACAGATGATGATTTCCTAAAACTTGAGCTAGATGCAAAAGCATTCTCTATGTTGGCAATGGCTCTCCCAAATGAGATATACTCTGGCCTTTTACATTGTGAAAGTGCCAAAGAACTCTGGGATTGTCTTAAAGAACAGTTTGGAGGAACTAAAGAGGTGATTGCCAACACCAGAGAAATTTTAGCTCAACAATATGAAACATTTGCTCATATTAATGGGGAAACTTTAACTCAACAATTTGAAAGATTCTCCTCATTAATATCTGAGCTAAAGTTAAATGGTCAGACCTATACAACAGTGTCTATGCTACATAGATTTTTAAGGTCTTTACCTGACAAATGGGAAACATACTCCATTGTTTTAAGATCCTCACCAGATTTTAGCTCCCTCACTCTTACAAAACTCCATGGGAGATTACTTACTTTTGAGAGAGAAATTGATCAAAAGAAGAAATTACAATCATCTGGTAAAACTGCTGATGACTACCTACCAGGTAGTACAGCACTTTTGGGACAAGATTCACCAACTTGTTCCTATGGATCTTATGACAATATTGACATAACCACTAGGATCTCATCAGAAAGATCTTTCCCAGGTTATGACAATAATGACCAAAGTCAAACTGCTGATAATCTATGTTTTATCATGGATGATTTGAAAAACTTTAGCAGTGATGACTTAGAAGAAATGGACATATTACACCAACTGGCCATGCTAAGCATTAAAACTAACAAGTTTTATAAAAGGTTAGGAAGGAAATTTCCAGGATTGACCAGTAATACAAAAATTGGTTTTGACAAATCTAAATTGAGATGTCACAAGTGTCAGGAGTTGGGACACTTTGCTAGAGAGTGTAGAAGCTCTAGCTTTAACCAATCACAATCTCGAAATAACTATAACCCCAATTATAATAGGAATAATGGAACTCAAGGGAGTGCTCATTTTGTACAGGCACAAGCTCCTCAACAGCAATACATGCCACAAGTACAATATGTTCAAGTGCCTGCTCAATAGATGCAGAGCCAACAATCAATCCCTCCCTTTCCAGCTGCTCAACATCCTCCACAGCCTCAACAACCCTCTCAACAAAGTCTTTTCACCTCAGGGTATGTTGACTGGAGCAGTCTCCCTTTTGACACCACAGAGTGCAATCCTGATGCAGACAACAAAGTGTTTGACATCAACTGGGGAGAACCAGACAATGGCAGAAAGAACTTTGCCTTAATGGCATTTGAAGGCTGTACTTCAAAATCTGCATTGTCACAGGTATCAAAAGAATCTTTGACAAAACTTTGCTCAAATTCTTGCAAAGAAACTTTTGCTCTCATAAGAGATACAAATCTGCACTTACAAGGTAAAGCCAATGATTTAGAAAGAAAATACACACAGATAAAATGTGATTTAGAAAGAAAGCTGTGTGCTAAAACAAAAGAAGTTTCTAAATTAACTGACTCAGCTATTGAAACCCAAGCACAAATTAAAATCATGCTAAATGACCTGGGAGATGTCAGACAAGAGCTTGCTGACACCAGGATCACATGTGAAA
Organism: Ambrosia trifida; assembly: GCA_028751855.1. Classification (NCBI taxonomy): domain Eukaryota; kingdom Viridiplantae; phylum Streptophyta; class Magnoliopsida; order Asterales; family Asteraceae; genus Ambrosia; species Ambrosia trifida. The sequence goes on along the minus strand of CM054122.1, from coordinate 91,574,202 downwards.
AATGGGTGGAATCTTGTAAGGGGTATCAATTATTGCTAAACAAACAAAGTGCTTCAAATGTTAAGTTTGGCATAGGATACCATCATGTTGAAACACCAACAGATTTTTCTCCCAAAACTACTGAAGATGGGAGAAGAATTGTTTCAAATGAAACTTCTGAAGGGAAAGAATGCATATCTTTCCATGAAAACTTTCTAAACAGAAATCCTGGTATTTTCAAAGAAAGTACTTCAGAAGTATTAACTAAATCTGACAACAAGCCATCAGTAGTTTCATCTACATCAGGAGTTGAGACCCTGAAAACTGCTGATGACCAAAATCTCTTCACAAATGTCAGAAATTTGCCTTTAGATCAAAAACAAAAGGCAAAAGAGTGTGAAATTTGTGGTCTGTTCAACCACAAAACTGAATTTTGTAGATACAGAAAAGGAATTCAGTTCAATCAAAAAATTAAACAACAGGTTGTGGGAAATCAAATCAGAAATGATTATGAAAGAATCTTTAAACCCAAGAAACAACAACCTGAAAACACCTTTTCTCAGAAAAAGATAAAATCTCAACCAAAATATTTTTCTCAAAATTCCTTGTCAGTAGTTAGACCAGAATCATCAGCAGTTTCACAAACTGCTGAGATACAAAATCTAATGAACATGGTACAACTACTGATGACCAAGGTTGATGGTGGTCCTGAAAAGGATACCACCATGGTTCTTAATGAAAAATCCATTGCCAAAAAGACATGGATTTCTCAACCTGGTCAAGAACAAACTGTAACTGTTCTCAAGAGCAAACCCAAAGCCAAACAGGCTTGGGTTCCTAGATCTAACTAATTTGCTTTTATGTGCAGAGAGTTTCCAGGGGCTTAAACAGCATATGGTATGTTGATAGTGGAGGCTCTATGCACATGACTGGATGCAGATACCTGATAAACAACTTTATCAGCCAAAGAGAAGGATCTGTATCCTTTGGGAACAATGCTAAGGGATATGTGCTAGGACATGGCAATGTCTCCTCTGGCAAAATACAGTTTGACAAGGTCAATCTGGTGGAAAACCTTGAATACAACTTGCTGAGTGTGTCACAAATGTGTGATAAAGGATATTCTTCCTTTTTCACAAAGACAGCATGCAAGATCATCTCACCAGAAGGCCAGAAGTTGATAGAGAAGATCATTGAAGATCATACTTTGCTGATTGCCAAAAGATGTGGCAATGTCTATGCAGTGGACATTGAGAAAGACAAAGTATTGAACAACACTGCCTGTTTCTTCTCAAGGGCATCAACTTCAGAAACAGATCTCTGGCACAGGAGACTTGGCCATGTGAACTTTAAAACCATAAATAAAGTCACAAAAATGGGCTTGGTCAGAGGTCTACCTTGGAAAGTATACCAGTGTCAAGAACACTGTGTATCCTGTTTAAAGGGAAAACAGCATAAGTCCTCCTATAAGTCTATTGAAGAATCAAAAACAACTGCATGTCTTCAACTACTCCATATGGACTTATTTGGACCTGTCAAGATTATGAGCCTTGGTAAGAAGAAGTACTGCTTAGTTATCATTGATGACTACTCAAGATTCACATGGGTATTCTTCTTATTCTCCAAGGATGAGGCTGCTGAAATCATCAAGTTCTTCATTCTACAAGTAGAGAAACAATATTCTCTATCTGTCAAAACCATTAGAAGTGACAATGGGACAGAGTTCAGGAACAAAACTCTGGATGAATTCTGTTTGTCTAAAGGGATTATTAGACAATACAGTGTTCCCAGAACTCCTGAACAAAATGGTGTAGTAGAAAGGAAGAACAAAACATTGATAGAAGGAGCAAGAACAATGTTAGCTGATTCTGGACTGCCCTTGTACTTTTGGGCAGAAGCAGTTAACACATCATGTTATGTTCAGAATAGAGTTCTTGTGGTCAAGAGACATTCCAAGACTGCCTATGAAGTTCTTCATGGCATGAAGCCCCTTATCTCCTTTTTCAGGGCTTTTGGGTGTCAATGTTTCATCTTGAACATCAAGGAATCTATTTCAAAGTTTGCTGCCAAAGTTGACTCAGGTTACTTTCTTGGTTACTCCTCAACTAGAAAAGCCTACAAGGTTTTTAATTCTCACACCAGGATAGTAGAAGAAACATTGAATGTCAAGTTCAATGAGTCAAAACACACTATTATTCCAGCACATCCTGCTGAACTCTTTGACCTTGAAAACTTCCACTTTGGACCTGAAAAGACTGTTACTCCTTCCAAACCTACTTATTATGGTGATCAAAGGTTTGAAGATGAGGATCCTACACCATGGACTCCTCAAACAGTCATTAAGTCAACTTCAACACCATCAGAAGTTTCACAAACTTCTGATCCAACAAATACTGAAGGCCAAACTCAAACATCTGCTTCAGCACTTGCAACTACTGAAGAAGCTAAAATTGCTGAACCAGATATTATAGACCTCAGTAGTTTGTTTGAAGAACAAGAGCCACCTACACCTGTCAGTGGTTTACAACAACTGATTGAACACAGAGATCATCCACTTGATCAAATCATGGGTGATATAGCTTCAGGTGTTCTTACCAGAAACCAGCTCTCCAACTTTTGCCTATTTTCAGCCTTTATCTCTCAGTTGGAACCAAAGAAGTACCAGGAAGCCCTCAAAGACAATAATTGGGTGCAAGCTATGCAAGATGAACTGCTTCAGTTCAACAAGCAACAGGTCTGGGAAATCTGTCCCTTACCTCCAAACAAGCAACCAATTGGCACAAGATGGGTTTTCAGGAACAAACAAGATGAAGCTGGTATGATAATCAAGAACAAGGCAAGACTGGTAGTTCAAGGGTACTCTCAAGAAGAGGGAATTGACTATGATGAAACCTTTGCTCCAGTTGCAAGGCTTGAGGCCATCAGGTTATTTCTGGCCTATGCCATTTCCAACAAAATTAAAGTTTATCAAATGGATGTGAAAAGTGCATTTTTGTATGGAAAAATAAAAGAGGAGGTGTATGTCTGTCAGCCACCTGGGTTTGAGGATCCTTCTCATCCTGATTGGGTGTACAGACTGGACAAAGCTCTTTATGGGCTCAAACAGGCTCCAAGAGCCTGGTATGATACACTCTCCACCTTTTTACTCAAAAATAACTTTACAAGAGGTGCCATTGATAAAACTCTTTTTATTAAACATGTTGGAAATCATGTCTTACTTGTTCAAATTTATGTTGATGATATCATTTTTGGTTCAACAAACACAAAACTGTGTGATGATTTTAAGTGTAACACCCCAACCGATGGCGGAAACATCGGGATGTCACGTAGTGATGATTGTTCAGTAGCTCATGGTGAATAATAAATTTCATTAAATAATTTAAATGAATTACATACAATTGTTCTAAAATTTGTACATCAAATTGAATAAAACTATACACATATCTTCAAGCATCAAATCAAATCTTCAAGCAAATAGAACCTGAAACATGTTAAGTTGAAAATATTTTGGGTCAACAAAAGTTGGTGAGAATTACATAGGTTTTTGATAATTGAGTAAAAATGATGTGCAATTCATGTGTCATGTCAATCTAGTCCATATGTGAGAACATACTAGAAATAAATCGAGTGCATAATCAACCCTGATGACTGTTATAAAATGATACATACCATACGCTCATGGTCCAATTGAATATGTTATGCGATAACAAACACCCACGTAACCTTTGTAGGAGGCACGTATCCGGGTGGGATTGTCAGTCCAATAGATCTATCAATGTATACCGTCGGCTTGTACGGAGTTAATGATTATGCTAGAATGGTGCTTACTCTAATCATGCTCAAGACATAATGCAACATAGAAAACACATAGACACATTGATGATTGAATTGCAATGATAAGGTTATAACATGTTTCACCCCAAAAATGGTGATAAATAAGAGGGGCTATGTAAAACTCACCTTGGTAAAATGTTATATCTGTTGAAAAATTGGATAATGGTGTTGCCCAAATGTATCAAGTATCACCCTATAATAAGGTAATAAATATGTCTAAGTCTATCAAGTCTACTAATGTATAAGTTTCTAGGGCTTCGAATTGGGGATAACTGCTCGTTTGATTAATATTAAAATATTCGTCAATTGAGAGAAATTTAGTAAATTAATGACCAAAACTCTTTTTATGAAATTTAAATTTAAGATGTTCACAAGAATGTGTTTGAAGTATAAAAATAATTTTTGCAAAATTATTTCCTTTAAAATAGATTTTTAAATCTATTTATTACAAATTGCCAAAACTTAACTTTAACATTCAAAAATACTAAAATTAAAGAATTATTATTTTAAAAATCATATTTCTGTTCTAAATGTTTAAAAATAAATTGTATAAAATTTTGGTGCAAAAATACCAAAAATTGGATTTATTATGATTTAATTATGATTAAATCTAACAAAAATTGCTTAAAAATATTAAATAAATGATTTTTCAGAAATAAAAATCATTTCTGAATAGCTTAATATTATAAAAACTTAGGATAATTTTTGTGGAAATTTATAAGATCGTTTTGATATTTTTATAGATTTTTATAAATAAAATAGAATAAACTTGATTTAATTATTATAAATATTAAATAAATAAATTTTAGAAAACTAAAAATTATAAGTGAAACTTTTTCATCAGATTCACCTTAGATAATTTTTGTAGAATAAATAAAAGAGTTTTGATAATTTAAGATGAATTTATAAAATTATATGTATAATATATGCTTATTTGTAACAAAAAAACAAAGAAAAGGAACAAAAAAAAAAAATAATCCAACGCTGGGACTCGAACCCGCGTGGATTGAGGAGGGAACACCAGACATAACCATCTGATCTGTATGATCAGTTGTGTTGTTTCTTGTTTTTGAAATATAAATAACATAAGCCAACCTAGTGTTCTTCCCCAAATTAACATCAATCGAGCCCTAGGTTTTCAATCAAGCGATTCACACATCAATAACATAATTAATCTTAGGGTTTATGATGTGTGAATGCCGATAATCAAAACCCACTGAAAAATTCAAACTTACAATGTGGAATCGTGTATGATTGTCCGGTCAAAGACAAAAGTCAAACAGCGAACGGATTGATAATTATTAGTGTGATTGGAAGAAAATTGAGGATGGAGAAGAGAGTATGAGCGAGTGATAATGATTCGTAGAAGGTCAATTTATAGTGTGGTTCGTTGGATCGTTTAATTGGCAATCGTTGACTTAGCCTTGAATGTTGACGCGTTTGTGGATTAATTTTGGTATCAATTAGTTGTTAATCAACGCGTATTCTAGTCGTGATGGACCGGAAATTAAGAGTTCTTACCATAATTGAAAAGTTTGATTGCTAAATCAAAGAATAAGAGGAAAGAAAAAAAAAATATATATATATATATATATATATATATATATATATATATAACAGTTGCTGCTGTTGCTCGATGAAGGGGAAGAAGGAAAAAGGAACAAAGTGTGTGGTTAAATATAAAGTAAGTTGGTTTAGAAACAAGAAACGTGTGTGGAGCAAGTGGTGTAAACGTTGGTGTGTGTGAGCTGTGATCCGGGTTCGATACCCAGCTGCAACATTCCACCCTTTTTTTTTATATAACGAAGGGGGGGTTTGGGCCAAGGTTTCCAGGTGGGCCTGATAGCATCTGGGCTGGGGTATTGGGCTAGGTGTGTGGTTGTTGGGTTGGGTTTAATTATAAGAAACTTGACAAAGCTTTGAAACTAATTATTATTATTATTATTATTATTATTATTATTATTATTATTATTATTATTATTATTATTATTATTATTATTATTATTATTATTATTAAAAACACTATATGTATAAATATATGTATGAATAATTGTATAGGGGTTCAAAATATCTCCAAAAATAATAATAATAAGACTTGTCGTTTTAATCCGTAACGTACGATTAATAAACACGAAATGTTACATTAAGAAACTCATGCAATCAAAATTTGAGATGAGTACCATGGGAGAACTGCAGTACTTTCTAGGACTGCAGATCAAGCAACAAACAAATGGGACTTTTATACATCAATCAAAATATGTTAAAGAATTATTGAACAAATTTTCTTTAAATGACTGTAAATCATGTTCCACTCCCATGACACCAATCACACAAGTTGAACCTGATGATCAAGGAAAACAGGTTGATCAAACCATGTACAGATGCATGATAGGTTCCCTTTTATACTTAACTGCTTCTAGACCAGATATTATGTTTTCAACATGTGTCTGTGCTAGATATCAATCAGCACCAAGGGAATCACACCTTATTGCAGTCAAAAGAATTTTCAGATATCTGAAAGGAACTCCAACACTTGGAATTTGGTATCCTGCTTCAAGCAATACCAAGTTATCAGCTTTTTCAGATAGTGACTATGCAGGGTGTAAGATGACAAGAAAGTCAACATCTGGTGGTTGTCAATTCCTGGGTAACTGTCTAGTGTCATGGCAATCAAAGAAGCAAACATCTGTTGTAACTTCAACTGCTGAAGCTGAATACATTGCAGCTGCAAGTTGTACATCACAGATACAATGGCTCCAATATCAACTACTTGATTATGGAATCAAAGAGACCAAGACACCTTTGTTTGTAGACAGCAAATCTGCCATTAGCATCATTCAAAATCCGGTACAGTTCTCAAAAACCAAACATATTGAGATCAGGTACCATTTCATAAGAGATTGCTATGAAAAAGGCAAGATTGAGGTGAAGCATGTAGCAACAGCTAATCAAATAGCTGACATCTTCACAAAACCCCTTGACACATCAACATTTCAGAAGTTAGTATCCATGCTTGGGATGCTAAATTTGTAAGTGTTTATTTTATTATTTTGCAATTTTTCATTTTTCACTTACAAAACAGACAAAAGTCTGAAACAAAACTTCTGAAAAAGAGAGAAACTACTGATGAACAAACATCAGTATGGGGATAATTTTCTGAAAAGTGTGTAACTTCTGATAAAATAACCTTCAGAACTTATGAATAAAAGTATTTATAAAAACATTTCTCATCAGCTGTTAAAACTACTGAAGAGGAAATGGGAACTACTGATGAAGTAATCCTTCATCAGCAGTTTAAGTCAAAAGGGCAAATCTGACTTTTCCCATCATCAGAGGTTTGACCTAACCAGTATAAAACCTCTGATAAAAAAGATTTTTAACCAAAGGCGGTTCAAAAACTTCTAATAAAGAAGATTCAAGCGGTTAAAACTTCTGATAAATACCTTTTTCTCCACACTTATCCTTTCAAACTCAAAAATATCCCTCCTTCTCTCTCAAAAACTCTCTCAATAACCTAACCTGCAAATCAACTGTTCGATCAAAACCCAAACCACATGGCTCTAGTTCTAAAACAGGGACACAATCAAAGGGCCTTTCTTGAAAAACAAGAAGGCTGGTCCCAATACGATGAGATCATTGATCTTGTCGTAAAATCCCAATATTTTACTGCTCTCACTATAAACCCACCAATTCACACTAAAACTCTGAATGAGTTCTGGGCAAATGCTGAGACGGTGACGGCTGATGATGAAGTCATTTCCCTCAACTCTAGAATAAAAGGGAAACCACTGACCATCACACCGGCCACACTGGCAACAAGACTGGGTCTGGATGATGTAACTGCCCCTGACCATGTTCCTAATTCTGATATTCATCTAACCATGACTGAGTGTGGTTATCAAGGTACTCTCTCCCATGCTACAATCTTCAAAAAATATTTTGAACCAAAATACAAGCTTTTGTTTCATTATATTATTATGTGTTTGAGTCCTAAAACAGGGTCTTATGACCAGATGCCCTCCACTTTTCAACCAATATTTCATTCCATTGTGAATGAAACTAAATTCAGGGCATCAAAACTATTTTTCAATGAGTTGGTGTTACATCATAATAATACCAAGAAAAAGTTTTTGTTGTACCCAAGGTTCATTATGCAATGCATAATAGGGGAACTGGGTAATGAGGTGCTTGTGGGAAAAATTTCAACTTTAAATCCTTTAACATCACAAGCATACTCAAGGCATAACAAACCGGCTGCCTGGCCAGAAGATGATCAGGGAGAACAACAACAAGTCCCCCTGAAGCCCACATCTTCCAAACTCACACCACCAAAAGCCAAAAAGCCCAAGCCAACAAAGACAACAACACACCAACCCAAAAGAAAAGCTGTTCAGGAGGTTGAGATGCCTGAACATGCTCATGAGCATTCTGCTCTTCAAATTGGTGAGACTGAAACACCCTCTCAGTCTCATCCATCTCAAACCCCACCAAGAGCACCCATAACCATTTTATTCAAAAGAAAAAGACTTAGAAAAACTATTGAAACACACTCTTCTTTTGACTCTGCTGAACAACAAATTTCACCTATTGCCCAAACTACTGAACCAACCCCACAAATTTCTGAACAAGAGGCAATAGAAATTGCCAAACTTCTCTCTGGGCTAAAAGAGAAGGTCCCATCTGATTATGTCAGTCCCCTACAACCACAACAAACAGGGGACATAACCACTACATCAGACATGGATGTGGACATCTCTAGCCCTATCCCAATAGATGAGGGTGGACCAGAGTCTTTAAGCCCAATTTTAGAGACTCTTGGGGCATCTGAGGCTGCTACTACTCAGTTACCACCCAGTGGTGGATCTGAGGATAGAAGTAACATAGCTAAGACCTCAGATGTGGCAACTACTGATGAAGGCTTAATGCCTGAAGTAGGAAATCCTCAGAACCAAGAACAAGAGGTTCATGAGAGAACTGAGTTGGGCTCAGCTCATGATTTAACTGAGACAGTCCTCATTGAGGGCAACATCAGGGATTCAGATGATTCCATTAATTTGGATGATGTTTCACAAACACAAACTACTGAATTGACGGCACATTATGAAGGTCCTGTTTCAGGGGTATCCAGGCTCAAGAAGCCAGTCACCCCTGCACAGGTTAAAGCCCACTCAATCCCTAAAACCCCTAGAGTGGCATCCTCTGTACAACATGAGGATCTCCCAAAAACACCCCCTTCACAACAAATGCCTACCCAATTCCCTGGGCAAACAAGCATAGACCTGAACCAGCTATGCAGCCCAGAGGGTCCCCTGTACCACATGATGAATACTCTCATCAGAAATCACTTCCAAACATACACAGCTAACTTGGAGCTGTCTATCAAGAATCAATTTGGAGTGATCAAGACCAAGATGAATGATCTGTCCAACAAAATAGACTTCAACAGCAAACAGATTGCTCATCTTCAAGGACAATTCTCCCAACCCTCAACTTCAAAAGTTAAAATTGATGAATCCAAAAAGGGGGAGAAGATCAGGGAACCTAAGGAGTCATTCCAAGCCAGGATAAGGGCAAGAGTGGCCATCCTTGAAAGAGATCAAAAAGATCAGGCTAGGAAAGAAAAACTGGCCAAACAGTTTGGTGTCTCAATAGAAGAGATTGAAGCAGCAGAAAAAGAAGATGAGACCCAAACATCTGAAGAATCCCTAAGGCACAATGAAGAAACTTCTGATGGCAAAAGTTCTGATGAAGAATCAGAAAGTACTGAAGACAATCCTTCAGTAGTTGACAAACCATCAGCAGTTGTCAACCCATCAGAGGTTAACACTTCCAAACCTCAAACAGCTGAACCTTCCAGAACCACTGCTCCCATTCAACCAACATCTGATCCCATCAGGCCTACAACTGTTACAACAATGACTGTACTAAACCCTTCTCCTATCTCTCAATCAGCTGAATTATTAGAGAAGAGCTTAGTTGCAGCCAACAAGAAGGCCAGAGAAGATCTGATTTGGAAAACTCTGGAAGAAAGGGATGATCTAGATTTAAGCCATGAAGAAAAACTTCAGGCTTATGAAGCTGAACTACAAAGGCAGGCTAGCCTTGATGAGATTGCTGAACAAGATAAAAGACAACAACTGGTGTCTTACATTACCAAGAACAGCAAGACTAAAGCCTATACACTTAAAGGACTCTCCATGCAAGAGCTGACAAGAAGAGCACAACTGCTTGCAGACAAAATGGCCACAAGCAAAGAAGGAAAGGCCAAGAGAGCCCAAATAATAGAAGAATTAGTAGCAGAGGGCTATGGTTCAAAAGCCTCAGTATCCAGATGGAAAGAAGAAAGACTAATGGATACTTACAAGAAATACTTGGCTGCCAAGGCTGCAAATCCAGAGAAGTTTCAAACTGCTGATCCTTCAAGATCAGTAGTTAGAACTTCTGGTGTATCAAGAAGAAGAACTGCTACTCAGAGAAAGAAGGCAGAGGACAATGTCAAAACTGACTTCAAAATGGTACTACTTGAAGGAAGTTCAATAGTCCATTCAGATTTTGACATTGAGGAGAAACCTCTGTTAACACAATTCAGGGATCCTTCCACTTTTGCCTACCAAATACAAAAGACCATCAAAGAAAAGCTGCATAGCAGAGTAGTGACTGAACACCATCTCCCAACTGTTCAGATGCCTGATATGCAACAACAACAAGGAAGAGACTCCCACCTGAGGCTAACTGAAACTGAAAGCATCCAGCACTCAGGACCATCAACCCAAGGGACAAGTCTGGTTCCCTATTCTTCTGACTTTAACAAGTCAAAGATACCTATCATCAGATGGTCACTTACTGATAACAACTCAGTTTTGTTGACAAGAAGAGACCTCTCAAGTAGGGCTTACAAGAAGATCAGTGATCTGAAGAAACTGTCAACACAAGACCTGCTCACAATTCAACATCTAGAACCACAGAGAGGATCTCTATCTGATGGTCAGTTAAACCAGCTCAAGAACACCATGTACAAAGAGATATGGAAGATTGTTCAAGACAGAAGAAAAACATAAGGAATTAGTAAGGTTTTGGCTTCATCAATCCAGGGGGAGATTGTTAGGACAAAGAGGATTGGTGAAACCACTTTTGGAAACCTTAGTCTAATTCATTTCTGTCATTTTGGCTAAGTATAGAAGTACTGAAAAGAAAACAAAGAACTGCTGAAGAGAAGATAAGAGAAGTGCTGAAGAAGAAACTTCATCAGATGTTCTGAAGTCCAAACCAGACAAGTTCACTTCAGAAGTACTGAAGACAAACTACTCATCAGTAGTTTGTCATTCATCAGCACTTAGCATCAGATATTTTCCACCGCCTTTTGCATCAGTAGTTTATTGTTTATTATTACTTTTAGCTGTATTTGTTAGTTTCAATGTTGCAACTTGTGCAACTTGTTTCTGTTGTTTCTGTACTTGCTTTTTGGCAAGATACATGTATGTAAACGTCTATAAATAGGAGGCTTCAACCTTCTATTTTAGACATTGATTTTAATAGAAAAATCCTTCAAACACTACAACTGTTCTATTCCATTTCAGTATTTATTGTGAATCTGTCTAAGTATCTAATTCTCATTTACTGCTTGGATTCATAATAAATACTTGTCATTTATTAGTTTCAATCATCAAGGGGGAGTAATAACTCTTCCTTAGTATAAAAAGTGTTGCTTTAACTTATACATTCCGCTGTGCTTATAATCTGATTTACAAGGGCTTGCTAAACACTTAAGTGTCAAGATAGCAAGTTCTTACTTAGCAAAAAGAGCAAACTGATCCCAACAAGGAATGCACATTTGATGTCCATCTGGTACACCTTGATGTTGTGGTTGACAGCAAAGGCTAGGAAGAGTCTGATAGCTTCTAGCCTAGCTATAGGAGCAAAGGTTTCATCATAGTCTATCCCCTCTTCTTGTCTGAAGCCTTAAACCACAAGCCTAACTTTATTCTTGACAACTATACCCCTTTCATCAGTTTTGTTTTTGAAGACCCACTTTGTGCCAATTGGACAAACATCCTTTGGCAATGGTATAAGTTCCCATACTTGTTATCTTTTAAACTGAAGGAGCTCTTCCTGCATGGCTTCTACCCAACTGTTGTCTTTTAGTGCCTCTTGGTACTTGACAGGTTGTGTGAGAGATAGAAAGCCTGCAAAAAGATAGATGTTTGAGGATTGGCTTCTTGTGAGCACACCCTCTCTGATGTTTCCAATGATTTGATCTGGTGGATGAGCTCTTAGGTAGATTAGATCTCCCTGATATGGTATAATGGCATTTTGAGGTGAAGGGCAGAGATTTGGTGACTCTGTTGATGTTACATTTGTTTGCACTTCTGTAGTACCAACAGATGTTTGAAATGGAGGTGGGGGAATGGGTCCAAGTGGTGTGAAGCTGGAATGACTTTTGTCAACATAGGTTTGACTTTTGTCAACAGATGATTGAGCAGTGGATGTAATTGGTGAAGCAGTGGTTTGAGGGTAAGACTGGCCAACAGTGGCTGACACAGCTGTGGCAGAGTTTTGACAAGTGTTTTGAACAGCTGCTTCCTCTGATACAGAATAGACTTTATAGTGACTTGGAATCACAACATCTGTTCTGTAGTCTTGTTGTGGAGATTGTGAAATACCTGCACTGTTAGTTTGACAGTAATATCTTCAAATTTGAATTTATCTAAATCAAACAACTCAGCAGGATTTGTTGGGATTTTTAAGGATGAAAGTTCCTTGAACTTTACATTCAGAGTTTCTTCTATTGTCTTGGTCCTTGTGTTAAACACTTTGTAGGCCTTGGCAGTAGAAGAATATCCCAGAAAATATCCACAATCTACTTTGTCTGCAAATTTTGAGATGGAATCTTTAAGATTTAAAATGAAACATGGGCAGCCAAAGATTTTAAAAATGAGATTAGTGGTTTGATTTTGAACAAAATTTCATAAGCAGTCTTTCAATGTCTTGGGTTGATTAAAACTCTGTTTTGAACATAGCAAGCAGTGTTTACAGCTTCTGACGAGAAGGACAGTGGCAAACCAGAATCTGCTAGCATGGTTCTTGCAACTTCAATGAGAGTTCTATTTTTCCTCTCAACCACCCCATTTTTTTCTGGTGTTCTTGGAATGCTGTACTGCCTCACAATTCCTTTTGACACACAGAAGTCATCTAACTCCTTATTTTTAAACTCTGTTCCATTATCACTTCTAAAGACTTTTACTGGCAAGTCATATTGTTTTTCAACTTTCGTGACAAAGTCCTTCAAGATACCTGCGGTCTCATCCTTAGAGTGTAAAAAGTAAGTCCATGTAAACCTAGAAAATCATCAACTATGACAAGACAAAATCTCTTTCTTCTTAGACTCATGATTTTAACTGGGCCAAACAAGTCCATGTGCAACAATTGTAGACATTGGCTTGTTTTGGACTATCAATGGATTTGTAAGATTTCCCTTTTAAACAGGAAACACAATGCTCATCACATTTAAATTCTTTTGATGGAAGGCCTCTGACAAGGCTTTGTTTGGAAAGTGAGTTGATAGTTTGAAGGTTGGTGTGACCCAGTCTCCTATGCCACAATTCTGTCTCTTTTGTGAAGGTTGGTGTGACCCAGTCTCCTATGCCACAATCATTCAACATATCAACCACATACACAATTCCACTCCTATGAGCAACAAGTTGTGCTTTGCTCTCAGCAATGATGGTATCAATCTTTTTCACCACCTCTGGCCCAATAATCTTAAAAGTTTTCTTAGTGAAGAATGAGCCATAACCTTTGTCACTCATTTGTGATACACTAAGAAGATTAAATTTAAGATTATCAATAACATTGACATTTTCAAACTTGAGTTTCCCATCCTGAGCAGTCCCTGAACCCAAAACCTTACCTTTTGAATCATTACCAAAGGATATATCACCCCCTCCATGAGCTAAGAAGTCCAGAAGAAGGGCTCTACATCCTGTCATGTGCCTGGAGCCTCCACTATCTATATACCAAAGGTTATCTAAGCAAGCAGAAGCTCCCTGCACATCAGTAATGGATCAATTTTGGTGAGTGTCCAAAGCCAAGTTGGCTTTGGATGGGTCCATAGACTTTTCAGCCTCAAGCTTAGGAAGGTGATCAGTGGTTTGAACTAGTTTTTGAATCAAGTTCAACAACTGTTGCTGACCATTTGCCAGTGCTTGGATGTCAACACTTGGTGCAACAGATGTTTGATCACTTCCTGACAGATGATAGAAACCATAGGGATTTCTGTTCACTCTTGGTTTAGAAGGCCTCTTGGGTTGTTCATAAACATGTGACAGATTATGACAAGGTGGTTGTCCATATCCTCTTGGGTACTTGTTGGTGGGTGGAGCATCTGTTATTTGAACATCCCTGGAAGTAGATGTTTCCAAATTTTTGGTAACAGATGTTTGAACTGGAGCAAAAGTTTGTTTGGGTTTTTCTTTTGAAGTACTCACCACTTGATTTGAAAGAGTTTTAGCCTTGTACTCTTGTATTTTGACATCAAAATTTTTGAGATACAGGCACTCTTTGGTTTTGTGATTCTTCTTACCACATATTGAGCATGTTGTCTTAGAATCACACACACTTGTTCCTTTGTTGATATCATATGCTTTTAGAAGAAAACAGTTTTTAGTAACATGATTCTTCTTTTCACAGAAATCACAAAACAAGTGGACAGACTTTTCTTTCTTTTTCCCTTTTTCAGCCTTCTTTTCAATAGATGTTTGATCATCTGCTGGAAGGTCTATCAAGGGAATGACCTTTGCCTGTGGTGCTTTCTTACCATCAGGGGTTTTAAAGTCAACTGGTTTGAAGTTTTCAAGAGTACCACACTTATCAGACAAAGTAGGTTTAAATTCATATTTTTCAAGTTCAGTAAATGATGAGGAACCTTCTGGTTTTTCAAGAACAATTTTCTTGCCAGTAGGTTCAATGATTTTAATCTCTTGACCCTTCAAATTAGTTGGTACTACCTCAACTAACTTTTGATCCCTGTTGTCAGTGTTTTCAAAAGCTGGAGCAGTGGTTTCAAAACCAAAACCAAACTTCACATGAGTTTTGGTTTGTTTGTTGAGGAGCATCTCAAAACCTTTGCATGATTCCACCCATTTTTCACCTTCAACTTGGGTGGCCTCAAGCTCCTTTTTACAACTATGATATTTAGTTATCATAGTTTGGAGCTGGTCTTTAGTTATTGTTGCTTCATATTTTAAGCTGCTTATTTCAGATTCTTTTTCAGTCAATTTTGATTTTAACTCTTTAGAAAGTTTTTCAAATTGAACTTCATCATCTAAAACTTTCTTCCTAAGGTTTTCATTCACCTCTTTAATGTTAGCAAATGCTATTACACATTTGTCAGAACACAAATCTTTTAGGATTTGAGGAGATACCTTAGCAGCAGCCATCAATGCACAATCACACTTGCACTCACAATCATCAGATGCACCCCAGGGATCTGAGAGATTTACAACCTCTTCTTCAGATTTTGTATCTGCAATTACTTCATCAACAATATCATTAGTCACAACATCAGATTCAGTTACCACATCCTCAGATTCAACCTCTTCAACCATAGCCATGAAACAAAAATTTTCTGGTTCATTTTTAGCTTTGGCTATAAGAGCAAAATTCTCATCTAATAGCTCTTCTGGTAGACTGCTCCAATCAACAAAGCCTTGCGTGAAGAAACTCTGTTGACTGGTCTCTGCAGGGGCAGAGGGTGGAATAGCAGTCATTGGCACTTGTGCCTAAGCAACAGGTGTTTGCACATAGTGGATCTGAGGAACAGTGGTTTGGACAAACTGGACAAGAACAGTGTTTGAGGACTGTGCAAAATAAGCAGTGTTTTGCACATTTGGTCCAGGGGTATTATGGGAAACTTGATAAGTGTTGGTCTGTGGCCTTTGATTTGGATAGGTAATCATAGGTGTACCATGTTGACTCCTACATTCCCTAGCAAAATGACCAAGTCTATGACATTTATAACACTTGATCTTTGATTTATCCAACCCCACTTTTGACCTGCCAGTCAACCCTGGAAACCTTCTACCGGTTTTCTTGTAAAAATTGTTAGTTCCTACACTGAGCAGAGCCAATTGGTGCATAATGTCCATTTCTTCCAAATCATCAGGGTCAAAGTACTTTAAGTCATCATACTCAAAGGATATGTTATCAGATGCCTGGATATCACCACCACTTGTTGTGAAAGCATAGTTTGGTGAATAAGAATCAGAGTTAAAACCTGAAGTTATGTCAATGAAATGATCATAAATCTGATCCTTATTATTACCAGGCATCTCATCATGACCCAAAAGTGTTGTATTACAAAAAACATAATCATCAGACACTTTTCCAGAGTCCTGGAGCTTCTTTTTCTGGTTAAGCTCTTTCTCATAGGTCAAGAGCTTACCATGAAGCTAGGTCAGTGATAGGTCCTTAAATCCAATTGAGTTTCTCATAACTATAGCAATAGTGTCCCATTTATCTGGTAGAGATCTTAAAAACCTATGGTTCAAAGTTGAATATGGGTAAGTTAGACCAACCAGTTTTAGTTCACTAATGAGACAATTAAACCTCTCAAATTGTTGAGTTAATGATTCTCCCTTTACATGACTGAATGTTTCATATTGTTGGTTAAGTATTTCACGATTGTTTTCAATAACCTCTTCAGTCCCACCAAATTGTTCTTTCAGTGCATCCCACAACTCCTTTGCACTATTACAGTGTAACAACCCAGCATATATATCATTGGGTAGAGCCATGGCCACAATACTGAAGGCCTTGGCATCTAACTCAATTTTCTAAAAATCCTGGTCGGAGTAGTTTTCAAGTTTCTTAGGCTCTTGAACCTTGGGATCTTCAGTACTCGGCACCATCGGAAAATGTGGTCCGAAGATAACCGACTTCCAACACCCAGTGTTCTGTTGAGCTAGAACATGGCTCATCCGACGTTGCCAGATATTGTATTCAGATCTGACAAGCATCGGTGGCTTGTTGTTCGTGCTAGTGTTGTGTGGATCGTGATTGATTGAAGCCATTCTCTGATTTTTTTCACAAACAAAGTCTGTTTAAAAACGGTTGAAACGAAAATAAACTATTACTTTGTTTTCAATCCGACAAACAAACGATATCAATAATTGTGAGCTGATTTGTTTATATTAAATTGATTGGTTAGATCGAATTTAATTGACCAAGCTCTGATACCAATTGTTAGGATCTGAGTTTGATTGTTTTAATTGTTTAAGTAATGATGTGATGAACGAAGTGAATTATAATTGGAAAGTGCAACGGAATAATAAACTATTAATCAAAACAAGAGAATAAATGTTTTTCAATCGAAAGCTTTCATTTATCAAATGATTACAATCAATAGTACAAGTACTCCCCCCTCAGCCTGAACACTCCGTGATTGTTTGTCTGAGAGAATGTTTCAAGTGATGAATAGAACAGTACAAGCACTGTTCTATTTATAGACAAATCTAAACCACTGATGATCTAAGCTGACGTCACCTAAGACAGTGACCTCTAACAGAATAACAAACATAAAACATCTGTTGTATACAAACTACTGTTACATTGTAAAACTCTAAAAGGTAAACTGATGTTGGGAAAACTCTGATGGTCTTGTATCATCTGTTGGAGCCTAAGTGTTGTTGGCTCCAACAGACCTTTAGTCTTCTGTACTTTGATTAGTAGTTGTTCTTCGTCAGACCTTTGGTCAGCAGTTGTTCTCTAGCAGTAGTTATCCAACAGTCTTTTGCAGCAGCAGTTGTTCCAACAGTTGTTAGTGTACAGCAGATGTTAGGGTCAACAGTCTTTTGGGAGAAGTAACTTGCAAAGTGCTGTTATTATTATGGATCAATTAAGTAGTATGTTTTGGCTTTCCAATCATCTGTTCTTCTCCAGGTCAGCAGACCCAATGTTAGGACAAAAAGGATTGGTGAAACCACTTTTGTAAACCTTAGTCTAATTCACTTCTGCAAAAATATCCTAAGTATAGAACTACTAAAGAAAGAAGACTAAAGTACTGAAGAAGGATTCAACAAGTACTGAAGAAGAAGTATCAGAAGTTCTAAAGTCTAACCAGACAGTTCACTGAAGAACTACTGAAGACAAACTACTCATCAGTAGTTTGTCATTCATCAGCTCTTGTTCAAGAATCTTTTTAACCGACTTATGTTTCAGTAGTTTATTAGTTTAATATTACTTTATCTGTTTGTACAAGTTCCAAGAAATGCAACTTGTTGCTACTTGTTACAGACTTACTTTTTGGCAAGGTTCATGTATATGTAAAGTCTATAAATAGATGGGTTCATCCCTTTTGTTTTAGACATTGATTTTGATTAATACAGAAATCCTTCAAAGCTTATTATTGTTCTTTCCATTTCATTTATTGAGAATCTGTTTGAGTATTTATTATCATTCAACTTCATTACTTAGATTCTCATTTAACTTATCTGTAGTTTTCAAACATCCAGGGGGAGTAATAACTCTTGTTGATAGTGTAACTTTACTTATCATTCCGCTGTGCAAATCTGATTGAACTTGTTAAACACATAAGTGTTCACTATCAAGCAACACATCAAGAGGAATACTGATCCAACAATTGGTATCAGAGCACTGGTTTATCTGATCACATATCAATCTAACACATTGAGAATCAGACACGGACTCTTATTGATATTCAATAAAGGATTAAAAGTTCACTTTTATCAACATCCATCACTTTAAGAGATATTTGACAAATCAATACTCTTTAAAATGGATCCTCATAATACTGGTTCAGCCAATAAACCTGCTATGCTAGTAAGAAATGAATACAATATCTGGCAAAGGAGAATGGCACATACATTATCACAGACCAACATTGGTTGCTGGAAATATGTGATATATGGTCCTCACAAACCAGTAAATATCAATCTTGAAACTAAAGAAGAAATAACAAAAGACCCAAAAGACTATACAGATGATGATTTCCTAAAACTTGAGCTTGATGCTAAAGCTTTCTCTATTACATTGTGATAGTGCCAAAGAGCTTTGGGACTGCCTCAAAGAACAGTTTGGAGGAACTGAAGAGGTGATTGCCAACACCAGAGAAATCCTGGCTCAACAATATGAAACTTTTGCTCACATAAATGGGGAAACTTTAACTCAACAATTTGAAAGATTCTCCTCATTAATATCCGAGCTAAAATTAAATGGTCAGACCTACCCAACTGTATCTATGCTTCATAGATTTTTATGGTCTTTACCTGAAAAATGGGAAACATACTCTATAGTCCTAAGATCCTCACCAGACTTTAGCTCCCTCACTCTTACAAAATTACATGGGAGATTACTAACTTTTGAAAGAGAAATTGATCAAAAGAAAAAGTTGCAAAGTTCTGGTAAAACTGCTGATGACTATCTACCAGGTAGTACAGCACTATTGGGACAAGATTCACCTACTTGTTCAAATAGTTTTGGATCTTTTGACCACATTGACATAATTGTTGGGATCTCATCAGAAAGATCATTCCCAGGTCATGACAATGAGGAATATAGTCAAACTGCTGATAACATGTGTTTTATCATGGATGATTTAAAAAATTTTAGCAATGATGACTTAGAAGAAATGGACATTTTACACCAACAGGCCATGTTAAGTATCAAAACAAACAAATTTTACAAAAGGTCAGGAAGGAAATTTCCAGGACTTAACAGTTCTACAAAAATTGGTTTTGACAAATCTAAACTTAGATGTCACAAGTGTCAGAAGTTGGGACACTTTGCTAGAGAGTGTAGAAGCTCTAGCTACAACCAATCTCAGTCTAGAAATCTGTATAACCCTAGTTATAATAGGAATAATGGAACATAGGGGAGTGCACATTTTGTACAGGCACAAGCTCCACAAATCCAATATGTGCCACAAGTACAATATGTACAGATGCCTGCTCAACAGATGCAGAGCCAACAATCAATCCCTCCCATTTTAGCTGCTCAACAACCTCCATAGACTCATCAACCCTCACAACAAAGCTTGTTCACCTCAGGGTATGTTGACTGGAGCAGTCTTCCTTTTGACACCACAGAGTGTAATCCTGATGCAGACACCAAAATGTTTGACATCAACTGGGGAGAACCTGACAATGGCAGAAAGAATTTTGCCTTAATGGCATTTGAGGGCTGCACCTCAAAATCTGCCCTGTCTCAGGTATCAAAATAATCTTTAACAAAACTTTGTTCAACTTCATGTAAAGAATCTTTTGCTCTCATAAGAGAGACCAATGTGCACTTACAAGGCAAAGCAAATGACTCTGAGAGAAAATTCACTCAGATGAAATGTGATTTAGAAAGAAAACTTGCTGCAAAGGCAAAAGAAAATTCTAAATTAACTAACAATGCTATTGAAACCCAAGCACAACTTAAAATAATGATAGATGACCTAGGAAATGTCAGAAAAGAGCTTGCTGACACCAAGGTCACTTGTGAAAAATGGGTAGAATCTTGTAAGGGGTACCAACTGCTGCTAAACAAACAAAGTGCTTCAAATGTTAGGTTTGGCATAGGGTACAATCACACTGAAACACCAACAGATTTTTCCCCCAAAACTACTGAATATGGGAGAAAAATTGTTTCAGGTGAAACATCTGAAGAGAAAGAATGCACATCTTTCCATGAAAACTTTCTAAAAACTCACAAAGAAAGTTCTTCAGAAGTACTGATAAAATCTGACTTTAAGCCATCAGTAGTTTCATCTACATTAGGAGTTGAGAACCTGAAAACTACTGATGACTTAAAACCAATCAAGACAGTCATAAATTTGCCTTTAAATGAAAAAGAAAAGGCAAAAGAATGTGAAATCTGTGGTCTGTTCCACCACAAGACAGAATTTTGTAGATATAGAAAAGGAATTCAGTACAACAAGAAAATTTCACAACTGGTTGTTGGAAAACAAATCAAAAATGATTTTAAAGAAACTTTTTCTCCCAAGAAACAACAACCGGCAAACACCTTTTCTCAGAAAAAGATGAAATCTCAACAAAAGTCTTTTTCTCAAAATTCTCTTTCAGTAGTTAGACCTACATCATCAGCAGTTTCACAAACTGCTAAGATAAAAGATCTCATAAACATGGTACAACTACTGATGACCAGGGTTGATGGTGGTCCTCAAAAGGATACCACCATTGCTCTTAATGAAAAATCCATTGCCAAAAAGACATGGATTCCTTAACCTGGTCAAGAACAAACTGTTAATGTTCTCAAGAGCAAACCCAAAGCCAAACTGGCTTGGGTTCCTAAATCTAACTAATTTGCTGCTTTGTGCAGAGGGTCTCTAGAGGCTTAAATACCATTTGGTATGTGGACAGTGGAGACTCAATGCACATGACAGGATGCAGATACCTGATAAACAATTTTATTAGTCAAAGAGAAGGATCTGTATCCTTTGGGAACAATGCCAAAGGATATGTGCTAGGACATGGTAATGTCTCCTCTGGCAAAATACAGTTTGACAAGGTCAATCTGGTTGAAAACCCTGAGTACAACTTGCAAAGTGTGTCTCAAATGTGTGACAAAGGATATTCTTCCTTTTTCACAAAGACAGCATGCAAGATCATATCACCAGAAGGCTAGAAGTTGATAGAAAAGATCATTGAAGATCATACTTTGTTGATAGCCAAAAGATGTGGCAATGTCTATGCAGTGGACATTGAAAAGGACAAAGTACTAAACAACACTGCCTATTTCTTCTCAAAGGCATCAACTTCAGAGACTGATCTCTGGCACAGGAGACTTGGTCATGTGAACTTTAAAACCATAAATAAAGTCACAAAAATGGGCTTGGTCAGAGGTCTACCTTTGAAAGTATACCAATGTCAAGAACACTGTGTATCCTGTTTGAAGGGAAAACAGCAAAGTCCTCCTATAAGTCTATTGAAGAATCAAAAACAACTGCATGTCTTCAACTACTCCATATGGACTTATTTAGGCCTGTAAAAATCATGAGCCTTGGTAAGAAGAAGTACTGCTTGGTCATCATTGATGACTATTCAAGATTCACATGGGTATTCTTCTTATTCTCCAAAGATGAGGCAGTTGAAATCATCAAGTTCTTCATTCTACAAGTAGAGAAACAATATTCTCTATCTGTCAAAGCCATTCTGGATGAATTCTGTTTGTTTAAATTGATTATTAGACAATTCAGTGTTCCCAGAACTCCTGAACAAAATGGTGTGGTAGAAAGGAAGAACAGAACACTGATTGAAGCAGCAAGAACCATGTTAGCTGATTCAGGCCTACCATTGTATTTATGGGCTGAAGCAGTTAACACTGCATGTTATGTTCAAAATAGAGTCCTTGTCAACAAGAGACACTCTAAGACTGCCTATGAAATTCTTCATGGCATAAAACCCCCTATCTCCTTTTTCAGGACTTTTGGATGTCAATGTTTCATTCTAAACATTAAAGACTCTATTTCAAAGTTTGCTGCTAAGGTTGATTCAGGTTACTTTCTTGGTTATTCTTCCACTAGAAAAGCCAACAAGGTTTTTAATTCAAAAACCAAGATAGTAGAAGAAACACTGAATGTCAAGTTCAATGAGTCAAAACACACTCTTATTCCAGCACATCCTGCTGAACTC
This sequence comes from Ambrosia trifida, assembly GCA_028751855.1. Taxonomy (NCBI): domain Eukaryota; kingdom Viridiplantae; phylum Streptophyta; class Magnoliopsida; order Asterales; family Asteraceae; genus Ambrosia; species Ambrosia trifida. Next base: position 91,551,739 of record CM054122.1, on the reverse strand, counting down.
TTTGACCTTGACAGCTTCCACTTTGGACCTAAAAAGACTGTTACTTCATCTAAACCTACTTTTTATGGTGATCAAAGGTTTGATGATGAGGATCCAACACCATGGACTCCTCAAACAGTTATTAAGTCAACTTTCAAACCCTTAGAAGTTTCACAAACTTCTGATTCAACAACTGCTGATGTACAAACTCAAAAATCTGCTTCAGCATCTACAACTACTGAAGACATTCAAACAACTAAACCAGACATTATAAACCTCAGTGGTTTGTTTGATGAAGTACAAGAGCCACCTACACCTGTTAGTGGTTTACAACAACTAAGTGAACACAAAGATCATCCATTGGAATAAATCATGCGTGATATTGCTTTAGGTGTTCTCACAAGAAACCATCTTTCCAACTTTTGCTTCTTCTCAGCATTCATTTCTCAGTTGGAACCTAAGAAGTACCAAGAAGCCCTCAAAGTCAACAATTGGGTGGAAGCTATGCAAGATGAGTTGCTTCAGTTCAAGAAGCAACAGGTTTGGGAAATCTGTCCCTTACCACCAAACAAGCTACCAATTGGAACAAGATGGGTTTTTAGGAACAAACAAGATGAAGCTGGTATGATCATTAAGAACAAGTCAAGACTGGTGGTACAAGGTTACTCTCAAGAAGAGGGAATTGATTATGATGAGACCTTTGCTCCAGTTGCAAGGCTTGTGGCCATCAGGTTATTTTTTGTAACGCCCAGCTATTTCTAAAACATTATTAAAATAATATATTCATATAATTACTTTATTTTATTATTTCAAAACAATATAGTTATTATTTTTATTTAGTTAAAATACACTCTCTTACGTTAAGAACTAAGATTATTCATCACTTGCAATTACATGATCTAGCAACTCGCAACGAGTAAAAATACTGGTTAGTTCATATTTTAGACGACCCCTAAAGTTCTAACGAGCATATACATTTACATTTATACGAGTAAAATATATAGGGTCCAAATACTAGTTCTACGTCAGTTTATATAAATTATGTGAAATAATTATCTTATTGATTGAACGAGCTAAATTTAAAGCGAGACCCGGATCGGTAACTGGCTCGTATACGAAATAATATTCCACTTAACCTACCCAAGACCCTACATGTTTATTATTTAAACACCTTAAACCACCTCCTACCTTCTTAATCCTTCTTCCCCAAAACCCTAGCCACCACCACTAACCTTTACCTCTTCCTTTCTCTCTAATTAAGGTGCAGCCAAGCAGACATCACCCCCAAAACTTCTGTGCACTGCTCCCTTCTCCCGCAACCCCTTCCTCTCCCTCGCTGAAACACCAACGCCGCCACCCCATGGTGGTTCACGGCGGCTCCTCCCCTGCTGCACACTCCCTCCCTCATCCTAGGCGGTGCCGCCGCCAACAATCACCACCACACCCAAGCTTCCTTATCCTTTCCTCCTTCTCTGTAAAGTCCGGTGACCGGATTTGGGCTCTGATTGAACCCGCCGCCAACAACCGCCGCAAACCGCCATTTCCTCACTTACCATACTCTGCCACCAACACCCTCCTTTTTCAACCATGAGGACGATGGACCGTACGGTATCCAGAATCAGAATCCCGATTCATTTAGTGGTTCGATATGCAGGTTTGTTGTAAGGTTTTGATTTGGTCCTTTCATCTTTGGTTCCGTTTCGTTTCATTCTTGGTCAAGTTTGGCTATTTGAGTCAGGTCTCGTGATTATTATGCCCGATTGGTGTTGGTGCCGAGGTGAGTAGTGGTTGTGACTGCAGCGATTAATGGAGTTTTGTTCGATTTCTGGCTCTCGTCGGACTGATACTGTGACCGGCAGTGGTCACGTGTCGATGGAAAGGAAGACCTGGACCGACTATGGACGATGTGTGTGTTTGGGTTTCGTTTGGTTATGGCTGTTCGTTTTCTTTTTCTGTTCGGGTGATATCAGTCAACTCCCAGTCCAACGTTTCAGATCTGGTCAAACACTTGGTCGCAGTCAAAGCTGGTCAACACGTATTTCGAGACGAGTTCATATCTATTCGTAAACATAAAATGGGAAGGTATATCGCGCGCTTGTTTTCTTTCTTTCTTTTTTTCAGTTGTTTCGTTTTGAATGAAAACATTAACGGTGTATACGCGCGTAACGAACCGAACGTACTTGTAATAAAACGCCTAAATAGTAATGAGACTTTTGAAAAAGGAATGGTTAATCTATATTATATTATGTTTATGAGCATACGCATTCCCATATTTCTTTTACATATACAAACACATTATCTAGTCGTTTATTCAAGTCCAACAATAGTCGATTTATTATTTTGTCGCCAAATGATGACTAAAATATGTTAGTATGTATATATTGTTACTAGAACGATCAAAGGTTGAGGTATACATAAGCGTTACTTGTCAAGCATATAATTCTTGTTACATTATAGTTTTAACGAGTTAATCAATTGTCGTGTCTAAAAGCTTAGTCAAATTACATGTTGTTTAGTTTAGACAATTGATATTTTGGGATAAAATAGACGACTTGCGTTGTCTGGTTTCTTACAAAAACAGAGGAGACTCTGCCCAAATTTTTAATAAAATATAAGAAACAAATCGACCTTCCAAGTTTATAATTATGTGTAGACGGGATTATGATTTTAGAAATTAATTCTAACTTCCAAATCTTACGTCGTCAAAAATAGAAATATTTATATTTATTAATAAGTACATATAATACGATCCAGTCTGCGAAACGAGTCAACTTTTGAGTCAAGCCACGCAAGTATTATTTTCTATAGCCAAAACACGTCTTTATCAATAACATCAACACATGACCTTGAATAATATATTAAAGCACTTATTTCAAGCAACTATACATACGCGTATATTTCTGAGAAATCAAACCAAGTTACCATCGGTCCGTTAAGTCATACACACATTAAGACACGTATTGTTTACAATGCGAGTCTAGGTAGTTGAATAAACTATCTTTACAACCAAGAAACGAAACAAGCTTATTTGTATTAGAATTTAAGGCATCATTTATTTGTATTAGGATACAAGGATTCAATTAATCCAAGTTCAGACTTGTTGCTACTTGCTAGTATTTACACGGTGAATTTCAGGTGAGTTTTACATAGCCCCTTTCATTTATCACCATTTTTGGGGTGAAACATGTTATAACATTTTCATTGCAATTCAGTCATCAATGTGTCTATGTGTTTTCTATGTTGCATATTGTCTTGAGCATGATTAGAGTAAGCACCATTCTAGCATAATCATTAACATTGATCAGCCGACGGTATACATTGATAGATCTATTGGACTGACAATCCCACCCGGATACGTGCCTCCTACAAAGGTTACGTGGGTGTTTGTTATCGCATAACATATTCATTTGGACCATAAGTGTATGGTATGTATCATTTTATAACAGTCAGCAGGGTTGATTATGCACTCGATTTATTTCTAATATGTTCTCACATATGGGCTAGATTAACATGACACATGAATTGCACAACATTTTATTCATTTTATCATCAAAAACCTATGTAATTCTCACCAACTTATGTTGACCCAAAATACTTTCAAAATTAACATGTTTCAGGTAATAACGAAGCTGAGGCTTGAGTTAGCATGAGGATTTTACTTGAAGTTTATTTGAAGTCATTGAAGTTGTTATTTGAGTTTATGTATTTGAATGCTTAGACATTGTTTCACATTTTGAATATTTATGTTTGAATAAATTATTTAAAATTTATGTTATACCATGTGCTACTGAAAACAATCATCAATACGTGGCACCCCGATGTTTCCGCCATCGGTTGGGGTGTTACAGATTGGTATCAGAGCCTTGGTTATAGGGAATTAGGTTATTAGAAAAATAATCTAGTCTATAGCCTTAGGACATTAATCAGTACTTGCTCTAGTTGCTTGTAGCTCTACCTTATCCTTATCTCTATCCCTATCCTCATCCTTATTCTTAGCCTAACTTAGTCTTGCCTACTCTCTTTCACTTATTTGCTACAATCCTAACGTACTTCTGGATTATTAGAGCAAATTCCTTGGACTTAGATCTGATCAGCTTGATAAGCCAACATTTTCGTTTATTCGTAGTTAAATGTTTACAATCTTTGTGTTTCATTTCCATTTATATCATCTCCCTCTCATTTAAATCACAAGATTTAAATCTCAAAATTTTCGCAATTCAAATCTATTTTCTTCCTCATATAATCTCCTCGTTAGTCTAAATTCCATGAACCATTTGTGGATCTCAAAATCATATTTCATTTTACAAACTTGTAATATTACCCGCTTGTTTAATCATTTTCAACATCCAATCCAAATCGTATATTTCTCTTTACAACATATTGCATATTCTACTTCTTAAATCATAATACATTACATTCGGGCCAATTTTATTTTAAACCTCCTCCTTACATTTCTTTTTTTAAAGGCATCCTCAACCATAAAATTTCATCATGTTCAAGATTTTAATATCCTTGTTCAAACTATAATCTCATAACCTGTTTATAGGAGATATTCTAACACCAACACTGAAGAGTACTAAATTTTTTTCAAAAAATTCATCACCTGAGTATTTCACAAACTATAGCAAATAGATATTTGTCAAAGAGTCTTTTATTTTCACAAAAACTATTTCCTAAATTCCAAATGTTTATGTGACAACTTATTGACGTAACAAATGATTTACGATAAAAATGTTTTAATCTATTAAGAATGACTTCTTTTATGTATTACTCGAAGCCTATTATACAAAACGTCTGAACAAATTCTTGATTTTTGAAATCCGACATCGTGTTTGAAACCTATGACTCATCGAAATGTTTTGATCTAAATCAATTTAGTTGTACAATTTAATGACTTTTGTTTTATATACGAAACCAATTTAGAAAATAAAATCTTTTCATCCACAGGAACAAAAATTTACTCTACAATTTTTCCATTGACACATACTTATTTTAAACTTGTTCGAACTATTACAAATTTTTGGCAAATACCGCAATCATGTTTTCTCATACGCTTGTATCTAACTATTTATCCAAACCCCACGATCATTCTGCATGATCACCTTATTACTTGCGTCTTTTTGAAACCCTATAAATTAAACCCTTTATCAACCATTTACACGTTCACCATTTTTCACAACTTTGATTATACTTTGAGTTTTCATCATCTCTCAAAATCCAAATTCACATCCTTTACCTCCTCGAACATGAACTTGATCTCCACGATAACCACACTATTGAAAACTTAATTGTTCATTGCATCAAAACTTAAATATTAGTTATACATGAGGATTTGATTATCTACCTAAACATTTGATTATTCATGATATTTGGAAGCATGGAAAATAAACTATTTGCTATAAACACATCTAAAGTCATTAACCATGTCTAGGGCAACTCTATTGCGGCTCGCATGCTATACTTGATACTTGATGCATTTACCAACTTGTTTACATGTATGTATTATCAATTTGCAACTCATGTGTTAAGCCAAAAACAATTGTTACACTTAATCAAACAACTGGTAGAGGATGAAGTACTTGCTCAACAGTTAGTAGAGTACCTAATAACCTGCTCAACGATTGGTAGAGGTCATCATGCCTGCTCAACAGTCGGTAGAGGTTCTAATAACCTGCTCAACGACTGGTAGAGGCTATCGCACCTGCTCAACAATCGGTAGAGGTTCCTACTCACTGACTGGTAGAAGTCTTCTTCCTGCTCAACAGTTAGACTCGTTGATACAAAGACTCAAACCCAAGATTATATTGCATTATTTTACATGTGTGTTTAGAATCATAGAAGGACACAAAACCCTAATGTAAGGTAAATTGGTGATTGCGGTCCGGAACGTAATCATGAATTTACAGGTACGTTAAGGTGGTGTGAAATTCTATCAAGGTTTTCGGTAGATAACAAATTATAAACCCTGTGCTTTTAATAACTTCGGGACGAAGTTTCCAAAAGTAGGGGAGACTGTAACGCCCAGCTATTTCTAAAACATTATTAAAATAATATATTCATATAATTACTTTATTTTATTATTTCAAAACAATATAGTTATTATTTTTATTTAGTTAAAATACACTCTCTTACGTTAAGAACTAAGATTATTCATCACTTGCAATTACATGATCTAGCAACTCGCAACGAGTAAAAATACTGGTTAGTTCATATTTTAGACGACCCCTAAAGTTCTAACGAGCATATACATTTACATTTATACGAGTAAAATATATAGGGTCCAAATACTAGTTCTACGTCAGTTTATATAAATTATGTGAAATAATTATCTTATTGATTGAACGAGCTAAATTTAAAGCGAGACCCGGATCGGTAACTGGCTCGTATACGAAATAATATTCCACTTAACCTACCCAAGACCCTACATGTTTATTATTTAAACACCTTAAACCACCTCCTACCTTCTTAATCCTTCTTCCCCAAAACCCTAGCCACCACCACTAACCTTTACCTCTTCCTTTCTCTCTAATTAAGGTGCAGCCAAGCAGACATCACCCCCAAAACTTCTGTGCACTGCTCCCTTCTCCCGCAACCCCTTCCTCTCCCTCGCTGAAACACCAACGCCGCCACCCCATGGTGGTTCACGGCGGCTCCTCCCCTGCTGCACACTCCCTCCCTCATCCTAGGCGGTGCCGCCGCCAACAATCACCACCACACCCAAGCTTCCTTATCCTTTCCTCCTTCTCTGTAAAGTCCGGTGACCGGATTTGGGCTCTGATTGAACCCGCCGCCAACAACCGCCGCAAACCGCCATTTCCTCACTTACCATACTCTGCCACCAACACCCTCCTTTTTCAACCATGAGGACGATGGACCGTACGGTATCCAGAATCAGAATCCCGATTCATTTAGTGGTTCGATATGCAGGTTTGTTGTAAGGTTTTGATTTGGTCCTTTCATCTTTGGTTCCGTTTCGTTTCATTCTTGGTCAAGTTTGGCTATTTGAGTCAGGTCTCGTGATTATTATGCCCGATTGGTGTTGGTGCCGAGGTGAGTAGTGGTTGTGACTGCAGCGATTAATGGAGTTTTGTTCGATTTCTGGCTCTCGTCGGACTGATACTGTGACCGGCAGTGGTCACGTGTCGATGGAAAGGAAGACCTGGACCGACTATGGACGATGTGTGTGTTTGGGTTTCGTTTGGTTATGGCTGTTCGTTTTCTTTTTCTGTTCGGGTGATATCAGTCAACTCCCAGTCCAACGTTTCAGATCTGGTCAAACACTTGGTCGCAGTCAAAGCTGGTCAACACGTATTTCGAGACGAGTTCATATCTATTCGTAAACATAAAATGGGAAGGTATATCGCGCGCTTGTTTTCTTTCTTTCTTTTTTTCAGTTGTTTCGTTTTGAATGAAAACATTAACGGTGTATACGCGCGTAACGAACCGAACGTACTTGTAATAAAACGCCTAAATAGTAATGAGACTTTTGAAAAAGGAATGGTTAATCTATATTATATTATGTTTATGAGCATACGCATTCCCATATTTCTTTTACATATACAAACACATTATCTAGTCGTTTATTCAAGTCCAACAATAGTCGATTTATTATTTTGTCGCCAAATGATGACTAAAATATGTTAGTATGTATATATTGTTACTAGAACGATCAAAGGTTGAGGTATACATAAGCGTTACTTGTCAAGCATATAATTCTTGTTACATTATAGTTTTAACGAGTTAATCAATTGTCGTGTCTAAAAGCTTAGTCAAATTACATGTTGTTTAGTTTAGACAATTGATATTTTGGGATAAAATAGACGACTTGCGTTGTCTGGTTTCTTACAAAAACAGAGGAGACTCTGCCCAAATTTTTAATAAAATATAAGAAACAAATCGACCTTCCAAGTTTATAATTATGTGTAGACGGGATTATGATTTTAGAAATTAATTCTAACTTCCAAATCTTACGTCGTCAAAAATAGAAATATTTATATTTATTAATAAGTACATATAATACGATCCAGTCTGCGAAACGAGTCAACTTTTGAGTCAAGCCACGCAAGTATTATTTTCTATAGCCAAAACACGTCTTTATCAATAACATCAACACATGACCTTGAATAATATATTAAAGCACTTATTTCAAGCAACTATACATACGCGTATATTTCTGAGAAATCAAACCAAGTTACCATCGGTCCGTTAAGTCATACACACATTAAGACACGTATTGTTTACAATGCGAGTCTAGGTAGTTGAATAAACTATCTTTACAACCAAGAAACGAAACAAGCTTATTTGTATTAGAATTTAAGGCATCATTTATTTGTATTAGGATACAAGGATTCAATTAATCCAAGTTCAGACTTGTTGCTACTTGCTAGTATTTACACGGTGAATTTCAGGTGAGTTTTACATAGCCCCTTTCATTTATCACCATTTTTGGGGTGAAACATGTTATAACATTTTCATTGCAATTCAGTCATCAATGTGTCTATGTGTTTTCTATGTTGCATATTGTCTTGAGCATGATTAGAGTAAGCACCATTCTAGCATAATCATTAACATTGATCAGCCGACGGTATACATTGATAGATCTATTGGACTGACAATCCCACCCGGATACGTGCCTCCTACAAAGGTTACGTGGGTGTTTGTTATCGCATAACATATTCATTTGGACCATAAGTGTATGGTATGTATCATTTTATAACAGTCAGCAGGGTTGATTATGCACTCGATTTATTTCTAATATGTTCTCACATATGGGCTAGATTAACATGACACATGAATTGCACAACATTTTATTCATTTTATCATCAAAAACCTATGTAATTCTCACCAACTTATGTTGACCCAAAATACTTTCAAAATTAACATGTTTCAGGTAATAACGAAGCTGAGGCTTGAGTTAGCATGAGGATTTTACTTGAAGTTTATTTGAAGTCATTGAAGTTGTTATTTGAGTTTATGTATTTGAATGCTTAGACATTGTTTCACATTTTGAATATTTATGTTTGAATAAATTATTTAAAATTTATGTTATACCATGTGCTACTGAAAACAATCATCAATACGTGGCACCCCGATGTTTCCGCCATCGGTTGGGGTGTTACATTTTTGGCCTATGCCATTTCCAGCAAAATAAAAGTTTTTCAAATGGATGTTAAGAGTGCATTTTTGTATGGAAAGATCAAAGAGGAAGTGTATGTTTGTCAGCCACCTGGGTTTGAGGATCCTTCTCATCCTGAGTGGGTGTATAAACTTGACAAAGCTCTTTATGGGCTCAAACAGGCTCCAAGAGCCTGGTATGAAACACTTTCCAACTTTTTACTCAAAAATAACTTCACAAGAGGCTCCATTGATAAAACTCTTTCATTAAAAATGTTGGAAATCATGTCTTACTTGTTCAAATTTATGTTGATGATATCATATTTGGTTCAACAAACACAAAATTGTGTGATGAATTTAAGAAACTCATGCAATCAAAATTTGAGATGAGTACAATGGAGAACTGCAATATTTTTTAGGACTGCAGATTAAACAACAAGCTAATGGAACTTTTATACATCAATCAAAATATGTTAAAGAATTATTAAACAAATTTTCTTTACAAGACTGTAAATCATGTTCCACTCCCATGACACCTACCACACAAGTTGAACCAGATGATCAAGGAAAACAGGTTGATCAAACCATGTATAGATGTATGATAGGTTCCCTTTTATATCTAACTGCTTCTAGACCAGATATTATGTTTTCAACATGTGTCTGTGCTAGATATCAATCAGCTCCTAGGGAATCACACCTCATTGCAGTCAAAAGAATCTTCAGATATCTGAAAGGAACTCCTACACTTGGAATTTCGTATCCTGCTTCTAGCAATACCAAGTTATCAGCTTTTTCAGATAGTGACTATGCAGGGTGCAAAATGTCAAGAAAATCAACATCTGGTGGTTGTCAATTCTTGGGAAACTGTCTAGTGTCCTGGCAATCAAAGAAGCAAACATCTGTTGCAACTTCAACTGCTGAAGCTGAATACATTGCAGCTGCAAGTTGTACATCACAGATATAATGGATCCAATATCAACTTCTTGATTATGGAATCAAAGAGACCAAGACACCATTGCTTGTAGACAGCAAATCTGCCATTAGCATCATTCAAAATCCTGTTCAGTTCTCAAAAACTAAACATATTGAAATCAGGTATCATTTCATCAGGGATTGCTATGAAAAGGGCAAGATTGAAGTGAAGCATGCATAACAGCTAATCAGATAGCTGACATATTCACAAAACCCCTTGACACATCAACATTTCAGAAGTTAGTATCCATGCTTGGGATGCTAAATTTGTAAGTGTTCTTTTTCTTTTCCTGCACATATTTTATTTTTCACTTACATCTGTTTTTAGACCAAAAACTTCTGAAAAACAAAAAGAGAAAAACTACTGATGAACAAAAACATCAATATGGGAATATTTTCTGAAAAATGATTAACTTCTGATAAAATAATCTTCAGAAGTTATGAATAGAGTGTTTATAAACATTCTCATCAGTTGTTAACAAACTACTGAAGAGAACATGGGAACTACTGATGACAATTGTTCTTCATCAGCAGTTTTGTCATTAAGGGCAAATTAGACATTTCCCACTTCAGAAGTTTGACCTAGGGCGGTTACAAACTTCTGATCCTCCAATCCACACTGAGACTCTTAATGAGTTCTAGGCAAATACGGAGACGGTGACAGTAAATGATAAGGTGATCTCCCGCAATTCAACCATCCAAGGGAGAAGAATGGCAATCACACCCGAAACTTTGGGGATTAGACTGGGTCTGGATGATGTGGGTGCCCCAGATCAATTTCCAAACTTTGAAATTCATCTAACCATGACAGAGTGTGGTTACCAAGGTACTCTCTCGCATGCTACTTTTTTTAAGAAATATTTTGAACCTAAGTACAAACTTTTGTTTCACTATATAATTATGTGTTTGAGTCCAAAAACTGGATCTTATGATCAGATGCCCTCTACTTTTCAACCAATTTTTCATTCCATTGTGAATGAAACAAAATTCAGGGCATCAGCACTTTTCTTTAATGAGTTGGTGTTACATCATCTCAATTCTAAAAAGAAGTTTTTGTTGTATCCAAGATTTATTATGCAATGCATAATAAAGGAACTTGGAGAAGAGGTGCTTGTGGGTCAAACAATTGTTTTAAACCCTTTAACCTCACAAGCATACTCTAGGCACAATAAACTGGCCACCTAACCAGAAGATGACCAAGGGGAACATACAACAGTCCCCAAGGAACCCTCATCTTCCAAACCTTCACCCAAAAAGGCCAAGAAACCAAAACAGCAAAAACAAAAACCCACCAGCCTGAAAAGAAAGGCAGTTCAGGAGGATGAGATGCCTGAACTTGCTAATGTGCAATCTGCACTTGATAAAGATGTGACTGAAACATCCTCTCAGTATCATCCATCTCAAACCCCCACAAGAGCACCAATAACCATTCTATTCAAAAGAAAGAAATTTAAGAAAACAATCCACATAGACTCTTCTTTTGAAACTGCTGAACCCATAGACCAAACTACTGAACAAGCACCACAAATTTCTGAACCTGAAGCCCTTGAAATTGCCAAACTTCTCTCTGGGCTAAAAAAGACCATCCCGTCAGAACATGTCAGTCCCCAACAACCACATCAAACAGGGGACATACCTTCAGCACTTGACATGGATGTGGATATCCCTAGCCCTAACCCAAGAGATGAGGATGAACCAGGGTCTCTAAGCCCAAACTTAGAAACTCTAGGTACATTTGAGGCTGCTACTACTCATATACCACCCAATGGCGGATTTAAGGAAAGAAGTAACATAGCTAAGACCTCACTTGTGGCAACTACTGATGAAGGCTTAATGTCTGAGGTAGGAAATCCTCTGAACCAAGAAAAAGAGGTAGATGAGACAACTGGGTTGGGCCCATCTCATGATGTAACTGATACTGTCCTCATTGAGGAAGTAAGCAGGGATTCAGATGATTCCATTGACTTGGATGATGATTCACACTCCACTAAAATTGAATTGACGGCTGCTAGTGAAGGTCCTGCACCTGGTGTCTCTAAGCTCAAAGAGCTGGTCACACCAGATCAGGTTAAAGTCCACTTGATCCCTGATTCCCCTAAAGTGGCATCTTCTGTACAACATGAAGATCACCCAAAAACACACCCCTCACTGAAAATGCCTACCCAATTCCCTGGGTCATCCAGCATAGACTTGAACCAACTATGCAGCCCAGATGGTCCCCTAAACCAGTTGATGAACACCCTAATTGCCAATCACCTCAAAACTTTCACAACTACTTTGGAGTTGTCAACCAAAGCTCAGTTTGAGGTGATCAACAAAAAACTTTATGAGTTGTCCAACAAAATAGACAACAACTCAAGACAACTTGCTGAACTCACTGGTAGAACTTCCAAACCCAGCAGGCTTCTAGAAGTGGATGAAGCCAAAAAGGGGGAGAAGATTAGGGAACCTAAGGAGTCACTGGAAGCCAGAATAAAGGCAAGAGTGGCTCTACAACCACAACAACTTCTAGAGAAAGCCCAAAAACAAAAAGAAGATCAACAAAGGCTTGTCTCTGCAACTGAAGTTGAAGCTGAACCTTCCCAATGCCATAATGAAGAAACTGCTGAAGAAACCTCTGATGACTCAGAAAGTACTGAAGACAATCCTTCAGTAGTTGACACATCTGTCAACACTTCAACAGTTAACACTTCCAATTTACAAACAGCTGAAGAGCCTTCCAAGACAACCGAACAACAACAACCAACTCCTATTCCAAGGCCTACAACAACTACAACAATGACTGTGCTGAACCCTTCTCCACTATCAATGTCCAAAGAACTACTTGAGAAGAGTTTGATTGCAGCCCAAAGAAAGGCTAAGGAAGAAGAGATCTGGAATAACTTGGAGGCAAGGGATGATTTGAGCTTAAATGAAAAGCTTCAAGCTTATGAAGCAGAGTTGAATAGGCAAGCTGAAACAGAGAGAGATGCTAAAGAAGACAAAAGACAACAACTGATGTCTTTTATAACAAAGAACAGCAAAACAAAAGCCTATTCACTCAAAGGGCTCTTAATGGATGAGCTGACTAAAAGAGCTCAACTTGTTGTTGACAAACTTGCAACAAACAAAGATGGAAAAGCCAAGAGAGCTGAGATGATTGAAGAACTGGTAGCAAATAACTATGGTTCAAAAGCCTCTGTGTCAAGATGGAAAGAAGAAAGACTACTAGACACAAACAAGAAGTACAAGGCTGCCAAGGCTGCTAATCCAGAGAAGTTCAAAACTTCTGAAGTATCAACTTCAGTAGTTAGAACTTCTGGTGTTAAAAAACCAGCTACCAAGAAAAAACCAGAGGACAATACAAAGACTGACTTCAAGATGGTGTTGCTGGAAGGCAACACAGTTGTTCAAGGAGACTTTGATATTGAAGAGAAGCCTCTTATAACTCAATTTAGGGATCCTTCAACATTTGCTTACCAAATTCAAAAGACTATCACTGACAGACTGCACACAAAGGTAGTTACTGAACATCATTTACCAACTTTTAAATTACCTGATGTAGTGCAAGAAGAAGATAGAAGTGAATCCCACCTGAGAGTCACAGAAATAGAAAATATCCAACACTCAGGAACATCCCAGGGATCCAGCATGGTTCCCTATACTTCAGACTTTGACAAGTCTAAAGTGCTGATCATCAGATGGTCCTTTACTGATGACAACTCAGTATTGGTGACAAGAAGAGATCTTACAAGCAAGGCCTACAAGTCAATGAATGAACTGAAGAAACTGTCAACTCAGGACTTGCTTACAATTCAACATCTGGAACCTCAAAGGGGATCTCTCACTGATGAACAGCTTAATCAATTGAAGAATTCCATGTTCAAGGAGATATGGAAGATTGTGAATGACAGAAGAAGACAATAAAGAATTAGAAAAGGTTTTGGCTTCATCAATCTAGGGGGAGATTGTTAGGACAAAAAGGATTGGTGAAACCACTTTTGTAAACCTTAGTCTAATTCACTTTTGCAAAAATATCCAAGTATAGAACTACTAAAGAAAGAAGACTAAAGTACTGAAGAAGGATTCAACAAGTACTGAAGAAGAAGTATCAGAAGTTCTGAAGTCTAACCAGACAGTTCACTGAAAAACTACTTAAGACAAACTACTCATCAGTAGTTTGTCATTCATCAGCTCTTGTTCAAGAATCTTTTAACCGACTTATGTTTCAGTAGTTTATTAGTTTAATATTACTTTATCTGTTTGTACAAGTTCCAAGAAATGCAACTTGTTGCTACTTGTTACAGACTTACTTTTTGGCAAGGTTCATGTATATGTAAAGTCTATAAATAGATGGGTTCATCCCTTCTGTTTTAGACATTGATTTTGATTAATACAGAAATCCTACAAAGCTTATTATTGTTCTTTCCATTTCATTTATTGAGAATCTGTTTGAGTATTTATTATCATTCACATTCATTACTTAGATTCTCATTAAACTTATCTGTAGTTTTCAAACATCCAGGGGGAGTAATAACTCCTGTTAATAGTGTAACTTTACTTATCATTCCGCAGTGCAAATCTGATTGAACTTGCTAAACACATAAGTGTTCACTAGCAAGCAACACATCAAGAGCAATACTGATCCAACACCCAACAATAGTCAAGCCAACAAAGATATAAAAACACGTGATAAGATAACTAAAAAGCAACGACTCACTTCCGATCTACAAGCACGCAAACCCGTACACGACTCACAATGTTCACACACACGCGGTTTTATTTATGATACATACGTGTAATGTGTATGTGTAAATCGCTCCATCGCCAAGACAATGAATCGTGCAATATCATAAGCTTGTCAATAGATCTAATCTTCACCAACTAACGTGTGAAAAAGCACAAATCAAGAGGTCTTATAAGGGTTGTAATGTTAGGCAAAGGTAAGGGTGTGGAATGGATATTTACAGTGACAAATCGGCTAAAACCCGGCGGTTATGTCTAACTAATATTAACTAATACAACTGTACAACACAAACGCGAATATAGGCGATTTTTATTTTAAATCGAGCTACACTTATAATTTCTAACGTTAAAGCTCTAAAAACTGCTCGCACACTGCTAATTCACCCTATTTTAGGGCGTTCTATTTTTTTGGTTTTTTTTAACATATATCTATACTATATTATAAAGCATGAGGGAAGGATACCAACCAAAGTTAAGTAAATACTACATTTTATGCTTATAGTACAATACTTGATGAGCTTAGTTAAGGGGCAAGTTTGTCTTTTTTCACCATCCTATAGTATACATAAAAATTAAAGCCACCAATTAATAACACACTTAAATTCCCCATGTAACTCTTATGGCTCAATTATATTCAAACCACTCAAGTGGTGAACCTTTGAATTTCCTCAAATTAAAGTCACCAACTAATAACACACTTAAATTCCCATGTAACTCTTATGGCTTAATTATAATCAAACCACTCAAGTAATTTCCAAATCATAAACTCCACTAGGCCCATCCTTTATTCAATTCGGTTTCAAATCCTATATCTCCTACAATATATTATGAACTCAATTACAATCTTTGTGGTTGCTTTGCGGAAACAATGAACCGGAAGAATTGCATGGGAGCACTATCACAAGTTATGTTTTCACCCATTCATTCGATTAAGAATATTGGGTATGATGTTAAGGTGAATAAAGTTCGAACATAGTAGGTTTCTATCTCGGTGGTGTGATGCGATCCGAAGACTGAAAGAGGTTACAAACTCTAGGTAATTATGTTCTTGATGTTTGTTATTATTTCAATAAAATGTTATTTTTGTGAGTTTTTTATATACCATGGGCTATAAATCTTTGACTTCCATATCAAGTGCCTTTTGACGCCACTAGCCTTATGTGTATTGCCGATAGGGGAAAAGGTTTAACTATTTAAGTAGCAAATGATGTTTGTGATCTAAAAGAAAGTATTTATGTTGATCTTAATACTCACTTTTTGGCGGTTCAACGAATGAATTTTTAATTAGATTTGAAGGCATGCTTAAAGGGTCTATGCTAATTACACGTATAACTGACTACTCATTATGTTCTTGTGAATGGTGGATACAGGTCTAATGCCAACATATATAGTGTTTTTCAACATTTCTTCCATATGGGGTATGTATTATTCATATTTTGAGATGGTTCAATTTTTACCTTGGTCTCTCTACATAATATATGAAACATATTGCATTCAAAAAAATAAACTCCTATTTAAGTGTACATGTATTTGCTAACTAAAGTTGTTTAATGAAAGTTTGTGGTTTTTAGTTTCTTTTTCTCCGTGAACTTTCGACTGTTATTATTTTCTTGTTTATGTTCTTGTTATTTACTGATGCCAAATTAGTCTTCCAACCGCATACAGTAATACACACCACATTTGATGACATGGATGTATTACACTCATGTAACAGGGATTGGTCCAAGAAAGTTTGTTCGTTTCATTGCTCATGCATATTTATCAAATTCTAAATTGTCTTTGTTGATATATTCTTATTTGCTATGAGTCTATGACTTAAAAATCAAAGTCATGACTTAGGAGTGGATTATTGTGTTTATGTTGTTGACGTGCTCTTATTTGCTACGACTAAAAATTCAAAGTCATGCCTTAGAGACGAGTACTGTGTTTATCTTCACTGGTTGGTACATATGTAATGATTTACCTGTGTATAGTTAGTATTTTTCAAATATGGTCCTTTATATTATATATTAAGAACAATGTTACAATACATATAATAGTATTATTTATGTAGCATTAATATTTATTGCATTTGCAGCAAGTTAACCATTCTTGTTTTGACTTTTGGGTGTTTTCAGCCTCATATTCAAGGAAATTTCTTAAAAGGACCTCAAAATTCAGCAAATATTATTCAAGTTGTAAACTCAATATCATACGCATTTGGGTATTTTCGATTACTGATTATACCCTTTTACATACGCGACTAAAAGGTTAGGATTATTTTTTCTTACCACATAGTTTTAATGATCTTATTTGGTATATTGATTATTTAAGAAGTTATAAAAATTGGAAGAAGAGTGTTGATTTCTTTTTCCTTAATTTTTAAAGTAGTTGGTTGACTTATAAGTATATTGTTTTTTTATTTTTGCTTTGTGTAGTAAGTATCGTGTATATTGAAGTTTTGGATGACAGGACTTTATAATTTTGATCTGATTATCATATGACCGATGGTGTTGTTTGCTTCGGAAGTTAGATCATTCTTCATATCCATGCGGTAGGCAATATTTTAAAGTGACTCGAGAGGTTCGTAAACCTTTGGATTCTTAACACCTTAAAACAACTTCTTTAATTTCCCCTCATCATATTTACATAGTTTAAAAGGAGATTTGTCATTACGATTAAGCGATAATAGATGAGCTATGGGTGTTAACAGTCGGTCACATTTTAGAAATTCTCACCCCGCAGCAACGCGCGGGTTCCCCACTAGTATATATATATCTATACTATATTAATAAACATATAGGAAGGGCGGAAATGGTCATTTGTCATAAGTACAAGCCTTGAAAGCATGTTGTACAAGAATCAATGCATAAAAACTCTTAAACTTTTTAAGGGTGCAAGTTATTATGCATCATGTAAAAGTCTTCAATGCACAAATGTATTCACTAAAAAAACCCGGATAAATTTCATTCCAACAAAAGCAGATCTAGGGTTTCAAACCCCTCATTCCATTCATCCGCCTCCATTGTCACACACACAAACTCTCTCTCTCTCTCTCCAAGAGATTTTAATTTAGGGTTTCGTATTTGAAGAACCAGCTCTCTAATGGTGGTTCTTTGTTCTGCCAATAAAACGTTGGGGAATATAGGGTAACATGGAAGTGGTGATTTGGAAGGGTTGCGGGTATATCTTGCAGATCTTCACCATCTTGTTGCAAATCTAGGGCTTAGAAGGGTGCAACTCAAAGCACTGACCATCACTTCTGATATCCTGGTATATCAATATGTATACATGTTAAAATCCTACAAGTATTATGTTTAAATATCACTTGTCTAAATAGTTTTAATATATTGCTTTGAACTGTAGATGAAAACCGAAAGTGTTGCTCTTATTCTATGTCAACCTGTTCTGAACTGGTTAGGGGCTTTTTTGAACTGCAGATTTGATCTTTTTCTTTAATTCTGAATAATGCACAATGCTCACATTATAAAGTTGTTGTGATCTTAAAGTAAAGACATCTAGACATCAGCAGCAATGAAATATATACTATAATGTTAAGTCCTTTTGAGGAGCATGAAAATATTATTGAGATTACTTTTATTAAAACAAGAGAACAGGGCAACAAGAAGGTTTGTGCAAGTACATAGATTCTTTTAATTTGATAGTTGCGAACATCCCTTTTCAAGTCTTTTGAGAGGTGAGGGAAGAATATGTAAGCTTATGTTTCTTTTTTATTAGTTGTTACAGGTCTTTTATCATGGCTGCAAGATCCGATCTGTGTAAGAAGTAAAAGATAGTCATAAATGTAGGCAATTATAGTTGTTCGTTCATGGATGGTGATGATAGAAGTTGTTTTGAGGGCAGCATCTATGTCATAATAACACTGCTAGAAACGGTTATTATGGAGGTCAAATACGGACAGAGCCTATGCCGGTAGATGTTGACACTTTGGAGGCCGAATAACGAGCATATGCTATAGATACGGATGTGAGTTTAAATTGCTTTTTAAACATTGCAAAATTAACCTTTCACCACAAAAATTCAAGTAACTGATGTGAGTTTGAATTGCTTTTATAACATTGATAAAGTTGTTTTCCCTGCTCCTGCTGAAGGTGTTAGCTGGAATAGATGTTTATTACATATATGCATTCGTTAGACTTAAGGTTTCACGAAAAAACTTATATGTAATAAATCATGATTCTATCATGAAAGCTATCTGCGAATTTCATTGATGCATTTTGATTTTGTGGGAAAGTGCTAGGATTGGGTATTTGGGACACGTTTAAAGAATATATTAAGGCTGAAGTTTTACACCCCCTACTACCCTCGGGGGATAAGTAAACACATATTTGTTCTTTAAGTTATGCAGCAATGATTGTGGTTCGGTTGTGCAAAAGCATTCTTAATTCTATAATGTTTTCTAATTTATTTTTTGTGACCATGTTTTGCTTGTTTTTTCTTTTTCTAAATATGTTCTTTGATGTTTTTCTAGGCTCGATTAATGTAAAAAGGAAAGGAGGGCAGGCTAGGTGAAGCAAGGGCTACATCAAGGTGTTACCAAGCATGTCAAGAAATGATAATTTTCAAATATTGCAGATCAAGGAAAGAATGAAAATACGTGATGCACATACCGTGAGTGTAGTCCATTGATGTATTAATATATTATTTAATCGCAAGTTTCAATACTAGATAATGCACGTAACTCCCTAGGCACATTTCCCACCCTTTAAATAATCATTAAATACTTTCACATTATATATTAAATACTTTCACATTAACTAACCATTATTACTCTTTCTATCTTATATAGTCTTCTCCAATTCCTATATAATATTCCTTAACTTTCTCTCTTCCCCTTCTCTAACCCTCCATGCAAATCATCCAAACAACATGGAACCAGATACAAAACAATGCCTCCTTTTGAATTCAGGTAGTACTAGTTAAGGGATTGTCAAAGACCGATCGAACATCTTTTTGTTTGTTTGTTTGCTTGAATGTCTATGGAAACAACAATGGATTTGTCAAAAGCAAGTGTGAAGATCAAGATCAAGAAGAACAGTACGTTCAACGATGAAGTTGTGTTGTATGTATAAAATAGTGAATAATTGTAGTGTGTTCGGTGCAGTCGACGAACATCATTCAAAATTTCAACTTCCCGTTCAGGTGCTTAAGTCCACCTTGAGATATGAGTTTAATTAGCTTGAATCTCTCTGATCCATGGTATCCGGTTGTTTTCAGGTTGTCTTCATCGTTGACCGCTATCTCTCGGATAACAACTGAAAAGTTGTCTCATTAATTCCAATTCCAATTCCACCGGTGCAATCAGAATCTGAAGAGAAGCTATCATCTCAGAGAGATATCTGTCAACGATGATGGCGCAGAGGTTAGCGGTAACTTTAAATTTTGAATGATCGTCGGTTTGCTCTCTATATACCAATCAACAGTTATTTGGAATGTTTCTGATCATTGTCAGAGGGTCACTATTCATACATAAAGAGATAAAGGTTGTACACGAGTATAATCAAACAAGGGTTGCCCGGAGTTTGATTAGCTTGAATCTCTTTGATCCATGGTATCCACTAACCGTAGCGATCATTACAGTTATTTGGACTGTTGCTAAATTAGTTAAACAAAAGCTTAAATTATACAATTATTTGGAATATTCTTGATCATTACAGTGAGATATGAGTTTAATTAGGTTAAATCTCTCTGATCCATGATATGAGAGCAAATAATCCATCGAGAACTTGAGAAAGAGAGAATAAGAGAAGAGATAATAACATATGAGCTACAACATAACTTGCACCGACTTGAGATATGAGTTTAATTAACTTGAATCTCTCTGATCCATGGTATCCGGTTGTTTTCAGGTTGTCTTCATCGTTGACCGCTATCTCTCGGATAACAACTGAAAAGTTGTCTCATTAATTCCAAAACCTAAAGAGAAGATATCATCTCAGTGAGATTGATAACTTCTCTATGGAAGTTGCTACAATAGTTAAACAAAAGCTGAAATTGAACAGTTATTTGGAATGTTTCTGATCATTACAGTTATGCCTTTTTTGGTGAAATGAACTTGAAGAAATGATTTGGTGGATCTATCATGAGTTAAACAAAAGCTGAAATTGGACGGTTATTTGGAATGTTCCTGATCATTACTTTTTCATGCAAGCAAGTAAAATTCAGTTGTTGGACAGTGAGATTGATAACTGGACAGGTTAGCCAAACCATACGAGGGTGGCAGGAAAAAGTTGACATTTTGATCCAAAGGAAATTCAGGTTAGCCAGACGTTTGTCAAAAGAACATTTTTTATAATAATTATATTAAAAAAACAAAAAACTAACTCAAAAGACCAAAAAAAAAATTTGATTCGAAGCACCTCGCTTAGGCCTAAGTGAGGCGCTTCGAATTAAAAATCAGCTTTTTCTGCCCCCTCGTACTGACCTCCTCTGAATGAGTTCAAAGCGCCTCGCTTAGGCCTAAGCGAGGCGCTTTGAGGGGGTGGAAATAGAAGGTGTGGGGTGGGAATAGACGGAGCCATATATTATTTTTCTTTTGGTAGCTTCCATGGAATTGCTGATTGTCCTTGCTAAAAAAGGTTTGACTTTGTATAATGAAATCATCATGAATGGCATAAACAAATGCCTGTTGTGAAAGAACATATGTTGCATGATTTGTTGGAAAGGATTAAATATGTCGAACTTCACCTCAATAAAATCAAGACTGTAGGCCCTTTGACGTTTTTTCTTCATCAAAATTTAGCTTGTGGCCGACTTAAACTTGGAACCCCATCCATTTCAGTAATTACTTCATGCGACAGTGGTAAAGCAACTCGAGATTGCTGCACTGATGGAAAACATGGAGTCTAAGTTCCGTGTGTGCTACTTTCCTTTGCCCTCAAGATTATTTTTATTTTCTATTTTATTCAAAAGAAAGCCATTTCAATGTGTTTACCAACAAATGAGTCAATGTTGATTATTGTTTATCTTTAACGAAAGCTAAATAGATTCACCAAGAAGTCGATGTGTCAACGCCAAATTCACATATTCTTTATTTTATAAAGTTTGTGGGTAAGCCCAACATATATTAGAATGATAAAAGTGGCTGCGACAAAGGATATGTTGAAGCCTGATGCACTGCCATGATTGTTTTTAGCAGCACATATGGAATGGGAGAAAATGCATGCATGGTGTCATCCAGAGATGAAGTATGCGTTAAGGATCCATCAAAAGCCATGAAGAGTGTATTAAAAACAAGCATATACTATTAAATTTGTGTTTTATTGTATTATATTCACAATTACGTTGTTGCATTGTGCTTTTTTAAGATATCGTCGCAACATGCGGGTAAACCAACTCTGGGAGAAGGATCTATACATAACACTATATATTGCGAGAACACGCAGAACAAAATAAATTATTTTTATTCTCTTAATTCTCCTAATAATTTAGTATTTTATAATGATCCTCACCTATTGACTCTGTAAGGTTCACGACAAAATATACTAAGCTAGGAATAAGAAAACTAACATGCGTTTACATAATATATCACGAGAGGAATAACAAACAAACGAAAAATGGGTATTGTTTTCAATTTATCACCTCCGCCACATCGCGCGGGTTTCCTACCAGTATATATATATATATATATATATATATATATATATAGGGTAGGGTTCAATTGAGAACCAACCCTTAGTTAGGAACTTTAGGAACAAATCTCATCCATCCATATTCAATGGCATGATGGTAAATATGATAAACATTAATTAACTTTTTAATTAAAGCAAGGGGTAATGTTGTCTTTTTGTATTTGAGTTTTAATAGGTTATTTAGTATACATTGTAACTGACAAAACACCACAACTAACATAATTTGTGCGATTATTCTATACATCAAACAAGGGGAAGAAATGCACGTAATAACGATGATCGACAATTATACAGGTATGTATCAAGATCCAAAAAAAAATTTTATTTCCTTTAATCGATCGCTTATTGTGTATAAAATTTTATTCCTTTATAAATCGACTTTTATGTTTTTTGGGTTTGAAAAAATCTGATTAATCGTTTAAGGGTTTGATTGTTTATGTTTTAGTGTTTTGGCGATCGCATTGTTTATGTTTTAATCCATATATTAAGGTTGTAAAATTGTTGTTTCTTTATAAAAGGGTTTCTGAAACCCTATTAAAACAACCTAGGTTTGTAATTTACGATCATCGAATGTGGTACAAATTTTAATATACACCATCGTATATTGAGTGTAAAAATTTCTAATATATGCATTAGCTATACATTGATGTATACAAACATAGACTTTATGAGCACAACAGTGTGTATATAATGTAAAAATTCCTTGTACATTCTATATACACCAGTGTATATAAAATGTACACCAAATGAATACACCAAACTTTTTTTACGTAGGTTTTGGGGTATTCAATTGTACACATAGAATATATATCAGTGTATATACTTGACACTAATGAATACACCAAACTTTTGTACATCAGTGTATATTCAACTGTACACATAGAATATACATCAGTGTACATTTTATATACACTGGTGTATATAGAATGTACAAGTGTATATAAAATATGCACATTGGTACCGTATGGATTAAGAATTCATTGGTGTATATAATTGACTATATGATTAAAAAGCATGTTTAAATTCAGTATACGCTATTGTGAACTATATGTTTTGTGTGTATTTTATTTAGGTTTTGGTTACAAGGTGAAGTTGACAACAAGTAAATTACATAATGAATGTGCTCTAATGCTAGGACACGGAGCTTTTGAGTTTGGAGAAGGATATGTAATTTTTGGCAATGGAGCATACAATGTGGTTTATGAGTACATTAATAGGAATCCACGTTATTGTACCAACTGTGGTCGTTTGGGATATCATGACGCACGACACTGCCCTTTAAAAAAATTTGGTTTTAGTATTTGATTGAAACGATGTTCAATTTTTTTTTATTATGTATTTGTTTACCTAATAATAAAAGTACTGTTTGTTTTTCTTGATGTGTTTTCTGCTATTATTCACTGTCGTATATTTCTTCTTGCATACACAATGATGTTGAAGTTGAATATTATCATGATATACATTGGTGCATTGTTAATGGGTTGTAGGTATGTTTTAGGGCTTTTATAATAATGTGATTGTACATGCAATGTGTTGTTATGGTTTGTGCGATTTAGCCGATGTTGGTTGCACATAATGTGCGATTGTGATTCTGATTGTACACCATTGTATACCTATACATAATGTGCGATTGTGATTTTGATTGTACACATTGCATGTATATTCATACTTTTACAATTATACATCAGTGTATAGTCCAACTAGTACTATAAAAACAGTGTACTATACCATAAGATTCAAGAAATATACGTCGGTGTATATTTATACTTCACAATTATACATCAGTGTATAGACCTACTAGTTATACACTGACATTCTATAGAACCATCAAATTCAACAGTATACATCAGTGTACATTATAGATTTAATTATATTAACAGTGTATACAATATATGAAATTCAACATATATACATCAAAGTATATTACGTATCCTCATGCTTAAAATCGTTTGACATCATAAAATTCAACCAACTTTACACCAGTGCATCATGTGTATTATACATCAGTGTATAATGTGTAAAACATTAATAACTAAAAAATACGAAATAATAAATTTGCTGGACGAGGAACCTACAACAGGAGTCCAATATCTCGTCCCACCAGGAGACTCGTATACTTTGCTGGACGAGGAACCTACAATAAACAAATGCACATTAGAACTTAATTAACCGAACTTTAGTAAACAATAACGTCAGACATTACATTTTAAATAATTAATATACGCCTGTGTATATTACTGTTATTTGTTTATGTACGCTTAAAAAATCTTAGTATATCATTGCGCTTAAGCATATATACACTGGTGTATAATAAAACACTAAACTAATATACATCAGTGTATAGATGAATGTTAGTGTATCTGTACGCTTCAACATGATCTGAATTATACATCGGTGTACGTATGAAAATTGTATAACTCTTTGTACGTATGAAAACTGCTATATCGCAACATGATCTGAATTATACATCGGTGTATAATTCCAAAAACTAAACTAATATACGACAGTGAATAATTGTATAACTCTTTGTACGTATGAAAACTGCTATAACGCAACATGATCTGAATTATACATCGGTGTATAATTCCAAAACTTTGTACGTATGAAAAATTTTTGTACGTAAAAAAAACTGCTCTGTCTAATACAAACCTGCTGTTTCGCAAAAACTGAAACCCTAATTGCGAACAAAAAGAAATTAAAAAACTAAAAAAACATTACACAAATACCTTGATTCTCAACACTATTTTGCAAAAAAGGTTGTGATTGTGTATCATGATCCTCAATATCGTGAGAAACTGATTGAATGTTTTCATGTATATGATTATTATCCATCACTTGTTTATCTTAATCGATTGAAGCCGGGTCTAATGAATCGTACGTGATGTTGATATTTTGGAGGAAGGCAATTGAGTGATATTAGGAGGAAGTTATGAGTGATATTAGGAAGGCATCGATGGTGATAAACATTCCATTTTTAAAACTTTTTTTTAATTAAAATATAAATCATAATTGTTCAATTACAATCCTACCCTTAGATAAAGATTAAAAGATGTATGGCTCAGATTGGTTCCTAAGTTCCTAACTAGTACCTTGGTTCCTAAATGATCTTTTTCCTATATATATATATATATATATATATATATACTGAACTAAAACTGATATATAATCAACATACGGGTTCTAAGTATATAAACCCGAAAACGAACTATTTACAATACAAATACTAGTTAAACAATAACCTAAACCGAGTTTTAACACAAAAGGTTTAAAAGAAAAGGGCTATTTGGTTTAGTGGTGAAATGGTGTGGTAAATAAGAAAAACGCGGGATTAGGTTCAACATGGTTAACTAGTGGAAAACATTTGGGTGCGGGAAACAGATAGAACGAAAAGAAAAGGCTAAATCAAAAGGGTATCCTAAATGCCTCAATCATATTCGTACAGTGTCACACGTATCTGATCAAACAAGTATACTAATGACAAGTTCTAAATTGCACAAAACATCCGGCTCACTCGCAAGCATGTCAAAGAAATATAATCTATTCTACGGCTCAAATGCTCACGTAACCGGAAGGAAATGGGTGTAACTGTACGAATTAAACACGCTCGTATCTCGTCTGTTTGTCGTGCCTCAAGTTATATTTATCAAAAATTTAGTTAGGCTTGATGTTTATAAGAAAATATATACATATGTGTACTTTTAAAGGTTTTTTTAACATATATATATATATATATATATATATATAGGGTCAAGATCGTGTACAAAGTGTTTTTTGTGTGAGAAGTGTGAGAAGTATTAAAAATTGATACTTAGGCATCATTTTTTGAACTTAGTCGTGATGTTTTGGATTGTTTTGCCTATAAAAACACCAAACATAACAATAAAAAACCGAAAACAATGTATGAAGAAACAAAAGTCTAACCTTATGGTAGGGGGTCAAACCTGTTTCCACGGATCGGATCCTTCGCTGGAAGTAATGACTTCCTAATGATTGGAAACCTAAAATACACAATATACCGATGTGGGGAGACCGCCTCGAATCCCGGAGGAATCTACTTAGTAGACACAAAAACGTTATCGGCCTTAGTGTGTTCTTCAGGGGTTTCTGAATGGCCTATCCAAGGAGACGAAGTGCTCCTTAAATAGGTTCCACACGGGCCTCAACATCTACCCTTAACTTACCCGACGGGCCGAGACCCAGTTAAGGGCTTGCCTCCACATCGGCCCAAGATTAGGCCCAATATTACATGATATTCGACAGGTAATAAATCATAGAGAATGTTCGTACCGTTTCCTCTGACGTGGCATCGTATGATCGGTCACAGGTCTGATCGAATATTATTAGGTGCCGAGTGTACTGTTGTCCCCTCTGTAGCCCCTCGTTAGTGGAGATCTTTGTTCAGGTGGTCCCCTGCCCTTTCATTGGCTGCCGCGTGCAGGGATTGTACTTTTTGGTCCCCGCAGGTTTATCTGGGACACGTGTAATTCTCCTGCTTGTTGATCGTGCAACATGTTCCTTGCCACATGTCGTTGTGTTTTTATTGGCTCGTACTATATTGTACGAACGTGCTTGCTATCGCCACGTGTCCCCTTGCAGCTTCACCCTTTGAGGCGGGACAATCATTGGTAGCACACCCGCCATGTGATGGGCGTGCTCCGCCGTAATGGACCCGCTTCTGGTTAATCTGCTGGTGTCTTTTGGGCTTACTGGCCCTATTCCGTTCTTTGGGCCTGAGGCCTGGGTAGGGGCCCAAGTAAATTTGGGTCCCTACCCCTTCAAGTCCCCCTAGTCCAGCGTCGCTCTTGGTTGTGCGCAGCAGAGGCATGAGGGGTGGTGGACTGATTAAGAAAGAGATTCTCGGGCGTTTCTTGGCGGATTTTCTGTGTATGGCGAGTTGGTACGTGTTTCGTCAGGCAGGTTATCCTCTCCGCTGTTCTTATGAAGTTAGATGCTGATGGTGGCCCTATTTTTGGGGGGAAATTCGAAAAGTCATCATCATGGCAGTTGTTTTGACGGTTGAAGTGACTGAATGTCTGTCTGCCGCGTCTGTTTTGCCGTTGTGTCAGTTACAGGGGGGTGACTTTTGAAGTGCTTGTGTCAGGCGCATGGTGACGACGCGTAGCGCGTGGCAGAATTCTCGATTTAGTGGGCTACGTGTCACTAGATGGTGGGCTTTCCTGTGCACGTCTGGCCGACCCTAATTAATGTGGCCTGTATGAATACTTCCTCTCTCTTCCATTTGGGGATACTTTTTCTCCTTAGCCTGTCGAGAATTTTCTCCTTTCTTTTCCGGCGATATTTGTGTATTTGTCATTTTATAACTTTTCCGTTTCCAACTTAATCGAAGATGACCGACGCCGACGCCAGAGGCAAGAAGGATCCGGTCTGTATGGCGGATGCTCCGATCAAGTGGAGAAGGGAATCGTTCGAGCAGTTTTTGGAGTTGTATGAAATTCCGGCTAGTTGGGAGCCGACGTTGCCTTCCGATGGAGAAACTGTTTTGGATGCGGGCCCTGGGAGAATGGCGTTATACGCTGCGCATTTCCAGTTGGCCGGCTTCCGGTTGCCGGCCACGCGGTTTGTTTGTGATCTGCTTCTTAGGTATGGGGTTTATCTGACACAGGTAACGCCGTTAGGGATGACATGCATGGTTCATTTTGAGTTCGTCTGTCGCTCTCAAGGCGTTGAACCGACCTTTGAGATGTTTAATGCTTTCTACCGGCTTACTTGTGGAGGTCCGCAATGGTTCTCTTTTACTCAACGGAGTAGGATTAAGCCGGTTGGCAACGAGCCGCCGCGCAGCATGCATGACTCGAAGACGAAGTTCTTTTTCATTCGACAAGGTGTTGTTCCGGTGCCTTTGCGGTGGTTGGCTATGTCCGCCAAGGCTAAGTTGAAGGACTTTCCAGTTGTCAATTATGCTGACTTTGATTGGTATGACAAAATTACTCAGCAAGTTACTTCTATTGAGATGGCGAATGTAAAGCTTGAAGCCTTGTTGATGGCGGGTGTTAGCAGCGTAGGTGGAAGGGCTGATCAGAATCCGCACTTCTACGTGAATGGTGAAGGTATGACTATCTCCTGTCGCTTGGTCATCATTGTTGCTTTATGTTCATTTTATTTTTGACTTTTGTACTGCTCATGCAGAAAAAAGCTGCTTTTATTCCATTGTCCTCGACTCGATGGCGAGTTTAGGTGGGAGCCGCTCCGGGAAGATGAGGAGCCTCTGGTGGAGCAATCGCTCAAGAACTTTGTCGCTGTTAATGTGAAAGACTATCCTGGACATACCTTGATCCCAGGTAATGCCCCATTAATCTTCGCCTGCTGAATGCGGTTTCCGCTAGCGGGGCTAATATTATGCTTATTTCTGATGACGAGTCTGAGGATGAGTCTTGCTCATTGGCTCACCGAAGTCGGGCTCATGCAGGTATTAGTGGCGGAGGCGGCTCATCTCGCCAGCCACCTGCGTCTGGCAGGACCAAGGACAAGGGTGACTATGTGGAGGTGTTTAGTACGCCCCCTGTTTCGAGTCGTGCCAGCGGGGAGTCTGGGAGAGGTGGTCACGATGCTGGGAAAAAGTTGAAGGACGTGATAAGCATGATGGACTCCGCCAAACGGAAGGTGCCTGAGGAGGATTCTCCTGCATCCAACTTGAAAGTTCGTTTGGCGGTGTCCCACAAACGTCCCCGTTTGGCCTCTAAGATTGTGAAAGAGGTTCAACCAGGTAGCTCTTTGTATACCATTTTCTGTTTTTGTATTCGCGTCCTCGTTTCTCTTACTTGTGTTCGTTCCCTTGTTATAGGTGCTCCTCTTTTCTTACCCGGCGGGCCAAGGTTATCCAAGGTGTCCGGCTCCAGGCCCGTTGATCCTGTCCCGCCTGTAGCCTCTACGCATGTTGAGGGTAGTGGGCAACCAGGGGTAACGGAGACGATCCAACAGCCTTTGGAACAGGAGGATGTCCGAGCTGCCGAGGAGAGAAGGTTTGCCGAGGCTCGTGAAGCAGAGCTACAGCAGGCGAGGGTGTTGGAAGAGAACAGGAGGAAGGGGCAATAGAAAGGAAAGGGTGTTGAGAGTAGTGGTTTAAGTGAAGGATTCGGAGTTCGTCCTACATCGTCGGGTGGTGGAGAGCATCCACAAGATACCGGGTTTGTGGGCGGTGTATTTGACAATACCGAGTATGTTAATTTGTCTTCTGGCGGTGGTTCAGCGGGTGGTAGTGATGGTGGTAGGTCTGTGAAGGAAGCTATGCCACCCAGTGGCAACAACCCCAAGAAGACTAATACCACGGGAATAGCCTCCGCCGGGTTCAAGTTGGATGTTGCTACCAGGCCTGTTTATAGACCGGATTGGTCTGTTCGCGAGGATGGCCGGTTCTTTCAGATAGATACATGTGAAGAGTAGCTGCTAGGTTCCATCCCTCCCGCCGAGCGCGCGTATGCGGCAAAGCGGGATCGTCTTGCGCTTCTTCAAGATGGGGCCACTGGTTTGGCTATGGCCGCTACCACGCTGAGCAAGGTGAGGCGTGGGTGTCAAGCTTTGATGGACGCTGAGCAGGAATTGGCAGCTCGTAAGGCTGCGTTCAAGAATGTGCTTGATAAGCACAACAAAGATTGCGTGACGCATTCCAAAGCGCTCTCGGATGCATTGGCGCAGGTGAAGTCGGTTGAGGAGTGTCATGCCAAGGCGTCTCAGGAATGGAAATTATCTTGTGAGACCACAAACCAAGTCATTGCCAAGGAGCGGGATCGCGCTCGCGGTCTAGAAAATGAGGTTGAACGGCTGAAGGCCGCGTTGGAGGTAAAGGAGTGGGAACTAGAGGAGGAGAAGTCCAAGACTGCTTCTGCGCTTGCAGATTTGGCCAAGAAGGAGGATGAGGTATTGTTGCAATCATCGCATGTGTCTGGACTTGAGAATGATATTACCCTGTTGAAACGCGAGGTTGATGTCCTGCGCGACGAGAAGATGACTCTTTCCGCTGATGTCAAGGATCTTTCCACGGCTCACGATAGCGCCCAGGAGATGTTGCGGGTTGTCCAGGAAAGTCAGGAAGAGACAACTAACAACGTCAATTGGCTGATGACTACTAGAATCCAAGGGGTATGTCTACTTGGCGTGCCTCGTGTTTGTTGTATTGCTGTATTATCACATTCCTGATGCTTTTAACCCTTTGTGTTGCAGGTGTTTTCCCGCATATGGAAGGAACCAACCATGGTTCAATCTGTTGCCCACCTGTTAGAGAAATCGAAGCAGTTTGGTGATGTCCTTGGTTTCAAGCAAGGGTTCGACTTCTATCTTGGCGGGCACCCTTTGGAAGACAACCCTTATCGCAACATTGACATGAGGCGGAGTATGATACGGAGGATGCCGCATACGATGAGTTGACTTTCCCCATAATGGATGTGGTTGCTGAGTGTGCCAAGTTTCTTAATGGCGTACAGCTTTTGCGCACCGCCTTTGAGGAGGCGGAAGAAGAGCTGCAGGCGGAGAAAGACAAGGAAGCTCAGGAGGCAGCTGAGCGGGAAGTTGCGGCGCTCAGGGGTGAAGGCACCTCCTCCGCTCCGCCGGGTGGTGATGCAGAGGATGAATTTCTTGACAAGGTGGACTTCGACGGGGAGGATTGAGCGTTTCATTTCTCGAACTGGTTTAAAGTTGTACTTGGTTGGATAATTTGTTTTTCTTCTTTTTATGACGCATTGCTGCTATGATGACCTTTGATTTTCCTTTAATTTATGCATGTCTCTTGGTATTTCGTTGTCATAATTGCAATAGATTTCCTAGGCAGCTTAGACGTCAGCCGTCAGTCATTAATGACTACTGACGGCGTGACAGGCGACTGGAAATGACAGTTGTCACTGTTGCCGATTGATATGATTTCGTGCATTAATTATTACTCATTATTACTTCTCCTTAGTTTCCTATAAAAGGATTGTTTAAAGTGACATTTTAGTCACTTATTCTTCTCTCCCTTTCTTACCAAAAGCTTCTCTTCGTCCCCATGTCTTCTTTCCGACCGTGCATGAAGTCGTCAAGCTATGAGACCGATGAGGCTCCGGTGGTAGACAGCCTTTTGGCTCTCCAAAGGGGATCTCCTACCGTTGACCCACCGGTGGTTGTGGTTACCTCCGGTGATCGAGAGAGGAAGATGAAGGTTCTGGCCGAAGTTTGTCGCGAGTTTGCTGCTGCGATCCCTCTCCCGGCGACTGTTGAGAGCTCTGGTGACGGAGAACGGAGGATGAAGGCTTTGGCTGAAGTCTGCGGGCAGATTGTTGCTGCTGACCGTTCAGCTTCAGTGGGCTCTAGCGGTCATCCACCCGCTATTCTTGCGTGCCCTGCGGTGGCCCGACCTACTCCTAAGGTCCGCTTCCGCCGCAATGGTGACTCGTGGGCCCACTTGATCATCCTAGATTAAGTGTTGTTGTTTACTATTTTCTTTTTTGAAGATGTATGTAGTAGTACCTTGAAGCATCCATTTTGTGCTCTCATGGGCTTGCTTTTGTATGTGTACCTGGATGCTTAAGGTTTTTTTGTTGATATGACTTTTATGAAATGTATTTATGTCTAAGCACTTGAATCCTTGTATATTGCTTGTGTAACTAGTGTCATCATGTAGATATGTCATTGCACATCTTAGGCTGTTTAGTCCGCGAGGAGTTGCTTGATAAGAGCTTTCCTCGCGGACCAGGATGACGTTATCACGTTAAAGCGTTGATACGTTTTTAAGTTGCTTGGTTCGCAATGAGTTGCTCACTAAGAGCGGTGATCGCGTGAAAACGCTGATGCATCCCTGATCTGCTTAGTCCGCGGTGAGTTGCTTGCTAAGAGCATTACTCGCGGACCAAGGTGACGTCATCGCGTGAAAACGCCGATGCGTCTCTGATCTGCTTAGTCCGCGGTGAGTTGCTTGCTAAGAGCATTACTCGTGGACCAAGGTGACGTCATCGCGTGAAAACGCTGATGCGTCTCTGATCTGCTTAGTCCGCGGTGAGTTGCTTGCTAAGAGCATTACTCGCGGACCAAGGTGACATCATCGCATGAAAACGCCGATGCGTCTCTGATCTGCTTAGTCCGCGGTGAGTTGCTTGCTAAGAGCATTACTCGCGGACCAAGGTGACATCATCGCGTGAAAACGCCGATGCGTCTCTTGTCTGCTTAACCCGCGGTGAGTTGCTTGCTAAGAGCATTACTCGCGGACCAAGGTGACGTCATCACGTGAAAACGCTGATGCGTCTCTGATCTTCTTAGTCCGTGGTGAGTTGCTTGCTAAGAGCATTACTCGCGGACCGAGGTGACATCATCGTGTGAAAACGCCGATGTGTCCCTGATCTGCTTAGTCCGCGGTGAGTTGCTTGCTAAGAGCATTACTCGCGGACCAAGGTGATGTCATCGCGTGAAAACGCCGATGCGTCTCTTAATAAAATGCCATTATGAGCGGAATTAATACGTCTACTATATAACTGAAAGTAAAGGAAAACATATAACATTGATAGGGCCTAAAGCCTTGTCGTACAAATACAGGATAATACTGCGATTTGTTTAGCTACATGTAGCAAACGCGTAGTTGAGCCGCGTTCCATGATCTTGGGATTGGGGTGCCGTCCAAGCGTTCCAATGCATAGGCACCCTTCCCGAGCACTTCTTGTATCTTGTAACGGCCTTCCCAAGTTGGTGCAAGTTTTCCGGGTGCTTCTGCTGTTGAGGCCTCGTTGAGGCGAAAGACGAAGTCCCCTACTTCAAAATGCATCTTTTTAACGCGGGCGTTGTAGTAACGCTCCAATTGTCGCTTGTATTTGGCTTCCTTGAATGCATCTAGCTCTCTGCGTTCCTCTAGGAGGTCTAGGTTGAGGCGGAGTTCAGCGTCGTTGTCTGTCTTTGAGGCCAGGAGCACGCGTGCGGATGGGTATCCGATTTCTGCGGGGATTATAGCTTCAGTACCATATGTTAGGCTGAACGGCGTTTCCCCGTTGCTTGTTTTTGTTAACGTTCGATGTGCCCATAGGACGTTCGGTATTCATCGACCCATCCTGACCATCTGGTGTTCAAACGTGCTTTGATACCATCGACGATGCTGCCGTTTGCGCGTTCAACCTGTCCATTAGCTTGCGGGTGAGCGACTGAAGTAAAAGTTTGCTCCACGCCCATGCTAGTTAGCCATTCTTGAAGCCCTTGATCTGTGAATTGGAGGCCATTGTCGCTAACGATGTTCATCGGCAAGTCGAAACGACATATGATAAATTCCCAGATGAAACGTTTAACGGCGCGGGCGTCGATGGATACTAGTGGCTTTGCTTCTATCCACTTCGTGAAATAGGCGACCGCCACTATGAGGTATCGCACGTTTCCTGGGGCTGTGGGGAATGGTCCGACAATGTCTACTGCCCATTTTTGGAACGGCCATGCGGATGTGACTGGTACTAAATCGTTCTTGGGACGCAGTGTGCTTGGGGCATGGCGTTGACATGCATGGCACTTGCGGAGTATTTTGACGGCATCTACATGCATGCCCGGCCAATAATATCCCGCATTCATGAGTTTCGCTACCACCATGCGTGGGCCTGCATGTAGGCCGCAAATTCCTTCGTGTACCTCTTTGACCAGGAACGTTGCATTCTCCGCATCGACACATCTCAAAAGAGGTCCCAAGTACGATCGCCGGTATAATGTACCTTCTGAGACCTGGTAGTGCATGGCTTTGTGTTGGATTTTCCGTTCCTCTAGCTTGTCGGTAGGAAGAGTCCCGCTCGTTAGGTAAGCGAGTATCAGGGTCATCCAAGATGGTGTGCCTGTTTGTACAACATTTACTTGATGAGCGGATACAGAGGGCGCGTTTAGGACCTCAACCCTGACTTCCTTTGCCATATGCTCGAAGACGGTCGCTGCCATTTTGCTCAAAGCGTCGGCGGGCTTATACTCACTTCTATTGATGTGGAGGATTTTGCAATATTCGAACCGCTTCATGAGCTTCTTAGTTTGCTCGAGATACAGGGCCATTTTGCTATCTCTCGCTTCATATTTACCATCCACTTGGGCTGCGACGAGCATGGAATCCACATGTGCTTCGAGGAAGCGGGCGCCCATTTTAGCTGCTATCCTATGACCCGCGAGTAGTGCCTCGTACTCCGCTTCGTTGTTTGTACTTTCGAAGTTCAGGCGGATGGCGTACGTGAATTCTGCGCCGTCGGGGCTGATTAGCCGTAGACCCGCCCCCGCTCCGTCGTCGCTTTTTGCGCCGTCTGTGTACAGCAGCCATTTGTCTGTCTCGACTGTTGGGGATGGTGGCTCTTGTTCCACTAGACATTCTGCTAGTTTGTCTGCGGGGACCTCTGTGGAAAAGTCTGCTAAGACTTGTCCCTTGATGGCTGGTCTTGGCTTGTAGAAAATCTCATGCTCTCCAAGCTCTATCGCCCATTTTGCTAACCTTCCCGAAAGCTCTGGCTTCTTGAGCACATCACTTATGCGGTAATCTGTGAGCACGTTTATCGGGTGTCCTTGGAAGTACCGTCGTAGACGTCGTGAGGCATGAACTAAAGGCAATACCAGTTTCTCCATGACTGAGTAGCGTGTTTCCGTGTCCAGGAGTGTGCGACTGACGTAGTAGATGGGTGTTTGAACAACTTTTCGGTCGACTAGTAAGACCGCACGAACTGCTTTATCCGACACCGCCAGGTATAACGTTAGCGGCTCCTTAGGACGCAGTGCTGTTAACGTTGGTAAGTTCATGAGGCATTGCTTCATGTCTTGAAACGCGGTTTCTGCTTCAGGTGTCCATCGGAAACTTGTTTTCTTTAAGCAGTTTCTGAGCGTGCTGACGAAGGGGAACGACTTGGATGCATAATTTGACAAGAAGCGGTTCAAGGCCACGAGACGACCCATTAAGGTTTGCACCTCTTTGACTAACGCCGGTGACGGCATGCGCTCTATCGCCTGTACCTTTTCTGGGTTTGCTCGGAAACCATCCTTTGTTACCATGACACCCAGGAACTTGCCTTCTTCCATGCCGAAGGAGCACTTGCTTGGGTTTAGCTTCATGCGGACATTGCGCAACTGTTCGAATGTCTTCTGTATGTCGACCAACATTCGGTCCTCCTCTACACTTTTGATTACGAGATCATCCATGTATACCTCCAGATTGACGCCGATCTGTTTTGTGAACACTGAGTCCATAAGGCGTTGGTATGTGGCTCCTGCGTTTTTTAGTCCGAAGGGCATCTTTGTGTAGCAGAAGGGGCCATGTCCGTCCTGAACGCTGTTTTATCCTCGTCCCCTTTCGCCATTTGGATTTGGTGATATCCTTTGTAGGCATCAAGAAAACATTTGAATCGGAATGGTGCCAAGGAGTTAACTTTCAAATCTATTTCGGGGAGTGGGTAACAATCCTTTGGGTAGGCCTTATTCAGGTCCTTGTAATCGACACACATCCGCCATCCTCCGTTGGCCTTGCCTACCATGAAGGGGTTGGCTACCCATGTTTGGTACTTAACTGGGCGGAGTATGCCTGCATTCAAAAGCTCTGTGACCTGTTCGTTCATTGCCTTGGTTTTTTCTTGGCCCATGCTCCTTTTCTTTTGTACTACCGGTTCCACTGACTTATATGTGGCCAGTTTGTGCTCTGCTATCTCGCGGGGTACCCCTACCATGTCCGCAGGTTTCCAGGCAAAGACATCCATGTTCTTAATGAGTAACTGCTTTAGATGAGTCCGCACTGTGTCGGATAGTGCGGGTGCAATGGTCACTGTTTGCTCCGGTAAATTGGGGTTGAGTACCCACTTCTCTGGTTCTGTACGGTTCGGCTTCTTGGCGGACTTTGCTGGTTTAGAGGCCTCCGCTGCGTGGCATTGGCGGTTGCCTCGAATGAAAGATACGCCGTTGCGGGTTATGAACCCGACCATCTGATGGGGTGTGGAGGCGTGGCTATTGAATTTGGCTAAGCCTTCCCTTCCGATTAATACGTCGTGTGATGAGGTGACCGGGAGCACCATGAACTCGCATTCTTCTGTTCGGGACAACTTCCCATCCGACCAAGTGACGGGGAATGTGATAACACCTCGAGGCATTATTGATTCGTGGATGAATCCTAATATTGGTCCGGTGACCGGCACTAGGCGTTTCTTGTAGGACTTATCGAGTTGATTGAAACACTGGTCGTACATGATGTCCGCACTGCTTCCTGGATCTAGGAACATGTATGGAGTGCGGTAATGACCGAAGACCCCCGTGATGATGAGTAGGGACGTGGAGGAGGCTCCTCCCTTGACGGTGGGCAAGATAACTGGTTGTTCCTTCCATGAGCCATCCCTTGTCTCTGTCAATGGTCGTTTGTTTCGCCGATGCCAGGCGGTTCCTCTGTTTGTCATATGGTAGTTGTGTCTGGATACGCGTTCGATCGTGTGTGTTTGTAGGTTGCGTATCCACTTGTTTGGTCCCTCTCCGCGATCGTCGTTTTCACGCCCGCGACCGTTGCGTTGTACGTTTTTCACTAGGTGTCCCAACTGCCCGGATTTTAAAGTTGACTCAATCTCCATTTTTAAGCTGTAGCAGTTATCCGTGTTGTGCCCGAAATCATATGGTAATCACATCGCTTGCTTGTGTCCACATGTCTCCGCTTGCCAAGTGGGCGGGGCTCTTTGAAGTTATGCTGCTCGGTGGCGAGTACTTGTTATGGCGTCTTCGTTAATGGCGTCCACTCCATGTCTTTCTTTGAGCCTCCCCGCGTGTCGCGGGTGTGTTTGTTATTGATGATGTGACGGGCATCTTGCTGCGCGGGGTACTTGCCTTCCTCTGCGGATCCGGAAATGCGCGACCAAACGGATTGCTTACCCTTATCTCTGCGGCCGCCGTGGTTGCTGGAATACTGATGCTGGCGGGAATGACGGAAAGATTTTTCTAACGAGGCGTAATTTTTTGCCGCTTTGATGACCTCGTCCCATGACTCGGGGATCCCGTCCTTTCCTGTGAGGCACTTCATGAGGTCATCGTGATTGACCCCGTGGATGAAAGCCGCACGCGTGAGCTCTTCGCCGCACCCTATTTGCATTGCTTCTCGCGTATAGCGGGTGATGTAGTCCTCAACCGATTCGGTATCCCTTCGGGTGCAAAGTAGGATGTGAGCTTTGTCCTTTTTGTGTTTCCTTTGATGAGAGAAATGCAGGGAAAATTTGGACCGTGGGCAAGATAACTAGTTGTTCCTTCCATGAGTCATCCCTTGTCTCTGTCAATGGTCGTTTGTTTCGCCGATGCCCGGCGGTTCCTCTGTTTGTCATATGGCAGTTGTGTCCGGGTACGCGTTCGATCGTGTGCGTTTGTAGGTTGCGTATCCACTTGTTTGGTCCCTCTCTGCGATCGTCGTTTTCGCGCACGCGACCGTTGCGTTGTACGTTTTTCACTAGGTGTCCCAACTGCCCGGATTTTAAAGCTGACTCAATCTCCATTTTTAAGTTGTAGCAGTTATCCATGTTGTGCCCGAAATCATTGTGGTAATCACATCGCTTGCTTGTGTCCACATGTCTCCACTTGCCAAGTGGGCGGGGCTCTTCGAAGTTATGTTGCTCGGTGGCGAGTACTTGTGATGGCGTCTTCGTTAATGGCGTCCACTCCGTGTTTTTCTTTGAGCCTCCCTGCACGTCGCGGGTGTGTTATTGATGAGGTGACAGGCATCTTGCTGCGCGGAGTACTTGCCTTCCTCTGCAGATCCAGAAATGCGCGACCAAACGGATTGCTTACCCTTACCTCTGCGGCCGCCGTGGTTGCTGGAATACTAATGCTGGCAGGAATGACGAAAAGATTTTTCTGACGAGGCGTAAATTTTTTCCGCTTTGATGACCTCGTCCCATGACTCGGGGATCCCTTCCTTTCCTGTGAGGCACTTCATGAGGTCATCGTGGTTTACCCCGTGGATGAAAGCCGCACGCGTGAGCTCTTTGCCGCACCCTATTTGCATTGCTTCCCGCGTATAGCGGGTGATGTAGTCCTCAACCGATTCGGTATCCCGTCGGGCGCAAAGTAGGATGTAAGCTTTGTCCTTTTTGTGTTTCCTTTGATGAGAGAAATGCAGGGAAAATTTAGACAACGGGTCATCGAAGTCGAGGATACTACCCACCGGGAGATTGTCGAACCATACTCTGGCCACACCCATTAGGGTTTGTGCGAAGAGATGGCACCATACTTGCATTGGCCAGTTCTGACTGTGAGCTGCAGTTCGGAAATCATGCACGTGATCGTCTGGGTCACGTATTCCGTCATATTTACCAATGTTGATTGGTAATTTTGCTTTGGCGGGTATCGGTGCTAAGGCAACGCGGGCGCAGAATTTAGATTTTTCTGCGAGATCCTTTGGCCGGTAGGGTTTGACTAAGTCGTCATCGCCCTCCGCCTGTGAGCTGGATTCATAGGTGTCTTCCTCATCGGTGGCAGCGTGGCCCTGGTTGCGGGAGCCTTTCCCGCGGCCTCCGCTACGACTCCCCGCTGTATTGTCTTTCTGAGAACGGCTGGCTGTTTTGTTTTTGTTTATTGCCCCTTGAATCTTGTTGTTGGTGTCGAAGTTAAGTGTCTTCTGCACTCGCTGTTGTGCTTGCTGCATTACTCTTTTTTGATAACCTGCGGTGAGCTGTGCCTGTTGTTTGAAGAGCCAATCGTCTGGGTCTTCTTCCTCGTTGGCCTCGTCATCCTCCAGGTTAACAGTGTTTTGGTTGGTGGCTTGGCACCAATCCTTCTCACTGGTTTGTGTGCTACCTTGGTGACGGTGGCTGGAGGGGTTCCCTCCGATTGTGCCTTGTCGTCATCCTCGATGATAGGTTCGTCTGGGTTCTTTTGTGAAGCCTCTTCGTTCGTCATTTTACTAGATGAAAGATTGGAAAAATTCTTGCTCAAGCCGGTACGGATGGCAACAATGAAGAAACAAAAGTCTAACCTTATGGTAGGGGGTCAAACCCGTTTCCACAGATCGGATCCTTCGCTAGAAGTAATGACTTGCTGATGATTTGAAACCTGAAACACACAATATACCGATATGGGGCGACCGCCTCGAATCCCGGAGGAATCTACTTAGCAGACACAAAAACGTTACCGGCCTTAGTGTGTTCTTCAGGGGTTTCTGAATGGCCTATCCAAGGAGACACTCCTTAAATAGGTTCCACACGGGCCTCAACATCTACCCTTAACTTACCCGATGGGACGAGACCCAGTTAAGGGCTTGCCTCCACATCGGCCCAAGATTAGGCCCAATATGACATGATATTCGACTGGTAATAAATCATAGAGAATCTTCGTACCGTTTCCTCTGACGTGGCGTCGTATGATCGGTCACCGGTCTGATCGAATATGATTGGCTGCCGAGTGTACTGTTGTCCCCTCTGCAGCCCCTCGTTAGTGGAGATCTTTATTCAGGTGGTCCCCTGCCCTTTCATTGGCTGCCACGTGCAGGGATTGTACTTTTGTTCCCCGCGGGTTTATCTGGGACACGTGTAATTCTCCTGCTTGTTGATCGTGCAACATGTTCCTTGCCACACGTCATTGTGTTTTGATTGGCTCGTACCGTATTGTATGAACGTGCTTGCTATCGCCACGTGTCCCCTTGCGGCTTCACCCTTTGAGGCGGGACAATCATTAGTAGCACGCCCGCCATGTGATGGGCGTGCTCCGCCGTAATGGGCCCGCTTCTGGTTAATCTGATGGTGTCTTTTGGGCTTACTGGCCCTGTTCCGGTCTTTGGGCCTGAGGCCAGGGTAGGGGCCCAAGTAAATTTGGGTCCCTACCCCTTCAGTGTATTTTAGGCTTAAAACTTAAAACACCATGCTAAGAACATTAGCAGTGTGTTTTAAGCGTTAAGTAGTGTGTTTAGCTGTTTTTTAAATTTAATGACTATAATACATTGTATTGTGTTTTAGATTGTTGTGTTTGGTATTTTTCAAGTTAAAACAACCTAAAACATCATTCCTAAATCCAAAAACATGATGTCTACATGTCAATTCTTAGTCATTCTCACACTTCTCACGAAAAATGTACTTTGTACATGATCCTAAACCTATATATATATATATATAGTGGAAGTATAGAGAGAAAACCCTTCTAAATGGAAAAACCCCAAGAAACCCGTTACTTGGTCCAAGTTGTGCCACATCACCCATGATGTTATAATATTCAAAGGGGTATAATAGACAATTCAACTACCCCCTTTCTCTCTCTCCCTATATATATTCTTTTCCCCCTCTCTCTCTCTCTCTCTTCATTTGTGTTTTCAAATTCAAACATAGATTTTTTTCTCTGCCCTATCCCTGTCCCTCTCTAGAACCACCACAACCACCAGCCACAACCACCATCGTCACCTCCGGTCACCATCTCATGTCCAGCCTCCAACAATAATATTAATACCAGATCGAGGGGTTTTTAAAGGCTTCAAGTTCTTAAAAGCTCCATGTTTTTCTTCCCAGATCTGTAAGTGACTCGTCGAACAAGAACAGCCACAACCACCATCATTAACGTCATCTCTGTAAGTATTTTTTTAATTTTTAGTTTTTAATTTTTAGGTTTAATTAAGTTTTAAGTTAAAATAATTTGGGGGTTTTTCGTTTAAACTGTTGTTATCATAAAAAAAACCATATATGTTTCGATGCAGCGGTTGTTTGTGTATGCTGAGATAAAATTCATTTTGAAAGTCAGTATTGTGTTCTTTCTTTTTTGTCAAAGTGTTGTTTTTATTATTATTATTAGTGGCGGCGTCTCTGTATATGTGTATATGTGAGGAGTGTTTTTTTTGACAAAAATTCCAATTCAACAAGATATAAATCTCATTTTGAAAGTCATGTGTTTCTTTTTTTTGTTTCGCTGTTATCATTGTTTTTAAGATATTATTATGTTTTGATTTTTTTTAGAATAATAATAATAACATTTTTTGTTAAAATAATAATAATAAGTTGTTACGTTTTGATTTGAGTTTTGTGTTACGTTTTGATTTTGTTAGGTTTTGGGTTTTGTTAGAAAAATAATGATAACAGTTTTGGGGATAGTTTTTGTTTGCATACCAAGTGTTTGATTAAATGCTTGAATGAAGAAAAAAAACTTATGTTAACCTTTTTGATTTTTTTTTATTTTTATTATTTTGTTTATGTTAGATTGTTATTGGATTGGGGACATAAGGTTGATAGATCAGATGTAATTGATGAATAAATGTGTAATCTTTTTACATTAGTATATGCTAACACATGTTAGTCATGCCCCATTATGTGTTTGAGGATCCCAACTAACATGTGTATTTGTTCCAGTGTTGGTTTTCACGAGTAAGGTATAGGAAGAAGGTGACGTTGGTGATGTGGCTGTGGTAAGTGATGTTTTCTTATAAAGATTATAAATTTTTAATCTTTATTCTTTTGGTGAATGGGGTGTTTAAATTAGCTTGATCAAATTGGATTCTGGCTTTGTGAAAACTGAAACTAATGGATGGCGGTATATTTTTGTACTCTATTTAATATTTTTTTGGCAAGAGAAAGTGTTATGAACTCGTCTAGGGTGCATGTCTATTTTTTACGGTCTGAGTCGTGTATGCTCACACACGTTAGTGATGCTAACACATGCTAGTATATGCCCAATTAACAGGTGTTAGGGTCCATATAACATACGTTATTTTCAATAAAACATATGTCTTAGAATATGCTAACACATGCTAGTGATGCTCACACACGTTATTTTTTACGGTCCGAGTCGTGTATGCTCACACACGTTAGTAATGCTAACACATGCTAGTATATGCCCAATTAACAGGTGTTAGGGTCCATATGACATATGTTATTTTCAATAAAACATATGTCTTAGAATATGCTAACACATGCTACTGATGTCTTTTTTTATATATTATATATTTCATGAATATGAGGATAATTTTTTGGTATATGGATTTAGATTGGTTATGATTTAATTTTTTAAATTTATTATTGTTGGATTTCAAACCCTATTAATCGTATTTGAGTAGTTGTATTAACATAGTTGTAAAATTGAGTATGATACACTTGGCACTGTAGATTTGGTGTTGTTAGTACATACCATGCTAACATGTGTTAGTGTTCATATGACATATGTTATTTCAGTAAAACATATGTTTTAGTATACACTACACATGTTAGTGATGTCTCATTATGTGTTTTGGAGAGCCCAACTAACACGTGTTATCTTTTTTTGTAGGAAAAGAGATGTTTTTTGTGTTAAAGATGAAGATGGGTATCAAGAACGAAGCATAGCTAGATCTTTTTTATGTTGCTATGATAGTTTTTTATCATACAAAAATAGTTATGTATGTATGAAAAGTTTTTTGATACATTTTTAGTATTGATTGTAATGATCGTTTTTATCATTTCTTGAATAAATACACATTTATGTGTTCTTTTATTATGTTCTTTTAGCATATGCTTGTTAACACATGTTAGCGATGTCTCACACGAGGTCAGAATTTTGTATCACAACACTAACGTATGTTAATATTAGTGCTGGAAAAAGGGCCATAAAGTATGAGAGAGGTGACTTGACAAGGGTCAAATCAACCTTTTCAAACCTAGGATTCAGAAATTAAAGTGGCCCACTTGCTTATTTAAGATTACCTTAATGCCCTTAATTCTATATTTTATTAGTGTGGCCCACTTGCTTTTGATTATTAAATACAAATTAATTAAGGACCATTGATCAAACTTGATCAATGGTCATCATGGGGTTTGCAAGGTTTTTCCAATAGATAGAGTTTCCATATTATCCACCCCCTATATATATATATATATATATATATACGAGAGGACAAGAAGAACAAGATATAATCCCTCCCCACACTTAAACGTCACATTGTCCCCAATGTGAAAAATAGATAGCATTTATGAAATAGCTAACTATTTGTGGGAAAAGGAGAATAATACTCCCCTAGTGTCGAAGAAACAGTCGAGTAATGAATGGCAAGAGCATCGACAACGGTGCTCGCCAATTACGTGCAAAGTCAACATTCTTGACACAACACACACATCAAATCCACTCATCATCATCATAAACATAAGCAAACTAAATTAAAAATTTTAATACTAAATTCAAAGTACAATACAAAGAAAAATGTTCAAAACAAAAGTACTAAAAGCAGATAAAAATAAAATACAAACAATCGCTGGAAATGCAGTGGAATTGGCTACTAGTTATAGTCTAATCTGTCCTTGCTGCGCGCTGATGTTCTGCACGTTCAGCTCCAATGCCTGGAAGCGAGTGTAGAACTCAGGGTAGGATGGAATGCCGGGTAGCCACTCCTGGTCCTGCGGATGGAAGTGCTGAGGAGAGTGCTGTAGAGAGTCGTGTGGTGCGTCACCACCGGCCTCTGGATGCTGCTCATGCATCTCCTCGTCCTCCACCACCGATGGTACGGGGTCCCATATAATGTCGTGGCTAACAAGGCGTGGGCCCTCATCTGTCTCAGCAATTAGGTTCTGGGACCTGAGTGATCTGAGAACTAGTGTAACCCCAGCAGTGACCTGTGTCATCGTGGCCTTGACCTCGGTGGTCAGAACGCCCAAGGCCTCGGCGATCTGGGTGATGTACTCTCCGCCATGAATCTCACTCCTATCTTTGGTGCCCCCAGCAGTAAGAAATAACTCGGCCATCTATGTGGCCAAGTTCAACGGGGCACCCTCGTAAAAATGGTATAAGTAAAGTAGATCGGGAGTAGGACAGTTCCCGGAACTGTCCTTTCGGCCACTGATAGTGTGGCTGAAAACATGGTGCAATATGCGGAGAAGCGGGTCCTTTATCCTAGTGACTTGGCCGACCTCGGGTTTTAAGGTCCACCAATGGCTATCGACTCCCAAAACGCACCCCGCTCACCATTATCCGCGAAGCAGTGGACAGAGCAAAAGTCGTCCGAATCGGTTTCTTCGTGCTCGTAGATCCCCAGTCTTCGCCCCAGCCTCGCCACTGACCAATGATACCACTTCCCACATAGCCTGAACTGAATGTCCTTGTCGTGAAAGTTCATAGGCACCCCCTCCTTTGGTTTTTTGTAAGAGTAGGACGCTAAGAACTCAATAGTAATCTCTATGTAGACCGGTCGGTTGATACTCAGCAGTTTCGCCATATATAGCGAGACAAACCCGTCGAACCTTTCACGCTGATTCAGTGTGGTCAGTAGGTCCTAATTGAGCCGAATGGGAATACCAAACGCGTCTCGTCGGTTCCAGAGCTTCATCAGTTTGTCCAGACACGGGGCTTCCCTCTTGTTTCTATTATCGAATCCTAGAAAGTTGTGGGCCATCTGCATACAAAAAACAACGTTCCAGCTGTTAGTAATGTCAAAAATGAGTTCCTGGCTGTGCAAAACGGATCTGTGCAAGTTCTGACCTGATTCTGTAAGTCCTGCACGGCCATGCACCTGAGGTGCACGGTTGTGCGGGTCTGTGTGGTTTGCAGGTCAGAGGCTGCACTGCCTTGTACTCTGGCAGTGCAGCCTTGGTTTCTCGGCACGCACGGTCGTGCACAATGGTCGCACAACCGTG
The DNA here is from genome assembly GCA_028751855.1 of Ambrosia trifida. NCBI lineage: Eukaryota > Viridiplantae > Streptophyta > Magnoliopsida > Asterales > Asteraceae > Ambrosia > Ambrosia trifida. Next base: position 91,506,819 of record CM054122.1, on the reverse strand, counting down.
CAGGGCAGTTCAGCTCGGTGATTCCGAGCTGCACTGCCAGTGCCTGGTCTGGTGCACCTCAGTCCACACGGTCGTGCGGCTTAGGTGCACTACCGTGCACACCTTCCAGATTTTCAAAATTTTTCCAAGTAAAACACCCAAATCATCAACATTTATCAATAAAACTTATAAGACAATAGATTTAGGTAGGGTAGTGCACGGGTTCAACAATATTAACAAAAATCTAACATACTTTAAACAAAAACAAACAAGATTCGTGGGTTTATTATAGGTTTATGAAGAAACCCCCAAATCTTTAACCTAGAAAACACAAAACACACGGATCTAAACTAAAAATATGTTAAAGATGTGCAATATTATGAAGGGGATCATACCTTGATGGATTAGCAAGTGAGGAGTGAAGAATCTAGACCAAAAGATGATGTTCTCGGACAAAAAGAGGTGGAATGAGGGTGCAGCCGGGTGTGCAAGGGTTAGGGTTATGTTTTAGAAGTTAAAGATGCTTATATAGGCCCATTTCTGGGCTGGGCTTTTTGGCCAGCACGGTCGTGCACAAAGGTCGCACGACAGTGCACAAGCTCTGCACTACCCCTTGCACCTCAGTGTTGATCAGGCATGCTGATCAGCTCGGCCCGCACGGTTGTGCACAAAGGTCGCACGGCCGTGCACAAGCTCTGCACTACCCCTTGCACCCCAGTGCTGATCAGGCATGCTAATCAGCTCGGCTCGCACGGCCGTGCACAAAGGTCGCACGACCGTGCACAACCTGCAGACATGCAGAAATGCAGCCTGCAGCTGCATTTTTCCGCACAACGGCCCTCTTTTGTCCGAAAATATCATTTTAAGTAAATATAACCTGTTTGTAGACCCTTTTCGCTCCTATGCTCATTCCCGCTCCGCTCAAAACCGGTACGAACCTGCACAAGACTCGAAAAAACGTTAAACTACGAAATTTAAAATAAACAAAGAAATATTAACACTATTTACATATTTACCCTTTGGCGGGCCCATACACGCCGCGCTAATTTTATTAACGAGTCGCTAGCTAGACTCACTTCCCCACGCTTGTTTAGGTGCGCGGAGCGTGGAGTTCAAGTACCTCCACAGCTGGGTCAACTGGTCCATCAATGTAAGCTTTTAAGAGATGACCGTTGACTTTCAAAGTTAGTCCATTTTGATTTATGGACTCGTCTATATGGACTTTAAACTTCTTGGATCGGTAGTTTTCATAAAAGATTTTCTTTAAGATCGCTTTCGCCCGAATGGAGATTGAGTACGGGCAAGAAGATCGATCGAGCAATAACAGACATCGGCCATCCCCACACTTAAACTGACGCAATGTACGAAATAATTACAAAAGAAATAATTACAGACTCGATTTAAGAAAAATGGAAGAGATATACACAAATCAATATACCAAAAACTATACACTAAACTTAAATTATGATAATATATAAAATATGAAAATATACAATATTTTCAGCGAAATATAAGTCGCCCGCGCATCGCGAAGAAGTATAGACCGCTTCTCGCGTGGCGCAAGTGACTACAATGACTTAAGGCGCTCACGCGTTGCAACAAGATAAAGACCGTCTTTTTGCTTGCGCGAAAACAACCATTTTTCACCGAAAAATAATATAACGGAAGTTGATGGATAGAAACCATGATGGATACTAATGAAATGAGTTAAAAACGGAAGATATTGGCTATTTACGTTACGCGAAGGACTCTGGTGATCCTGTTCGCGTATCGCGAAAAATAAAAGATAAAACCCGGGGTAATTAGGAACTCGCTAAAGGTGGAACCATAAGCCCAGCTTCTTTGCGAATCGCATGGGATCATTTTTCACAGAAAATTATTTTTATTAAAACCACTTCTATATTAAATAAATTTCCCAGTTTTTCTTAACCCAAACCTTTTATAAAAGCATCCGTACTATCAAATTCAAATGTAACATACCCAGACTTCCATTATATATTTACATAAAAACTATAAATACATAAAAATTAAAATTATATAAACAGATAAACATATGAACACATGGTTAGTAAATAAAAAATTTAACTTTCCAAATCTAAAAATTAACAATTAGTCCAAATCCGGAAAAATAAATCAAATAAATTAAATAATGAATCAATCAAATTTATAGACAAACCAACTAATCCAATATTCAATAAATTAAATCTATCAACATCCTAATGAATGAATAATCAATCGAATCAATCCTATAAACATAAAAATGAACAAATATATATGCAAACCTATGAACCAATCTAAAATCAATCCAATATATTAATAGACAAATAAATCAAATAAACAATCAAATAATCATATATGCAAATAAATGAATGAAATAACGAATCAACGAAGTATAAACAAGTATTCACAAGCATGTACACTGGTAAAAACTTGACTCGGTTCGTTCCTAAAGCTCGTCGCGTCCCCGGCAACGGCGCCAAAAACTTGACGTGTGCGGATATACACATAATTTTACAATGAATAAACACACATTTTGCTTTAATATTTATAAAAATGGTTTAGACCTTAATATTAAAACACACACAATAGGGCAAGTGTACTCTGTCATATATGTAGTAATGTACAGATAAGAACCAGATATCGATCCATGGACGTGCGCGGAGCAATTGTACTTAAACTTTGTCCTCAATTTACCAGTAGGAAAAGATAGTGAAAGTTTGTTTTAAACTAAATTAATTCTAAAATATCTAATAAACATATGTAAGACTCCAAATACAAAATATAACTATATAAACAATAATATATCAATCCTAGCATGTCATCTACATATCATATGAAATAAATGCGAGTGATCAACATTCCCATTTTCCGACAGTTAGTGTCCCTTTCGGGCATCCTAACATGACAACTATACGGAAAGCTAACACGAATTACACATGTTAACCACCTCAAGTCGTTTATTAGCGAACAGCTGATATGATCTCATGTGAATCTTCTAAAGATAAGTTAGTCATCCGTTAAGAGTTTTCTAACCTCACTAATCAAGGAAAGTAATACCAAATACAGAATACAACCACCGAGACTAGCATAAAGTAGAGCATTTCACAACCTATTCCATTTTACCAACTTTGAACACAGATCTACTAAGATCGCTATTTCTACCAAAATAACTAGCAAAGATCATTAACCGTGTCAAAGATCAGTAACGGCACCATTAAGCTTTTAAAACCCTTTTACGTGCCGGTAAGCATTTCTAATCATTATTCGACTGACTTTAACCAAACCAATACCCGGTTACAGTTTCATGGTGTAAACTTATTAACAAGTTAACTAGTCTACTACCGGACGATTAAACGGACGGTTTTTCAACATGTATCCGTCTAACACATTCGATAATCATCAAAGTCATTCAAACATAACTACAAATCCATTAACAATGAAACAAGGTTGCACTATGATCATCAAGATTCAAACATCAAAAAACGCCAAATTCATACAAGACATGATTAACTATACAAACGATTGTTTAACATACTACATACTAGTGTTCTTGCCCGTAGGCGTACGATTAACTAAATAAACATCACATACAGCCAAAATATTCAGATTTGAACTACTTAAAAGTTTATAGGTCAAACCATAAATCTTGAATGTAAAGGATCGGATGATGATGATGGTTGGATCGGACGGCGTCCCGGGCTTGTTAAACAGCTTCCCAACAGCTTCTTTGGTCCAGAAATTGCCCCAGATCGTCTCTCCAAAACCCAATATCTGATCAGTAAGTTTAGCTCTGTTTTTATACAAGTTTTGATTTTGTGCACGGTCGTGCACATAAAGTGCACGGCCGTGCACTTTAACTTTTGATGTGACAGGCAAGTGGACAATTAGTTCCTGAAAATATATTGGGTTGCACACGGCCGTGCACCTGGGGTGCACGGCCGTGCGGGTCTGGTGGTGTCCGGGTACAAGGGGTGCAATGCCTGGTGCACTGGCAGTGCACCCGAGAATTCTGAGTCGCACGGGCATGTGCACGGTGGTGCTGATCAAGGTGCCCAAGAATATGATGTGCACTAGCAGCTGCACTGCCAATGCAGCCCCTATGTTGTCCGACTCAAATGAGCCCGCACAGGCGTGCACAAATCTTGCACGCCCGTGCACATCTTCCAAACTTGACTGATTTTGCAGCAACTTTCCGTTTGGTTCAGATTTCGCCCGGTTTTTTCAACTTTGTCCGTGGGACGTCGTTTAAGACCTGCAATAAACATATGAAGCGGTTAAGTACTGAATTCGTGCAATTATGGTCGAAAACTCGTAATTTGGGAGTTTAATCGGGGATTTATATATGTATATTTTAACGTATATCAGCGTTGATAGCCAAAAGAAAAGGGGGTACATGCACCGGTCGGGTTTGTCCCGATTGCTAAGTGTTATGTGCCTTATGTCTAAGGCTTGATACAAAACCACTATTGAGCCGGGGGTCTCACTGGAAGCAGCCTCTCTATTCCCACGGGGTAGAGGTAAGGTTGTCTACATCTTACCCTCCTCAGACCCTACCTTAGCTTTTGCTATTGGTGGGATTAAGTGAGTATGATGATAATGATGATGAGAGTTCTTGACCAAAGAAATAAATAAGAAGAGGAAAAGTGGTGTGTGTGGTGTGATGTATGTTAAAGGATTTGAAATACTTATAATATGGCACATGGTACTCTCCATGACTATATTAATCAAGTACCCATATCCCCCTCAATACTTTGATCAAATCTACAAACAAATTGTGATTTGGGTATGGTGGCTGGCCGATTCTTGGTCTTGGAAATGGGGTCCAACATTAAATTTCCACATGCTTAATTTTGTTACTAAAAAGTTAAGGTTCAATACGGTTTTAAACGATTTTAGTCGCGGGATTTTTCAGACACTTAGTTAAGCAATAATCACCTTTAAACATAGTCTAGTTTAAGTGTTGATTAGTTGGTTAGGCTTTCGTTGGGTGTTTATATAAGTTTATACGCGTACTGGGCACGGTACGAGAACTAAATCTCTACTGAGAGATTTGGGTTTTAAGTTTTTGTTTAGGGTCTTGGACTTCCAAAATACCCTATATTTTATATAAAAAAATGCCATTTATTTTACTTCCCGGACATTTGGGATCATTTTCGGTTAATCACCAACGTCCATATCGAACAAGTTTATTTGCACGTGATTGTGTCGTGCTTTAAATTAAACAAATGCAACCCTATACATCCTACGGGGAATCGGCTATTCTCTAAAGGCTAAATTAATCCCAATTAATTTAAATGTGCACTTAAAATCGTTAATTACATATACTAATTATGTACGGAAACACGCAGATTTTTGTCGGATGTCACATTCTTTCCATGAACCGTTTAGCCCTTCAAGAGATCATGCCAAGTTGCCATTGAATACCTGTTCTATAAGATCATCTGGGTCTATCTGATCATAATCTTCTTCAAACTCAAATGGGTCATTGATCTTTCCCTGGATGTAATTCTAATAAGATGCTACAAAAGATGCTAACATAGCGCGTTGTTGTTCAGCAGACTTGACAATCATTGCATAAATTCATATAGTTCCTTCTTTTTGCTTCCTCAAGAATCCTTAGACTTCTTCTCTTCAGATGATGCCGAATAACAACATTCTCCATCAAAATCCACCACTACATTATCACCATGACTATCAACCAAGAAGAAGACAGTTGTTGTTGGAAATAGGTATCCAATTATCAGATTATTACACGTATTAGGAATTTGTGTTAGTGCACTTCGTGTATGTCCCTCGCTAGTGATAGGTCTATATTAGTCATAGTCATGATTATATAGTGTTTAGTGTGTAATGAGGGTCCTACGTCTGGCATGTCAGGCGTTTGAAGGAGTCCTACGATTGGAAGCCCCCAGGAGTAGGAGTCTCCACTATATATATATATATATATATATATATATATATATATATATATATATATATATATATATATATATATATATAGGATTAGGTTCTATTGAAAACCCATCCTTCATGAAAGAACTAGAAAACTCAATTAAACCAATAATAACATGCCACATGTCCTTGTTTTGTTTTTATTGTAGGATGGTAATTATGGTAATTCATCAATAACCCACCCTACCCCATACCCACCCCTACTCTCTCTCTCTCTCTCTCTCTCTCTCTCTCTCTCTCTCTCTCTCTCTCTCTCTCTCTCTCTCTTCTTTCCCTCCTGGCCATAATAATTATTCTTTTCATTTCAAAGTCACTTTCTCTATCTCTCATTTCTCTCTCTCTCTCTCTCTCTCTCTCTCTCTCTCTCTCTTTCTCATTCAATTCAGATCTATAATAATAATAATAATAATAATAATAATAATAATAATAATAATAATAATAATAATAATAATAATAATAATAATAATAATAACAATAACAATAATGAACAGGGGGATGAAGTTGATGATCGAACTGGGGGGGACGAAGATGGTAGTAGGTGACGGTAGGAAGGGGGACGAAGATGGTGGTGGTGGTAGGTGACGGTGGCGATGGTGGTAGGGGGAACGAAGATGGTGATGGTGGTAGGTGACGAAGATGGGGATGGTGGTGTGTGTTGTTCCAGATCTGTGACCATGCCTTCAACACCGGGATTTATGGCTCAGGCACCATCGACAACCTTAACCACCACCTCTGAAAGCACCCATAGATCTGCCAGATCAAACATTCTCGTCGGTGGTGGGTTTGGATCCAATCCAGTACGTTTTTTTCTTTATTGTTGTTGTTGTTGTTGTTATTATTATTATTATTATTATTATTATTGTTATTATTATTATTATTAGTTATAAATCACATAAAACCATTGTAAAAAGTTGTGATTTTGGAAAGAAAAAAAAAAGTGTAATTTATGTTGGTGAAGCTGGACCTGTTTCATTTTTGTTCAAGGTGTATTGGTAACACTAGTGTACAATTTTCTTGTTTTGAATGCATAAGGTTCTTGTTTATTTTATTGGATTATATGTGGTACACCAGACACAGACACACATGTTGATATATGGTTTTTTGGGTATCAGTATGTAGTAAACAAATGAGGATTTAAAGGTTGTGAAGGAGCTTCAGTTGGTGTTTCTGATATTGATTTAATGGTTAGAGTATTTTTGAGTTTACACTAATATAAATGAATAAATATTACATAAATGTAAAACAGAAGAGCAAGTTGTTTTGTGTGCTATCTTATGGTGGTCTAAGGTTTTCTGGTTTTGTTTTACGTTTGATGTAAACACCGGTGTAAATTCCTAGATTGTGGAAATAATTTCCATTAAATAAGTCCCCTTTTCAATACATTTTAAGTCAAAAAGTTTTGTATGTGTTATGGGGGGTGTTTACACCAATGTAAACGGTTGTGTCATTTGTATTTAATCATTGTGTCATTTTGTTTACACCAATGTAAACAGGTTGTTTTGGTATGCAAATATGGTTTCTTTCGTTATATTGTCTTTGAAGCGGTTAGCAATCTGGTTGTGTGTAACATGGTCTTTTTTTTTGATGTGCAGGGGAGTAACCAGTGAATTCAGCGATGGTGGCCTAAGGTTTTCTGGTGGGGTTATGGCGGGTGAAGGAGACATCGGTGATGGTGGGGTTTTATGGCTGATGTCATGGAGGACCAAAGCACCACGGATCTTGCCTACTAGGTATTATTACATTTGTAATTTTAGTCGGTATTGTAGTTATTATAAGTGTGAATAAAAATATTGCATAATTAAATCTATAGCATTTGACACCTAAGTGTGCTTTTTTACATTGGTGTAAGACCCCATGTTTAGCTTTACTATCCTGAACTATTTTTTAATACAACATACAACCTACATAAAACCCCCATGTTTAACATTAGGTTTTTACATTGATTATTATATCACTGTTGTTAAACTTTGCACAATTAAATTGTTTTTTTACACTGATGTAAAATGTTTTGCCCCTAGTTAATTGTAATTTTTATACAATATTTTTCATAGATGTAAATTAGATATAAAAGTTGTTTTTTTTTTTTTTTTTTTTTGTGTGTGGTTTTTGATAGTTTGGCTATGTGTTCAAAGCTGATGATGGAGATCAAGAAAACGAAGAACGCATCCTAGATCTACTAAATTTCGAAGCCAAAGTAGTGAGACGAGAGGACCAAGAAGAGTGAAGTGATGGCGAATGGGATTTCGTTTGTGATTCAAGTGGTACGGCCCAATTCTTTACTCGGCAACTTCGATCGGGGGTAAACATTTTATCCTGTGGTAAAAAGAAATTATTCCTACTAGGTATTATTACATTTGTAATTTTAGTCGGTATTGTAAAGTTTTCGTTTTTTAATGAACAGAGATGTAATTAGATTGCAATATGTAATCTGTTTTACACTGGTGTAAAACAGTGGATTAATCTCAAATTTTATAAATATCTTGCATATGTTTCTGGATACACAGGTACAGTGTTGTAAAAATGTCGTAAACGATGTATGTTGTAAAAGAAAGGAATTAAAAAATAAAAATAAAAACAAAAATAAAAATAAAAGCAGATTTTTTTTTCTTTTATATGTTTTGGTTTGAGGAGAGAGAAAGAGAAAATGGATCTTTGGGAGATGGGATTTTGTTAGGTGGGCCCATGTGAAAGGAAAAAAGAGGAGAGAAGGGGATGTTGCTTTTACCATTATACCCTCCCCAATTATATTAATATTATCCTTTAATCAAAAGTGGGCCATATGGGTGGATAATGACAAAATAAGATGTGGCATATTATTAACCCTTAGATCATCATAGATCAATGAATATAAATGGTTCCCAGTGTTCTTTCACGAAAAGTATGTTCTCATTTTACCCTTTCCCTATATATATATATATATATATATATATATATATATATATATATATATATATATATATATATATGACCCTTATTATATCTAATTGTTGTTTTAGCTTCTAAATCAGTTTTAGAAAGTGTGAATCAAATTTTTATGAAAAACAACGTCATATTAATCCAGATCTGAGTTTTTCATAAAATCCCATTAGTTTGTGTTCTTGGTGATTTGTTTATGATTTGGATTATAATTCATGTTTTTGGAGTGTTTTGAGCATTAGATTCGTGTTCTAGGCCAAATCTGGCACATAACCTGATATTCAAATCATCCAAACCTTCATTTTCTTCAAAATCAACATTGTTCTTGAGTTTTAGGTCTCATACGCCTGTAAGAATGCTCATACGCTTGTAATCTCCTTCCTACGCCTGACCCCTCATATGCCTACTTTATCACTTGTACGCCTGATTTATTCCTCATATGTCTGTATTAAGGCTCATACATGTGTAATTAAGCCGATACATGTGAATCACCTGTCATATGTGTGAAAGTCAGTCTTAGTTAAATTTTGATGCGTTTTAAGTCTGGCTTTGTCCGAACATCACCCATAATTGATGTAACACCCCAACCGATGGCGAAAACATCGATGTGTCACGTAGTGACGATTGTTCAATAACTCATGGACTAGAAATGTAAATTTTGATACATTAAATGGGATAGTTTATTTCATTGAAAGAAATACAACAAATAAAACTAACAATCTAAACTAAAATACAGTAAATCTCAATCTAAGCCTAAGTTCCAAAAGCTTAGAAGTGATCTCATAAGAACCTGAAACATGTACAAAAATAATATTTGTCAATACAAAATGTATTGGTGAGCATACCCGTTTGATATATATAATAAGGAAAATTTAGCAATTCATGTGTAATATAGTGTTTACAAAATGTAATAAGTGGTATCCGAGTCAAATCAACCCTATGAAATGAAATATATATAGTATGCGCTAGTAACAGTAATGAAACATAGCAATGACAAGGACTCTCAACAGAGTCACAAGGGTATATACCATAGTACTATTAATTGAAATGCTAGGCCGCAACGGTTAATGATTCGACAAGTCATAGATACACGAAATGACACAGCAAACACACATAAGAATTGCTTTTTAGTAACAAGAAATAGAAACTTGATAATAGGTACATGAGTCACCCCAAAAATAGTAAAACAGTAAAAAGGGGAAAGATATACTCACAGGTTGCGAAAGCGATCAAAATCCAACTTAAGCTGACGTGAGTTAAGAAATGGGAATTCCGAAGAATCCAACCTATAATGCATAAGAGTACTAATAAGGAAATGTCTAAGAGTCTAAAGTATCTAGGGTCTAAGGCATTAGGGTTTGCAAAGTCGATTTGGGAATTAGAGTTTTTTTATGATAAGTCGAATTAATGTAAAAGTGGTATGTCAAAAATATTATATCAAAGTTTGTAAATGTGTTTTAGGTAATATAATTATTACCAATTGAATATTTAGATAAAATATGTTTGGAATAATTAAAGCAAAATAATTTATTTAATTACTTTAACTAAATTAAAATAAATACAATAATCTTAAATCTATAACTTATAATAAAAGAATTGAGTTTGTGTGAGGTGGCATTCAATTAAATGTGTCATGTGGCATCATGTGAAGCTTTCTTTTAAATTTATTTATTTTGTATTTTTAAATAAAATCTATATCTATATTATCTTAAAATTTCAAATATGTTAATTAATATCTTTTCCTTATTTTCCTCTCACATTTTTTAAATTTAGTGAACTATTAATTATTTTAAAATTTCAAATATGTTAATTATATTTTTATCTTTATTTTTTTCTTATTTTCCGCTCACAATTTTTAAACGTTAGTAACTTTTATGTATGACATTTTTTTGAAAAAAAAATTACACCAAATTAATGATCGCTTTATTATCTTTCCAACGAGCACCATATATAGTGCTATGCAAAAACGAAAAAAAAATGTTTTTTTAGTGAGTTTTTGTTCATGCGGAAAAAAACACAATGTATTTAGGTAATTTCTTAATCATGTATAGGCAAGTCACTAATCATGTTATGATAGTATATATGTTTTTGAACCTACTATTACATATATGAATTGCCCATGTTCATGTGCTATAACGATATGTTTAGCATTAAAAGATGTTGAGATTTTTTAATCTGCTGGGAACGCAGCATGAGAACCCCTTTTGATAGTATAAACATTAAAACAACTTTCTTTAACATTAAAAGATGTTGAGACTATTTATTTCTTTTATCCTTTTTTATTAAGTAATATTAGATTTTTCAACCCCGGGACACTCCCGGGGTAATCAGCTAGTGTATAAATAAATAATTATGACTTACACAATGACCCATTAAATGGTAATTAAGATTTTCAAACATAGGAATATTTCTATTTTATAAGAAAAGTAATTATAAAATAGATGTTAAGTAGTATAAATAAATATATGATTAATTATGTCTAATTAAACATAATTAAGTCTAAAAATACAAGACATGATCCTAAAAATGCTATTTTTATAGAAAATTGATGATTTCTGATGTAAATATGTTGGGTCTGCTGACCTGGAGAAGAACAGATAATTGGAAAGCCAAAATATACTACTCAATTGATCCTTAGCAATAACAGCATTTACAGGTTACTTCTCCCAAAAGACTGTTGACCCTAACATCTGTTGTACCGTAACAACTGTTGTGACAACTGCTGCTACAAAGGTCTGATAGATAACAACTGCTAGAGAACAACTACTGACCAAATGTCTGATGAAGAACAACTGCTGAATCAAAGTACTGAAGACTAAAGGTCTGTTGGAGCCAACATCACTTAGGCTCCAACAGATGATTCAAGACCATCAGAGTTTTCCTATCAGCTGTTTGCCTTTTAGAGTTTTTCCAATGTAACAGTAGTTTGTATCAACAGATGTTTTATGTTTGTTATTCTGTTAGAGGTCACTGTCTTAGGTGACGTCAGCCTAGGTCATCAGAGGTTTAGATTTGTCTATAAATTGAACAGTGCTTGTACTGTTCTATTCATCACTCAAAACATTCTCTTAGACAAACAATCACAGAGTGATCAAGCTAAGGGGGAGTACTTGTACAATTGATGTAATCATTTGATATAATGAAATCATTCGATTGAAAAACATTTACTCTCTTGTTTTGATTTATAGTTTATCATTCCGCTGCACTTTCCATTTATAATTCACTTCTTACATTGTTCTTATTACTTAAACAATCAAAACAATCAAACTCAGATCCTAACAATTGGTATCAGAGCTTGGTCAATTAAATTCGATCTAACCAATCAATTTAATATAAACAGATCAGCTCACAATTATTGATATCGTTTGTTTGTCGGATTGAAAACAGAGTAATAGTTTATTTTCGTTTCAACCGTTTTTAAACAGACTTTGTTTTTGAAACAATCAGAGAATGGCTTTAATCAATCACGATCCACACAACACTGGCACGAACAACAAGCCACCGATGCTTGTCAGATCTGAATACAATATTTGGCAACGTCGGATGAGTCATGATCTAGCTCAACAGAACACTGGGTGTTGGAAGTCGGTTATCTTCGGACCACATCTTCCGATGGTGCCGAGTACTGAAGATCCCAAGGTTCAAGAGCCTAAGAAACTTGAAAACTACTCCGACCAGGATTTTCAGAAAATTGAGTTAGATGCCAAGGCCTTCAGTATTGTGGCCATGGCTCTACCCAATGATATATATGCTGGGCTGTTACACTGTAACAGTGCAAAGGAGTTGTGGGATGCACTAAAAGAACAATTTGGTGGGACTGAAGAGGTTATTGAAAACAACTGTGAAATACTTAGCCAACAATATGAAACATTCAGTCATGTAAAGGGAGAGTCATTAACTCAACAATTTGAGAGGTTTAACTGTCTCATTAGTGAACTAAAACTGGTTGGTCTAACTTACCCAAATTCAACTTTAAACCATAGTTTTTTAAGATCACTACCAGACAAATGGGACACTATTGCTATAGTTATGAGAAACTCAATTAGATTTAAGGACCTATCACTGACCCAGCTTCATGGTAAGCTCTTGACCTATGAGAGAGAGCTTAACCAGAAAAAGAAACTCCATGACTCTGGAAAAGTGTCTGATGATTATGTATTTGGTAATATAACACTTTTGGGTCATGATGAGGTGCCTGGTAATAATAAGGATCAGAGTTATGATCATTTCATTGACATAACTTCAGGTTTTAACTTAGGTTTAAACTCTGATTCTTATTCACCAAACTATGCCTTTACAGCAAGTGGTGGTGATATCCAGGCATCTAATAATATATCCTTTGAGTATGATGACTTAAAGTACTTTGACCCTGATAATTTGGAAAAAATGGACATTATGCACCAATTGGCTCTGCTCAGTGTAAGAACTAACAATTTTTACAAGAAAACTGGCAGAAGGTTTCCAGGGTTGACTGGCAGGTCAAAGGTGGGGTTGGATAAATCAAAGATTAAGTGTTATAAATGTCATAGACTTGGTCATTTTGCTAGGGAATGTAGGAGTCAACATGGTACACCTATGATTACCAATCCAAATCAAAGGCCACAGACCAACACTTATTAAGTTTCCCATAATACCCTTGGACCAAATGTGCAAAACACTGCTCATTTTGCACAGTCCTCAAACACTGTTCCTGTCCAGTTTGTCCAAACCACTGTTCCTCAGATCCACTATGTGCAAACACCTGTTGCTCAGGCACAAGTGCCAATGACTGCTGCTCCACCCTCTGCCCCTGCAGAGACCAGTCAATAGAGTTTCTTCACACAAGGCTTTGTTGATTGGAGCAGTCTACCAGATGAGCTATCAGATGAAAATTTTGCTCTTGTAGCCAAAGCTGAAAATGAACCAAAAAATTTTTGTTTCATGGCTATGGTTGAAGAGGTTGAATCTGAGGATGTGGTAACTGAATCTGATGTTGTGACTGATGATATTGTTGATGAAGTAATTGCAGATACAAAATCTGAAGAAGAGGTTGTGAATCTCTCAGATCCCTGGGGTGCATCTGATGATTGTGAGTGCAAGTGTGATTTTGCATTGATGGCTGCTGCTAAGGTATCTCCTCAAATCCTAAAAGATTTGTGTTTAGACAAATGTGTAATAGCATTTGCTAACATTAAAGAAGTGAATGAAATCCTTAGGAAGAAAGTTTTAGATGATGAAGTTCAATTTGAAAAACTTTCAAAAGAGTTAAAATCAAAATTGACTGAAAAAGAATCTGAAATAAGCAGCTTAAAACATGAAGCAACTATAACCAAAGACCAGCTCCAAACTATGATAACTAAATATCATAGTTGTAAAAAGGAGCTTGAGGCCACCCAAGTTGAATGTGAAAAATGGGTGGAATCATGCAAAGGTTTTGATATGCCCCTCAACAAATAAACCAAAAGTCATGTGAAGTTTGGCTTTGGTTTTGAAACCACTGCTCCAGCTTTTGAAAACACTGACAAAAGGGAACAAAAGTTAGTTGAGGTAGTACCAACTAATTTGAAGGGTCAAGAGATTAAAATCACTAAACCTAATGGCAAGAAAATTGTTCTTGAAAAACCAGAAGGTTCCTCATCATTCACTGAACTTGAAAAATATGAATTTAAACCTACTTGGTCTGATGAGTGTGGTACTCTTGAAAACTTCAAACCAGTTGACTTCAAAACCCCTGATGGTAAGAAAGCACCACATGCAAAGGTCATTCCCTTGGTAGACCTTCCAGCAGATGATCAAACATCTGTTGAAAAGAAGGCTGAAAAGGGGAAAAAGAAAGAAAAGTCTGTCCACTTGTTTTGTGATTTCTGTGAAAAGAAGAATCATGTTACTAAAAACTGTTTTCTTCTAAAAGCATATGATATCAACAAAGGAACAAGTGTGTGTGATTCCAAGACCACATGCTCAATATGTGATAAGAAGAATCACAAAACCAAAGAGTGTCTATATCTCAAAAAATTTTATGTCAAAATACAAGAGTACAAGGCTAAAACTCTTGCAAGTCAAGTGGTGAGTACTTCAAAAGGAAAACTGATGACCTGTCGTTAGGGTCATGCAAAAACCTAAATAACCTAGGTAGCTAGGGTAAGTCAGGTATCGAATCCACGAGGAGCATGTGGTTAGTATTGCACCTTTTGTTTGATTATTTAATCTAAAAAAATTAAATCTAACTGAGTTGTAGGTTGTTTTGAGTTTTAAGAAAACAAATTTTATAAGTTGTAAATGATAATATTAAAGAAGTAACCCCCTCCAGGTTTTCGGTTCGATGATTCACACTACCCTTGGTTAGATGATTGGATACCACATAGACATAGTTTTGTTGAACGGTTTAAGTTAAGTGATAATCAAACACAAATTTTTAATAATAACTTGTACAATTTAATTACCAACCCACGAATAACAACTACCCTCCCGTTAATCAAACTGCTCACGATGCAAGAAAACCGAATGCGAATGACTAAAAGATAAGCAATTGCACAAACGTGACTTGTTTAAATAACTTAAACCACAAATATCTTTCAAACAATTAAAAGACAATCCATAAACCAAACCAAACAAGAGTTAGAGTTTCACGAACGAACCATACACCCGGAGACGATCACACAATTAGCCGCGCTGCATGTTAATAATGATTCTTTCTTGATGTGGGTGCAGCCCCAAGGCTGCTGCCTTTCGTCCTCTCCCAATACTATCTTGCGTCCCCCGAATTCTTCAATCTGCCATCGTCTTTATTTTCTTTTTTTCAACTAACCTAGCCCAACAAGCATTGTTCAATTCTAGCCCATTAATTAACTGGCGGCCCAAACAAAATTAAATAGTTCCCATGTTGATTAGATGTCGCGTAGCTCAGCAACCACGTTTGAACCATTCAAGTTTCATTTTCCTGTATTTCAATTTAAAAAGTAATAATGGGTTAAACTATTTATCAAGAAATTAGTTAAGCTTTACAAATCCATTTAATTCCATTTATGACTTTCTTTTGTTTTCTTACAATTTACGATATAAAATTCCAAAACAAAATTTGCATTTATTAAGTGTTCAATGTCAATTCAATATAAATTTATATTTTAAGCTCATGACTCTATAAATTATAAAACAAGTTTATATAATATGTTTTAAACTGATATATCAAAGTGTTTTATAATTAAATAATATATAATAAAGTATACCTGAAATGCACCGATTACATACTAAAATATATACAAAACGAGCATATTAACAAGATGCGTTTAACTGCGCATCAAAAACCCAAACAGACTTTTACTCCAGTCCAAACATCTGTTACCAAAAGTCTAGAAACATCTGCTTCCAGGGATGTTCAAGTAGCAGATGCTCCACCCACCAACATGTACCCAAGAGGATATGGACAACCACCTTGTCATAATCTGTCACATGTTTATGAAGAACCTAAGAGGCCTTCTAAACCAAGAGTGAACAGAAATCCCTATGGTTACTATCATCTGTCAGGAAGTGATCAAACATCTGTTGCACCAAGTGTTGACATCCAAGCACTGGCAAATGGTCAGCAACAGTTGTTGAACTTGATTCAAAAACTAGTTCAAACCACTGATCACCTTCCTAAACTTGAGGCTGAAAAGTCTGTGGACCCATCCAAAGCCAACTTGGCTTTGGACACTCACCAAAACTGATCCATTACTGATGTGCAGGGAGCTTATGCTTGCTTAGATAGCCTTTGGTATGTAGATAGTGGAGGCTCCAGGAACATGACAGGATGTAGAGCCCTTCTTCTGGACTTCTTAGCTCATGGAGGGGGTGATATATCCTTTGGTAATGATTCAAAAGGTAAGGTGTTGGGTTCAGGGACTGTTCAGGCTGGGAAACTCAAGTTTGAAAATGTCAATCTTATTGATAATCTTAAATTTAATCTTCTTAGTGTCTCACAAATGAGTGACAAAGGTTATGGCTCAACATGTAAAACCATAAGTTGTTCCTCAGAAAACTCATCAGAATCAACGGAACCAACAAAATCAATCTAAGAAATTCAATTGGGTTCCTAAGAAAAAGTCTAAGAAGAACAAGTCAGCACCTAAGACTAACGAAGTGAAGTTTGTCAAATCTAGGGGTACGGATCAGGTGCAACATTTTGAAAACTACTCAAATCTCGAGAATTTTGGACAAAAGGATAAAAGATATGGTGCACATAGTTCTCATGACCATGAAGCATCCTCAAGTACCACTATATCTGGAAGCTCTAGCCCGAGATCTTCTCAGTATAGTTCGGAGTATTAACATTATGAACCTCAATACTATGAAGAGTGGAGGTCATGCTTTGAATGCAACGAGGTAGGACACATTAGATCTCATTGTCCCTGTCTGAGAAAGATGAAGGCTAACACTCATGAACCCCCGAGAAAGAATAACAAAGATCATTTTGGTTCTCCTAACCAAATTTTTTATGAT
This sequence comes from Ambrosia trifida, assembly GCA_028751855.1. NCBI lineage: Eukaryota > Viridiplantae > Streptophyta > Magnoliopsida > Asterales > Asteraceae > Ambrosia > Ambrosia trifida. The sequence continues at coordinate 91,489,515 of CM054122.1, read as the reverse complement.
AATTTACCAAAATGAGAGACCAAGCCCCTTTGAAAGAAAACAAAGAATTGTTGTTAAAAATCCAAAGCCAAAAACTGAGAATTTTGTAAAACCTAAGGTCTCTAAGCCTAAGACAAACCCTAAGGCCAAACCCAAACCTGCAAAACCAAAAGTTTTCAAAGATAAAATTCAGCAGGTTTGGAGACCTAAATCAGTAAATTCTTCTTGAGGGTTCGATATCAAGCGATCCTACTCCTACTCCTCACGGTAGGTGGATGGATTTACCTATGATTGATGACCTAGGTCCCCCCCCCCCCCCCTCCAGAACTAGTCTTTAAACGAGTGTGCAGTGTGTTCCGGGAGGAACTATAAGTAGTCTTTAGATTGTTGACAGTGGAGATTCTTAGTACAAAATAGGTGACATATTTCTCCGGTAAATTGATCAGAATATCTTTGGAGGATATGTAACACCTAGGGGTGCAAACGAGCCGAGCCGAGCCCGAGCTCGACCAGGCTCGAACTCGAGCTCGATTAAGTTATAAAAGCTCGAGCTCGAGCTCGGCTCGATTCGAGCTTTGTTTTCAAAGCTCGAGCTCGGCTCGTTTATAATTTCTCAAGCTCGAGCTCGGCTCGGGCTCGGCTCGTTTAGTATTTATTAGTTAATATGTTAAATAAAAATAATATAAATAATAGTTTATTTAGGCTCGTGAGCTCGATAAGTGAAGCTCGAGCTCGGGGCTCGTTTACAAAGTAACTTTAAATGAATGCTAAATATTATTAAATATTCAAAACACTAATATTATACTAGGCTCGATAAGGCTCGACGAGCCTAACGAGCTTCACATGCTAGGCTCGAGCTCGAGCTCGATAAATAAACGAGCTTTGGTTTAGGCTCATGCTCGGCTCGAGCTCGATAAAGCTCGGCTCGTTTCGAGCTTTTTACCGAGCCGAGCTCGAGTAGCTCGCGAGCTGCTCGGCTCGTTTGCACCCCTAGTAACACCTGTTAGTCAGCAGAGTTGGGACAACATTTATCAGCAGACTTTGGACTCTAGGAAACCTTTCAATAGTTTTGGAATTCAGCGGACGTTGTAGCAACAGAGTTAAATATGGTATAGTATAGGATACTTTGTGCATACCACTATATAATCGTAAGATGTTATATATTGTATTCAGATCATATGGATACTTCATGGTTTTTAATTGCAAAATCTTTTTTTTGTCATGACAACCCTTAAGAGTTTTCTATAATGTTTCTCATGCATGTCAAACCCAAACATACAAAAACCATTTCATTGTACCTTATCTATCAATTTTTGTACCTTACCTATCAATTTTATGAGCAACTACGATAGTTCCATGCATCAATATATTATTCAATTTTTTTTTCTATGAACTTTCTAAATATAAAAATACAATCCTAAATATTAACTGTATAAAAGATTATTCAAACAACAAAGTATGGATTGGTTGTGGGTGTAAACACATAATATTTACAAGAATACTGTTTTAATGGTGAACTAAAGGTTACCTTAAGATTTAAGTTTTTGGGTTAGGGTAGGGGGGTGTTAGATTTTTTAGTTATACTACACATATGTAGTAGCATTTTTTAGGTTTTTTTATTTATTTTTTTTTCTATTTTGTTCTAAACGGGGATTATTGTGTGAAAGGGAGGCTCCGAACTAATTTTCTATTTTTTTACTTAAATTTTGAGTTATGATTTTATTATTATTATTATTATTATTATTATTATTATTATTATTATTATTATTATTATTATTATTATTATTATTATTATTATTATTGCATTTAATTAGTAGTTCTCGAGTTCTCTAAATAAAATGAGTTTTCTATTAAACCATCCCCTATATATATAGGGCAAGGATCCGGAGAAGAACCTTCAAATTTTGTCAAAACCCTCCGGAAAACCCAATGAAACAAGCTTTTTAGGGTCTGAAATCTTTTACACATGTAATGTACATGATTAAATGTATTTATACGCAACAGACTAAAATTTGTTTATTTTTTTTTAAAAACCCTTTGGCGCTTTTTTTTTGTTTTTGCTCAAAACACATTTAATCATGTATATTACATGTGTAAAAAAATTCAAACCCAAAAAAAACTTGTTTCATAGGGTTTCCCGAGGGTTTTGACAAACTTTGGAGGTTTTCCTCTATACTTTTTTTTTAACGGAGAAGATACTTTTATTCCACACTAAAAAACCGAACATAAACGGGTACAAAGGTTTCCTAACCAGAGGTTAGAGGGTCGGGATTAAAGAAAACAACACACAAAAACTAAAACCTATCACTCTAATTATTTAATCTCCACAAACTTAGATACCTCGTTTCGTGAATTAATATTAAACATTAAACATTATAACTCGTTCACTGTCCAAAGTGTAACTTTTTAGATCTTACCTTGATAGCAACTTGATAGCAACGTGAATTAAGTGATGATCAGACATCCAATATCCTGTTGGTGTAATAATACAGTTAATTTAAACATTTAACACAACATTTATATAAATCTCAAAAAAGGTATTTGTGGGTCAACTAGGCCCAACCAATTTCAACTCGTACAAAAAAATACTCATATTGACCCAAACCCAATTTGACCCGTTTGCTCCAGGGCTTACACACATCAACCATAAAACAAAGCTGCAACATCAACCATCAAGACTTTTAATCTTCTTTGCAGAATCAATTATGCTTGAGTTCATATCAGGGTATTTGACGTTTAGCAGTTTCTGGAGTTGATTATAAGCCTCGGGTGAAGGATGCCCCTCGGATTTAAGGGCAAATATAACTTCGTTCACGTCCTCTTCAAGCTGAAGGGAGAAAAGTTTGCTGAACACCTGAAATTAAATGCGGGTAATGTTAAAAGATCCAAGTTAGGTTGTGGCTCGGGTCAGGTCGGTTGACCTGAAACACTTTGTCCAAGACTACTTTGCGACAAGTGTGTTATAAATATGATTAGAATTTAGAAAAGATAAATCATTTTAATTAGGGATGTACATACACCGTTGAAACCAACCCAACTGAAGCCAACTTGAGATTCGTTTGTTCTGGTTTGCGATTCATTTTGGCAGTAACACTTCGGTTTGGAACTTGAACCAAACCAGCCGTTTGCCATTTTTTTATTATACATTTTCTTTATTTTTGGATATGCAGGTATGTAAATGTATATTATATTTATCAACATCTTTATCAATTTAAAAGCTTAAATACAAACTATTTGAAAAGAAAAAATATATGTTCAAATCATCAAAACAGTTGATATCGCCTGGTTTGGTTTGTTGTTTCGAACACCCCCAGTATTTCAAAAAATATTGTGAGTTTTTAATTAAACAATAACGTGTAATTAAATTATATTATTAGTATTTTAATTAAAGTTGGTCATTAATTATGGATGTCATAAATAACGCGTTAGTGCGAGTAGTATTAAGCAATCCTTACCCCTTTCATTCTCGATATAACCATTTCTTTTATGGATGGCGATCGCGATACCAAGTTGATAACAAAAAGACCTTCCTCTGAAAGGGAATTTTTAACGGTTTTAAGAAAAGATTCTTCAACAAAGTCTGCAGCAGGACAGGTCATTCCAGAGCTGCAACAAAAGGTGAAAAATAACTTCAGAACACGATTACAATTTATAACCAGATACTATGCCATGATTGTAAAATTTTTCATAACCTCGAGTCTGGGGAGTCCACGTCTACTATGAGTATATCCACTCTGTCTATGCCTTCAGCTTCAGTTTTAAGTTCACTGCAACTCCCATTAGAACTACTTGACTTAGTGGAAACGTCTCCCACAAACTTGATTCCATCAGTGACATGTACCTGTTCAGTACACATTCTGTTCATGTATGTTTGTTTATGTACAAATATTATATAGGTGCACATTCAGTAAAAACCACTTAAGGAGACAACTGCGAGAAGTGCCGAGAACCACATATTACACTAGTAGATAGTGCACAAATATGAATAGACGTATAACATAATTAAGATGATCTATACTTTACATTTTTATAGGGTATTTACTTAATATTTTATATTTTTCATTTATGTCCGTTTATACATTGAATGAACGAACACAACATACTTCCTTAAAGAACGAACATGAACAAGAAAATCTGCTCCTTTACAGTTTCCGTGTTCATTCTTTCATTCTTTCGGTTAAACTTAATCGACCGAACATAAAGAAGCCCATGTTCACGTTCGTTCAGTTCACATACAACCATATACAGAGATATATGACAAAAAGTTTTTCCGAACATAAATACCAATTTAGAGAAGTTGTGTGAGTAAACGGGTGAGTGGTGACCGCATGTGATAGCTTACCTTTAAGTGTTCATCTTCTCTAAAACCAAAATAGTCCCTAGCAATTTCCACCACAACCGGATCTAGTTCTGCAGCCTGAAGTACCAGAAATATTTGAGTGGGTGATTTTAAGCCGTGTATTCCATTTTTGTGCAGCTAATTTAATGGAACCTTAAAATTACCTCAACTTGTAGAAATGAAATAGAACTATGGAGAAACATAGGAAGTAGCCCCGCACCTAAACCAATTACAACTGCCCTAACCTGGAAAATAGGAAGATATATTTTAGCTATTTGTATAAGAAACCAGTCATCAAGAGAAATTTAAAATGTGATACAATTTTTTATTCTTGAACATATTTCCAATTCCAGAAGCATTGAATTCCTTTTCATTGGTGTGCACAAGTAAATAATGGAAGTGGCAGGATAGGCAGGTTGGTGAATGCTGTAACGGCTCACATGTTCAATAGGTTCATACCAAAACGTGCTATATTTAGTCATATTTATAAATATTAAATATACAACATTATTACAAAGGTAATCTATATATTTGAATAAAGCAATTTAAGAGCTTGCATGCATTAAATGTAGACTTTAGGCGGCTTTCAACTCTTGACTCATTTGCCCGCTCTTCACTTAGACCATGGGGTGCGGTCATGTGGAAACTACCACATAGGCACCACATCATTCTCACACGATTTCCACACATGGGAGTGTGGGTGGGAACTGCCACATGTTTCCACATCCAAGCTCCACGTGTTTCTTTAAATAATAACAGAAACTGAAATGATGTGATCCGAGCTCCACGCCACCTTTCCCACGCGGAGGAGTTCCCCGTTCCACCTTCTCCACACCGTGGCCAAGGATGGGCGTCGCTGTGTTCCACGACGTGGCTGAAAGCCATGTCGGACCACACCTCTCTCCACACCGGTCCACCCCAAGGCCTTAGCTAAAAGTCTTTATTCAACCCATCTGAGATCATAGTATAAAACAGAGCCCATGTTGACCCTTTCATTATTAAAGGGTCAAAATAGCCACCTCTAGTAAGGAGCTACTAAGTGTTTTGCTTAAAAAATTGATTGATTACAACCAGGGGGGGGGGGGGGGGGGGGGGGGGGGGGGGGATGGGGGAGCAAAGAAAACCAGAATCGGGAAACGGTAAATGCTAAATTCTTACTGTTCTTCCAGATGATGCCATTTTTTCCAGGTATGAAGAGATCAGCATGAATCCAGATATTATACCAGAATGATACGAACTTGCCAAATAACCATGATCAACACTCAGATCACTGCTTGAATTTGCATCTACTACTGACAATTGAGAATCGTTTCTTTTTTGGCTTCCTTTTTTCTTTGATTTAGAAGAAGAATTGGATTTCTTATTTCCGTTTTCAGCAGCTTTCTTTTGAGATCCTTCACTTGTTAGTATAGCTTCAGATTGTATCAGGCCTTCTGATCTTTCAAAAGTTAGCCGGCGGAATACAAGGTCACTGGAGAGAGATAGTTGACCAAGTTGACCATCAACTTTTTCATATACCACATCATCAACTGTTATTTGACCAGTCAAAGTAGATGTGACCTGTTAAGAAAAAACAAGCTTTATGGCTCATAGCACAAGAAAAAACAAAATTTCATCTTGAAGCAGATTAACGATCTAAAATAGATTATTTACAAAATAATCCAAACCTGATGAACAATTTTTCTCTCCTTGATCCCATCACTTGCTGCCATAAATCTATTCAAGATTTTTATCATTACTAACGATATTTAAAAAAATAAAAATGTAAAAAATACACGGTACCACCGGTAAAATGCAAATATATTACTAAAACAACGTACGGAATTTGAGCTGCATCCTCAACTTTGGCAGGTGCTAGTTGTTTAACAAGAGGAGAAAGATCCCTCTGAAAGAAGGGGAAAAAAAGGAAAAGAAAACAAAATTCACAAAATTAATAGTCATGGATATTGAATAGACATGTGACAGTGACATAGTGACACTTGTCCCTAAACCATTAATCATAAAGCACGAAACTTGCCTGTATATCATCACTGCTGGTGCCAGTATGGCTGCCATCTAAGAAAACCTAAAATTAAGGCAAATTGTTAATTTGGGTGCTTTAGGTTACAAGGACAATTTTATGAATAAAAAACTGTGTGATTACAGTTTATAAAATAGTTACCATGATCAGCCGAGCTGACTTTGAACTCTCAACAACCATCCATTGTCCTTCTTCTGAAGAGAAGAGCCATTCATGAGCGCGAGTCTGAAATCTATAATATAGTTACAAATTTTATAATAAAATCTCCACAACTGATTGCTGACTTTTAATATGCATATGATTTCCTTGAGATGTACAAAGTGCAACCAAGTTGAATGAATGACTAACCTTGGGTACAAGAAACACCCCACAATGATATAAAAACTCATCTGAGTTTTGCTGAGCATCAAGAAGTACAGTTTTGTAGCAGAAGCGAGACTGCCCGGGTCCACCCAAGGTGAGTTGAACACGAAGACCAGGTCTAAGCTCTGATAGATCCCCTTTAACTCCTATTTTTAGGTCTTCAAGCGAGTACAATATATCGTTACCACTGGACCAATTTGTTCTAATCTTGTTCTCGGTTTCAAGTGCTTCAATAATTCCCCGAGCCTACATGCAAAAGAGTTTCGATAATGTCAGGACTAATATAATATACATATATATGCCCCAGCCCTCATAGATAATACAAAGGTGGTGCGATGTGTGGGACGGGCAGGTCAGTTGCAGGATTAAAACGATTTAGTACAAGTAGAGACAGGCCAACCTAGTTGATCCACAATCACCCTTTCCTTCTATATAAATCTTAGAACACTTCATCAATAAATCCATTCATTGATTTTAAAAAAATATTATAACAGTAATCCAGATCTTTGGATAACAACTTTCCTTTCAAACTGATTTTTAATTTGACCAATTTGAAATAAAACACAATCCAAACCGATCTATTATAAGTAAATGGAACGAACTTACAATCTCTAAAAGAGAAAAATAAAGCCAAGACATCCTAGTACCTGATCACCACTGCCAAGTGAATCATGCTGAAAAGAAGTCAGTACAGTTTGCAGTGTAGTGGCAGTTGCTTTCTCGGCAACCACCAAAAAAGTTCTTAAACTTGAATTAGAATTTTTAGATGGTTTTTGAGGCAGTAAATGAATGTTGATTTTCCATCCGTAACGAAATTTGGGGAAAAACATGCCTGAAAAGAGACAGAAATAATGAGACTAGAAAAACCATAAAGTAATAAAAAAGCATCTCAAATTTCTCCAAGTATAAATTATAAATTGATACAAAGTTTGTGAATCATAATATCAAACACGAAAAGGCAATCCCTGTGAATCCGTACCTAAAACATGAGATTCTCCAAGGGTGAGACAAATAAATTTGCCGCCTTCTTTCAGAACTCTCTTCACCTGCCAACATTCATTCAAACATTATCAGATAAGTGACATCCACTTTTTAAGGGGACATGAATAAAAAAAAAATTATGTGCAAATTGCAAATTGTAATCATAATCGACTCCAAGAGACCTCTGATACATATTGAGTCCCTAGTGTAGGGCCAAGCTCAGGCTCCATTAAAGCATCTAATCCTCCCTTATCAAGAACAATATCAAATGACTTATCTGCAAACTGAAAAGTAACAACGGTCAGAGAAAAGAGGGTTAATATAAATTACACAAAATTCTTCACAAAATATCAAAACTAGTCGCAGTAGAGAATGTTGAGTGAATCGGCTATTGGGACGGCATGTCTTTACACTAAATATAGGCTTTATAGCGATATATGTTTAGAGATCAATATTTGAATGAACTTTTAGGCTTTTGTAACCATCTTTATAGTTAAATGAACTTTTATTAAATTTTATTTTTGTTTTACTAGTATCGTGATGTCCCAGTCAACTTGCTCAATCAGTGACAACTTATGATTCTATCTTGTGATAATACTTTCCCTACTTGTTTAGATTAATGAATACACATGTTAGCCTCTCAGGCAAGGGCTCCTTAAATCCATATATTTTACATTTTCAATTCTCAAACAGATCCTTAGCTAAATATGCCCGTAAGTCCTAAGTACCATAACCTAACAAATCGTTCAACAAAGTAACATTTGAATAAAAGTTCTCCCTGATGTATAATTTCAAACTACATGCATGCATATCATAGTTGTTGATAGCAAATAGCGAACGATAACGACAGACAACCTATACGCCGCGTAGCGATAGCGATGAAATAGCAGGAACTACTTTATGTTCAGTGATACACTAGAAGAACCTAAAATGCAGCTATTGTATATGTATATAGTATATTTGATCACTATTTATACTAAAACACAAAAAACCTGAAATCCTACTATTTACTCACTATTGCGGCAGCGGCACCAAAATCAGATAGCGATGAATTAGCAATACGCTACGCTGTTCTCTATAGCCCTCGCTATGGGCGCCTATTAACAACTATGATGCATATGCATTTATTTAATGTCTTAAAATTTCTTCTTTTTCCTCTATATCTAACTTCAGACTACATATATTTCCATTTATTTAGTTTTTGTCAATGCTTCATGACTTTGCATTGTGTATCATGTTTTACGTGTTCCTATCCGTACTGTGTTACCCTTTCGCCACTTCCATTGTTATCGGTAACTTTCTATTTCTCTCGATAAGGTTTGTCTACATCCCACCCTCCCCATACATACCCTACATTATGTCGGATTTACTAATTACCGCCTTCTATCATTTACTTATTTTCTCTCAAATCAATCTGGATTATCTTATAGTCCAAATTGGTTCGGTTATTTCGGTTCGGTTTTGAGCTAAAATTCATTGTAATTATAACTGATTGGAAACCATCAACAGACAAGTGAAAACAATAATAATAATAATAATAATAATAATAATAATAATACCTGCATACACGTCATATCCATAACCCTCCACCTCATAACAGGACGAGACCTGACATTCCTTTTCAACATATCCCCAATGACAACCTTTGAAAAATCAATATTCGTAACACAACGATACCCTGCGTCATATAACTGTTCAGAGAGGCGTGAGTTGCCACAACCAGGTACAAGTATCTGAACCTCTGTTTCCGCAACTGAATTGATCTGTGCGAGAAGAAGGTCACGTAGCTGAGGCCACTCAGCGTACCATTCGAACGTGTCGTCTGTGCCTCTTATGCTGAAGAACTTGTCCCAGTTTTCTTTGCTTGTGAAGTCGTCTAGTGTACTTAGAAGCTCTGCTTGTTGCTGTTGCTGTTGCTGGGTTTTCTTTTGCTTACCCATTTTTTTTTTTTTTTTTGTGTTACTCTGTGTGTGTGTTGAACCCTAGTGTTCAAGTGATGAAGGTTTTATGTCTGTTGCTTGACCTGGATCCGGATCCGAACCCGTTTACGGCTTCTCATTTGGACCGGGTATGGTCCAAATTTAGTTTTCATACAACTCCGGCCCAATGGACTTAACTCTAAAAAGCCCAGATTGACTTTTCTAAGGGGAGATTAGGTTTTTTTTTTTTTTAATTGAGCACCCGTTTATGTTTACGGAGATTGAGATCGAGTTTGACTCGTGAGTAGTTTTTTTAAAACTAGAGGTTGACTCGAGCTTGACTTATTTATTATTTATTTATTAACTAATTTTTAATTGTTTTTTATATATTATTTAATTAATCATACTTTATACATATAAGTTTATATATGTTATATAGTTGCTTTTACCATTAATTATATTATAATTATTATATAAATACTTGATGTCGTCTCCGCGTGTTGCGTCGGGACGTAAAAGTGTACCAAGTAGCATCAATGTCACATCATTAGAAAAACCGTTTATGAAAAGATAGTAACTAACATTCAACTAACATTTTCTATTTTGTTTTTAAAAAAAATCTAGACAACGTATAGTTGACATCGGGCAGTGGACACGCATACATCATGAGTCGAAATCTTTCATTATCGTTTGCTCATTGTTGGATTATCTTGGGCTTAAACCTTTGGGGTCCTGCACCACTTGGAAGTACATGACCCATACCACCACCACTCATGTTTGGCACGCGCCACTTACATTTATGTTGTCACTATTGTTTTGACTTTCACCCCCACATTTCCTGTGACACCCGTCAAATTCACTAGTCGAGTCTGTGCAATTAACTGGTTTTGCTTCACGCTTAGAATAAGTGTGTCGGTGCGCATCATTGTTTGAATGATCGTGTGGAAATGAACCCTACCCGAACACCATGACTATCATAAGGATCAACAAAAGCAAACATATGTATGGATTTTTATATAATATTTTATGGAACCAAAAACTATATTTTTACAAATACTTATATGTATGACTTAAAAACAATATTATACATACCCACATGATAGGTGAAACAACTTATGAACCTACACATATGTATACATAATCAATGAAAGTGACATAACATGGACTAGTGACAAAACTCAACTCACACACACACATACATGAGTAAGTATATATATGTGTATTATAGATAAAACAAAATTACACCCTACTTATACCATAACAAACAAACAAACATCCATCTAGCCGAAAGGGACTTGACAATCCATGATGACATATGATGAGATCTTGTACTTGCACAAGATGAAACTCTTTTTCCTTGACACTTCTCGGCACAACAAGGACAAAAGCACACGTCTTTATCATTATATCATCATGACAACCATTATTATACCAAATTAGGACTTGATCTTATTAACACATCTTCCCAATGCTTGATTGCTTGCTAATTAAACTTTGATCTTGCTTCCATATTGGCCGAAAGATAGAGACAAGGAAGGGACATCATGCATGACTAACATCTCATATACCAAAATAGGAAACAAGACAACCTTACATAAACATCCTTTCATGCATGACAACTATCCTCTTTGAGGAGATATGGATCGGCCAAAAACTTCAAGGAAAGGGGCAAGATGGTTGAGTTGTCACACTATCATCAAACCATTTTAACATCTCTTAAACATAACACAATTTAAGAGGTTTTGACTTACCACTAATAGCTCCACCTTACAACCAATCGGCCCTATATAAAGGGGTGTAACACCGCACTTCATTTTCACACCAATACTCACAAACTCCCCTTTCCTCTTGGTTTTCCTCTCAGCCGATCACTAACACACCAAAACCATAAACATTTCCCACTCCAAGCTACAAGACTCAAGATTAGGAGGTTCGATTGGAAGCTTTGAAGGTCCAAACTTTCAGTTACAACATCACTCCACTAGGTACTTCTAACTAACCCAAAACCTCTAGTTTATCTTAAAAACAATCGGCACATGATGTTGAACCCGAACCATGACCCTTTGATCCTTTGTGGAAACGGTGCCCAAACGTCCGACTAAATAAGTTGCAATGGTTTATCGGCTACAAACTAGTTTTAACCAAAAGGCATCTTGTGACTTTTATTAACTAAACATGATTGACAATGAAAATTTAAATTAGACAATGATTTTAAAGGAAGGCCTAAGTTTTTGATAAGATGTTGGAAAACTCTAATGGAGGGATGCGTGAGTCTGTGATGCCAATCTAAGGGTAAAGCTTTGGTGGCGGTGAGATGAAGTTAAGGTAACGGAAGATGTTTAGAATAATATACATCATCGATGTTCTCCCCTCGCATGATTTGCGCCCCCCGTGCGTAGTCCTTAACAACAAAATGAAAAGGAAAGAATTCAACGGAAACTTGATTAGTACAACATAATTTTGCAACCGAAACAAGGTTTCTACGTAGTACGACATAACTTTGCTCATGGAAATCCATTGATAACATGTTCAAATATATATAGAATACAAGGATGAGAAACAGAGGATTCTGTGGAGAAATTATGGTGATTACAAATAATATTGACCTTAAATATATGCAGCTAATAAATTGTGACAACTGTCACCCTCATCTTTTAGCGAGATGTAAGTTTTATCCCTTCGTCGATTTTGGAAGTTGCACTTTTAGTCCTCACTGATCATTATTGATTTTTTTTATTTATTTATATTTATTTATTTACACATAAAGATTTACAAATACATTTCCACAAACACGTTTAAGCATGATATGAAAATGGATATAATTACAAAACCATACTACTACACAATTCCTAAATGCTTTGTACAAGTTTTATTTATTTTCTAAACCTACGCATTTTTTGATGAATTACTCCAAACATTTATTAATATGTATTAAATAGAAAATAAATATGCAATCAAGTGTTGTTCAAGAGAATAAATATGTAATCGTTAACCATTCTATTTTCGTAACTGGCCAACATAATAAAGACATTATGGTTTGAATCAATATCTTTTGTCTTGTAACTGTTAACCAAAACCATTGTATAAAACTTATTGAATCAACTAAAATAAAATCGATAATATTATGACTACTCTTAAGCGATTTTAGTGCATCATAAACTAACCAAGTGATTATCATTATGTTCTAATCACTTAACCATACATGTCATTTTGTGTAAAAATAATAAAATAACAAGTGCATTATGTCTAATAACCTATAAATATCCTAAATTATTATCGAAACATGTCATTTGGTTTGACTTTGATTTATGAAAATTATTTTACTAACTTTGTCAAAAACTAAATTTTATATTAATTGTGTTGGGCAGTTAGAGTAGTCATTCAATTAAATAATAATAATAATAATATTAATAATAGTATGTCATAGTTGACCACATTTCATTTGGAATTCCTTTAGTATGTAACGCACATAATTTATGGCTACACATTTAAATTACGGTTACAAGAATGTTTAATGAGCATCAAACTCTATTGACCACCCATTCGCCTATAAAAAAAACCCGATACTTGTCTAGCGTCTACCATGAACACAAGCCAAACTCTTTAGTTAGCCCCTTTGCATGTCGTGTCGTTTAGTGTATCGCCTACTTCGAACCACCCATCTCCTTTGATGTGTTGATACATCATCTTGACTAATCTAATAGGATACTGTTCATCACTTTTTCTTCGTTCCGTTGCAATCGGTAACCACCACCGCCGGTTATAGGATTCGGTTACAAGTTTCCTTCAGATCCTATAAATGTTTTTTTTTACAAGTTTAAGGTGCGACCATAATTCGTTGATTCCTGTTAAATTCTTACAAGCCCATCACGACCAATGTGAGTATATCTTTCCCCTTTTTACTGTTTTACTATTTTGGGGTGACTCATGTACCTATTATTAAGTTTATATTTCTTGTCACTAAAAAGCAATTTTTATGTGTGTTTGTCTGCGTCATTTCGTGTATCTATGACTTGTCAAATCATTAACCGTTGCGGCTTGGCATTTCAATGAATAGTACTATGGTATATACCCTTGTGACTCTGTTGAGAGTCCTTGTCATTGCTATGTATTGTGTTACTACTAGCGCATACTATATATATTTCCTTTCTTTTCATAGGGTTGATTTAACCCGGATACCACTTATTACATTTTGCAAAATAACACATGAATTGCTAATTTTTCCTTACTATATGTATCAAACGGGTATTGTCACCAATACATTTTTGTATTGACCAAATTATTTTCGCACATGTTTCAGGTTCTTATGAGATCACTTCCAAGCTTTTGGAACTTAGACTTAGACTTGACATTTACTACATTTTATTTTAGATTGTTAGTTCCTAAACGTTGTATTGTTGTAATTTCATTTCAATGTAATAAATTACTTAGTCAGTGTATCAAAATTTACATTTCTAATCCATGAGCTATTGAACAATCGTCACTACGTGACACCTCGATGTTTCCGCCATCGGTTGGGGTGTTACAGATTTGTATCAGAGTCATGGTTATAGGGATTTAGGTTATTAGAATGCCCTTTAGCCTAGACTATAACTAAGCTTACTTTCATGAGTCCTGTCGTGTATATTCCTCTTTACTCTTATATTTTCTTTCTAGGTATTTTTGCTATGATACTTTCTCGTTATTCTTTCGGTATTTTGCTTAGAAAAGAATACGCTCGTATTTCACAAAAGAAACGATAGCACCAAGTTAAGAGTGGCATCCATACCTTGGTGATTAGTTTCACTCCTCTAAATGTTATTTATCTTAGTAATATGTGTTTGAGATAGGAGTGACATCCACACCTCAAAGAGTATTTCCTTCAAAAAAGACCTTAACCACTAAGCTGGGAGTGATATCCTTAACTTAGTGATTGGTTTCATTCCACAATAATTTTCAATTTTGAAATAACATCTTTGAGTTAGGAGTGAATTCCACATCTCAGGGATCTATTTCTGCATCTCATTTTTAATCTCGCTAAAGTTTTGAAATTCACTAATATCCTCATTTACTCAATACTAACTTACCAATATAGCTACACCCAGTCTCCTAAGCCTATTTGCCAGATTAGCACACACTTTATATACACCTTGTGCCTTGAAACAAGTAGCCCGCTATGAGCCCAAAGGGATGCCTTAACGATCCTCACAAACAAGCGATCTCTCAATGTATAAATTTCGTAAAAGTTGACAATTAAAAGGTTTCAAGTTTACCTAGTCCTAACGGGTAACACTTAGATTTTCTCAACATTTCATAACAATTAAAAATATTTTTTTTCGACTTTTCAACCCACAAGTTAAAGAAATGTTTAAATACAGAAAATTCTATTTTCTAAAATTCGCCATTTTAATTCTTGGTCTTTTGAAACACATTAGATTTACACATACTTCATGAAATGGTTTAATCTTGCATTTTATAAACTTGTATTGCATATTTTACAAGTCAAATGTAAACCTTCTTGTTTTCCTACAACAGATTCAATATATTTTTTCGGGAAAAGAAACTTGCGACTAATAATATACTTTATAAACAATTTTCAACTCGACTTCTCGTAAACACATGAAAATGTGTACTTACGAAATCTTTTCAAGAGAACCTATTTTGAACATAAAGCATTCTTCGGTATCCTCATACGTTACTACTATTCTTTCAACTATATCACAAAGTTCGAGTAAACTACGTTTTTATAAACGAAAATTTATCTTTTTACACATACACTCTCTCGGTCACAAAACTTTTGGTCTAACAAAACATTGAATGTTGCTAAATGTTTTCTATCGTTTTGTGCGTATATGCAAAATTACTAAATTTTAACTCGCATGTCAGTAGGCTATGCACCTGTTCCGTGCACTTTCATTTACAGTAAATTTCATTATTTTTTTACACCATTCTATTTGTAGTTATGTTCGCACATTATCTTATTATTTTTGTATTATTCTTTTGTTGGTAGTTAATTTCACGCGTTATTCGCAACTATTCCCGCACTAGTTATTAGTAGTTATTCTTACAACACTAGTTTTGAGCATTAACTTAACTCGTTTACTTTCATTTTATGCAAATTGTGCGATTTACTCGATTTATGTTATACTATTCTTTCAATCGAAATTTTATGCTATACTATATACTTACATGAACGCATATTTGGTATGCATATTTTTTTTGTTGTGAGCAAAACCCTGTTATACTTTACATTATTTTGTTCATTATCATGGCCAACGAACATACTAGTTGATAAATCGTATGAGATCTAAGCCAGGGCCTACGTACGACTCGGATTAAAGTATTTCTTCAATCCGAGGGGAACGGTGTAAACCTCAGAGTCTATCAATATGAGTGTTTAGAGCCAACGATGTGAACAGAAGTTACCGGTTAAGGGTGAACCCGAAAGGGAAGAACCTCTAACCATGTCTATTACTTACATGTTACTCTCATTACGGTTAAAGGGTAAACCCCAAAGGGAAGGACCTCTAACCATGTCATTGTTTCATTGCAGTATCAATTACTTAGCATATCCTGATTACACGCATTTGTTTCTAGTATTACTTAGGATAGGGTTATGGAAAAGCATAACACCCTAGTGTAAGGTAAATCGATGATTACGGTCCGGAACGCAATCATGGGTTTACAGGTACATAAGGGTGGTGTGTAATTCTAATTAGGTTATCGGTAGACAATCAGTACGAGTCCAAAGTATCGGGAGTGTGGTGGGTCAGCTGCGGTACACCCTATATATAAGCATAAACGATACCGTGGGAACGTACTAGGAGTCTAACCAAGAACCTACCCATTACCCATTACTACCTTTTCATTAGATCGTTGACTAATAGCTAACATTTTCGATAAGAACATTTTACATAAGCTTCAATTAGTTTTATTGGAGCCTTCCTTGTTGACCACCTCTACAGAAAACCTTAAACTTGGTATACTCTTACACTCTCTGTTAGTCGAAATCATGTTGCATGTCCTTAATCAAGATCTAATCATAATCTTTCTAAAGTAGGGGAGACTGCTTCATCAATGTCTCTGCCCTCACCAGTTACACACATTCCTAAAACCTTACTCCTTGTAAACTCTCAACTTTCTAACTTTGGGCCAACTGTCAAAGATTTTGACATTATTACTTTGGATATTAGACAACTACTTTGAAATTTATCAAAACATGAATGATGTGATATTTTTAAAACCTACTTGACTTTTACAACGCCTTTTGTTTCATAGAAACCCCCACTTGAAAGAAATTTCGAGACGAAATCTTCTAAAGTAGGGGAAACTGTGACAACCGTCACCTTCATCTTTTAGCAAGATGTCAGTTTTATCCCTTCGTCAATTTTGGAAGTGGCACTTTTAGTCCCCACTGATCATTATTGATTTTTTATTTATTTATTTATATTTATTTATTTACTCATAAAGATTTACAAATACATTTCCACAAACACGTTTAAGCATGATATGAAAATGGATATAATTACAAAACCATGCTACTACACAATTCCTAAATGTTTTGTACAAGTTTTATTTATTTTCTAAACCTACGCATTTTTTGATGAATTACTCCAAACATTTATTAATATGTATTAAGGGTATGTTTGGCAAAACTAGCTGTTGGCTGAAAGCTGGAGGCTGGAAGCTAGTGGCTGGAAGCTGGTGGCTGTAAGCTTGAAGTTGTAGCTTTTTAGATATTTAGGTGTTTGGTAGAGTAGCTGAAGCTTTTCATAAAATGTATAAAATGACCAAAATGGGCATAACTAAAAAAACATAATACTAAATGTAATCAATTAAATAAAACATACTAATTGACAAATAGTCAAGAACATAATATATTACTATTAAATCATTAATGTCGTGCATTCCATATCAAAGTAGCAATATTGTTGCGAACATGTTTCATATCATTTGTAATTGTATTATTAATATCCAAGCCTATTAATTAAAGTTTGAGTTACAAGTAAATTTGATAAGTTTGTTACTTAAAGACAAAACAATTTATTAGTGTGCTCACAAGATTAGTGTTTGTTTTTTGAACGCTGATTGTCTTACAGCTGATTGTTTTTTTGAACGCTGATTGTCTTACAGCCTATTAATTAAGGGTATTTAGGTAATTTATTATCTAACAGCTGATTGTTTTTTTGAACGCTTGTAACATTAGCGTTTGATAGTAGAGCTTTTTATCTTGTGCTAGAGGCTTGCAGCTCTTCCAACCAAACGAGGATTTTTGTTGGTTAGGAGCTTTTTCTTAAAAGCTTAAAGCTTAAAGCCCCTAAAAGCTCCGTGCCAAACATACCCTAAATAGAAAATAAATATGTAATCAAGTGTTGTTCAAGAAAATAAATATGCAATTGTTAACCATTCTATTTTCGTAACTGGCAAACATAATAAAGACATTATGGTTTGAATCAATATCTTTTGTCTTGTAACTGTTAACCAAAACCATTGTATAAAACTTATTGAATCAACTAAAATAAAATCGATAATATTATGACTACTCTTAAGCGATTTTAGTGCATCATAAACTAACCAAGTGATTATCATTATGTTCTAATCACTTACCATACTTGTCATTTTGTGTAAAAATAATAAAATAACAAGTGCATTATGTCTAATAACCTAGAAATATCCCAAATGATTATCGAGACATGTCATTTGGTTTGACTTTGATTTATGAAAATTATTTTACTAACTTTGTCAAAAACTAAATTTTATATTAATTGTGTTGGGCAGTTACAGTAGTCATTCTATTAAATAATAATAATAATAATAATAATAATAATAATAATAATAATAATAATAATAGTATGTCATAGTTGACCAGATTTCATTTGGAATTCCTTTAGTATGTAACGCACATAATTTATGGCTACACATTTAAATTACGGTTACAAGAATGTTTAATGAGCATCAAACTCTATTGACCACCCATTCGCCTATAAGACCATGTGTAATGGGGCGTTTTGCCATTGAATTCACGCCGGAAAACGCCGGCCACACTGCCCCCACTATCGTTAAATGGGCGTTTTGGGGTGGTGGCGTTTTTGTGGTAACGCCATATGGGCAGGTGGATTTATAGATAATAGCAATTTAACCATTGGGTATTACTATTTAAGATCCTTGGAGATGAAAAACAGAATTAAAGATAATCTGGTTTTTTCTTCCGTCGCTGCTGAGCATGTCTGCAAAAGAAGGTTAACAAATGGGGAAGATAACCTAAATGACTAAATACCTAATATTATTGGGCCGTTTGAAAAATAAGGTGAGACCCACTTTTTAACAAATGTGAAAGGATAAGTGAAAGTAAATAAATGAAAAGAAAATGAAATTTACAATATAGTTGAAGTTAAAAAAATATATAGTAAAGTGGAAACTGAGAAGTAAAAGTGTAAAACAGTTTTAACAATGATTCTTTTATTTTACTTAATATGTAAAAGAAAGTTTAGCTTTTATTTTATTTTGATTCTATTGTATTTGTTTTATCTATTTATTTAGAGCATGGTTATTTAATTTTTAACAACGTTTTTTACTTTTTTTCTTGAATATTTGAATAGATATCCATTTCGAACTTTCTATTATGTAAAATAAAAATATAAATATATCAAATTCTCTAAATAGCAATAAATGTAACATTAAATAATTAGGTAATGATGAAAAGATAAACAAGGGCTAGAACCACTACATTCTTTTTTGTCTAAAAATCTTTTTGATGATGTGGCGTCCACATGGCAAAAAACGCCTTTAAGGGGCTTGAACCACTACACATGGTCTAAAAAAACCCGATACTTGTCTAGCGTCTACCATGAACACAAGCCAAACTCTTTAGTTAGCCCCTTTGCATGTCGTGTCGTTTAGTGTTTCGCCTACTTCGAACCACCCATCTCCTTTGATGTGTTGATACATCGTCTTGACTAATCTACTAGGATACTGTTCACCACTTTTTCTTCGTTCCGTTGCAACTGGTAACCACCACCGCCGGTTATAGGATTTGGTTACAAGTTTCCTTCAGATCCTATAAATGTTTTTTTTACAAGTTTAAGGTGCGACCATAATTCGTTGATTCCTGTTAAATTCTTACAAGTCCATCACGACCAATGTGAGTATATCTTTCCCCTTTTTACTGTTTTACTATTTTGGGGTGACTCATGTACCTATTATTAAGTTTCTATTTCTTGTTACTAAAAAGCAATTTTTATGTGTGTTTGCCTGCGTCATTTCGTGTATCTATGACTTGTCAAATCATTAACCGTTGCGGCCTGGCATTTCAATGAATAGTACTATGGTATATACCATTGTGACTCTGTAGAGAGTCTTTGTCATTGCTATGTATTGCATTACTACTAGCGCATACTATATATATTTCATTTCTTTTCATAGGGTTGATTTGACCCGGATACCACTTATTACATTTTGCAAAATAACATATGAATTGCTAAATTTTCCTTACTATATGTATCAAACGGGTATTGTCACCAATACATTTTTGTATTGACCAAATTATTTTCGTACATGTTTCA
Source organism: Ambrosia trifida (assembly GCA_028751855.1). Taxonomy (NCBI): domain Eukaryota; kingdom Viridiplantae; phylum Streptophyta; class Magnoliopsida; order Asterales; family Asteraceae; genus Ambrosia; species Ambrosia trifida. Next base: position 91,469,373 of record CM054122.1, on the reverse strand, counting down.
GGTTCTTATGAGATCACTTCTAAGCTTTTAGAACTTAGACTTAGACTTGAGATTTACTACATTTTATTTTAAATTGTTAGTTCCTAAACGTTGTATTATTGTAATTTCGTTTCAATGTAATAAATTACTTAGTCAATGTATCAAAATTTACATTTCTAATCCGTGAGCTATTGAACAATCGTCACTACGTGACACCTTGATGTTTCCGCCATCGGTTGGGGTGTTACATAAATGTAAAGCGAATTATTTGTAATTAAAGTTATGGGATTGGTGTATCCTTAATAGTTAACATATTTTGGGTTACAATCCGCCTTCTTGTCTAATAACTCTTTTGCTTTTTCATGCAACGCTGACGTCTCCATTCTATGAAGCAAGTCAGCAACCATAACGTATCCATCAAATATTTCCAATCCACCCGTAAATATATACTTATGAATTTTCAATACTATTAAGTTGATGGGAAGAATTTCATTATTTTAGTGTTTGTGTGAAACACACAAATTATGATAGAAATGTTAACTAGAAACTGTAGGGATGGGAGACTTCACATTGATACCGTACCATGCCTCTACCGACAGTACATACATAGTAGGGTTATCGATTTTGAATTTAGCTCAACTTCGGTATTATTACTATGTGGTATAATATGTGTTCAGGACTTTTAATTGTAGTGTACCATACCGATACTAACCGAATATATATGATACAATATTCAGTTTTGATTTTAGCTAAACTTTGGTATTAGTACTATACAGTATATATGTTATGCTTTGGTTGACCGTACATATATAGTACAGTATTCTATTTTGAATTTAGCTCCACTTTGGTATTAGTACTGTGTGGTACAATATTTGTTATGGACTTTTAATTGTTTTGTACCGTATCGATATTGACCGAATATATACGGTACAATATTCAGTTTAGCTAAACTTCGGTATCAGTACTATACGGTTAGTTATGCTTTGGTTGTTAGCAATATAGTTCCCATCCCTACTAGAATGTCAACAAAATCAAACTCACGGTAAAAAATGTAATTATCTTAATATTTATGAGAAACGTATCGAAAAACAAGTGTGTTATTTTAATAGTCAAACTTTAAATATCTATAAATTAATGGAGACATGGGCTTCAGTTTTTAAAAAGAAACATGAGTAAAAAATCATTTTTTAGATATAGCTAATGGTATTCAAATTCCTGGCTAAAATCCACGATTCAAACACTGTTCCATAAGTGATAAGTGTAAGCATTTGTGAATGTGATTTAATTTGCTTCTTGGTAAGATAAATTGTCATTTAAATTTCGAGTTCATAGTATCATACTATCATGTATTCCTAAGTAACTCAAGTCTGAAATTGTGATTGCATGGTGTATATGACACCTCAAATGAACATAACGATGTGTATAAGATTACAAGCCTATTACATAAGTTTATTGTTTATTGAAATCAACAAATGGGGTTGCATGTAGGATATATGAGTTATTTTGTTTGATTTGTTAATTTTGTTTGATTTGTTATGAAAGTTCATAACTTGTTCACAAATTAATTAATACATGTTATGTCACTAGTACACGGGGGTTGCATCGACACCACAGGTTGAAAGGCTTAGACTATAAGGAGTGGTGTGGGGGGGAGGGGGGGGGGGGGGGGGGGGAAGAGGGGGATGAAGCGCCATGTGGCACTTGTGGGGCCCTTGTGGGGGGGAAAATAATTGTGGGGAGTGGAAGGGGGGGGGGGGAGAGGTGGGGGGAAGTGCCATATGGCATTTTGTTTTTCTTTTTTTTTATAATAATAATAATAATAATAATATAAACCGAAAAATATATTAAATTAATTTAATAATAAATAATTAATATTAAATTAATAAAAAAAATTAATATTAAATTAATAAAAAAATAATTAATATTTAATTTGATAAAATTTTAATTAATATTTAATTTGAAAGTTTGAATTTCAAATTTTCCCCCACTGCTCCACACAGTACAAACATTAATTTTCCCACCCATACGTTTGAATTTGAAATTTTAAAATTGAAACTTTGAATTTCAAAGTTTCCCCCCCACTGCTTCATACTTCTAACCCTATAAATACAACCCCTAACCAAATTCTCATTCACACCTATTCCTCTTCCCTAAAGCAATGAATAACATGGGTGACGGTTTTCAACCTCCTCTCCTGCAGTACTCTCGCCGGGTCCGGGGACGGGGCCGCCCTCAGAGACTACCATTCACCTCCTCTCCTCTTCCTACTGCTACACAACCTCCACTTTCTCCTCTTCCTCCTCCTCCACAACATTGGTTATTTCCCGCTCCTCCTCCTGCTGCTGCACAACCTCCACTTTGTCCTCCTCCTCCTCCTCCTCAACATTGGTTATATCCCCCTCCTCCTCCTGCTGCTGCTGCACAACCAACATCTCCTCCTCCTCCAGCCGATGATGACTGGACGGATGAGGAATTAGTCTGGGCCATGGAGTATGTAATGGCCCAGACAGGTATGGAGCGACTAAGGTTGTCTCCCCCTACCACCTGGGCTGCTTCAGTTCAGGCTACCTCCACCCCCATCCCCCAACACCAGACTACCCCCATCCCCATCCCCCAACACCAGACTACCCCCATCCCCACCTCCCAACACGAGACTTCCCCAACTGAGGGGGACTTGGAAGCCCTCCGGGAGATTGAGGAGGAGGAACTCTACTGGAGCCGACCTAGCCCTCCTAGTGAGTGCTACTACTTCCCGTCGGATGCGAGATCCGATGGACGGGATAGCTCACGTTCCCTCTCACCCGAGTACGTCACCCTACCCTGGGAATGGGACAACTACTCTCCATAGTGGAGAGATTTAGGATTAAATAAGTAATCTAGGATTTATTAATGTTTAAATAAGTAATTTAGGAATTATTAGGATTATGTAATGGTTGTTTAAGTGTGTAATGGTTAAGTAATTTATTATGTTATTGTTTTTTATTTATAGTTTTTTATTTAATTTCTTTTTTTTATTAAAAAACCGGATATAGAATTAATTGTGGGGATTATTGTTTTTTTTTAATAAATAAATTCATCATCCAATGATCAAGTGCCACGTGTCCCCCACATCTCCCCCCACGCCGGTGACTCTCTCCCCGCCCCCAGCCCCACGCCATTGTTCCCGCCCCTGTGGCGGCGGTGTTCCAGCCCCTCCCGCCCTCTCTCTCGCCCCCACTCCTTACAGTCTTATGGTGGTTTAGGTGAAAGGTGGAGGAGATGGTGGGTGGTGGTGATGGTGGTGAAAGGTGAAGATGGTGGTGGGTGGTGAGTCTGATTAGGGAATAAGAGAATGGGAAAGAAGATAATTTTATACATGACTGGACGAAAATGCCTCTGGCTTAACGAAGAAAAGTTGAAGATGGTGGTGGGTGGTGAGTCTGATTAGGGAATAAGAGAATGGGGAAGAAAATGATTTTATACATGACTGGACGAAAATGCTATAGGGTTATAACCCCACCATGAAATTAATTGTACCAACCATTTAATGATTTTTTGTATGTTTTTTTTGATGGTTTTATTTGTTGGTGCCACAAAAAAGAATTCCTGGACATTTTAAATCAGAAATAATATATTTTTGGATGGTTCTTTGGTGATGCGGTTTAGGGGGTTAATGATGGTCCATTTGTTGGTGCAGTCCTAAGATGTTGGTGCAGTCCTAAGATGTTGGTGCAGTTCAGGGAACTATTTGTTGGTGCAGTTCTGAGATTTTTTTGGGATGATTCAATTGAGCCGCATCATCATAATACCATTTTGTTGATGCCATGTTTTTTTGATGTAGTTCAAACACCGCATATCCAAATCATTTACACCGGATCACTTAACCAATTATGTACTAGTGTGTAAAAGCATAGAAAATCAATTGTAGCTCGAATTAAGGTTTGTTTTTTTTTTTTTTTTTTTTTTTATAAGAACATTTGAAAGTCTAATTGTTCATTTTCATACATTGTAAATGGAAACAACTTGCAAACATGCCACATATATGTATTGTTTTAAAACACTTGGTAAAACATGTCATAAGTGTTGGTTGAAAAGGGAGTAAAACCGGTTCTTAGGAAATAATAGTTCAAGTGTGTGAAGGAATTAATAATGTTCTGGTAATAAAATTTTGAGGTGTTGCTAAAAATGGTGCCTAAGTAAAACTTTGATTTATTGGTACACTTTAATCATCTTTAACTCGACCTAGATACCACATCCTCCGTTTTGTCTTTTTTCACACAAGCTCACTTCAAGAAAATGGTTTAAAACCCCTTAAGGCCTTAACTCTACCTCATCCCCTTAACTTTCTCTCTTTTAAGTCATGTTGCCAATTTAGTGCCTCTTAACATGGAAAGGGAGTGGTTAACAATGAAAGTTAAAATGTCACGTCACTGTTAACACCCTTGGTGTGAGGGTACACCCATGGCCTAATGATCATGACCGAGACTATTGGTTGTTAAGTTCGCTTAGTTATGATGCAAGATGGTATATTTGATCCTGGATATTTATCAAATTGTGACAATTAGGATTCGTATCATTATTGTGATGTTGACACTTGTGTTAAACTAATGATTCCCGATGGTTCGTTCCTTTTAAGAGACACTCTATATGTGTAGTAGATGTTTTGTTGGTGTGATTTACTATGATTTGTGCATAAGGTTAGGCAATCAAATAATATATACTATGTGTATGTAACCAATCATATATTTACATCAAACATCGAGTTAACATGCGGTAACCTAGCTTTATAGAATGATAATTGTGTTTAAACATATGAACGAGTGTTAATAATATACTTCTTATTTTTCTTTCATTTAAGTGTGGTTGATTTTTGGGCTAATTCGACAAATAGCTTATAGTATAGGCAACTAGATCGTGCCACACCCTAGTCGCATAGATAGTTTCGTTAAGGATCAAAATTAATGTCGGTATGCAATTACATGGAATTTACCCTACCTCAATATATGATCAAGATAAGTTGTGTCTATGCAATCAATTAAACACTGTTATCGTAAATCAAGTCTTGACAAGGTAACCAGACCTCAAACTAGAAGGGATTGATTGTTTCTCATGATTTGTGTCACCTGAGGCCAATCTTCGCATTTGATATGAATGGTTTATTGAATATATACATCATCATCATACTCAGTTAATCCCACCAATAGCAAAAGCTAAGGTAGGGTTTGACGAGGGTAAGATGTAGACAGCCTTACCTCTACTCCGTGAGAATAGAGAGGCTGCTTCCGGTGAGACTTTCGGCTCAATAGTGGTTTTGTATCAAGCCTTAGACATAAGGCACATAACACTTAGCAATCGGGACAAACCTAAGTAGTGCATGTACCCCATTGTCTTTTGGCTATCAACGCCACCACCTGATGCATGATTAACCATCCGTCATTTTTAACGTTATTTTCACGAAATTAGTAAAATAACGTTAAAATTAGTGCAACTTTACTTTTGCCCCCGAGGGCCACACATATATACATTATATGTGCACAGCCGTAAGCGGGGCTTATTGAATATATACGAAGATGCCGAAAACAGTAGGTGGGAAAAATGCATTATCTAAGGAATCATTATCATCTCTCTATGGTGTATTTGGTTTGCGAGAAACGACAAGGTGTTTAACGACAAGAAGACAATGGCTATAATAATTATTACTAATATTAAACGGTTGTCGTTTGTGGGTTAAAGTATAGGTCTAAACATTCGGATTTGATGTGGGATAATTGGTTAAGGTTCCCTATGTATCTATACTATATTATAAAGCATTTGACAAGGACTTCTTAAAATTTAAGAGGTACAAGTTTGATTACATATGATACAACACACAATGCATATAATAACTACTTTTTGAGGGTAAAATTGTCTTTTAAACACCATATTTAATTAAAAGATAATCAAGAGTCATGAAATGTTTTTGACAACATATGACATTCAATTCTACAATTATTTTAAACACATTAAATAGAACACATAAAAAAATAATTCATAATATATGGTATAAGTTTTGTTATACTATTTTATATAGAACTATGTACTTTATAATAGTTAAAGTTTTATAAACCTTATAATATTATATAGAAATCTAAAAATCAATAATGAAAGTCGTGTTTTTAATCATGAGGTAATGATATGAATTTTGAAATTACTATGTATGGCTAATCTAATTTAAACTATACGGTCACTGGATTCTATGATCGGAAAAGAAAGATTATGTTTATAATGAATTTCAAGCAAAGCTATTTAGAAATATTCATATAAAAGGATTGGACAATAGCATAAAAATAAATAAATAAATAATAATGGGTTCTCCTTCTTGAGTACTTCAACTCAAGTCCACATTTCCAACTCAAGTAAAGTTTTCGGTTATTTATCGAAAACCAGTTGGACCGATGTTTATAACCAATTAACCAAACTAGAACAAATGAATAATTGAAACCAATCGGTTTTTGAAATATCTTGATCGAAATTTTTTTGTTTTGATTGTGGCTCGAAACCGAAGTGAACCGAACAACAACTTATACACACCCTTAAAATCATCAATTAGAGTGTTGTGGTCTCCGCCGCAACGCGCGGGCATCCCACTAGTATGTTGTAATGTGTGGAAAGTCCTCGCTTTGAGAACTTTTGTTGGCGTTATTGAAGTTTCAAACAAAAATATTAAAGTAAAACAAAATTGTGGAGACAAGACACTCTCATAACACTCTCGTTGCATGTTAACCGTCTGTTAACTGTCATGTGATAATAATAATAATAATAATAATAATAATAATAATAATAATAATAATAATAATAATAATAATAATAATAATAATAATGAATAATATATACACATTTACATACACCATCTCTCTCTCTTGTCCCGAGTCCCTCTCCTAACAAATCTCTTCTCCTCACTCCATATATACTCTCATTTTCATTATTATTATCAGAAAACAATCCGACGTAATCGGAACCGAACCCAAATTACGATCAAAGTAGCAGAAAACGATTCTTTTTCATATTGTTTGTATAATAATAATAATAATATTACTAACTACATTAATATAGAGTTTTATGTTTTGAATTAATCCCTTTGTGTACGTAATGGCAGTGAACGAATGGATAAACGGGTATTTAGAGGCGATATTGGACAGTAAATCGTCGAATATAGACGAAAACAACAAGGAGAGTTTGCGCGAACAAGGACATTTTAATCCGACTAAATATTTCGTTGAAGAAGTGGTGACAGGAGTTGATGAGACTGATTTACATAGGACATGGATCAAGGTTGTCGCGACGAGGAATACACGAGAAAGGAGTTCTCGACTAGAGAATATGTGTTGGCGGATATGGCATCTCACTCGAAAGAAGAAACAGGTACATCATATATAATTTATGTTTGGATTAATATATATAGTTTGATGGATAATATTAATATTTTTCAATATCATCAATGTTAATTGAGTATGTTTGGATTATACTCTAATGGTTGATATTTAATTATTTTATTTATATAGGATTGAGACATTTTTTAGAAATACTATAATTTTGGATTGTTTAAACTTAAGATTGTACTCTTGTTTCATTACTTTGTTCGCTAAATCTTGTCGTGTTAGTTGGAATTAGTTATTTGATATCATACAATTGAGAAAATCAGAAAAACATGAAAATATATGCATATAGAACTAGAGTTAAAAGTGACTGCCAAACAAGAATTCCTTATTAGGTTGGGTGGCGCCAAACACTGCCCCAAAGGGGCGTTGCGTTAAGGGCTTGGGCGTAAGTCTGGGATATATGGATGTGAGTGTGAAATTAATTTTTTTGGCCTTAACGGAAAAAATCACGTGTCATGAGGCGTTGTCTATGACACATAGTCGTGGCGGTTCATTTTGTAGTTAGAAAAGTAGAGTGAAGATGGATAATGTGGATATGTGTTATTTGTTCTACTCTCAAAACTCAAAAGTGGAACGAATGTAAAATAATTTTCTAGTTAATAGACGAATCCAACGTTGTTGTTTTCTTGTAGTCTGACCCTCTAAATTAGTTGAAACGAATGTAAAATAATTTGTATTGTGATCCCCTTGGAAGTGTAAAGTTCCCCAATTAGTTGTTTGCATAACTGTATGGTTATGAGTAGAACTCATAGCAGCCAAAAAGTAAATTAACCAGAAATGATCAAAAGATTAATAATTTTGGCACTTTAAATATATAGTTGGAATGGGAAGATTATCAACGGGTTGCAAAGCGGAGATTCGAAAGAGAACAAGGGCGCATCGATGTAAGGGAGGACATGTCAGAAGACATGTCAGAATCAGATAAAGGAGATATTGGGGACTTAGGTGAGAGCCCAAATAAAACTTACCAACATAATGCTTCTAACTTGGAGCCTTGGTCAGATGACAGAAAAGAGAAGAAACTTTACATTGTCCTCATAAGGTATCACTTATTTTTATTATTACATCTTCTATTTAAAAACATGATAAATAACAGTTGCCTTCTCAAACAGTTTGCACGGTTTGGTTCGTGGAGAAAATATGGAGCTCGGCCGTGATTCTGATACAGGTGGTCAGGTAGTTATGAATAGATATTAAAGTAATAATTAAGTTATTTTTTTTATAACTGATCTAACATGTAAAATGAAACGGGTCAAATGGGTTGATAGGCCAAAAGTCAGACAAGTGTTTCTCTGAAGCATAAAATTCCTAAAGTTATTTATTCAGGATATTCTGTTATTATGTAAATAATATTATACGAAAAAAACACCAAACATGACTGTTTTCAACATACACAAAAGTACTAGTTTTGACACGTCCTGATGGATTTTTTGTTGCATATGATAAACAGATCAAGTATGTTGTAGAGCTTGCTCGGGCACTTGCTAAGACACCAGGGGTGTATAGAGTCGATCTTTTCACCCGCCAGGTGTCATCACCAGATGTAGATTGGAGTTATGGAGAGCCCACTGAGATGTTGACAGCAGGCTCTGATGACCCTGATGATGAAGTTGGTGAAAGCAGTGGGGCTTATATTATAAGGATACCATTCGGCCCTCGTGACAAGTACCTAAGAAAAGAGTTGCTGTGGCATCATATCCAAGAATTTGTAGATGGTGCACTTGCTCACATTCTCAATATGTCCACGGCATTGGGCGAACAAATTGGTGGGGGCCATCCAGTTTGGCCATATGTGATTCATGGTCATTATGCAGACGCGGGTGATAGTGCAGCTATACTTTCTGGTGCGCTTAATGTTCCCATGGTTTTAACCGGGCATTCGCTTGGTAGAAACAAACTAGAACAGCTTCTTAAGCAGGGTAGGCAGTCGAAAGAAGATATTAATTCGACTTACAGGATTATGAGGAGGATTGAAGCCGAAGAGCTTTCGTTGGATGCAGCTGAACTTGTGATTACAAGCACCAGACAAGAAATTGATGAACAATGGGGTTTGTATGATGGGTTTGATGTCAAGCTTGAGAAAGTTTTACGGGCGCGTGCCAGACAAGGTGTTGATTGTCTTGGTAGATTTATGCCGAGGATGGCGGTAATTTTCTTATTCAGTTGAAATACTTTTAATTTTCCAAAAAATAACTAGAAATATATAGTTTCATTATATCTTATTTGAGGTTTCTTTAAACTTAATTTGTATTTAAATATGATATAAATATAAAATTTCACTCCAGGTTATTCCTCCTGGGATGGATTTCAGCAAGGTCATCCAAGAAGCAAATGAGGCTGATGGGGAACCACCATTAACCAACACAGAAGGGTCTTCTCCAAAAACAGTGCCAGCAATATGGTCAGAAGTGAGTATACATGGTTTTCTAATTTTTATTTTTTTTAACATTCTTCAAATAATTTCTTTTCCATTCAATTTAGTAAAACAATACAAGAATGCATGGTAATTTCGTACATTTGGTGCATTTGTTCATCAGTAAAACATTTATTGCAGGTTATGCGGTTTTTGACAAATCCTCACAAACCAATGATATTGGCATTGTCAAGACCAGACCCAAAGAAAAACCTTACTACCCTTTTGAAGGCTTTTGGAGAATGTCACTCTTTAAGAGAGCTTGCTAATCTTGTAAGTAGACTGGCTCAGTTTATGTGCGTATATGGACGAGTTCAAATGAGAACCATTATACAATTAGGGACCAGATGAACCACTTTTGGGCCTTTGGTCTTTGGAGAGCGGTCGTGATTCATAGAGTGAAAGACAAAACTCATCCATCCATTCAAATATGATCCAACGGCCAAAAAGTGGTTTATTTGGTTCCTTATTGTTTTAGTGGTTATAGTTTGAACCTCCCTTTGTGTGTCTGTATATTGGTATGTATCTTTGTTGACTTAATGAAACATGCTTAAATACAGACACTTATAATGGGGAACAGAGATGATATAGACGAGATGAGTGCTGGAAACGCTAGTGTGCTTACAACTGTACTGAAACTGGTGGACAAATATGATCTTTACGGTCAAGTGGCATTCCCTAAGCATCACAAGCAAAACGATGTTCCAGAAATCTACCGCCTTGCAGCCAAAACTAAGGTTTGTCCTCTACTACACTATACTGAAAATGCCCCCTAAGTAATAGCCCGGTTTCAAAAGAAAACGGGTCAAGTTGCATTCCCTAAGCATCACAATAACATATAACTCCGTTTCAAAAGAAAATGGGTTCTAATATAACCGGGTTCTATTCACCTGCTTGTAGTAATGATCATTTGTATAACACGCACTTGATGCAATCTGTTAACTTGTTTGCGTACAATAGTAAATTGTGATTATAATTTTGTATTATTCTTGTGACAGGGTGTTTTTATAAATCCTGCTTTGGTGGAACCTTTTGGGCTTACCTTGATCGAGGTTTGTTGTTATAAATCTTCCCGATTCACAGAATTTACCTATGTTTTACGTAAGTACTAAAAGTTAGTATCCTGTGCTATAATTTGATATACAGGCTGCAGCTCATGGACTTCCTATGGTAGCAACTAAAAATGGCGGTCCTGTTGATATTCATAGAGTATGTTATCTTGTTTTTACTTGCAGAACACACATTTGAACACCCCCTTAAGTAGCATGTAAAGACTAGTGGTCATATGTATGCAACTGCAGGCATTGAACAACGGGCTACTCATAGACCCCCATGATCAACAAGGGATAGCTAACGCGCTACTTAAACTACTATCTGAGAAGACTTTGTGGCAAGAGTGCCAGAAAAGTGGTTGGAGAAACATACACCTATTCTCATGGCCTGAACACTGTCAAACATATTTAACACGCGTGGCATCATGTCGCATGAGACATCCTGCATGGAAAACCGACACCCCTGCAGATATGCCAAAAGAAGAATCCTTAAACGACTCACTTCGAGATGTACAAGATACATCATTACTCTTATCTATAGATGCAGACAAATCATATTCAATTAACGACTCGTCAGATGGTGGGGGAGATATTCAAGATCAAGTGAAAAGAGTAATGAGCTCGATGAGAAAACGTCAATCATCAGATAAAGTTGGTGAGATGGATGATAATAGTAATAATAATAATAAGTATCCAGTGTTGAGGAAGAGACGAAAGTTGATTGTTATAGCAGTTGACTGTTATGACAGCAAAGGAGAACTTGAAAAAGCTATGATTAGCGTTATACAAGAGACGTTTAACTCGATTAAAGTTGACTCACAATGGGGAAAAGGGGTAGGTGTTGCTATATCCACAGCCATGCCATTATCAGAACTGGTGGATTTCTTGAAAAATGGAAATATTAAGGTGCATGAGTTTGATGCTGTGGTTTGTAGTAGTGGAAGTGAAGTTTATTATCCGGGTGCTTGTGAAGAAAACGATGAACTCTACCCGGATCCTGATTATGCAACACATGTTGAGTACAGATGGGGTTATGATGGTATCAAGAAAACTGTTTGGAAATTGATGAATACGCCTGAAGATCAGGACGGGAAATCTTGCAAACCTTCAAAGGCGATTGAAGAAGATGTGAAATCTAGCAACTCTCATTGCCTATCTTTTCTGATTAAAGACGTCGAAAAGGTGTGAATCATAAGGCATAACTTACTAGTCCTACCGATCTATTAATAACTCTTTGTAACTTTCTGATATTGATTTTGTTTTCGGTTGCTATTGCAGGCAAGGAAAGTGGATGATTTACGACAAAAGTTTAGAATGAGGGGTCTAAGGTGCCATATTATGTATTGTAGAAACTCTACAAGAATGCAAGTTGTTCCGCTCCTAGCCTCTCGCGCACAAGCCCTAAGGTAAAGTCTCTCGAGTAGAGATGTCGCTTTTGATTTGTTTTACTTATGAGTGAGTAGATTTGGGTCGTGTTTTGTCTTTAAAGTTAAAAGGTCAAATGAAAAACAATTTACCTCAAATGGGAAATTTGACTTTTGACTTAATATACTGTGGTCAATAGGTTCTTTTTCGTCCGTTGGAGATTAAATGTTGCGAATATGTATGTGCTCCTTGCTGAAACCGGCGACACAGATTATGAAGAACTCATGTCAGGGACCCATAAGACGCTAATTCTAAAAGGACTTGTTAAGACAGGTTCTGAAGAGTTGCTTAGAACCAGTGGTAGCTACTATAAGGAGGACATAGTTCCTGAAGAGAGCCCTCGCATTGCCTATGCCAATGCAACTAAAGCTGAAGATATTGCAAGTGCACTAATCAGGCTTTCTAAATGTGATACATAACTGTTTGATGATAATTACTTAACTTTTAATTGTTCTCCAATCTGTTATAGCCTTTGGTGATGCTAAACGCGATAATAACATGTATCAGTAGTCTTACAATGTGGGTCTACGTCGAAATCAATTTAGCTAGACGATCAAATACCCACTCTTGTAAGTTTCACTTTAGTTTATATATTTATTCTACAATATATGCACATGTAAATACATTAGAGATCTCTCAAAGATCTACAAGAACAACTTTATTGTAATTTAGATAATAATATTATTTGATTTATTGTTGTCAAGAAGATATATACGTTAGTTATTTATTGTGTTAGCCTTAGCCTAGTCCATAATTGAGAACATAAACTTTCTCCTGTATGGATTCCATTTGATTTGATTTGTTGTTTTGCAAAACCATAAAGGTTCCGTTAAGACTCACCCATATTTCAGAACATGAGTCTTGTAATACAATAGTTATGACATTTCATATGATTCTCATATCATCAAATCTCAGATGAGCTCCACACATGAATGATGGTTTTAAAAGATAATAGTTTATATTGGTTTGAAACCACTTTCTAAAATAGAAAAATATAATATAGGCTACGAATAATGACACACCCCTGTTGAATCTTTTGACACCCTGATAAGTGACAAGTACACGAGTCATATAGTAATATACGACTAATATAAAATAACTTAGTAATATACAATTATAGAGTTGTATAGGGCCTATATGACTCGCATATCCTTTTTTTACGTGAACTATGCGACACGAATATGTGTATACAACTCATATATAACACCCCACTCAACATGATATATGAGTGAGGTGTCCATAACATAGCTGCCGAAGGCACAAGGCACACTCAAGGCTCAAAGGGTGAGCCTTGGGCCTCAATGCAAGGGGCTTAAAAAACGAATACTTTTTTATGCAAGACGTATTGTATAAAAATACAACCGTTAGGGTTTTTAGACATGTACTAAGCTTCTTTAGGACTGGTTTATGTTGTTTTAGGTTAATTCTAAACTTATTTAAGGTTGGTATAATTGTTTGAGACCTGTTCATATGGTTTTTTTTCCGTCGGAACTTGGCCTCAAAATTGCGTATGAGGACCTAAAAGTGGGACTTTTGAACTGAAGCGGGAAAGTTACGTTGGGCTTGAAAACTGAGCCTAGGCGCGCTCCTGGGTGAGCCTTGACAACAAAGGTCTATATACGACTCATATACACATATACGAGTCATATGTTGCGTGTTAAAAGATCTAACTGGCACACAACTATACCCCGAATAGGCGAATACAACTTGATATGTGCTAAAAGTATAAAAGTTAAATAGTTTGGTGTAAAATTTGCTAATTATTCGATACTTTACCCTAATATGCTACCACCACTACAAACCTTTTCTCCGGCTGCATCCAATACCCACACTGTATCGTTATTCTCAATCCAAACCCTAAACGCTAATTTCGTGCTTAACCATGGGTGACGATCAGAAACCGGTTAAACTTCCGATTCCAGGCAAACGTAACATCCTAATCACCAGTGCACTACCTTACGTCAACAACGTTCCTCATCTAGGAAACATAATTGGCTGTAAGTTGTTCATTTCATCACGTGTGCTTCATTTTGATGTGTAAATTGTTGATTTGAGCTTAATCTGTTGCCGATTGTTGGTTTTGATGTGTAAATTGTAAATTTGAGTTTAATTTGGTGCTGATTATCGCTAATTTGAACTCAATTTGTTGCTGATTATTGTTTGTTTTGAACTTAATTTTTTGTTGATTGTGTGTTTTGATGTGTAAATTGTTAATACTGAACTTAATTTGTTGGTGATTATTGTTAATATTGAACTTAATTTGTTGCTGATTATTGTTAATATTGAATTTAGTTTGTTGTTGATTGTAGGTTTTGTCTAGGGGTGTGTAAGGTTTGGTTCAGTTATTCGTATTAACCGAAACCGAGTCATCGGTTTGGTTTATTTGGTTAATTTATCAGTTCGGTTCGATTGATAACCAAAATCAAGCTTAGTTTTTTTTGTTAGAAATACATAAAAATGGAGATATAAATACAAGAAAAGGATTTATGAATACATGATATGAAGGCATAAATACATGAAATTGATGTATAAATACATGAGATGAAGGTATAAATACATGAAATGGAGGTATAAAAACTATAAATATATCAAATATGAATGTTATGGTTCGGTTCGGTTAATTTTCGGTTAATTCGGTTTTGGTTAATGGTTCAATTATTGCTAACCCTAAGGTTTTGATGTGAAAATTGTTAATATTGAGCTTAGTTGTGTCACTGATTATTGTCTGGATTTTTAAAAGGGCGCCTGGGGCGCAAGGCGCAACAAGGCGCCAGGAATTGCGCCTCAGGGATCTGCGCCTGGGCATTTTCCAGGAAGCGCAGAAAAAGTGCAATTTTTGATTTTTTTTTTTGGTTTTTTTGGCCCTGAGGCGCGCGTCTCTCGTACTCCATGAGTTTTTATGCAGAAACATGTTGTACCTTGGGTTTTTTGGCTTGTACATATAGGTAAAATCATATAAAAACCTTATTTATAGCTCTATTTTGGGTAAAGGAAGCTAAAAACCTATGAGATATATATGGATATAAAAAATGATATAATTAGTGCGCTTTGGGTACGAATTGCCCACCGCTTTTGCGCTTCGCGCGTTGCGCTTAGATCTCGTCGCTTTTGTGTTCCTAGCGCTTTTTAAAACCAAGATTATTGTTAATATTGCACTTAATTTGTTGTTCATTGTTAGTTTTGATGTTTGAGCTTAATTTGTTGTTAACTGTAGGTGTTTTGAGTGCGGATGTGTTTGCTCGCTATTGCCGATTGAGAGATTACAACGCTATATATGTTTGCGGTACTGATGAATATGGTACAGCTACGGAGACGAAGGCTTTGGAAGAGAATTGCACGCCTAAAGAGATTTGTGACAAGTAATTAAGTGTTTACGTTTTATTGATTAGGTTTTTAGATGAATTTGTGACATGTGTGAATTAGGTTTTTAATGTCTCTAGTTAATGATTTGGTTTATTTTTTTTTTGTTATGTATTATTTAGGTATCATGCGATTCATAGGGACGTGTACAAGTGGTTTAATATAAGTTTTGATGAATTTGGACGAACTTCAAGTCCGCAGCAGACTGAAGTTTGCCAAGCAATTTTCAAGAAGTTGTTGGAAAATAACTGGCTTTCTGAGAATACGATGCAGCAGGTGTAGTGCTTATCTTTGGTTATAATCAACTTGTGCTTTAAGATTTTAAGTTGTTATGGGTTTCCTTATGTTTGTGGGAAGATGATCAGTAAATCATGAATCTCTTCTCGGTAATGCAGCTTTACTGTGATACGTGCAGCAAGTTTTTAGCTGACCGGCTTGTGGAGGGAAACTGCCCGACACCAGGTTGTAATTATGATTCTGCACGAGGAGATCAGTGTGAAAAATGTGGCAAGTTATTAAATCCAACAGAACTAATCAACCCTCGATGCAAGGTAAATATATCTGCTGATTTTAAATCTCTTTTGTTGGACACAATTGAACTTCCTGGAATAGATTGTTATTTTTCCTAGTTTGACTTATGGCCTTGTTTCTAGGATGGAATTTTTGAGTTTCGATCCTTTCATTGGGGTTTATTATGCCAATCCCAGCAGTTTTGTAATATTTTTTTTAGATATTTGAGCTGAAAAGGAACTACTAGAAATCTTGAATTGTTTACATAGTTTGAGCTTTGAGTGTGAGTAGCGTTTGGTATGCTAGAATCGGAAACTAAATGCAATGATTCATCCCATTGAAATCAGCTTTGAGTGATTGAAGTTATGGTGAACATCCCTTTTCTTGTACATTTTATTCATTCCTGTGTATACATTTGTTTTGCCCTTCTTTTAGGTCTGCGCAACAAGCCCTCGAATCCGTGATACAGACCACTTGTTTCTTGAACTTCCTTTGTTGGAAGGTAAGTTGCGTGAGTACATCAGCACGATGTCAGTGGCTGGATCATGGAGCCAAAATGCTATTCATGCAACAAATGCATGGCTTAAAGAAGGATTAAGGCAACGTTGTATCACTAGAGATTTGAAGTGGGGTGTTCCTGTCCCTCTTGAGAAATTCAAGGACAAGGTAAGGGCGCTCTTATATGAAGTTAAAGTTTCATTATTATCTGTTAATTCGTAGTTTAGCTTCTTTTTTTTTTTATGATTGTTTTTTAACCACAAATTGTTTAGGTTTTCTATGTATGGTTTGATGCACCTATTGGATACGTCTCAATCACTAATTGCTACACTCAAGAGTGGGAAAAGTGGTGGAAAAATCCTGAAAATGTGGAGCTATATCAATTTATGGGAAAGGATAATGTTCCATTTCACACTGTAAGTGTATTCTTTTTAGGTTACAGTTTCTTCAGCAATAATACCTTCTAGGCGTTGTTTTAACAATAATGAAAAAAAAAATTTCTAGGTGATGTTTCCTTCTACACTTATTGGGACCGGGGAGAACTGGACTATGATGAAGACTATTAGTGTTACAGAATACTTAAATTATGAAGCAGGTTTGTACTATGCTAACTCGAGAGTTTTGGTTTTTGCTTTAGATTTTGCCAGTCATGTGTGTTTTTTTGGATACTTGTGTAGGCAAGTTTTCAAAGAGTAAAGGTATAGGAGTGTTTGGAAATGATGCAAAGGATACAAACATTCCTGTTGAAGTATGGAGATATTATTTGTTAACCAATAGACCAGAGGTAGTACATTTGTGTCATATTTGATTGATAACACCATCCTCATTCTCCGTAATTCCCAAATATTACTCGATTCTTTTGTTCTTATTATTTCACTTTGTTTTCTTTTCTAGGTGTCCGACACATTATTTACATGGGCAGATTTGCAAGCAAAGCTAAACAGCGAATTGCTAAATAATTTAGGCAATTTCATCAACCGTGTATTGAGCTTTGTTGCTAAAGATCCAGGTTAGTGGTTGGTATCATTAGAATTCGAGTTATGTCAAAAATAGCATGATTCCATCATTTCTATTATATAATGCTGTATTCTATTTTTTATTGCATATAAATAACATCTATAATGGATTGACAGACTCGGGATCTGGCAAAGGCTCAGGATACAATTCCATAATTCCTGATGCTCCAGGTGCAGAGTCACATCTCTTAACAAAAGCATTGGCAGAAAAAGTTGGTAACTATGTAGACCAATATGTGGATGCCATGGAGAAGGCAAGTGACTGTACTGGAATGTATTAATATTCTTGCACACCTTTGCATTTCTAAAAAAAAATAGTTTTGGCAATTGGTGTAGGTTAAGCTAAAGCAAGGATTGAAAATTGCAATGAGCATTTCTGGTGAGGGAAATGCATATCTACAAGTAAGTCCACAAACAAAAAACAAAATAAAAACAGCTCAAAACTCTTGCATCACCAATGAATGTTATTGTTTCTTCATTCAGGAAAGCCAATTCTGGAAGCTTTACAAGGAAGACCTTCCTGCCTGTTCTATAGTCATGAAAACTTCAGTGGGACTTGTTTATCTTCTTGCGTGCCTTTTAGAACCGTTTATGCCATCATTTTCCATGGAGGCAAGTAATTCACCTTTATGTCTGATTGTTTTTAAAAAAAAAAACTTGTTATGTTTGTGTAAAAAGATAATCTTTATAAACCAAATTACTATTTTATCATTGCAGGTTCTCAAGCAGCTCAATCTGCCCCCTCAACTATCCCTTTCCGATGAAAAGGGTGATATTGTAAAGGCTAAAAGTCCTTGGGATATTGTACCTGCTGGTCATAGAATTGGGACCCCTGTGCCATTGTTTAAGGAATTGGTAAATTTGCTGCCCTGTTGCGTACTTGGGGTTTTTGTTTTTGTTTCTCTTTGTTTTTTTTTTTTTTTTTGGCAGAGAGACAGAAATCACTTGAACATCTTTTATGTACGTTTCTTTTCCTATTTTTGTGTGATGGGCAGAAAGATGAAGAAGTGGAATTCTTTAGAAACAAGTTTGCTGGAAGTCAAGCCGACCGTGCTGATCGCGCTGTCAAGGAAGAAGCTGAAGCAAAGAAACTTACTGAGAAGCTGAAGAACACAAAAGTTTCAGGTGATTGTTATTTCTTCGATTTTACGAATCTTAGTCTACTTGTGCTATGCTTGTTTCATCTTTTGCTTCATCTTTTTTCAGTCAACCCCTTTTAACTAAAAGTCTGAAACTTGAGCTGATCGAATCTTATCATTCAATAGTTAAATGAAACATTTATATATTACACTTAGGATACAGTTAACCGACGCTTGGTTACATTTAGAACTTTAGCCGTATCGTCTTCAGAATTCCTAAAAGTACTTGTTGTTTATGACAAATCCTTGATGTGTCATAGTTTATCCTTTATAGAACTTGTAATTTGATATCTGTATCAACTGAATTTGCAGATAAAGGTGGAAAGAAGGAAAAACCAGCTAAATCTGCAGGTGAACCCAAAACTAAGGCAGCTGCTGCTGTGGAAAAGGAAGTAACGATCAGCAGACTTGATATTCGTGTTGGGGTTATTAAGGAAGTTCAGAAACATCCTGATGCTGATTCCTTGTACGTGGAAAAAATTGATGTCGGTGAAGAACAACCTAGGACTGTCGTTAGTGGCCTTGTCAAATATATTCCTCTTGAAGAGATGCAGGTTCTTTTTACAACATGTCTTGCATTTATATACTAATTAATATCAACACTTTACAGACATGTACATATAAATACCTTAATGTAGAACACACACACACACACACACACACATAAAAACATCGAGTCATTGACTCATGACTCAGAACTCCTGCAATCCCAGGTTCCTAAGTCTGACTGTGTCTGACCTTAGTTGCAATGGCCTTGCCTCGCCTGAGTGCCTAGGCATGCACCTTATGTGCTTTTGACTACAAAATACATGTACATGCATGCACCTTGTGTCCTTTGACTACTAATGTAGAAAATGACACACGTTGGCTTATAACTCACAATTCTTTGTTTTTTATTTAGAACCGAAAGGTGTGTCTTCTCTGCAACCTAAAGCCAGCAACCATGAGGGGAATCAAATCACAAGCTATGGTTCTTTGTGCTTCCACTAGTGATAAGGTTAGCACCTAACTTGTAACGATACAGTTTTTCTTTCCATTTGTATAAAACTAACATTTATGGTAATGTTAGGTTGAATTGGTGGAGCCACCCGAGGGTGCTGCTATCGGAGAGAGGGTTACCTTTCCTGGGTTTGACGGCGAGCCTGATGATGTTCTAAACCCTAAGAAGAAGATTTGGGAGACGCTGCAAGTGGATCTACATTCAGACAAGAATCTTGTAGCCTGCTATAAAGATCTACCGTTTACAACTTCCGCAGGTGTTTGCAAGGTTTCATCAATATCTGATGGAACAATTCGATAAACGCTTGCAGGAAGGACCATGTTTTGCATTTTTGCCATCAAAAGTTGTGTTTGTTTAACTATCTTTTGCCACAAAAGGAGTTTGGTGTAATAGGTGATTGATGCAACAACAATATATTGGTCTTGAAGATTGTTTGCTTTTATGAATGTAGTTTTAAAACTTATTGATGTTGGATTTAAAGGTGGTTTAACTTGAAATCAATGCATGCTCCACTCCTCTACTCACAACCATTTATGCTAGCATTCACATTAGCTCATCCATAATGGTGTGAGTGTGATCTCTATATTATATAGAGTGAGTATAAGTGGTTGTGAGTATAGGAGAGAATATTTGAAGGAGACACTGGTCATCCTCAATAATTTGGAGGAGACACTGTTCATCCTCTATAATTTTTTAATATTTTTAAAAGTGGTAGTGAGTAGAAGAGAGAAAAAAAAAAGGTAATGATAAAAGTATAGAATAAGTATTATTAAATAGAAAAAGATAGAGAAAGATAGTGATTTTAGTGTAATTATAAAGACGGAGATGTAGCAGCTAATATGAATGCTCGAAGTACCATACCTCTAAATTATTGGAATCTTAATCTAAATATTAGTATAGGGGTCATTGTGTCATTAGTATAAAGTTATGTTTATGGGTCAAAGTGTCAAGTTGTAAATATGTAAGACTAATTGTAAGTCTAAACCTAATCAAAAGGAGGTGACGTTCGTCAGATTGCGTCGATTAGAAACATGTGCCAAGACCACAAAGGGAGATTCCAAGGGGTGCGATGGATTGTTGGTGTTTTGTATATATAGGATTGATGTGTTGAACTATTATCTATGTACCTTATTAAGTAGGAGGGATGGGTAGGAGAGTCATTTTACACCCATTTTAAGATGGGATACAAAAAGGCTCATGCTTTAACATATGTATATAACCTAAAAATTCCCCATAATACCCCTTTTGCATTATACACTTGTACTTAAATTAGTCTCTATATTAGGCTTACCATGATTAGTACTTTTAGAATAAACTTACTTCTTATCATTAGAAAAACTTAATAATATGTTGTCCTTTTTTGTCTTTCAATTTTATCATGAATCTTGTAGTAACAAAAATGACTACCCCGTTTCATAATATGTTAACCGGAACACCCGCCGCAACGCGCGGGCTTTCCGCTAGTTGTATTTAGAAATCAACTAGTATTAAGCCCTCGCGCGTTGCGGCGGGGGTATAAAACCATACCAAGTAGCACTAATGCCACAACACCACCACCACCGACCACTAACACCAAAAAGCTCGTAAAAGTACAATAAATAAAAAAAGGAAAATAACACCAAATTAAAAGAAGGCGTAAAATCGTAGAACCACGCACACACGTTGCGACGTGTTAATGCCAAAGGCGTAAAATCGATGAATTTTAATAACTATGGTTAAAGTGAAGTAACTAAGTCGGTCTAGGACCCGCGCATTGCGACGAACTTGTTATAACTCGCAAAATTTAGAACGGAACTTAAAACGAAAAAATTGCGTAAGATGAAAATTATGTGGGACCAAAGTTGAAAGAAAAAAAGTGTTAGGGTTAAACTGTAAAAGATGAAAATCTTAGCGTTAAAAGTAAAAAAAAAAAATGAGAAGTTTTGGGTTAGAAGCGGAAAATCAAAATTGTTATTGTTAAATTGTAAAAGATAAAAATATTTGTGTTAAAAGTAAAAAAGAAAAACATTTGGGCTAAAAGTGTAACATCAATTTTATTTTTTTTGAAAAACCCCTAAGCATAGGGTACAACCCCTCTAACCACAAAAGTTTTGATAATTAGAGTATTACCGAAACCGGAACTGGAATTGGTTCCTTCAATACCTGGTCAAAGTAATTCCCGACCCTACCCGAAACCGGTTTCATATCCGGTTTGTGGACCTCTAGTCGTAGGACCATGGGAGTATGTAGACCAATAAGAAACCACAATAATAAGTTGTTTTTTAAACTCTCAATGCATGGAGTACAACCCCTCAATGCATAAAAGCTTTGCTAATTAGATGATTTTGAATGGAAAAATAGACGTAAAAGAGCTAAACTACACACGCTCCTTACCGCGTGTTAACTCGCAAAATTTAAACCGAAACGAAAAATATAAAAGATGAAAAGTATTAGGAATTGAAGTTGAGAGTGAATAAAATTTGGGGTTAAATTGTAAAATATACAAATTAATTATGAATAGATTACAATAATAATCCAAAACATAAAGGTAGAAGTACAAACATCTTATGCATAAAACACCTTCAAAACATAGAGTACAACAAAGCATTACACAAATGCTTTGCTAATTAGTAATATTTAAATAATTCTTGTTTATTAATTTCTTTCTCTTTCGATTACACTCTTGATTTACCAACATGAATAAACCATGTTCGGGGATGCGAGTCGTTACAAAGTTGTATTCATCCGGAACTACTATACATCTCATGACATCAACATTAATCGAAACTGTCATAAATCTCGCGTCATCTTTTCCCTTATCTCTTTAAATATTTACATATTTGTGAACCCAATGGGCAACCGTGAAACTCGAAACTTTTAAATTCATATTTGACATGTCTGACGAAAAAAAAAAATAGTCTATTAGGGAGAGGGAGTGCAACCCTAAACTACCCTAAGTTCCATCAATCATGCATTGTCAACTAGCTATTACCCTAAACTACTACAAAATACCTTAATAGGTGACAATATTACCCTAAACCATGGGCCGTGATATCATTTTACACACACTACCCACTACTCTTTCTATATATCTTTCACCTACACACACGCAAACACCTTGATCTCCAACGGCTTGTATCACACAATAACACTACCCGCCCCACCCACTCGCGACACCCGGAATGGTGTAGCCACTCAGGTATCTCCTACCCGAGAGAGTACCCGACCTCCACACCACCATCCCTTATATTTACCTTGTTTTAGAAAACAAATAGAAAAACAAGCTAACACAAGATTCATATTTGATGGGTCGGTTGTCGCTTTAACAAAACAATCAAATTGCTCTATTAATGAAAATCTCTTCTTTGATTCAACCAGATGCTAAACTATCGCTAAGAAAACATGAATAATAAATTAATGGGATAATGGGCCTACGACGAGGTACCATATGTTTAAATTGGGCTCAAATGATTATTACCAACAAGTGACTCGAGCTAAATTACGGAGGGTTTTTTTTTTTTTTTTTTTTTGAGCTAATTACAAATGAACTAAAAATATGCAAAGTTGACCACTTGACCCTTACAATTTTACCTTTACTTTTTTATCTATATTATTATTATTATTATTATTTTATCTTTTCCTTATTTTATAAAATCAAGTTATTTTAATTTTCTTAAGAACGTAAGTTTGTGTGTATGTATATATAAGAAATTTAGGAGTATATAAAATTTAATAAGTAGCATATACTTATAAATTAAGAATGTGTATGTGTTTATTTATATGAAAAGGAAAACTAGTAACTTATTTTAATAAATGTTGTAAAGCTAGCCTAATAGCAAATAATATAATAAAGAGATGTAGGGAGAAAGATGATTATATCATTGATAGGTCTGTATACAATGAGATACAAAAGGCTCTATATATAGGAGAAGAAAACTTGGAGAAGAAGCCTAATCTATATTAGGCATTGATAACCACAATAATATATATTTATAACACTCCCCCTTGGTTATCAATTTAATACGCTTTGAGATGCTGCCTCGTTAAAAACCTTGCTAGGAAAACCCAGTGGGACAAAACCATAGCTAAGGGAAAAAGAGTGCAACGCGTATTGTCTCCCCCTGATAATGTTGCCTCGTTAAAAACCTTACTAAGAAAACCCAATGGGATAAAACTTAGTGAAGGGAAAAAGAGTACAACTTGTATAATGCTCCCCCTCATATGAACATCTATTCTCTAAGTGATTGGTGTAGATCTCCGTAGAATTTACTCAAATATTTTGTAGTCAATGATTTGCGTCTTGATCACTTGGCGTGAAACTCTTTAATTCGAACATTGATGTATGATATTCATTCCAAACTGTTAGTCCCTGCTCTCGTAAGTACAATTCTTTAAGTTGAACTCTGTTTGTAAAACTAATGTCTCCTCTTCTCGTGAATAAATGTCACAAGATCAACAAATGTGATGTGTTATATTCCCTGCATCTACAAGACTAACCAAACTTGTTTTCATGGGTTAGTGAAATATAATCAAATATCGCTCATACCTGAAATATTTGTTTTAACTCATTCTGGTGTCTTCCCGCTTGACATAGGCTATATATTATGATAATAACTTCATACGGAAGATATAATAATCATGAATACCTAGTAAGACACTAATGCCATGTGCATTTAACCATGGTACTTCTAGAATGAAAATCTCTACTTTGGTAGTAGATTAAATGAATAATTTTCCATATCAAGTAATTGGACAACCTTTAATGCACTTTAAGTGTGAGCTATGTTCACTGTAAAATGTCCCACCATCTTTTCAAGATATACTTTGATGGATTGATAAACATATCATTACACATATACTCGAATTGTAGGTCAAGCAACAAGTGCACTATGTCAAGGACTTTCAAAAAATTCACTCTTTAAAAGTTCTACAGAGTCTCTCGATGATGCCTAGGCATTATCACTGTAAACTGCGATTATAGTGAACTTTTAAGAGAGAACTTATGTCAAAAGATAGATAATATTATAAGCCTATATTCCTCTTTGTAGGAATACTTCATGAGTTGTACAACACTCAACTCAACTATTTTAGTCCATATTTATTTTGTTAACTTTACAAAATACTTGATATCGATGCATTAGGCATCATCAATCCATCAAGGACATTTTCCATCTTGACCAATTAATGCCAGTGCATTTACTCTTTAAGAGCTTTGGTACATGAAATTTATCATATAGTAAATCAATTTCATCCATTTGTCCAATCTATATTGTACTATTGTTATACATTGAAGTATCATAATCACCAGGTTTAGTTTATTATCTATAGTGTATTGGTGCACAATAATTACATCCTATGATGTTTCATATTACCTTTTAAGCACTCAGTTGCTTTAGGATACTCATGAGGAGTTCCACCTATATTCAATTATATAACAAACATAACATATTCAGAATTGAATCTATTTATTCTGATCATAACGTTCTCGAGAACTTACGTTACAAGATTTTGACACATTAAATCCTTCATCATGTATTTTCATGTAAACTTTCAGTGTCAAGTGAATCATGATATTTATTAGACGCATTTCAATTCTCTCTTTGCATTACCAGACTAATAACATAATGAAAAATCATTGTATCCATCACCGGAGAATGCGTCTCCTCATAATCAATTATGGGTCTTTGCGAAATTCTTGTGCCACCAATTTTACCGTATATCATTTTCTTTTCAAATGTTGATTCGCACAAAAGACCTTTTCATATCTATATGTTTTACAACTTTTGTTGTGTGGACTACTGGTCCAAAACTTTCCTTTTCAATAGAGAATTCAACTCTGCCGTATTTACGTCTTTCCATTTTGGCCGATCATTTCTGTGTATTCATTCATAGGCAGATCTTAAATCTTGATCCTCATTTCAAGCGCTACATTGCATAAAATTCATAACGACGTCGATTTTATTTTGATTCCATACATTTCGTAGACATGATACTATATAACGAGATCTCTTTATTTTCAGGTACCTGAGGTTCTTCTGGAACCATCATGTCTAATGTCTCTTCTGGAGACCTTTTTACTATAACCTCAACTTGACCATCTTTATTACTTGCTCCAATTTATCGAGGATTTTATTCATGGAATCGAACAGTCTATCACGCTTCAGGCGTGCAAAAGACTTATAAGATTATTTGGAGCATTAGCAGTTGGTATATGTGACTTAATTAGCTAGTCCACATATTTAGGTCAGTTAATGTGTCTGGTAAATAATTTGTTAATTGTTTTAAATGAGTTATGCTTTGAAATTATGTTCGAACTTCATTTTTGAGGATCAATTATAACTCATACCAATTTCTTTCATTACCAACTACCTTTTATCCTCCCCTGATGTTGGGAATGTTAATCCATTGAGATGGATAACAATTAATTAAGCCATAAATAAATAAATCATTAAAAGCTCTATTTATCATCGTATATCCCAACCACCTTTTGAGGTCCCATCTTTGTGCGTCATGGTGGATTAATTTCAATATATGTTGCACAACAAAAATATTAGATGGGCGATATTTGGTTCCTGACCAAAAACCAACTATAATGGGGAGAAACTATTACCACGTATTGGCTTGATGTGAATAAATATTACTGCATGTAAAATCACATTTAAACAAATATAAACATGAACACTTTTGCTTTCATGATCATTGACATTGCAATCAATTAGTAGACGTTTAGTGATCATCTTAATGAAAGCAATACGTATATGAACTAAAGCTATATGAAGTTCAACACTTATTCCAATGATCATTAGTATATTGTGAATTGATTAAATATGCCAATCTAGAATAATGTGCTTGCTATCTTATTAGCTAAGCCATAAATCAAGCAAACTTCATGTTGCAAACTTGATAACCATTTAGACGATGCATCGATTTTAAATACTAAATGGTATCATGTTAGGATATGCGTATCCTTAAATCAATTCCAAAATATATAGTGGTACTCACACTACTTTATATGGAAAATATATAATTTTGCTTAAGAGCAAACATTACATGCTATGTATCAGATTGAAGAATCTTTAAGTTCTTCATTATGTTCACATCATCATCGACTCGGCGTGGTCTTACCGGTCATGCTAACTTAATTAAATAATTATGATCCATAAACTTCTGGTTTATGATCGTATATGTATTACTTGCACGTATGTAATACAAAACATAAGATATTAGAGAACGTATTATAACTTCAAAATTCAAACTCTCATGTAATATAATAATTCATTTTTTACACCCTTAATTCCATCTTTGCTTGAACTTGCAAGTATTTGAACCCACGACCTCACATTTGTAGGGTGCACCATACCACTAGACCAATGGGTATATAATCACTCCTTTGCTTGCCACTTTTGGTCGTCTATCTCATTATTAACATAATCATCATTGTATTTCCGATGGTTGATCTCATTATTAATATGACCATCATTAATAATTTCCATGAACACAATGATCAATATATATTCACTTAATGGATCAGAGTATATCCAAACAAGTTTCATGCTTTTTCATTATTTACTCGAACATACGAATATAAACCTTTCATACCCTTTAATGATATTGCTACTTCAAGAGCATATTCAAGGTTCAAAATTTGTTTTATCGACCCTTATAAATAAACTTCTCTTCACATAACATTAATTGAGAAGTAATTATATGTCCAAGTCATATAATATTACATGCCTAACATCTTATTACCTTTTATAACTTAGTAATGAGATCATTGAGGGAGTGTGACACTTCTAGTGTCATACGTAAGCATATTTATACACTTTCATAAAAGTGACAATACTAAACTTTGATCAATTTAATACATTTTGTATAATAGATAATAGCATATAGAATATAAGATATACATAACATCAAATCATGCAATACATGATGTTATAACATGTTACCATATAAAATGATTTATAGTAATCTTTGTGAAATAAGATTTCATGTATTAACCAACCTATCATAATAATACCTTATATATAAATATTTGGTACTCTAATTTGAATCATAAATTGATATCAACCCCAATTTTTCAGCAAACTTCTCACGATGAAGATAAACATAACACTTTAGAATTCAAATATAAAATAACCTTTTATGAATAATATTTAGCAAGAAAGTGCTAATAAAATATGTGATTCATACCTCCATCACTTTCCTTTTGTTTCCAATTTTACCATCAAAACAAATATATATAATCATATATATGATTCGAAACATGATATAATTAGTTAATATATCATCTAATTAAAGTCTCCAAAAGTATACAGTGATCACAATGTTCTAAATAATATATAATATAAACCTTCACCGTGACATACTACTAGAAATATCAATACTCTCCTAGTCTCCTAAAATAAATATCACAATATACATACCATAGTATATCACATAGTTTATGATAACATGCATGGTTTTTCTTTTTGGGATATCAATTAAGGTAATCTACGTTCAAATAATTTCCAACCATAAAACTCAAATATTTTTCAAAAGCTTCAATTTATTAATATACATTCATATTTTCCATTATATATTACCAATTAGGAAAATTCAATTGCATTCAAAACTGTAAACCTTCTCGATTTATATATTTAAGAAAATTTCTTGAAATCCTAAATTCTTTGATTCATATGCAAATTAATATTTAATAAAACATGGTATAAATTATATATTAGGAACCAAATCTGTAGTTAAATATACCTATTATAAATATATAAATTATTTATTAGGAAATCAAACAAAAACAATCCCCGAAGCTACGGGTGTGTCAGTGAGTGAGAGAGTTCTAACCACCGGGTGTGTCATGGAGGGGTGACAAAACAATTTTTGAATCCAATATATTATATGAAAATTTCGAATAATTAAATAGTTTAAACAATGTTGTGGGTTATTCATCTTCTTCCTACATAACCTCATCACTCATCAGCCCCATTGGGGCTGCCCCATATCCGTAAAATATTCATGTGTGGCTTGGGTAGGTAGTTAAAAACATATAATATATATAACCACGTACATGTATCGTTACCTGATTGACAAGGGAGTCGATCGGGTCCTTCTCTTGAGAGCAAACAGATCTCGCATGAGTATGGCATTCATGTTGTCAGTTGTGTTAGGGTGGGATGGTTGCCAATATTTACAGGGAACTAGGGAACATGTTACAGTTTTGGGGAGAGAACTTTCGTGCTGATAACGTGTTGTAAAGCTAGCCTAATAGCAAATAATATAATAAAGAGATGTAGGGAGAAAGATGATTATATCATTGATAGGTCTGTATACAATGAGATACAAAAGGCTCTATATATAGGAGAAGAAAACTTGGAGAAGAAGCCTAATCTATATTAGGCATTGATAACCACAATAATATATATTTATAACAATAAATAATTTGGAAAAAAACAAATGTAAAAAGTGGTGTCATTGTGTAAAATGTAAACATACGTAAAGGATAGTGAATTGATTAGAAAAATCATTGGTTTATGGAGTAAATAATTTAGATTAAAATTAAAATAACACATGTTTTTTTAAACAGGGCGGTCGAATGGTTAGCGTATTAAATTAAAAACAATTACTTTTTATTTCGAAAATGGGATGAGGCAACGCCGGTGGCATGTTTGCCTTGAGAGGAGGCAAACATGCTGACATAACATAAAAGGTTTGTATTGGTGAGATGAATTCTTTTTAACAGGAGTTGTAATTTTCTTTTCTCTAATTTTATAGCTTGTTCGGAATAACCTAAACATTATGCACCAAAAACCATAATAGCATATTGGCATATGTATCTCTCTCTACCTTAGCTAACAAAGAAAAGACATAATTTGCAATGTTCATGAAAAGGCAATCGCATTTTGCCTAACAAAGGCTTGTAATTTTTGTGATGAAGAAACTAACACAACTCAATACTCTTTGTTATCGAAATTCTTGCACCATATCTGAGATGGAACCGAGCGAACAGGCATATGCAGCCGTTGCTGTATTCTTGAACATTCTGGATTTACAGCTCACAAAATTAAAGATTCATTATTTCGGTTATGGTTTAACCAATCTAGATTTGAACTAAATGAATATGGCTTTGGTTTTCAAACCGAACCAAAACCAGATTTTCGGATAAGATATTCTCAAAATCAATCGGGTTATTACAATTTTAATTTGGTTAGTGTAAATAGATTAATTCATAATCAGGTTACTACAAGTTTTAGTTGAAGATTTGAATGCAATTTTCATCATACTTCATTTTTAAAAGTACACTCATCACACTATTGAATTCGTAGGCGGGTGGTACACGACTACTATTGATCAATTGCTCGTTTTTCTGTTAGGCACAGTTCGGGCCGTTTCGACTATGGCTTTTCTTTTCATCAGTCCATGCTTGATTATCATCATTCCCTGTTTTTTTTAAGATATAAGTACTTTTTAGCAAATTCAAATCATAGACACTATCAAAAATCAAATTATAGACATGCTTGATTATTATCATCATCCCCTGTTTTGACATAAAAAAAAAAAAAACACATGACCACACACACATACACGTATAGTAAATGCTTGATTATCATTTCCCTATTTTTTTTTCAAAATATATAAACGTACTTTTTAGCAAATTCAAATCATAGACATTATTAAAAATCAAATTATATACATGCTTGATTATCGTCATCCCCAGTTTTGACAAAAAAAAAAAAAAAAAAAAACCGTGACCCCACACACACACTTACACGTAGCGATAAGCTCGGTACATACTGCACCTTATCAGTACCGATCCTGATCCTGATACTGGATATACCGGTTCAAGTCCGATCGATCAAACAAACTTAATATTATGGCTCATTCCCACAAGATTATTGATGAAGAAACTAACTTAAAAATTTATATAAATCCCTACCAATTAACATAATATATATATAGCTAACATATCCCTACTATAACTAGGATTTCTATTAACTTTTTTTTTTTTAACTTAAACTTTCATTCACCTAAACAAAGCAAGCCATCAAAGAGAGGATCACATCAAACAATTACAACATATACACCAACCTACTAAAGGATGTGTTTAACTATATGTATACCGAAGAAATAATAATAATAATAATAATAATAATAATAATAATAATAATAATAATATACATTATATAATATACAAAAAACAACACACGGTACAATGAAAAGAAATCATACACAAACCTACTTGAAGAGGTATGATACCTAATTTATATATGGGTCTGGCCCATTAGGTATAAGGCTCATGATAATAATGGAGTTCCCTATTTAAAGGGGGTTAACCACTCATTTAGGGCATGCTCTGATGGAGAGCCGCCACCCCACTATCCTAAAGGGGCAGATCTAATCAAGAGGAAGAAGAAGAACAAGGTGTAATTCTACATATTTAGTCGAAGACGATCCAAGCTCTCAACATTAGATTCGTATCCCTTGTAATCATTGTAACATATTTCAATATCAATGAAAATCTCTTCTTCTCTCTTATATGTTTAAGTATGTTTGGATCTGTGCTTCTTCATTGGCGCCATCCGTAGGACTCGACAACAATCACATCTTTGTTCTTCTCTACTCTAACCATCAGATCTGTTCCATTAAAAAAACACGCATTTTCTAGATCTAGCTCCACCCCTCTAGATGAGTGTTATTCCAGCGATGCACATGATTAAAGATCTATGTTCTTTTAAAGTTTGATTCATAGCTTTTGGGTATTTTGTTCTCAGGTTTTTGTTACTCAAGATGCCATCGTATATATGGCAGTGGTTTCCTTTATAAGGACACATTTAATATTAATATTTTCCCATGAGCTGTCATCGATAACACAACTTTGACAACTGTTTGAATCTTGAGGAAAAAATCAAAGGAAAACTATTATCTTGAGGAAAACAAAAGTACAAAACAACCTCTGTCCTCACTTTTGTTCATCTTCACCGTCAGCTATCGGATTGCCTCTTCGATTGACTCGCCGAAAACACACAGTGGTTAACACAGTCTTAAAGGAGGGTGGAGGGTGTACAAGCTAATATAGCACGTCTAAGAGGGTTGAACAACTTATAACATTATGCATCATGATCATGATCATCATCATCATCATCATCCCACCAATAGAACAAGCTAAGGTAGCTATAACATTATGCATCCTAGTTTTTATTTCTATAGCCAAACAACTAAAGGCTTCTCTAACATGTTTTGTCCTGCAGCAAGCCTTAATTGCCATATTAAGAACATCATTGTCAATGCCAATGGGCTTTCTTCTCATGCTGTTGAAGATTTGAATGCAATCTTCATCATACTTCATTTTTAAAACTACACTCATCACACTATTGAATTCGCAGGCGGGTGGTACACGACTACTATTGATCAATTGCTCGAATTTTCTGTTAGCCACAGTTCGGGCCGTTTCGACTATGGCTTTTCTTTTCATCAGTCCATGCTTGATTATCATCATTCCCTGTTTTTTTTTTCAAAAAAGATATAAGTACTTTTTATCAAATTCTAATAGAATAAACTTTAGAATATTCCAATTGTATATATGGATAGTCTTGTGTATTAAGTATTCCCTAAAATAAGGGATTGTAATCTCTGTATATTGGACATATTAATGAGAAGATGATCAAGCATTGATCCATAATATTCTTCATGGTATCAAGAGCCTAAATACCCTATTTTTTTTCTTCTCCCATCGTCGCATTTCTTCTTCTTTTCCTTCGATTTTGATAGCTGACTTTCTTCAAGTCTGTCAGCCGATTCTTCCTTTTTTCCTTCGACAATGAGTACCCTTCACCCTGCAGTCAATGTAACCGATATTAAGAACTTTATCCCCATTATCCTAGACAGCCAAACCGAACACTATAATACCTGGGCAGAGTTATTCACCATCCATTGCAAAGCCTACGATGTTTATGATCATCTACTACCACGTACCACCGTCTCTTTGACCACCGACCTCCATTATTAATTCCCATAACCTTCATTATTTTCAGTCGACACATAAATTATTAAATTCCAAGCCAATACCGACCTCTTTATTACGATGGTCACACACCAACCTATGGGCTTTCGCCATTGAGATTATCCTAATCATGTCTGTCGCCTTATGAAATCTCTCTATGGGCTCAAACAAGCCCTTCGCGCGTGGTACCAACGGTTCACTGATTTTGTGCTTTATATTGGTTTTATCCAAAGCAAGTAGGATAATTCCCTTTTTACCTACCACCACGGGGGTGACGTTGCTTACTACCTTATCTATGTGGACGACATCATTCTCACGTCATCCACTGACACTCTACGTGTGCGACTCATTACCAGCCTCGCGGCTGAATTTGCTATGAAGGATCTTAGACCTCTTACCTACTTCTTAGGTATTCAGGTTTCTCGCTCTACTGCTGGCATGTTCTTATCACAACAATCTTATGCTTTAGATATCATCTCACGAGCTAGAATGGAATCCTGTAATCCAGTTGCTACACCAGTTGACACAAAACCAAAACTCAGTGCCACCACCAGTTTGCCATTTGACAATCCAAATCTTTACAGAAGTCTTGCAGGTGCTCTCCAATACCTCACATTCACCAAACCAGACATCAGCTACGCAGTTCAACAAATCTGTATGCACATGCTTAATGGATTAAAACACTTTATACTTTTCTCAAAAAAACTATTTTCCTACAAGATCCTTACCATATATATAGGATTAGGTTCCAATGAAAACCTACTTTTCGTGAAATAACCGTAAGAACCCCGACGTAAAATGTGAATTTTAAATTTTTTTACACACCGATGTAAAAATGGGTAACCTCGCCGTAAAAAAAATTACGATGGGTGATAACTCACATTATTAGCAAATAAAACAGGCATAAACAGTCTCATAATAGGATACAATTATGCTTATATTATTGATATTGGGTGCTTAATTCGTTCCTATTTGTATTTCTCAGGAAATTGGAGCTCCAAGACGGAAACAAAGGATTTCTGGGAAAAAACGAGCAAAAATTTGGAGATTCCTGAAGATACGAGACTTGCTACATGTTCAATGTATGTTTGAAGACAATCCCGGGGCTTAAACAGTGATAAAAACCAGTCCGGGAGTGACCCAGCACGCCCATGCACACTTGCACGAAGGCCCTGCACTCCAGAAGACAACGCAGCAAACCTGGAAAACGACGAAACTTGGGGAACAAGGTAGAGCACGCCCGTGCTTTTGCAAATGGCACGCCCATGCTTGATCTGAAATGTCTATAAATAGCAAGCTACCCCTCATCATTTTTTCATCACTTCTTGTGCTCTCTTGGGGCCGACTACCAAGCTTCTTCCAGAGATCATATGGTCCTTTGGGAGGCCTTATGGCCCTCCTAACATCCCACCAAGGTTAGGCCTCATCCTACCTTGATCGGCTTGGCCAAGAAGAGGATCGTAGAGTAGTTCACATGCAATAAAACATCGAGGGTCATGAGGTGGTTAGATGCATAACACTTGAAGATGGAGAGCTTGTCTATGAGCAGCTATGTTCTTGGGTTGATCATTCGATATGGTTGTATCTTTCTATTATCATGAACCCATTTCGATATATAGACTTTTATTATTATTATTATTATTATTATTATTAGTTTACTTTTAGTTATTTTTTGTGTTATCTTCTTCTAATCTTTACTTGTTTAACTTTGTGACAGATTTAAATGATGATTAACTTAATAACAACCATAACTTAATTAATTAAATAACTAAGGGTATAATCAGCTTCTGGTAGTCTCGAGCTAGATCCAAGGCGAGGAAACCGGTAGTGAGACAGATCCTTCGGGCTTCTGATATCCAAACCGGGTTCTAAGCAAAGGCTTATGAAGTGGGCCAGATCTGAGTGACACATTTCTGATACTTATCAGATGATTGAGTGATCTTCTTGGCAAAGGGAGGATTCCCTACGGGCGCAACAGTGATCTTTTGTATCATACGCCTTTAGGATTATGTTCCACCTTTGTTAAGGACTTCATTCAGTTCGGGAGGTTAAGGGTTGGGTAATTAAGTCATCATTTATTTAAAACCAACTTTATATTTATCAGGCCTGTAAATACTAAAGTGTCACCAAGATAAATAAAATAAAGATTCTTTATTTAGTTCTCGTCAGTACAACGCCGTTAGCCAATGGGGGTCCGACTTCCTGAGACAACTGTAACACCCCAACCGATGGCGGAAACATCGGGATGTCACGTACTGATGATTGTTCAGTAGCTCATGGTAAATAATAAATTTCATTATATGATTTAAATAAATTACATACAATTGTTCTACAAGAATTCGTACATCAAATTGAATAAAACTATGCACACATCTTCAAGCATTAATTCAAATCTTCAAGCAAGTAGAACCTGAAACATGTTAAGTTGAAAATATTTTGGGTCAACAAAAGTTGGTGAGAATTACATAGGTTTTGATAATCGAATAAAATTGTTGTGCAATTCATGTGTCATGGCAATCTAGTCCATATGCGAAAACATACTAGAAGTAAATCGAGTGCATAATCAACCATTGTGACTGTTGTATTGTGGTACATCCCATACGCTCATGGTTCACTCGTTTATATTGCAGTAACAAACACCCACGCTACCTTTGTAGGAGGCACGTATCCGGGTGGGATTGTCAGTCCAATAGATCTATCAATGTATACCGTTTGGCTGATGAATGTTTATGCTAGAATTGTGCTTACCCTAGTCATGTTCAAGACATAATGCAACATAGAAAAACACATAGACACATTGATGATTGAATTGCATAAATGATGTTGTAACATGTTTCACCCCAAAAATGGTGATAAATAGAAAAGGGGCTATGTAAAACTCACCTTAGCAAAGTATTAAGTCTCGAGAAATAGAATATGTGTAGCCCCAAAGTTGCCAATTACAAGAGCTTATAATCAAAGCTTCAAGTGTAGAAGTAATAGACTATAGAAGAAAGGTATGAGGGAAAGTTTAATCGGATTGAAACAATTAGAGGTGCAAAGTATAATGGGTCATAGGTGGGTTTTTATACTAGTTTTGGATTCAATTAGCCATTAAAATTGGTCAACACCATAAAGTAAGGTATTATGATGAATTGACTATTTGACTAAGACTTTGACTGTTTGACTAAGACTTTGACTAGGACTTTGACTATTTGACTCAAGGCTTTATTTAAAAAAAAAAAAAAAAATCTTGTATGTGAAAAAAAAAAAGAATTTAGAATCATATTATTATTATTATTTATATATATTTATGTATGTATATAAGTTGTGAGTTAGGATAAATAAAGACTTAGGCACATTTGTATAATATTAATGATAAAGGTGTAATAAAAAAAAATATATATATATATATAAGGGCTTTTTATGTATTAAAATTTTGTGGAAAATTTTGCGATGTTACAGTCTCCCCTACTTTTGGAAACTTCGTCCCGGAGTTTATTGAAAACACAGGGTTGAAGGTGATTGGGTAGAAATTAGGACAAGGGTGGTTTGGGAAGTTTCGAGTTAAGGCATGACATAAATTTATAGGTAACAGAATAAACTGTTTCGAATAATTTGGGTAAGAGTTTTGATATGTGTGAGTTTTAAGGGTTGGATTAGGTTCATCTGAAATAGAAAGGAGAATAAGAATCTTAAGTTTTAGGACTCCTAAAAGAAATGCATGAGTTGATTGACTATAGAAAGACTAAATGAACTACCAGGTAACTAGAGTTTATAATTGGTTATTTACTGAAAACCTTGATAGAATTCCACACTACCTTAACGTACCTGTAAATTCATGATTACGTTCCGGACCGCAATCACCAATTTACCTTACATTAAAGTTTTGCGTCCTTCTATATCTCCACCGATTGTTGAGCAGGTCCGATAGCCTCCACCAGTCGTGGAGTAGGTTGTAGGGCCTCTCCCGACTGTTGAAAAGGCATAATGACCTCTACCAATCGTTGAGTAGGTTCGATAGCCTCCACCAGTCGTGGAGCAGGTTGTAGGGCCTCTCCCGACTGTTGAAAAGGCATGATGACCTCTATTAAGTGCAGCATTTATTATACACATAGGTTGCAAATTGATAACATGTTTATGCAAGCAAGTATAACAAGCACAGTATATGAGTTGTAGTTGTATAGATTTATATAATTAGTTCACATTCAAACAATCATGCACCATGTAACAACTCTCAGACAAATATTTTATTACTTGAATCAAATAGCGTCAAAACATAGAATAAAAGCAACCAATAGTCAAATGGTGAGACTTGCGGTTAGGTAGCTGGAGGATCTTGATCTCTGTTTAGTTTAGGGCATCGGTTACGGAAGTGATTTGGGTAATGAATGTTCAATAAGATATGGGTTGAATGAAGGACAATGAGGTAATATAAGGAATGTAATCATTTATTCATTTAATTAAAACGAATAAACGAAAACGTTGACTTATCAAAGATTCTAAATTCTAATAACATATGAAGACATGCTTTAGCCTATAAGTGAACACTCATCCCGAGAATTCCCAGGTAGGCATCCGGGTCCCTCGTCTGATTGGGATATATGCGCAATGCCAGCCTAGACAGAAGACTCAGAATACAGGCGTTCACCCTTCCAGATTGCACGTGTTCGTTATTAAAATCTAGAACTTCGACGAGATCTCAAGGTGGTTCAGGCTAAACCTGAGGATTTTGTCCTAATAGTCTAAGAGTAGATCCAATGGTGGAGAGCAACCTTCTTGTAAGGATGAAAGTAGGGATAAGAAGTAGGAGGGAGATAGAGGATGGCAAGTAAAAGAAGCAAATATTGGTTATAATCCTATGGTTATAGACTAGATTATTTTTCTAATAACCTAATTCCCTATAACCATGGCTCTGATACCAATCTGTAACACCCCAACCGATGGCGGAAACATCGGGATGTCACGTACTGATGATTGTTCAGTAGCTCATGGTAAATAATAAATTTCATTATATGATTTAAATAAATTACATACAATTGTTCTACAAGAATTCGTACATCAAATTGAATAAAACTATGCACACATCTTCAAGCATTAATTCAAATCTTCAAGCAAGTAGAACCTGAAACATGTTAAGTTGAAAATATTTTGGGTCAACAAAAGTTGGTGAGAATTACATAGGTTTTGATAATCGAATAAAATTGTTGTGCAATTCATGTGTCATGGCAATCTAGTCCATATGCGAAAACATACTAGAAGTAAATCGAGTGCATAATCAACCATTGTGACTGTTGTATTGTGGTACATCCCATACGCTCATGGTTCACTCGTTTATATTGCAGTAACAAACACCCACGCTACCTTTGTAGGAGGCACGTATCCGGGTGGCATTGTCAGTCCAATAGATCTATCAATGTATACCGTTTGGCTGATGAATGTTTATGCTAGAATTGTGCTTACCCTAGTCATGTTCAAGACATAATGCAACATAGAAAAACACATAGACACATTGATGATTGAATTGCATAAATGATGTTGTAACATGTTTCACCCCAAAAATGGTGATAAATAGAAAAGGGGCTATGTAAAACTCACCTTAGCAAAGTATTAAGTCTCGAGAAATAGAATATGTGTAGCCCCAAAGTTGCCAATTACAAGAGCTTATAATCAAAGCTTCAAGTGTAGAAGTAATAGACTATAGAAGAAAGGTATGAGGGAAAGTTTAATCGGATTGAAACAATTAGAGGTGCAAAGTATAATGGGTCATAGGTGGGTTTTTATACTAGTTTTGGATTCAATTAGCCATTAAAATTGGTCAACACCATAAAGTAAGGTATTATGATGAATTGACTATTTGACTAAGACTTTGACTGTTTGACTAAGACTTTGACTAGGACTTTGACTATTTGACTCAAGGCTTTATTTAAAAAAAAAAAAAATCTTGTATGTGAAAAAAAAGAATTTAGAATCATATTATTATTATTATTATTTATATATATTTATGTATGTATATAAGTTGTGAGTTAGGATAAATAAAGACTTAGGCACATTTGTATAATATTAATGATAAAGGTGTAATAAAAAATATATATATATATATATATATATATATAAGGGCTTTTTATGTATTAAAATTTTGTGAAAAATTTTGCGATGTTACAACAACCGTAAGAGAGATCCTTCGGCCTTGACCGTTAACCTATTTGGGGATACGAGGTTGCCAGGATAAAGAGACCCTTCGGTACGGAACGCGAGAACTAAGGGAGGTGTACGGTGTCCCGGGTTGGGAATAAAGCCTCCAATTCAAGAAGATGATAAGTTCGAGGACCAGAGACTTGACCGCGGTTTGAGGAGCCCGCTATACGCGATGCCCTGGCAGAAGTGCCCCAGGTGGACGCACGCTGGAGAGGGTTAGCATTCTACGTAGTAGTCGCCTCTGCTTCTCTATCAAGGTGTCAACACTTCAAGACCACTCTCGTCTTCCTGACAATTAATTAACTTAAATTATCCATTTTAATATTAAACTTAACTACTTATTCGGATGGTCCCAAGATGTACATATTTGATCTCTCTACTATTTTATCTTTTTCTTTTATAAAACCAAAACCTTTTTCAAAACCAATTTTCTTTTAAATAACCCCTCCGTTTTATTTTTCTTTTCAAAACCCGATCAGTTGATGGATGAAAGGTTGAGTAGGGGAAAGTGTGAACTCTGGAATACGATACTCAATACTTACCCTAGAAGCTATACTATACACGTCAGGTTCTCTGCCTATGTGTTGGTTTTAGTTTTGAAAGTAACTATTGTTTATTTTATAAATTTAAAA
Source organism: Ambrosia trifida (assembly GCA_028751855.1). Taxonomy (NCBI): domain Eukaryota; kingdom Viridiplantae; phylum Streptophyta; class Magnoliopsida; order Asterales; family Asteraceae; genus Ambrosia; species Ambrosia trifida. Next base: position 91,429,805 of record CM054122.1, on the reverse strand, counting down.
CTTGTTAAAACCGGTTTAGTAAAAATCAGTCGTTTTACCCTTTCCCTATATATATATATATATGTGTGTGTGTGTGTGTGTGTGTGTGTTCCTGTACAAAGTGCATTTTTTGTACAAAGTGTGAGAAGTCTATTTTTTTTTGGAAGGTGATTTTCTATGTTGTGGCAGAGTTCATCACAACCCCCCAGAAGGGGATCCCCTAGCCACTCTACAATGGTCAGACTATGTTGTCTTAACCGGGTCCACGTTGACGCGAGAGTGGCCGGCCCACAAGCGAGTCGAGGCTGCGCATAAGGGGCACTAAGGCTTCCACCCGGAAAATTTCCCGCTAGTCATTGTGTTTTAAATTTCGGCTAGGATGTATCATGAGTAATTCTATAAATAATCTTAATATATATATATATGGTGGATTAAATAAAAACCCACTCAAATTGAAGAAACCCGGGAAACTTTGACTTCCCAAACTTTTTATCACCTAAAAAAACTAGGGTATGTAATATACATGTTTTTAAGAGTTTTGAGCCAAAAAAAATCAAAAAAGCGCCGAGTGGATTTTTTTTAAAAAAATAAATAAGTTTTTTGTGTTACATATGTTACATGTCTGTAAAGTTTGTAACATACGTTACACAAAAAAAACTTATTTATTTTTTTAAAAAAAAATCCACTCGGCGCTTTTTTTGGCTCAAAACTCTTAAAAACATGTAGATACTTAGCCTAGGCTAAGTATCTAGGAAAAACCCTCTAAAATGAAGAAACCCGGGAAACTCTAACTTCCCGAGCTTTTTATCATCTGAAAAAATTAGGGTATGTAATATACATGTTTTTAAGAGTTTTGAGCCAAAAAAATCAAAAAAAGCGCCGAGTGGATTTTTTTTTTAAAAAAATAAATAAGTTTTTTTGTGTTACATATGTTACATGTCTGTAAAGTGTGTAACATACGTAACACAAAAAAACTTATTTTTTTTTAAACTATCCACTCGGCGCTTTTTTAATTTTTTTGGCTCAAAACTCTTAAAAACATGTATATTACATACCCTAATTTTTTCAGATGATAAAAAGCTCGGGAAGTTAGAGTTTCCCGGGTTTCTTCATTTTAGAGGGTTTTTTGTGGATACTTAGCATATATATATATATATATATATATATATATATATATATATATATATATATATAGGGTAAGGATAATGTGGAAACCCACTCTTATAGTGAAAACTCTGGAAACTCTGACTTCCCAATTTTTTTAATTTTTGAAAAAATTAGGGCATGTAATATACATGATTTTAAGCATTTTGGGCCAAAAAAATCAAAAAAGCGCCGAGCACTTTTTTTTAAAAAAAATAAACAAATTTTCGACTAACACATGTTAAGCCAAACTAACACGTGTTACCCATTTTTTACCCGAAGACGGTTTTTATTTTTTAAAAAAAAAACGGCTCGGCGCTTTTTCGATTTTTTTGACCCAAAATGCTTAAAATCATGTATGTTACATACCCTAAAATTTTCATAGAAAAAAAAAGTCGGGAAGTTAGAGTTTGATAGAGTTTCCAAGGTTTTCACTATAACAAGGGTTTCCAATATAACCTTATACTATATATATATATATATATATATATATATATATAGTGGTCTAACTAACTCATCATATCAAATATATCATAATGATACGTTCATTTATACATATGTATCATGAGTAATTCTATAAATAATCTTAATAACTATATAAATAATTTGTTTCTTTATTTTAGTACTTTAATGTTCATTTCATAAATTTTAGACATTCATTTTTTTTTTTTTGAAAATTGACTTTCATTAAACCAAAAACACGGACAAACTATCATCAAGCCGGAGATATCAAGCTGAAAACCACAAGTATAAAGCCAATTACATTACATCAAAGTTACTCCATCTATCCCAATCAACTACGTCTCCTTTAATTCTATGTTTGTACCAAAGAAAGCCTAGAGCCTTGATATCCGAAATAATATCCACCACATGTGATTCCTTGCTAGTAAAAACTTTATCATTCCTCGCGTTCCAAAGCCTCCAACACGCCAAAATAACTATCCCGTGAATAATCGCTTTCTTGTTCCCAAAAACTCCACAAAGCTCGTGCATTGTTACCAAATATCAAACATGAAACGCATATTGTGATACCCCATAATTTTAGGTTCTCACTTTAACTAAACTCTAGTTACTTGTAGTTACATTCCTTGCATTCTACTTAACTAGGGTTAGCTAGATAGGTCACACGTTGCACAATTATAGGTTAAGAATCTCTACCGGTTCTTCCACGAACCGTAACTGATCATCCACCTGGATTTCCTCCAGTAGAACCACTAATGTCACATCATACAGACATTTCTTAAGGTTTGATACGTGGAATACGTTGTGCACTCCACTAAGTTCGTCAGGTAGGTTTAGCCTGTAAGCCACCGGACCGATTCTTTCCACAATTTCAAATGGTCCGACATATCGCGGGTTTAACTCTCCCCGCTTCCCAAATCGAATCACGCCTTTCCAAGGCGACACCTTAATAGTACCTTGTCCCCAACCTGGATCTCCTAAGGTTTCCTACACTTATCAGCGTAGCTTTTCTGTTGATCACGAGCAGCGGCCATATGGTTTCTGATTTGCACAATCTTCTCAGAAGTTTCATGCATGAGTTCAGGACCTGTCAGTTGGCTATCCCCAACTTCAGTCCAGCATATGGGAGACCTACACTTGCGTCCATATAGTGCCTCAAAAGGCTCACACTGAATAGAAGTGTGGTAACTGTTGTTATATGAGAATTCGATCAAAGGCAAGTGCTTATGCCAACTGTTGCCAAAGTCCACCACGCACGCTCGTAGTAGATCTTCCAATGTTTGGATGGTATGTTCACTTTGTCCATCCGTGTAAGGGTGATAGGTTGTGCTCATATCTAAGCGAGTCCCCAATGCATCTTGGAGAGTAGTCCAAAAACGAGAAGAAAATCGCGAGTCGCGATCAGATATAATAGAAGTAGTCACCCCATTCCAAGAGACAACTTCCGTAATATACAGGGCAGCTAGACGTTCCAACTTGTCCGTCTCCTTAATTGCCAGGAAATACGTTGATTTGGTCAAACGGTCTACAATGACCCAAATCATATCGTGCCCATTGGATGTCTTGGGAAGTTTAGTGATAAAGTCTATAGATATCCCATCCCATTTCCACACAGGGATTTCTGGTTGCTGGAGTAAGCCTGAAGGTTTCTGATATTCAATCTTAACCTTTGCACAAGTCAAGCACTTACTAACATAAGTTGTAACACCCCAACCGATGGCGGAAACATCGAGGTGTCACATAGTGACGATTGTTCAATAGCTCATGGTACTAAAGTGTAAATTTGAATACATTGATTTGAATAATTTTACATTGAAAGGAAATTACAGTATACAATAGTTCTAAAGCGTCAAATCTAACTAAAATACAATAAAGTCAAAGCTTAAATATAAATCCAAAAGCTAAAAAGAAGCGTCGCAAAATAACCTGAAACATGTACGAAAATAATATATGTCAATACAAAAATGTATTGGTGAGCATACCCTGTTTAAATATATATAGTAGAAAAATGTTTAGCAATTCATGTGCGGTACCATTTGCAATTATGTAATAAGTAATATCCGTTCAAAACCAAACCTGAGAATAATGACTAACACATGACTAACCAACTGAATAATGAATTAACAAGACAATGACCAAGATTCTCTCAACAGAGTCTCAAGGGGGTATACCATAGTACTATTCATTGAAAAGCTAGGCCGCCCAACGGTTAATGATTTTGACAAGCCATAGACACACCAATTAACATAAAGCAAACACACATGAGAATTGCATTAAGTATAAGAAATTGAAACTTGATTAATATATAGGTACATGAGTCACCCCAAAGTAGTAAAACAGTAAAAAGGGGAAAGATATACTCACAGTTTGCGAAAGCGATCAAAATCCAACTTAAACGGTTGTGAGCTAAGTAATGGGAATTCCGAGGAATTCAACCTATAATGTATAAATGTACTAGTAAGGAAATGTCTAAAAAGTCTAAGGTATCTAGGGTTCTAAGGCATTAGGGTTTGCTAAGTCGATTTGGGGAATTAAAGTTTTTATGATAAATCGCGTTAATGTAAAAGTTGTACGTCAAAAATAATATATAAAAGTTTGTAAATGCTGTTTAGGTAATATAATTATTCCCAATTGAATATTTAGGTAAACATATGTTTTGACTAATTAAGACAAAATAATTTAGTTAATTACTTAAATTAATTATTGTAAACAGTAATCATAAATATTGAAATAATTGGCTAGGAGTTACACATCGATCCAACAAATGCTAATAAAGACATTCAACCATAAGAGTATTTCTATTTTATAAAAAAAATATATTTATAAAATAGATGTTTAAATTGTACAAATAAATAAATGTTTTATTATGTCTAATTAAACATAATAAGACTAATAATACAAGACACAATCCAAAAATACTATTTTCATAGAAAATGGATACTTTCTGATGTAAAGTAATGAAAATAATTTTCCCATAATTTTTATAAACTTATTTATATTTAAAACTGATTTAATGGTATTAAATCATGTTTAAATGATTAAAAATAGGAAAATCAATACAAATAAATGTTTTCTAAGCCAATAATTTTTATTTCAGTTCTTAATGATTAGAAATAATTTATGACAAATTTTCATATTAAAATAATTAAATTTCAATTTTATATGATTTAAATATGATTAAAACCACATAAAATCAAAATAAAACACAAAACACTCTTAAAGGTAAAAGTTTCTATGAAAACTCAATCTACTTAATTAAAAAGGCTCACAATAAATTTTATAGAGTTTTTGTGACGAAAACCTATTTAACATGAATATTATTTGTTTTAAAACTAATTTAACAAATAAAATGAGATTACACATATAACCATATCAAAATAGAGGAAAAATGACATGGAAATTATTGTAACATAATGAAATATGTTTCTACCAATTTTTGTGTTAAAATACATTTAATACGATTTTATATGAATTAAACATGATTAAAGCATCATAAAAATAATTAAAAATACTAAACAGCCTCAATAAATTCCGAAATACTTTCTAAAACTTCTAATCAGTTATAGGAGCAAGTCTACCAAGTTTCATAATTTTTGTATAAGAAATGAGTGAGTTATGAATTTATAAAGTTCTATAAACTTTTAAATCAAAATCCCCAAATAATCTAGAACACCCTAAACCATAGATTATCCAATTGAAACCCTTAGACACTATAATTAACAAACTAAATAGAGGGCTATTGATCTATAAATATGAATAATGTATCATGCAAAAATAATCGGAAAAACTCACAACGTAGCTAGTCCAATTTGTAGAAATAAAACCGAAATAGAACCCAAGATTAAGCTTCCAAATTCGTCAGAAAACAAGAACTAATGAATTATGCTTGGACCTTAAACGCGTAGGATAACTACTAATCTTGTTCAGAAATTTGGGAACTCAAAGAAGAATTATAGATGTAAATAGAAATTGGTGAAATCCGCGACAGGAATATAGTGAACAAATGATTTTTTTTCCATATGATAATAAGGCACATATGTGTCTATATATATATAAAACCATCCATTAAAACATGATTAATACTCATAAATTCCATCAAATGAGAGTTAATGGGCTAACGGTTTCAAATGAGTTGTCAATATAGTAGTAAATACCAAAATGAAATGTTGTCTTATATGAATTTAAATAGTATAGTAATATGAAATAAATTAAATACTAATTTCTATGTTTAATGCTATTATATATTTTTGTTTTTAGATTATGTTGAAAAGCCACAATAATTAGTTTGAACAAACAAAAATTTACTACAAAATTTGTATACATTTTTAATGGCTATTATTAAAAATAAAATAAATGTTATTAGTAATTCTATTGTTAACGTATCAGTATTTAAAATTTCGGGGTATTACAACACTACCCCAAACGTTACGAAAAAAATATGGTTTATGCGATTTTCAATTATGGATTATTGTCAATTTAGATCCCCAAAGTTATAATTACTTATTAGAAAATTTGCGAATGCTACATAAGTGGCTTTCTTAGCTTTCATGTTTGGCCACCAGTAAAGAGTTTTGAGATCTTGGTACATCTTATCTGAACCAGGATGTACCGAATATCGAGAGGTGTGAGCTTCGTCAAGCACAAGTTGTCTGAGATCTCCAAAACGTGGAATCCAGACTCGATTCATGAAATACTGAAGACCGTCTATCCTTAGTTCCAGGTGCTTATCAGCACCATGCAATGTCTCGAGCCCGATATTTTCTTCTTTCAAAGCCTCACCTTGGGCTTCACGTATCTTATCAGGAAGATTAGAATGAATAGTGAGTTGTAAAGCTCTCACCCGCTTGGGTTTCGTTTCCTTACGACTAAGGGCATCCGCTACTACGTTAGCTTTCCCTGGATGATATCTGATGGCACAGTCATAATCATTCAGAAGCTCGACCCATCGACGCTGTCTCATGATCTGTAAAGATCATACACTTCATTCCATAAAGATAATGCCTCCAAATCTTCAGAGCAAAAATCACTGCTCCTAGTTCCAAGTCATGGGTGGTGAAATTTTTCTCATGAACCTTCAATTGACGTGAAGCATACGCAATCACCTTATCACGCTGTATCAGAACACACCCTAAACCTTGGATATACGCATCACAGTACACCACACAGTCTTCTGTACCCTCAGGTAGTGATAGGATCGGTGCACTGCAAAGCTTTGCTTTTAACAAGTGAAAAGCAGATTCTTGGGCATCTCCCCACTTGTAAGTAATACCCTTCTGCGTCAAGGCAGTGAGGGGTTGAGCGATCTTAGAGAATCCCTCAATGAATTTGCGATAATATCCCGAAAGACCAAGGAATTGGCGCACTTCTGTAGGAGTCTTAGGAGCCTCTCACCGTTTGATAACATCTATCTTAGCGGGATCGACATGTATACCAGCCTCGTTAACCACATGTCCTAAGAATTGGACTTCCCGAATCAATAAGTCACATTTAGAGAATTTCGCATACAACTACTCATTTCTCAAGAGTTCCAAGATCAGCTGCAGGTGTTGCTCATGCTCCTCCCTACTCTTGGAATAGATCAATATATCAATGAACACTATGACGAATTTGTCCAAATAAGGCTTACACATGCAGGTCATAAGATCCATGAACACTGCCGGTGCATTGGTTAGCCCAAATGGCATTACCAAAAACTCATAATGTCCATAACGAGTTCGAAAGGCTGACTTCGCCACATCCTCCTCTCGGACTCTCAGCTGATGATACCCTGACCTCAAGTCAATCTTGGAATAGAAATTCGACCCTTGAAGCTGGTCGAACAAGTCATCAATCCGAGGCAAAGGGTAGCGGTTCTTAACCGTCACCTTGTTCAACTCCTGATAATCAATACACATGCGGAAGCTCCCATCCTTCTTCTTAATAAACAGGACTGTGGCTCCCCAAAGTGAAGAACTAGGTCTAATAAAGCCCCTATCCAATAACTCTTGGAGTTGGGTAGACAGTTCTTGTAGTTTGCCTGGCGCTAAATGATATGGTGCGCGTGCAACTAGGGCTACTCTAGGTGCAAGATCAATTTGGAACTCCACTTGATGAACAGGTGGAAGTCCAGGTAATTCCTCTGGAAAGACATCTGGGAAATCACATACTACGGGGATGTCCTCAATGCTCATTTCAACTTCAGCTCGAGTGTCGGAAATATTAGCCAGAATGGCTGGATAGCCCTTTCGCATGCACTTCTGGGTTTTCACGAATGAGATAATGCCCACCATGGCACCACTGAGATCACCCCGAATAGATAATAGTTCCCCACTAGGGAGAGGGATACAAACAACCTTCTCCTTACAGAGAATTTTAGCTCGATGCTTGGACAACCAGTCCATGCCACCCACAATATCGAAGCTTCCCAGGGTGATGGGTATAAGGTCAATGGAAAATACTTGACCATCTAGCTCGAGCTTACAGTCTTGATGGATGTCGGTTTCCTCAACAGGCTTCCCGTCAGTTAACTCTATAGAATGTGGAGAGTCAAGAAGAGTAGGGTCTAACCCCAGGAGTTGCTAAGTTTTTAAAGACGCAAAACTAATATTCGCACCGGAATCGAAAAGACAGCAACAAGATTGTTTTTCACAGAAAACATACTTGTTAACACATTGTTGTCGCTATTGGCTTTCCCAAGCCGATTATGGAAGCTATTCCTCGAGCACCATCGAGGTTTTTGTTGCCATTGCTGGTAGTGTAGTTGAGCTGGGGACAGTCCCTTTTGAAGTGGGTTTCACTCCCACACTAGGAACACCCTTTTCCCATACCTCATCGTTGTTGCTATGCTAGCTGCTGCTGCAGCAGAAGAACTTATACCTCACACTATCCCACGTTCTCTTGCTATCACCCAAAGGCAAAAGATGAAGCACCATGCTTCGGAAAAGTACCATGCTCAAAAGCCTCGTCAGTGAGTTTGTAAGCCAGGTGAAAGATTTGTTAGATTCTGGGCAGTTGAGCTGCAGTGACCATGCCACGAATCTGTGGGACCCACCCTTTTGGTGTATTGCTCAATCCGCTAGTAAGGTAGGTTAAATAGATTTGAGCATATAGTAGCTAATTTATGTGGTTAGTAGTGTGTGCGTCAATCTCAGACCCAATCGTCTTTGGGTAATAGTGTTCGATTCCAAATTTCTAAATTCCCAATAATGCGCCACCTGGTGTAACCCTGGGTCCCCACCAGTGACGTGTTCAGAATCAAGTTTAGAACTATAAGATAACATATCTCCTAAAACCATGTGTTGTAGATATATGTAGCTAAAAGCTAGTTGTGCACTTAAGCTGTGAGTGTTCTAATACTTATGCTATGATGATTATAGACTAGACTCAATATGCAGTCCTAGTTCACTATAACCAATGGCTCTGATACCAATCTGTCACACCCTCAAATTTCCACTGCAGGGTTTATACCGCGAGGCGCATGACATACCAGGATCCCATAGCCATAAGTCATATGAACGAACTCTAAATGCCCAAACCATTTAGTTCGTTTTCAAAAATCAAGTTTAGTTAAGCTGCGGAAGCGTAAACCAAATTTAAACTTTAAAAAAAACATGCGCAAAACAACGCGCCCAAATTAAAACCATATGAAAGAAAACGTAAAAGCATGATATGTAATTTAGGTGTATGCCCAAGACCCCAAATGCAGTGAAACGTGTTGTGCTTCCTGATCGTGACATCGGAAGCTAACTACCTGCAAAAGCATGTACTTCGTGTGTCAACATAAAGTTGGTGAGTTCACAAAGTAAATAAGGTGAGTAAGTAAACGTGCGGGTTTTCAAAACCACGTAACCAAGTAAATGCGTAGGCCTCCAAGACCACGTAACAACAAGTAAATGTGTAGGTTTCTAAGACCACATAACAACAAGTAAATGCGTAGGCCTCCAAGACCACGTAACAGCTAATTCACATGCCAGGGGTAGCTAACCCACTCATTGTAACTAAACAGCTGATTATTGGGAACATACAGTGTGTTAACTTACGTTATGCTGCCTTAGTACTAGTCTCTATCAACACTAGTCAGCTCCTCAAGAGTGTGGTCAAAAGTTCATGCCCGTGCTCCCAGCACCGCAAGCATGAGGTTGCTGCACAACCTAATAGTGCTATCAACTAATACCCCGTTCGCCTCCAGCGATTGACCCAATAATATAATAAGGACTTTAGAGTGATAGAGTGTGTTTAGTTCACAAAGGACATAAAACATGAATTAGTAAAATCAGATTCACCCCGTGAACCATAGCACCCCAAAACCCAGGATGTGTAAAAGTAGTCCCAAACCGGACTATGAAAAAGTAAGTAAGTTGTCTCCCCGAGACGCATGCTTTTGAGAAAAGAGTAGTGAAACTCACCTTAGGTTGTAAGCTAAAAATCCAAACTTCGCAAATAAGGACGTGCTACCGACTCCCTATTACATGTGTCACTAAATGAGTATATGTGCATAATCAATACACCATATAACCCGTTTGTCCAAGACGTTTTAAAATACAAAACCGTGTAAGTGACACCTAATGTTTCTATATGCACAAGTAACCCTACAAACCCGTTGGTGATCGTTATGATTAACATCAGTCATACACTCCAATTACGTCTCATACAAGTGTTCAAACAATTACACGTTAATACCAAGTCATACAAGACTCCAATTAGGCACATAAGCGTACATAACATAATCTGCGTTTTTAGGACAGATTATGCGCTATGAAAAACAATTTATTAAAAGACAAAATTACACAGATGGTGCCTGTGGTTTTCATGTAATAACGCCTTAAGGTACTAAGCAACTTTTTTAACTTCTTTAGGGCCCATGGTTTAGTTTTTGTAACGAAAATGGGTATTAAGGTTTGTTTTTGTAACAATGTTGGGTACTAATACTAACTATCGTTATATTTTGTGTTAACTTTAGTTAAAGTGATAAAAATGTCATTTTATAAACTAGAGGGGCCATTATGTAATAAACTTCATTTACAAAACCCTTAGTACCCAAACATGAAACTTTAGAGAAACCACATGGACTAACCATGTAATTAACTCATTATTTTATTAAATGTATTTATTTTTAAGATTTATAATTAAATAAGGAATATTTAATTAAAACATATTGTTTTATTAAATATATTTATCCCATTATTTATAAAAATAAATACACTTCTAAAATACATAAAACGTTCTAAATGTTATTAATTTACTTATGGATTTTAATGAAATTCAAAAATGATTTTTACCTTGTAGGTCCAAACCTACCAAGCCTACCAGTTCTTGAAGAAGAAAAAAAATCTTTCTTTTTTTTATTTATAAAAATTCAACTTCTGTTTGTTTCTATCTTTTTTAATTTTCTTGAATTGGGTTTGCATCGTTTTGGCCAAAAATAACACTTAATTCAATCACATAAAGAAAACATTTTTATAAGTTAAATCCAAGTTATTAGATTAATAGTTGTAACCATAACACAAGTCCATCTAACATTAAGTTAAATGTTTTCTTTATGGTTACAACTATTAATCTAATAACTTGGATTTATTTTTATAAATAATGGGATAAATCTATATCTATATCTATCTATAAAAGAAAACGTATATGCTGACGTGGCGTGCAATGGAGGCCTCAACCTCCCCTTGAGAGTGCCACGTGGCTTAATAATTGAGTGTTTTTGGTGTTTTTGAGTATTTTCCTTATTTAACCAAAAAAAAACCCTAAAACTTCATGGGCCTCTTTTCAAGTCATCCACAAACACTAATAATCTCTTTTATTCTCAATCACTTTCTCCCTCTACAACCCTAGCGGCCGTGTCATGTGAAGACATTCCAAGTTGACCTATATTCTTCAACCTACCTGCCGCTCAACCGAGCTCCACAACCGTCATGACAGTAGCCTCCTTGGTTGCTGCACACACATCAAGAAGGATCATGGTACGGTTTCGAAGGCAGAGCCTTTGGCTCTTTGCAGCTAAATACAAGAACGAAGAAAAGGAAGGAAGCATGAATGAAAGTTATGATCGCATCTCTAGGTGTAGAGTTAGTGTTGGTAATTGTGTCCAACCTATTCATACTTACTTTTTGATTTAGACTTTTTTTTTTCTTTTCAATCGTTTAGTAAAATCTTTATGTTTACATAGGATTTATTAAATGTTTTGAGTTATTAAACTTCAATTAACTTTCATCAGTTATATCGAGCAGCGACTCCTACCAGATTTGTTCATTATGCTACGAATAATTTTAATGCTACCTACAGATCATACCAGAGCAAATGCACTTTCTTTGAGGGGTTATATAGCTAAAGTGATAAGGTACTAATCTCTCTATTTTCTTATGATTTTGATTTGCGATTTTGGTTTATGTATTTGATTATTGTTTCAATTTTCTTACGACGGCGGTTTCTTTTACAGAGCTACAACGAGTTCTAATCACATATGCCTTCATCGTCTTCTTTGTATTTGGATTCGTTAATCTCATGTTTTTTAAACCTGATTTAATGTACATGAATATTAATACGATGGCAAGGGGAGTTTTGTTTTGATGGTCCAAGTCATGATTTTGTGTTTAGGAATTATAGGAATATAATGGTATCAATGACGTTGATTTGTTTTTTTTGGTGTTTTTCAACTTGATATGTTTGATTTAATTGAAATTAAGATCATTGTTTGATTTAATAAATAAGGTATGTTGACAGTTGATTATAGTTATCTGAATTTGAGTATTATATTAGCAACTGTTGTTAAATGATTGTTGGATTGTTAAATTTTTAGTAACTCTAATTTGCCTAAAAAATACTAATATGTAATTTGATGTATGTTTTGTTTCAGGAGGTGATTCCTATATTGAATTGGGAAACAGAAACATTCTGCAAATCATGTATTAATATTAGAGTTATACATTATTTTAGGTTATGTATTGAATATTGATATTAGTTTTAATGTTATTTTACTAATTTCGTGAAAATAACGTTAAAAACGACAGACGGTTAATAATGCATCATGTGGTGGCGTTGATAGCCAAAAGACAAAGGGGTACATGCACCGATCGGGTTTGTCCCGATTGCTAAGTGTTTTGTGTCTTATGTCCAAGGCTTGATACCAAACCACATCGAGCCGGGGGTCTCACTGGAAGCAGCCTCTCTATTCTTAAGGGTAGAGGTAAGGCTGTCTACATCTTACCCTCCTCAGACCCTACCTTAGCTTTGCTATAGCCTATAGGTGATATTAACTGAGTATGATGATGATGATGATGATGATGATGATGATGATGATGATGATGATGATTGAATATTGATATTAGAGTTATGCATTTTTTAGCATTTATGATATGTGTTAATATTAGAGTTATACATTATTTTAGGTTATGTATCAATACTAGTATTGTGAGACTTGGTATATATATGTGATAAGTTTTTTAATGGTTACAACTTCAAATTTAAGTGATTGTTTAGTTGATTAGGTTAGGAATTATAGGAGTCATTAGAGATTGATGAGTTTTTGAATAGTTGGAGCTTACATAAGTGATTGTTTAGATGAAAAATGATTAGGTTTTAGGTTAGGGAATATGAGTTATTATTGATTAGAATACTATAGACATGCAGTGATTGGGAGATTTTGTGGTTAGTTAACTTGAGCCATTTGCAATAGGTTATCACGTCATATTATATTTTTCAACCTCGGGACCCTCCCGGGGTAATCAACTTGTATATTATAAAAGAAAGTCATTTTAATGACATGGCATTCAAGGAGGCATTCTCCTCCTTGAGTGTGCCATGTGTCATGCCATGTGGCAAATTAAAAAAAATTAATAATATAAAACATAATCTACTAAATTTAAATTGAGTTATTTTAGGAAAAAAGAATTTAAAAACAAATTTGAATTTTTCTTACTTATGTTTCCTCCCATAATTTTTAAACGTTAATATCTTTTATATACGAGATTTTTTAAAGAAAAAAATTACACCAAATTAACAAGCGTTTCATTATCTTTCCAACGAGTACCATAGTTCTATATAAAAAACAGAGAAAAAAACGACTATTTTTGTGGGGTTTCGTTCATACAGGAAAAAAAACACAAAGTGTTCAGGTTATTCATTAATAATGTTTTTTCTTTTAAACCAGGTTCTTATCTACAATGTTGAAATTCAGCCCAATCGCTATGCTTTCACTGGAATTTTACTCTTTTAAAGATGCATATGTATACTTCATCAAGAGAAGCTAGGAGAAAGAATCGCGCAACACTACAACATATGGTGTCACCTTATAGCAATGTTATTTTTTTTATTTATTTAATTACAAGAGTAATAATTATTACTATTAGTATTAGTATTATTAGAATTGTTATATTTTTCAACCTCAGGACGCTCCAGGATAAAAGCTAGTATATTTAATAAAACAATGTTTTAATTAAATATTCCTTATTTAATTATAAATCTTAAAAATAAATACATTCAATAAAATAATGAGTTAATTACATGGTTAGTCCCTGTGGTTTATCTAAAGTTTCATGTTTGGGTACTAAAGGTTTTGTAAATGAAGTTTAATACATAATGGCCCCTCTAGCTTATAAAAAGGCATTTTAATCACTTTAACTAAAGTTAACATAAAATTTAACGATAGTTAGTATTAGTACCCAACATTGTTACAAAAACTAAACCATGGGCCCTAAAGAAGTTAAAAAAGTTGCTTAGTACCTTAAGGCGTTATTACATGAAAACCACAGGCACCATCCGTGTAATTTTGTCTTATTAAAAATACTTATTCAATGAATAAGACTCCCAAAATATTCCACGGAGTCTGCCGGTCAAGTCTATATTTTTATTTCGTGATAAAACCATACAAAAAAATTATGAAAAATCATACAATACAGCTAGATCCAGAAAATACTCACAACAGATCAGATTAGTAGAAAAATTCCCAAAAATTGTGTATTCATCCAAACGGGATGAGTCCACTTGAAAAAGCCAAGTTTTACTAATATCGACCTACTGTCCAAATTTCATAACCTAAATCTTTTTAAAACTCAAGTTATGGTCGTTTAAAGTTGACCCAAAATACAAATCTGAAAATCTGATATGACCTTTAATCAAAGAAAATTCCAAAAACATATCAACCGATGTCCAAATCAGATGATTTTGCCCATTCTAAAAATCTAAGACCTTGTACAACATGTTCATGCAAATAATCATCAAAACAAACACTTTATTGCCACGTTACAGGCTCTGTAAGTCGACCTAAACATTATGTCCAGATTTTAAACATGTAATAATCTTAACTATAACAAACCCTAGATGCATATTATCGATCAAGAACATCATATAAACATCATACAAGACTTCCCAGGCAATCATATGATCAAAACATGTAGATTCATTATAAATATTATCACTTAGAAACCCTAGACGCTCAATAATCACTAATCATGCAATAACATAACACATATCACATAATAACACACATATACCTTGATTAATCGCATTAAACCTTTATAAAAACCATGTTTCAATCTTTATGAGTTTATATCAGATCTTGGACAACTTGTTTA
The DNA here is from genome assembly GCA_028751855.1 of Ambrosia trifida. Taxonomy (NCBI): domain Eukaryota; kingdom Viridiplantae; phylum Streptophyta; class Magnoliopsida; order Asterales; family Asteraceae; genus Ambrosia; species Ambrosia trifida. The sequence continues at coordinate 91,414,671 of CM054122.1, read as the reverse complement.
TGGTGTTTTATAACATAAAAAAGAAGATAAAACACAAAAGGTTTGATAATATACCTAAAGCTCTTCATTCGGATGATAAAAACTCAACTAGATTAATTATGGTTATGGCAGAGGTTAGGAGGTAAGATTTTCATATGGTGGCTGTTAAGAGTGATTAGGTTGTGTTATAATAAAAAATTAGGTTAAAAATCAATTTTTATAACAAAACTAACTTGGGCCGATCTGGGCCTGGCCTAGTCTTTTGGGCTGGTCCAAGTCCAAAGGTTTTATTATATATATTTTATTTTTTTCTTTATAATTGGGCTTTACTAGTCCATAAAATACTCTACTCAATATTTTACAACTAAAATCAATACCAACAATCAATATCAATACCAAACCTATCAAATCTTAAAAAACACACAAAACGCTAAAAACACACACACAAAAAAAAAAAAAAACCACACAAAAATGAAATGTACAATCTCGGTGTGCCTCCCGGGAACGCTAAATTAATGTGTCTTTAGCCGGATCGTACCCGTTTTGACTTTCAAGGTGGTCTAAGTGAACCTTTGTCTACCGAGTTTTCAATCTATGCTCGGTAGTTTACATGCCAATTTCATAGATGTTTAAAGATTGGCATGAGAATTGGATTCTTTTTGTTGTGGAGTTTTTTAGCGATAAATTGCCAAATGTCTTTTATTTCCACTTTCGATCTCTTATTGAGATTGCCTCGCTTTTTTGTTCTTTGAAAAATGTTATGTCTTTGTTTAGATTTACACTTTCATTTTCTTGCGCGGAAACACTTGTAACATTTTCATTATTTCAATATTAATTACCACTTTATTAATCAACTCATTTTGCTCATGTTTAAATTGAGAATTTCCATAGTTAAAAGACAAACCTACCTAACCAAGGTTTCATGTGCTTGATTTCTTAGCTCGACAGCTTTTCTTTCTTCTATCACGAGAACCATAATTGCATCAAGCGTAGAGCTATATTTCACACATTTTTATTGAGCAATTTCCTCAGCTAGATGAAGAACTTGCTTAACCAAAACTTCATATTTTTATCTCTCAACTCGTCTTCTTTTCTCCTTTATATAACGAGAGCCATGGTTGCCTCAAGTTTAGAGTTTGCCGACTCTTGAGGTTCTTGATATGTGATATGGGGATACTCATTGTAGTACCGATCATCTTATTCCCAATTTGAGTTGTTATTGTATTTGACTTTTGGTGGTGGAGGCATTTGACATTCTTCGGCCCAATGTGAAAAACTTCCACAAATAATAGTATTCATCTTCAACCCAATTCATAGTGAAGTTAAGTGCTTGTAATCTATATCTACACAAACCCAAGTGAAATCTACATATAAAGAGATAAAACTAAAAAATAAAATACTTTTTTTTTTCAGAATTTTAAAAGAACTAAATATAAAAACAAACAAACAACCAATGCAATACTAAGCGCACTAGCTCCCGGCAACGACGCCATTTTATGACCTTGTCGTCACGGGTCATGCAAAACCTAAATAACCTAACTAGTTAGGATAAGTAGGGTATATCGAATCCACGAGGAGCATGTGGTTAACGTACACTAGCTGTTTGTTTTAGTTACTTATGAAGATATATTAATGTTACGAAGCTTGCTATTATTTTTCTATGTTTGTTTTACAGGAATATTGGAGTTGTCAAATAATGAAAGTAATAATAAAATCTAACTAACAATCACTCATGGGTTTGGATATGTAAGTACTAAGATTTCTAAGGCTAATATGATAGGTTTTCACTGCAAGAAATGTTAGGATAGAGAATCAAGACTTACGCATCAACAAATGGCTACTAGGCGATAAGTATGCATTGTTATCTAGTTCACCAAATCATATACGTTGAGTTAAAGCATAAATGACATAATTCATCTCTATGGTTTACGACGCATACAGGAACATACACAAGATACTACCCAACATCTAATTGACGAAATTCATTCCCGTACCTCAAGCACAACATAAACATACACAAAGTTCAACCCAATATCAAGCAATAACTTCAACAATTATTTCTTACAAAGGATGTCACAAACACAATCATAATAACAACATAACAAATCCAGAAACCTACAATCCTTCACCCAGAAGTGAAGGGAAACTTAACCGAACATGATGGTGAAGAGTGCGATCCTGAGTAGGAAACAGGTTGTCCTCGTCTTACACGGTCCGCAAAGGATTAAATAATAGTTTCACAGATCAAAATGCGCCGCGGAGCGCGGGCGTTTCTTATACTCCCCCGCGGTCCGCGGGGGAGGTTTGTGCACCAATCTTCACTTTCAGCTTCCTGTTTTGATTGTTTCGAGCGCAGGTTCTTGTTCCGGCTCGTGTCTTCTTATTTCGAGCTCGTAAATCCACCATTTTAGCATGTAAATCGTGTCTTCCATTATTCTTGGCAAAGTACCTAATTCCGGGCAAAGCTACACACAAACAATATTAAAAATACCAAATTAAACTATATAAATGTGATCATTTTGGCATCACATCATTATTTTAGAAAATTCAAAAATTACTTAGAAGCAACCTCAGATGAAAAGTCAAATATCGGTGTATAAAACGTGATGAAGTAGAGTGCAGGAGAAACGAACAAAACCAACTATACCGACGTTAATCTTAAAATGCACTTTAAAACAAAATGACGATGTTAGATGCATCTATAAGTAAAAGGTTTAGTTTTCCAGATAATCAACAAACTCTAGACTCTCCCTTAATCGAGAATTTCCCTACAAGATAGTTTATGTGATTTAAACTCTGAGAGATGAGTATTTACATCATGACGTTACTTTTGGACCATTATAGAATCATAGGTTGGATTGTTTGAAAAGTTGTGGGTATTTTCTATCCACCAGGACACTATTTGTTAGTTCATATGTTGGTCTTTTAATATTTGTCAATCAAGTTATTTTGTATTTGTCCCTAAATTTCTAGTCGACCTATGTTTTCTATTTATAACAGAATTATTGTTGTTAAAAAATAAAACAGTGGATACATATGTCAAAGACATTTAGAGCATGTTTGACTCTCCTTCTCCTTTTCTTCTTATGACTTTTTTCACCTCAAAAGCTTCTTAATCTCATAAGTCACAAATTGTGACTTATGACTTTTCCCTTCATGTTTCTTTTTCAAAGCACAAATTCTTCCATAAGTTCATTTTCAAACAATTACCCAAACACTTTTGTTTTAACTTTTGACTTATTGAATAAGTCATAAGTTAAAAGGAGGGGGGGAAATGGACAGCCAAAACACCCTCTTAATGGTCATTCGTTGCCTATTGGGCTTTTGATTCAGGGTTACCCGTTTTATCTCTAGTGATGGATGGGTGTAGATGAGGTTATTGGATGGAAACATTTGTGGAGAAATGTTAAAGTGCATTTCGAAGGTCCTAGACCAAAATTCATACTAAAACTTTTAGGGCCAAACTGAAATACAATCAAATTAGAAACACGGCTATAAGAACTTGAGGTCGTTTGGTGGAGAGACATGGGGAAATGAAGATAAGAACTTTAGGCTATTTGATTTCAAGTTCGAATTTGATCCGGGGGTTTTACCGCAGTAGGCATTTGAGCGACAGAGTTTTTCCTAAATCAGTGGCTTGTTAGAGTTGGACTACCTAACTAGAAATCATTTGTCTTGCGCTAACCCCAGTAGGTGATACTTAGTTATATTTAGTTATACGTTTAACAAAAAAAAAAAATGGTCTAAACCGTTTTCATTCGTAAGTAACACAAGCATGAATATTATATTATTTTGAAAAGCCTTGTTGGACGTCAATGGCGTTACTCCACCGTCCTCTGACACTGAGAAGCAAATTCACCATCCGATCTGCATCGACCGCCGCCGTGCCGCTCCATCAGCTCCTCCGTGAGTATGGAAACAAGGTTAAGGCTGCTGGACAAAGAACCATTCTAGAAGTGGAGCTTCACAAGTTCCACAGACAGACGGAAGATCAAACTCTGGTTCGTGTAATCGTCTCTCTCTCTCTCTCTCTCTCTCTCTATATATATATATATATTACTTTACATAAAGAGCACTATTTCGATCTTTTATTTTCTCTTCTTTTATCTCCTAATTTAATTCAACAACCTAAACTGAATTAACATTATTTAGGGTTTAGGGTTCAAAATTCTGGAATTTGCTGCTTTTAGTCAACTCATACAATTACAATTTAGTGTTTTTTTTTAAATCTAGCATACATACAGTGCAGTAGTTGTTTAATTTATTAAAAATTTGATGATATATAATAATAATAAGGCTAGTCTGCAGTTTAGGTTTCTCAAGCTGTATGTAGGCAGCATATCAATTTTTTCACATACATACTTGTGACAAGAGCTTATTAGATAGATAGTTTATGTTGAAATCTCCCAAGTATAGGCGGCGTACTTAGGAGAAACCGTGCCGTTGGAATTCTGAAACTTGCAGCATAGAAATCATGAAGGAAAGAGTGTGATTTGATGGTCACGACTTGATCGATTGTTCTATTAATCATGTAGTTTTGAGTCATAGTTGGTCATAATAAGGGTCTACAGGTTCATATGTAAAAGCCATCTTAGGAAAAGAAAAGTTACTTGGTATATAGCTAGGCTGTGATATGTAAAACAAATGATAAGAGACACAAGTTCTGGTTGTAAATACAACATATATATGAGAGGCCTCGAAGCGCGCCTTCAATGCTTTTTTAATCCAAGGTTGTTATTATTATTATTATTATTATGAGAAATTAAGTTATCACTTGTTACCTATGCCTATTCACAATTGGTGGGTGCAGTTAAAAGAAAGAGCCGAGAAGCTTGAATATCACAAAGACGGAGAGCATGAATTCATGAAGAAGAAAGGGACGAGGGAGCTACTGCGTCGCCAAAGTTCCATACCGATTGATGAAGATGAACTAGACAAAAAGATGTGGGATCTCCTTACGAATAAGTTAAAGTGAAGCGGCTTTCAATGCCCAATTTTTTTTTTCCAGTTTTCTTTTTGCTCTTGTTAGAACTCAAGATGTAGACTTGAAGCACACGTTTTGGTGTAACGCGGCCTTGATTTTATGGTTGCAAGTGCAACCACGGTCTTTCACTTGTTGGAATGAATTTAAAAATTCCAACGTAAATTAAAGGCAGGCGTCCAATTAAATGACCAAATATGTTATTCACGAGTGAACATTAGAGATTGTGAATGTAATTTTGAACAGTTGCGACCAAGACGGTAGCATGACATTGTCGTGTGGATCTAATCAAGCACGTAGAGGGTAAGAACATCATCCTACAACGTTTACATTTAGTATTAGAGTTTTTATAAGGGACAAGTTTTATATATTCTCTAATGAATTTTGGTTACATTAATTCCAATACCTTGATCCTTTACCGATAAATAAGGAATCAAAAATAGAACCAGCCAAGTATGAATCGTTTCTGAAGAGGGCATCACAAGTTTTATAGGATTAAACTATCAATATTAACTTATATAAGATTATGAAAACTTGTTGATCTTTATATGGGACATGTGTTTAATAGGATTATTATGAGTGTGCCCTCCATTGTGCTAAGCTTCCGGCCGGGTGTATCGTGGAAAGAGTGGCATAGCTTTAATATGGTTGTATATATAGAGTAAGGGGTGCATATGTACGTATGATGTGGTGTAATTTGATCATCACAGTCAAATGCAAAGATTAGGCAAGAAACACATGGAGCTATTGCAAAGTTAAACAAGGAAAGGAACAATGGTTAAAGGAGGTGACGTATCCTTTCGTTAATGAATGATCAGTGTGTGTTTATGTGGTTAAAATTTCTCAATGGATTATGAGTTAGAATTAGTTGTTCCATTGCTAGCACAAGCTTGGCATATTTGTGTAACCTTGCTTAACTTTACCCATACTATCCCAGCCATCTTAGTAACCTTGCTTAACCTTACCCAATTCGACCCATTCTACTGCAGCATATCAACCCATGTGTGACATAAGAAAACACGCTACACACTCACACCAAACACACACAAAGGCGCTAATACCTCACCCATCCAGCACACATATACACCAAAATCACATGAAATTTTATTAGGGTAAAAAAAAACCACTCAACTTTCAAATGAGGTCACATTAGCGCCACGCCTACTCAACCCATTCAGTAAATTCAGCCCTGTTGGGCGTTAGTGTTTTAACGGGAGAAGGGGAGGCGCTCTTTAACGTTTGGGTTTGTTTATAGGTTAGCTTGCGCCGTATGACGATATGGAGGGGGACAGAGTACCCACTAACATCCACAACAGTGGAAACATGGACCTGAATGGCTTCATGAACCGTTCGCCTGCAAATAGATCACCAGCTGCTAGGTATATTCGAAGGGAACTATCGAAACCCATTGTGCGTAAGATCAAACCCACCTGGAAAACACAAAAAATATGTAAAATAATAATCTTGGATGTCGGTTTAAACTGCTATGGTAAATTAGTAATTAATGAACAAATGGGGACATAGAAAGTTTAACGTACGTCTTCTGGATAAATAAAAGTTTCTTCTCAGTAAAGTTTTCCTTCTTATACCTTTTCAATAAAAGTTTAACGTACGTCTTCTGGTGTGTCTATATCTCTATCAACCCGTAGCCTATCCGTTCAAATTATTTCTCTTATCGCCGCTAAAGGAATGGAAATTGGTAATGGAACGACTTGGAAAAGAATAATGTCAAAGGGAGGGAATCTATGTGATGGTCAAAGAGTTCATCATAATAGATGACTGAAGCATTAATCACAAAAATGTGTGCAATGAAGCTAATTATAAAACGAGTAACCACACAAGCTGCTGGCTGATTCAGGAACAATAAATACATACATTACAGTTTTAAGCAATAAGAAAACAAACACACAAACAAGAAAGCAAATGCAAAACAGAATAACTTAAGTCTATAGTTAATAAGTAAATCAAACTCTAATCAGCAACTTGCAAGAAGAAGGAGCATAGTCTAAGTCTAATCTTCATGTCTCCAGACCCGCTAAGGAGGCAAACCACCTGCTGTTGTTGTCTGACTTAAGCTCAGGGATACACCTATCCATTTCAAAAACCAACTTGCTTGCATCTCTTAGTAGACCTATCTCACAAAAACCTCCAATCATCATTGTATATGTATCGGCATCAGGCTGCAAACCTTTAACAAACAGGTCATGGAACAGACGCCTTGCAGTATCAAACTTGCCGCGTTTCAGCGCGCCATCAATGAGGATGTTGTACACCTTAATATGTGAGTTCAGGCTGCTGTCAATGCCATCCATAAAACGGAATAAAGCGAGTGCATCTTCATAGGTGTTGCCTGCGCCCGACTCTGGCTGCAAGAAAGATATATAAGGGTGATCCATTGGCAATTCGATCATGTCGTGATAACTTCGCATAGAAAAAAACTGTCGCTCCATCGCAAGAATGTTGCGAGCAACCTTGTTGGGTTTTGTCCATGTACCAAACAACAAGTCATAAAAAAGAGAAGCCTGAAATGGGTTCACGTTTCTGCAATACCCTTCCAACATAATGTTATAAGTATCCACATTAGGATGGATGTCGTTATTCAGCATATGGGCAAAACACTCCCTTGCACTCGTCATATCACCTCGCAAACAATGACAGTAAATAAGTGAATTGACTGTCACCGTATCAGCACGCATACCGAAGTTGTCATACATGATGTCAACCACAGCCTCTGCTTCTTCCATACTAGCTCGTTTGCAAAGGGCATCAACTATCACATTAAACGTTTTGATATCCGGGGAGACGTTTACATCCTCCATTTGTATAATCATCGTAGAGACCTCATCCCAACGATCCAACTTACAAAGCGCATTAATCAACGAATTGTACGTGTCAACATTCGGCGAAGAACCCATTCCTTCAAGGAGCTTAAAAGCATCATCTACCATTAGATCCTTACAAAGACTAGCCATTATGATGTTATACGTGTTAACATTCGGTTTACAACCTCTTGCATCCATGAGCCTAAGCAAGCCAATAGCAGCAAAAGTATCACCAATCTTACACAGGCCGGTGATCATGGTATTGTAGGTGGCTAAATTAGGTTGACAAACTCGGGGGGTTCGGATTAACTTATTGAAGAGTCTATGAGCCTCATGAGTCTTGTCTTCTCGGATGAAGCCTTTTATGAGCGTGTTATAAGTCCAGGTGTGGTCGGGGAGGATACCGTGTTTGAAACAAGAAGCTAAGACAGTAAGAGCATGTTTGGTCTGATGCAAGTGAGAGTAAGAGTTAATGAGAATACAGGCAGTGTGGTTATTAAGGGGTACACCAGCTGCACACATTTGTTTGAAACAATGGATGGAGGTAGAAAAACGCTTTATTTTGGTTAGAAGACCTAACAAAGGAGTAAAAGTAAAAGCAGATGGGAGAGGGCGTGTGCGCAGCATGTCATCGAATACACATAAAGCAGCATCCAAGGTGGAAAGAGGATTCGGGTGAAACCGACCCGACCCTAGATTCTTTGGAGAAAAAAGGATACCGTCAATTCTCTTTTGCAAAAGAAGACCAACAGCTTCAACCGCCATCTTCCACTCTCAACCTGGGTGGCTGGCTGGCTAAAGATGATGATGATCACTTTACAGCCCTAACCCAACTCCTTTATTATTAATTAATAATAATAATAATAATACAATTACAAACCCTACCCACAAAACAAACGGAAACCCAAACACAACTCTATGTAGATTTTGTTTTATTAGAGGTAGGGCTGTACACGAGCCGAGCCAGGCCCAGCTCGAGCTCGAGCTCGAACCTAAACCGAGCCAGCTCGGCTCGGCTCGTTTTTCTGATCGAGCTGAAAAGTCGAGCTCGAGCTCGGCTTGTAAATGTTCGAGCCGAGCTCGAGCTGGCTCGAGCCAGCTCGATATATTTTTCTTTTATTTTTTTTATTTTTTTTACAAATATTTATTAAATAAAAAACAATAAAATTAAATAAAATTATACATAATCATGTATATTTTTTTTATTTTTCTAAGTTATGGTTTATTTATCATGTATATTTTTTTTATTTTTCTAAATTACACAAGCCTAAGTCGAGCCATATGTCGAGCCGTCGAGCCGGGCCACGAGTCGAGCCATCGAGCCGAGCCACGAGCTGAACACCCCTGGCTCGAGCTCGGCTCGATTACAAAACGAGCCAGCTCGGCTCGGCTCGAAAACAAAACGAGCCTCTTCGAGCCGAACTTTTTTCGAGCTTTTTTCGAGCGAGTTTCGAGCGAGCCTCGAGTCACGAGCTTTTTGTACACCCCTAATTAGAGGCAACATATTTATTACTTACTATATATATATATAGGGGGCGGTTATTCTACAAAAATAAAGAAACGTGCGAAGGATGCGAAGGATATTTATACATGATAATTACGTAATGATAATTACGTAATGTTTTTTATGTTCATGAAAGCATTACGTAATTATCATTACGTAATTATCATGCATTTGTACATGATAATTACGTAATGATAATTACGTAATGTTTTTTATGTTCATGAAGGCATTACGTAATTATCATTACGTAATTATTATTACGTAATTATCATGCATTTGTGCATTACGTAATTATCATGTACAAAGTGATCCTTCGCACGCTTCGCACGATTTTATATTTTTGTATTTGATCCTGCCCCTATATATATATATATATATATATATATATATATATATATATATATATATATTATGAATTCAAGAGTAGAACGAGGGCATTTAGGTAATTTCAAGTCTTTCTCCTTCATAGACATCCGAATCACCACCGCAGCCACTTTTTGTCTGCCCACTGGTATTCATTTGGATTAAGGGATTTTTTTTATTAGAGAGAATGAACGGCACCGGTAACACCTTGGAATGTTGTTATCGTCGCCTTCGCCGGAGTATCGCCGCAGCCACCCACCGGTCAGTGGTGGTGGATGTGCTCCGACGGTTGCAGATGAGCGTGTTTGTGTGTGTGTAAGAGAGAGAGAGAGAGAGAGAGAGAGAGAGAGAGAGAGAGAGAGAGAGAGAGAGAGAGGAGAGTTGAGGCCTGAGGGTATGTATGATAACATTTCAACTTTCGAGATTATGTGGGTGTTTGGGATTAAGTTTGGAGATGCAAAAGTGCTTTTGGTTAAAAGTGCTTATTGGCTTATGATTTTTTGAAAAGGAGTTTTAAAAAAAAGTGTTTGGATTAGCTTTTAGGATGATAAACGTCAAAAAGTCAATAAATTGTTTTTTTATGTGTTTCGCTTAACTTATTGTAAATATTGGTTGTATGGGTGGTAGATTTGTAATTTTTTTCCAAAAGTCAAAAGCCAAAAGCCAGGATTTCTAACTTTTCAAAAACAGATTTTCCACCCTTAAAAACCAAAAGCCAAAAGTCAAAACAGAAAGTGCTTTTGGGTTACACAAACAGCTTATTGACTTATTGGCTTTTTGAAAAAGCCAATAAGTCAATAAGTTGTTTTGAAACTCAATCCCAAACACCCTCTATAATGAATTTTCATATCAATACCCTTTTGTTTTTTTTTTTTTATTTTTTTTAACGGTGTCTTTCTGAATTTTCGAATTATTCGAATCGAATTTTTTGAATTTTTAATATTTTTACCCAAATTCGTATTCGATTCGTATTCGTTTAAAATTCAGTTTATTCGATTCGAATAAGAAACTCGAATTAGAATCGAATTCGAATAAATTCGATTTAGTTCAAATTCACCATAAATAATAAATTGTTTTATTTTTAGTTTTAAAACTAATACAAATTCATTATTTTTAACATATAAAATACAAATCTACAAAATTGAAAAACAATAGGTCAAATACGGGAATAGTAAAAATAGTAAAGAGTATAGTTTGTTAGAGTTTTGTGATGCATAAAGTAAACTTGTAAAATATGGTTATGGTAAAATTTAGAAGTTCTTTTTTTTTTTTTTCAATGTGTAAATTTGAGTATATAATAATGTGTATGTGTGTATATATATTTAAAAAATATACATGTACAATTTTTATTCGAATTTCGAATCGAATCGAATTTAAAATCATAAATTCGTATTCGATTTACTAGACTCGAATTCGAATTGAATCGAATTCGAATTCTTAATAATCGAATCGAAATCTTGGTAATCGAATCGAACTAAGTCCCGAATTTTTCGAATCCGAATTGAATTCCGAACACCCCTACTCCTAGGCGGATTTGTGAAGGGTTGTTCACGAGCCGATCCGAGCGGAGCTTTGCTCATGCTTGGCTCGTTTACAAACCGAACCGAGTAGAGCGGCTCGTTTACAATCGAGCCGAAAACCGAACGAGCATTCTTCGAGCGCAAAATTTCTGAGCGAGCGCCGAGCGAGAATCGAGCGGAGAATAATATGGACGATCATAAAATTGGGATATTTCTTTTGATGTTTTCATTGTTGGGTGACAACTAAGGTCGAAATGTCCGACAATAACACTAATATTGAGATCCCAGTGTCTAAGGATGAGGCTTAGATTGAGGCTGGTGAGGTGATGAGCATACGTCAGAGAACAGTTGTTGCATTTTGACGTAGGTGTGATATCAAGCGACAATTAACGGTGGACGACTAATAACATAACGAAGTCAAGACTGTCACCCCATGACTTATTGTTTTACTATTAAATCTAGTGTTAATTTTTTTATTGAGTTAAGTGGGCTGGTTATATTTTGTTTGCATATACTAAGTCAAATCCATTAGAATCTTATATATAAAGCCATAAATTTATCTGTAAAAATTGTGTGTATATTTATAATTAAATAATAAAAATTTATTCAAGCCGTACCGTACCGAGCCGAGCGTACCTTTGCTCATGCTTGGCTCATTTACAAACCGAACCGAGCCGATCGGCTCATATACAACCGAGCGGAAGATCGAGCGAGCATTTTCCGATCATTTCCCGAACGAGCGACGAGCGATTCACGAGCGGCGAGCGATTTGAACCGCCCTATTTGTGACTTTCATATCAAGTACTTTTTGTTTAAACGACCTATAAACAAAGAGTTAAATGTCAATTTCGTCCCTGAGGTTTGGTCCAGTTTGCACTTCAGTACAAAAAAAGTTTTTTTTTTTTTGTAAATCAACACCTGAGGTTTGGATTATTTATTTTTTTTTTGCCAATTTTGTCCTTTTTACTAACTCAGTTAAAAAATCTCGTTAAGGTCAGCGGTAGGGTTGTCATTTTGCCACTTTAATGAAGGACAAGTTCTCGTTGTTTATCATACAAGTTGTTCACCCGACATTTGTGGACCCGGTTATTGTGTATGTGGGCCATGATTTTTGTACGTATGATAACCCTTAGTGTGCTTGTAAAGTGTTTGGAAACATTGATAGTGATCATAGATAAAATGGACCTTTTTCAAGTTGTCATGGGTTCAAGTAGTTCCCAATCCATCATGTGTGGTTGATTTGTAATAAAATAAGTACTTTAACATATGTTTAGTCCATTATATCTTCCAAGCCAATGTTAACACATGTTCTAGCTTCACTTAACATGTGTTAGTATGTGGTAGCCGATTAAAGCATACTTCATAAGCCTTGAAGCCGATCGTATAATTGGCTAAACTCGATTGATTTGAGCTTGACAAGACCTCGTAAGGTTACCATAAGATGTGTTTGTGAGTTTTGTGAGAAAACCGAGTATGATTACCATGTTTGCTAGCCATAGCTTCGAATACAAACCAAGTGAGTTTTAATTATGAAAACCGATTTCTACTTGATGATTTAAGTTATGTATTGATTCTAAAAGCATGGCTCGATCTCTCTTAGCTATCACAAGAGCCGATCGTTGAGGTGTTTGGAAAACGTGATCATTAGTGAGTAAAACAATTATAAACTAAGAAAATGTGTGCACCTTGTGTGATCATGAGATTGAGTTGAACAAAGGGTCGAATAAGGTCGGGTGGAATAGACAAAATTAAGGTTTAGGGAATAGGGATCTTACCAAAGGATGGTTGGTGTTGGATAGCTTCCTAATCTTCTCCAAGAGCTTGAAAAGCTTCGGATAGGATGAGGTAGTACCCAAAAATTTTAGAGATAGAATGAAGTGTTTGGTGTGGCATTTGAGAGTGGAATGAGGCCTCTTTATATAGGGGATCAGCTAAGAAGGAGACAAAAGCAATTGAGGAAAGGGTAGGCTTCTTGGATGAGGCATTGTTTAGGATTTCCAATCAGGGTGTTATGAAAGAAAAGGACTTGTGATTGTTGTTTCTTCCTTGATCTTGGCCGATTGGGGATTGGCATGGACATAAGGGGTGGGTTGACTCATCAAGGGATGGATTAGAAGTTTGTTTTCTTTCCTAATCTAGTCTAAGTTGACAACTATCATGAGCTTTCACTCATGCCAACTATCGGCCGAGTATAGGACAAGAAGAAGTGACAAAAATCTAGATGAAAGTGATGGTTCCCTCTTGTTTCTTCATGATGCCCGATTGGTGCCTTATTCCCAAGGTAGTTGTACATGCAATTCTTGTGAAAGTGACATAAAAGGGGGATTAGCGGCCGATGTAGGGACAAGGGAAAAGGATTTGGTGCTCTGGGTAAGGATCAAGTGATAAGTGTGTATGTTAGTGATGTCATGGTGCTAGTTTCTCACAAGTTTTGGACATTTCTTTAATGGTGACCTCTCATAGGTTTGGGTGGATAGTTGGCTGATTACTTCACATCTAATTGTGGAAGTTTTGTCATGCTAACTCATGGGATTAAGAGTTCTTGTCCTATGTCTATTCTTTTTTATTTAACGGCCAACGAATCAATTTTCGAGCATTCTCGGGCACCCTTTTGGCGAATCAGGTACTCGAGAGTACCCGGGCCACCAATTGCCACCAATTCCTGGGAAAACCCAACCACTCACCCGCCCGAAGGCACGACAGTGAAATAATCGGTAAAACCGGTCGGGATCAGGACTCGAACCCAAGCCAATGGCCGAGTCATCCCTCATTTCCCCTCCACCAATGTCCTCCAAATGTAGCTAGTGAGAATTGAACCCAAGCCTCCAAATGTCCTATGTCTATTCTAGTATGAGAAATGGTGTCATACATGATGTGTTATTGTTTGTTCCTTGTGGCCGCAAGTTGTAGGTGGTATCTTGGTATTTTTGGTAAGTGAATCAAGGGGGATCAAGAGTTGTGGTGATGGTTTAGGCCCTTGTTGATATAAGAAGCTTTGTTGTCAAGTGATAGTGACTTATGAGGGGTGTTTAGCTTCGGCCGATTGTCATCAAGGGAGAAGGTTTGTAGTTTGTCTTGAGGTGCCTCTATGTTGAGTCCAAATCAAGTGATGTTAGCCGTGACACTTAGAGGTGACATCGATGGAGAAGGGTGATGATCAAGGGTAAGGGACGGTTCCATTTGTTTAGTTGAAACAACTAAGGTTTGTGTACATATGTGTGTGAATTGTCATGTGTATATGCTCGCATATATTGATGATGTTGTTGTGAATTGTTTAGGATACCATTGTGATAGATCTTGGTGGAACTAGTGAGCATCTTAGTTGAGTGTTTATGGTCTTAGGTGATCCAATGAAGTGTGATCGACCTTTTAGTACAAAAGAGTTAGGTTTATTGATTCATTACTCAAGTTATCATGGACTTGGTCGACCAAAATCTTACTAAATCTTGTTAGGGGTGAAATGACGACATCAACATGTATTTGTTTCATAGATATCGGGTTTGTGAACACATGTTTATTAGATAATTTCCCATGGTGGTCCTTGTAATTACTTACATGTGTTAGAGGGGAATTACCATGTGTTAGGGTGTGGTAACCTCATGAAATGTTTGTTTGGTGATTTGTCCGGGTGTTGTATGACTAAACAGGAGTTCTGTGTTGAGTTTTCTGGTTAACTCTTGCTTCACTAGACTGAGGGGAGTATTGTGTATGCAAGATATGTAAATATGCACATATAATGACAATAGTAAATGAAAAGCGTACGGATGTTGACCTGGTTCGTTGATTGTTGTCACACCAGTTAAGATCCCACCTTGAGGTTTTGAGGTAGCACCAGAAAGGGGAACCAAGTCTTCACTTAGGATCCCACCTTGAGGTTTTGTATCACCAGAAAGGGAAACCAAGTCTTCAGTTAGGATCCCGGCTTGAGGTTTTGTATCACCAGAAAGGGGAACCAAGTCTTCAGTTAGGATCCCACCTTGAGGTTTTGTATCACCAGAAAGGGGAACCAAGTCTTCAGTTAGGATCCCACCTTGAGGTTTTCTATTTTATCCAAAAAGGGAACGACGACTCGATAAGTTTTGTACAAGTTAAAATCATGAGATTTTATGATTCCCAAGATCTAATTGTGATTTATACACGCTAGTCAAGCCTCGACTCGACTAAATGATTTTCCGCCCAAGCCATTTTGCCATGATAGCGACGCCTTGTGTCCATGGCCACATGTACCACTTCTCTCGGTCTTACTCGCGTGGCCCTTATGACTCGCGACATGGTTTTCAACCAATGATTTTCATAACTCTTGAGAATCACAATATTATCTCAATTACATGACATCTTTATTAGTGTACCATCCTACATACGCATATATGTATATATATAATTTAAAGTCATAGTTATGACTTACCTTAGCTCGCGCCCTTTTTCGCTTCTAGGCTAGCTTGAGATTGTTAACATAGAGTCTACGAACGTACGCAAACAATTAACAAGATCGATATCAGCATAATGTTGACCCTTAGACTAGGTCCTTGTCTAACTAGTGTTTTACCCAGTTGCCCCATTAGTCTAATTTGGGATCTTGACAACCTTCATCTAAGGCCGTTTTCTATCAATTTATGAATTCCCTTTTAAGCTTCTTTTGTGACACTCCAAATGTCTAAATCCAACAGTATAACTAAGCATATAAACATACTAGGAATATATTGAGATTTAAGTCATCGACTGACTTACCTTATGCGTGCTTCCTCTTTACCTCAATCCGAGACTCCTTTGCTATCCAAAGTCTCTTGTATTTGCACCTGTGAGGTGAATGATCACTTAGATTATTAGAACCTAGTCTTTACTTGTCTACATGCATTTTTGGTCATGTTTTACCAATATACAAGTTTTCAACAAATTATCTATGCCCAAGTGAAATCGAGTTTCATTGAGGCATTATATCAAACACTTGGTAAGCGTGATTTTCCTAACTTTAATTTTAGGACTTAAGGACCTCATGGATCCATCCTTGACCAAGATTATCATTACTAGCATTCCTATAAACATCTTAATCATAGTTTATCATTTACAAAAGCTAGTATTTCATGGTTTAAAGGTGGTTCCTACCAATCCACCAAGAAACCCAATAAATTTTATAACATGATATACAAGGATATAGCTTTCTCACAAGGATTTTGCTTAACACACACAATTTAACATGTATTATGATTTCCTCATACTAGAGTAACCTTTACAAGCCTTTACCTTGGTGTGTATTATGCTTGGATGATTCGTTTTAGGGCTAATGCAATCAAAAGCCCTTTGATTTCACCTTGATTTATGCTTGTTCTTGAGTTCTTTAGGGTTTGGTGTGTGTGTGTGTGTGTTATAAACGTATTTGGGTTATGGAGTTGATCTCCATCTTTTTTTATAAATGTTTAACCAAACTCAAGTTTGGTTACTTGGCAAGTGTTAACAGGTTAGATTGCCATATTAAGATGTAGTTAATTATGTCTTTTTAAGTGAATTATATCATAAAACATGGTTACTTTGAGTTTGAGTTGGATTGAAGGTAGCTGGAGCGGATTGGATGCAATTTTGGAGAAACTAAATGGCTTTTAAATGAAGATATTAAATAATGATGTGATAGAGCTCTGAAATACGAAGACGTGGCCGCAAGAATCGAAGAAAACAGAGTTTTAACGAATATTTTATGGCAAAAACGGACGTGTACCAGTAACCAGAGCAGGGCTGCGCTGGGGGAGGCGGGGGGCTGCGCCAGACTCCAATAATCAGCGCTGGTATGCGCTAAAATTAAAGTGGGTCAGCAAGTTTTTGGTCCGAGAGCAGGGCTGCGCTGGGTGGGGCGCGAGGCCGCGCCGGGGGTCGGAAAAGTTACGAATTTGAAGGATTTTTACCACATTTAAAGAGAACTTCAACCCCAAATGAAAAACTCTGAACCCTAGCCGTTTTCACCTCCCAAACACACTTTTCATTATCTCAAACCTCAATCCAATCAATCCCTTGATGCAATCATCATTCCAATCATCCATTGAAGATCATATGATGAAGATGAGCGGCTAAACACTTTTGTAACCACCTCCGGGTGTATGGTTCGTTTGTGAAATCCTTTAACTTGTTTGATTTGGTACTTGGGATTGTTTTTCACTTGTTTGAAGAATATTTGTGGCTTAAATCATTTAAATAATTCATTTGTGTTGCAATTGCTTATCTTTTTATCATTCGCATTCGGTTTTCTTGCATCGTGAGCAGTTTGATAATTGGGAGGGTAATTGAAACTTGTGGGTTGGTAATTGAATTGTACAGGTTATTATTAAAAACTTGTGTTCGGTTATCACTTGATTTGAATCGTTCAACAAAACCATGTCTATGTGGTATCCTATCATTTAACCAGGTTTGGGTGAATCATAGAACCAGAAGCTTGGAAGGGGTTACTCCTTTCTCATTACTGATTACAACTTTTCAAAGTCATTTTATAAATTTCAAAGCAAAAACAAAGTAATTAGGTTTTAGTTTAATAGTTAAAGTTACAAAACTACTCTTTCCACCAATTCCCTGTGGAGACGACTCAACTTCCATATACTACTATTTTCTTATATTTTTTATTGACCCAACGACGTCAATCAAAATGGCGCCGTTGCCGGAGAATCGGTGCGCTTAGTTAGATAGTTTTGTTTTAGTTTTTACTACTTTTCTTAAAAATTTAAAAAACCAAAAACATTTTCTATTTCTAGTCTTTTAGTTTAAGTTTTGTTTCTTTTGTTTTGTTTAGTTCAGTATGACGCGTGGTTTGCTTGTTTGTGTCTGTGCAGGTAATTCAGTTGCATGCATCATACACGTTATTCGGGCAAGACTTCACCGCTAATTTACGATCCGGAAATTGAAAAGACAGCTAGAAAGAACAGAGCCATTCATCAAACCCGACCAACACCAAACATGAGCCATCACAGTTACCAAGATAACCAACCTCCACTGAACCAACCTGACCCAATACCACCACAACAAAACCCATTGGGCGATATGCCTCCAAGTCCATTTCAAACAGCACCAATTCCAAGTAATAACAACCATTCCTATAATTTAACCCAGATCCAAACGCTGGTGGTTCTAGATAATTTCAGCAAGGTCATCAAGAGCATGACGAGTGGGACGAACATTATGAACATGATCCAGCTTTTGAGGCCCCACAACAGCAACAACAACAATAACCCAACCAACCATTAACCTTAAATCGACAACCACCATAAAACCGCAACCCAATATCGCACAGTAATAGAGTAACAAATTCACTTGTTGGAGATGACAGTATGCAGGGTGCAGCGGGTACTTTTAATGGTAGAGTTGCTGATTGAGAGGGAGGAGTTGATGATGATGGGTACTACATGAATCAGGATCAGTTCGACTATGATGAGTATGATGAGTTCGGTCCGCAATATCAGCAGAGATAGCAGCGAGGGTTTAATATGAGGGGACAAAATCAAGGACAGAGAGGGGTCCCTCAGAATCAACCAAGAAATCAAGTGTGTGGGAATGGGCAGAGGCAATATGTTGATGGAGTACTTAGGGTGAACTACAGACCTCCTGAAATGGCGTTGGGAGCCATTTTATTCCGGTGGCCACCGAGCACACTTCACCTGTAGTACCACCACATCAAAACGGAAGGAGCTTTGAGGTTAGACCCCAATACTTGAACCATCTTCCGAGTTTCTATGGTAAGGCAACAGAGGAACCCTATCTACACATTGCGGAGTTTGTGAGTATCTGTAACACCATTGGGGGCCATGGGTTTAGTCAGGATGAAGTAAGGTTGTGGATGTTTCAGTTCACCCTCAAGGATCAAGCAAAGTTGTGGTACCATTCATTGCCTGCTGGGACTATATTCACAAGGCAAGAGCTTCAACAGCAGTTCTTAGAGGAATATTATACTATGACTCGCGCTACTGATGCTTGGGAGGCTATCAGAACTTTCCAACAACACTCGGGGGAACCATTTCATGAAGCATTCACAAGGTTTAAGGAGTTCTTAAGGAAATGTCCACATCATGATATACCTATTTGGGAACTGATTAAGTCGTTTTATGACGGCCTATTACCCGAAGATGTTAGAGATTTGAATGCCAACAGTAATGGTACCTTTTTGACTAATTATGAGGATGTGGATTGGGATGTAACACCCCAACCGATGGCGGAATCATCGAGGTGTCACATAGTGACGATTGTTCAAAAGCTCATGGTACTAAAATGTAAATATTTGATTATTGAATATTGTCTTACAACATGTGAAAATGAATACACAACAAAAATTGAGATAGTTGATTTATCTAGTCTAAGTCCAAAGTCCTATATGAAGCGTCAAGCAGCTTATCCTGAAACATGCACGAAAATAAATTTTGTCAACATATGATGTTGGTGAGTACTACTTAGCTTTGTACATATAGTATAAGTTTGAAAAGTAGTACAATTCATGTGTCTAGCATCACCAAGGCATTATGTAAACACGCAAGTAACCAAACAAGACAAAGATCAAATGTAAAGTTGATAAGTTGAAATTGATAATGAGCACCCTAACACGTGTCAAGTCTAAAAGAGCACCATAACATAAGTTATGTCTAAATGAGCACCGTAACATAAGTTACGTCTATATGTAAAGAGCACCATAACATAAGTTATGTCTAGATGTATGATTTTGTATGTAAGCTACGTTCATGTTCAAACATAAGTACAAGATAAACAAGACACGTATATGAATTGTAAATGAGGAAAATGTATATGTAACTGAATATGAAAGTTTTGTATACTTGTGCATGAATCACCCCAAAAGTGTAAAAACGAAAAAGGGGATAAGTAATACTCACCTTAGCAAGGTGGTAAGTCTTGTGGAATTGAATATGTGTCATCCAACGTTGTCAAGTATCACCCTATGTATAAGGTAACAAATAAGTCTAAGTCTATCTAGTCTATAAGTATTTCTAGGGTTTCGAATTGGGGATAAGTATTCGTTTGATTAATAAATTAAACGTTTTAATAAATTGTGAGCGTTGGATTTTATCTAAAACAGGATTATACGATCATACAAGTCACAAATCTAGGTGCGGAAACCCTAGATCTGAACAAATTGATAAAACACAAATCACGACACAATCAAGATCATTTTCAATATCATTTTCATAGATTAACTTCATTCAATAAGCATTTACAAACTGTTTATGTTAATCTAGAATCACACAGATAATCTCTCAAAAACACCTATTAACCTGATCTGAACCTGGACACAAATGACAACTCTCTTACATTATCAAAAACACAAAATCTATATATAGGCACTGCACATTCGCCCCTTACAACAGGTCGAATGTGAGTATTTTCCACATTCGCCCACTGCAAGTGGTCGAATGTGTCTTCTGATCTAGTCCATTCTTCCTTCGTCCAGTCCACATCTACCTTCGCCCCTTTCTATTCACCTTCGCCCAGTCATATCTTCATTCGCCCATTCTATTCTACCTTCGGCCAACCACTAACATATGTTAATTATAGTATATCCAATCCTTAGTCGCAAAACGCATCAACAAACTCCCCCTCGACTATTGATTGGATAGTTTTCTCTGATAGTCCATCGTCTTGTTCAACAGTTTGATTCTGAGCTGCTTCTTCTGCTCAGAAGTCATTGGCGGCTCGAATGTTTTCTTCACAGGCTTTGACACATTGGCGATCTTCACAGTCTTGCCAAGTTTACCCTCCAAGTTGCTTCCAGCGTTTATGTCATATGCAAAACAAACTCCCACAACTTGAGTATACTTTCTCGCTTGAGCAAAATCATTGGGTTCATAGTAGATCGGATTATAGAACAACATGATGATGTCTTCGAATGTACAATTGATCAGCCACATAGGATCAAATACATGAACATGCTTGTATTTATCCTTTCCATCCCTCAACACGATCACCGCTTCTGCCTTCCTCCAATCATAATACCAAAAGATGAAATCAGCACTAAAATGCTGTGGCATTGGCATCAACGGTATCTTCCTCATCACATTAGGTGCTTTGTATATTAAAGTAACCCGCTTCATATTGGTTTGTGGATCAATATCCCTATGCTCTTTTCTTCTGGGATATTGAGGCATGAACCTGTTCCATCTTGTACGACTTTCCCAAACCAATTTGTCTGCGCACCAACCGACATGCGATCCATTTACCTCGGCACCTGACATTGGGAATCTGCATAAGTCTCTCACCGCCCAGTACGGTAAAGTAAGCAAGTCACAGAATCTGTTGAAGTACAGAATTCCGGTTTCCCATTTTGCAGCAATACACTTCAGTCTGCCTAGGTAAGTCCACCCGAGAGCTCTGCCTTTGAACTTGGCATTATGAAATCGATAGAAATTACCTTGAGCTTCAGGCTTAGGTCGGTTCTCATCCATTTCCTTCAACTTCTTCATATAATTCTTCAACTCATCAGACTGGTTAGAAGAATCTTTCTTTTCAGTACCAAATACCTTCTCAACAAACTCTTCGCTTCTTTTCTTTGCCTTCTGTTTCGCTGACTTATTTGGTATCTCAGTGAAGTCAGGAAATACTTCATTCTCATCATCTTGTCTGAAATACTGGGGAAACTCTTCATGAGTAATATCTTCTACTTCAACTTCATTGTTCTCTGGAGTATGCACATCATCTGAATGACTTCCCATATCCTTTTCAGGAATATCAGGAATCGATTCATCCATCATAAACTCCTCAAACGTCTTCCCTACCCTCTGTGCGAGACCATCTAGTATTTCTTTCGCCACAGATGCAGGTAATTCCCCTTCTTCAAGATCTGGATCTTCATATTCCAACTCATATCTCAAATCATCAGTCTGGAATATTTCAGCGAAGCATCCTGTGAACTCAATGGTCCACTCTCTCTTTTCCAACATATTCTTATACATCTGTTTAGCATTATCAGACAAAGATCTCACCTTCTCGTTCCAGAAAATACTCTCATTCGAATCAACATTCTCTCCTTTCTTCTTGGAACTTGATTCACCAGTATCTTTCTTCTTCTGTGGTGTTCTCTTCTCATAACTAAATCTGGAAGTATCATCTCCTCCATCATGATCACTTCCACTGCTAAACTCATCACCTTTCTTTTTCCCCGTTCCTTCAGCATCATCATCATCATCATCATTGTTGTCATCATCATCATCATTATCATCATCACTTTTATCCGATCCATCATTATCCTCATCATCATCTTCTTCTTTCTCAGAATCTGATTGTTCAAAATCCACCTGCTCTTCTTCTTCTTCTTCATCTTCTTCACCCTCTTTCAACTGGGGTGCTCTGTTATAAAGCTCGTCAATCAAACTACTAAGGCGTTTGTTTTCCTTCTTTAGTTCTTTGTTGTCAGCCTTAATCAATTTGATCTTGTTCTTGTTTCTATCACATCTTCTTTCAAGCTTCTCATTCTTAGCTTCCAACATCTGAATCTTATCATTTATCTCATCCTGGTTAGATTTTGAAGCAACCACAATCTGGAGCATCTTCTCCTCATTTTGCTTGAACTTTGCAATCTCAGCTTGTTGGGCAACCAACATCTTCATCATGTCCTCCATCTTCTTATTAACTTGTTTCATGACATCGTCATCCACAGTCACTTTCTTCGACTTAGATCTGGATGGCTCAACTTCAACAACTTTCTCCTTCTGAGGCTTTTTAAACATATCGAGCACTTTATCCATATCGATATTGAACTGATCGATTGGTAAAGTCTCTGCCTCTTTCCCTTTCTTCTGCTTCTTGGCAACTGGTGAAGATAACTTGGATGGTGTACCAGCATCAGGTAATCTCTTTCCCTTCAACAACTGAGCCAACTCTTTCTCTCTCAGTTCTTTCACACTTGATTTCTTGGCCATAGTCTTTTGTTTCTTTGTCTTCTTGGGCAAATTCACAACTACAGTTTCTCCAACACTCAATTCAGCCAGGTCAACACCTAAACCTTCATCTTCAACTGATTTCTTTCTTCTCTCAGATTCTTCTATCGACTGATTCAAGGATTCAGACTCACCAACCATAGTGGCCTTACGTTTGGTGGTCCTCACGTTCTCGTCATCAGAATCCCACTGTTCATCAACCTCAGTCTCTTCTGAATCTACAGACTCTTCATCCACCAAACCCGATCCTTTCTTCGCCGTCGATTTCTTTCTAGCTACCTGTTGCTTAGTACTTCCCTGATCTATAGCCTTTCCCTTGCCCTTCCCTTTGGCTCCAGGATTGACTACTTGACGTTTCCGCTTAGTGCTTGAATCAACATACACTAAGGGATCATCATTGTCTGAGTCACTCTCATCATGTCTTGCTTTGTTCTTGCCAGGATCAGTGTAATCCGGACGAGCTAAAGCACCAAATAACCTCCTGTTAGGTGGCTTCTCACTGTCAGACACACCTTTGTAACCTTTCATCCTCATCAAAGTTCTAATATTCATGTGATCTTGACCTAGGATCATAGTCGGATCCTTTTTCAACATTGGATACTTGTAGTCAAAGATCATCATCAGAAACCTCGGATACAACATAAACTTCTTAAACTTTATTCCCTTCAGCATCTCCAGCATGTGATCAAGAATCATCCCGGAAACATTAAATGGTTTGTTGAGTGTCAACGCAACCATTAATGAACTCAAACTCTTTCTCATCACGTCATAACCACCACTAACACATCCAAAGACATGAATCAGAACATGTGCAAAATACTTGTACTGCACTCCCAGCTTCCCCTTATACATAGATCCGTCAGTGATTGGACCTTTGTATTTCATTCTTAAGAAGCACGCCTTCTGTTCTGTCCACGATAATTCCCTGGGATCTTCTCTGTCTTCGAACTTAATCTGTAACGCCTCTCGAATATCAGCTTCAGTCAAGAACATCTCTATCTCCTGAATCTTGCTCTTGATGATCGTCTGATTCTCCCAGTAGTCATACTTAGCATTCTGGTAAAAGTCTTCTATGATGTCTTTGTATATGATGGTTGGTGTGGCTAAGGCATGTACAATCCTGCTCCTCTTCAGAAACTCAATAATCCCTGTAAACTCCGTGTTCTTCTCAACATCTCCTAGATAAGCGCAACAGTTGTGCGATCGTTCAAAAGACCAACTGCTAGGAACAGATGTTTCAGCTACTGGTACTGGATCTTGAACTGTGATCTCAGCTGGAGTTTCAACATTCACTGCTGGTGTTTCAATATTCTCTGGTTGTTCAGCCATCTGCACATGAAAATCAATAAAACGCGTCAAAATACAAAAACGACAAAAAATAAAAAATTCTGGTCAAAACTAATTTTCACATTCGCCCGTTTAGAAATGGCCGAATGTGAGAAAAATTGGTCGAATGTAAAAATATATGGACGAAAGTGAACATGATCTTGATTAAAAGTCACATTCGTCCGTTTTTATGTTCATTCGCCCAATCAGTTTCACCTTCGCCCGGTTTTTGAACCGAAGGTGAAACAGATTTTCCCCCAAAATTTGAAATTTTGCCAATGTTGATTTTAACCTGTAATTTTGATCCTAAAATGTACTAACATGTCCGACTAACACTCATTTAAAAGCAATTGTGACAATTAATCAGTTTTCATAGGTTTTATAGTGGAATTAGGGTTCATCAGTGTTAAATCGATCAAACTATCATCTAGATGTGTTATAATCCTAATTCCTTCCACATTCTCCCCCTAAAACCTATGATAACTGATCGGAAATCAAAAACAAACATCAATCAACATTAAAAACCCCAAAACTTGAAACCCTAGGTCGTTGTTCATAAAACGATGATTCAGGACTGTAAACATGTCCAATACCTGCAAATTTAGTCTCAAACAGATCAGGAATAGATAAGGAATGAAATGCACAATCACAGGAAATAACAGCAACAAGGTCTGGTTATGATGAATTTTTTAAAAAAAATGTCTGAATGAGAAAACGAAGGTGAAAAGGTTATTTATAGGGATCCACTTTCGACCGGTTGTAGTGGACGAATGTGGGTTAAATCCACATTCGCCCCAATTTAATGGCACGAATGTGAACTATTCCACCTGCGCCCCTATTGAAAGACCCGAAGGTGAAACGTTGTACCCGGAAGTGGAAATTACACCCGGAAGTGAAAAGATCCACATTCGCCCAAAATTAATACGGTCGAAGGTATGATTTTTCCACATTCGACCCATTTAAGGGGCGAATGTGAAATGGAAAAATCTGAAAATTTCGCCAAATCACGAATTCGAATCCCGTTCAACATTTTTCAATCCGTTAAACTTCCAAAACTCAAATTTTCACATTTTGAATGTTACAAAGTCCAGATGGTGTTATCAAATCTCAGAAATTGACCATCAAGCATCCCCGGATATCAAAAATAAAGCAGAAATGCAAATCTTTTGGATTTTCTGAAATTTTTATTAAAACACACCTAAAATCTTTTTGGATTTTGTATATTTTTGACAATAAAAGTAAAATGCGACAAAGTAAAATGCATCAAAGTAAATGAAAGCAGTAAACATTTTGTGATTTCCGGTAAGAGGATCATATCAGTTTTCTGAGAAATCTGAACACAGCGTTGATCTATTTTAATACTATCATTAGAAACAATATGTGACACGGCAATTGCTGATATTGTTGTCCACATAAGCTCACATGCAGACAATTACGCAATGCTTTAAAATGATACGAATTAGATGTATTAGACTAACACATTGTGGTTCCCACACACACGACATACTCCCGTATCAAGAAGTAATTTGCACAAAGACTCATTGTAAAGCGTGATTATGCTTTCGTCGTCTGTAATTGTTCAAGATATAATGCATAGAGGTATACAGGTCAGCAAATTAATGCAGCAAAGTAACATATGCACCATACCAGGTTGAGGACTGATATTAATCATGATTTGCATCAATGATTAATACGATATTATAGATAATCTTTGATCATCATATAACATGGAAAGTTCCTCAATTCGGTAACTTTAGGTTTTGGCATAAAGCTCTTTTATAAAGACACCCTGTCTGATCTAGGTCCGTAATGACTTACAGCAGAAGATCAGAAAGGCTATCCCCAGACAACTAATAACATAACGACCCTAAACCTCCGAGTTTTGTACAAACACCCTATCAAACGAAATTACGGTACTAAGACCATATGCCCATGAGGTGTTCAGCCACAAACGCGTAGTTTGTTATGTTTGTATCACTAATGCACGCAATATATAGTCTACGAAGCCTATCAGCATATCACACGTAATCAACATACGGCTCATTAAAACTATACAATTCTTTAGCCTGTGTCAGATCCCCACTGATGTACTATCATTTCCTCTTTTTATCCAGGAAATCATTTTGGATTTTTCTAATTTTTAGGTATTTTGAAAATTTTTCAATGTTTTTGGCTTTTCTGATAAAATGACTCCCCCTAAAATAAAGAACATATTTTTGGGTTTTTAATTTTTCTGAAAAACAAAACAAAAAGAATTTGAAAGAAACAATCCACTTGAAAGCATCAACTTCTTTGAGGATTAAACAACCCCCTCGAAAGCATCAACTTCTTTGAGGATTATGATAGTAAAGAGAAATTCCCAATAAGCAAAGATTTAAAACTAAAACTAAAAATGAAAAATGATAAACCGAGGAGCCGATTAGTCCTGTTTTTCCTTTATATTGTTTACTTTCAAAAGATATTCAAAGCGGGATCTGTCAAAAGCTTTTGTAAACAAATCTGCACGTTGGTAGTCAGTATGGATTTTGACCATGTCAATCAATTCCTTAGCGTAACAATCACGGATAAAATGATATTTAATCCGGATATGTTTAGCTTTAGAATGATTTTCAGTATTTTTAGTTAATGCAATTGCGGCTTCGTTGTCACAGTGTATAGGGGTTTTAAGAAACTGCAAACCGTAATCGACCATCTGTTGTTGGATCCAAAGCACTTGCGAACAGCAACTCGAGGCTGAAATGTACTCGGCTTCACATGTAGACAGTGCGACGGAAGTCTGTTTCTTGCATTGCCAGGTAATTAACCTGCTCCCTAAAAACTGGCAACCGGCGGTGGTTGATTTGCTGTCTTTGTCACAGCCGCCCCAATCTGCATCACTAAAAGCAATAAAATCAAAATCATCATCATTAGGGTACCAAAGTCCTTTTGATGGACAACCCTTCAGATATCGAAGGATACGCTTGACCGCCGTCAGATGACTTTGTTTCGGCTTCGATTGATAGCGAGCACAGAGACACGTTGCATACATAATATCTGGTCGAGACGCTGTCAAATACATCAGAGATCCGATGATTGCTCTGTATGTAAATGGGTCTGTCAGCTCCCCCTTAGCGTCCACTCCAATCCCGTGATTGGGTTGAATCGGGGTATCCATCGGCTTAGAGTCCTCCATCTGGAATCGGCTCAAGATGTCGGCTACATATTTCGTCTGGTGAATGAAGATCCCGTCAGGTCTTTGATCCACCTGTAAGCCGAGGAAAAACTGCATTTCCCCCATAGCGCTCATTTCGAACTTCTCCTGCATAACAGTTTCAAATTCCCTGCACAAGAGTTCGTTAGTTGAACCAAATATAATATCATCAACGTAAATCTGTACTAGAAGCAAGTCATCTCCCGTCTTCTTCGTAAAGAGGGTGCAATCGACGAGGCCGCGCTTGAATCCTTTGGAGATGAGGTATGTACTCAGCTCCTCGTACCACTGTCTTGGAGCCTGGTGCAGACCATATAAAGCTTTGTTCAGCACGTAGACCTTGTCCCGGTGGATTGGGTCCTCAAAGCCTGGTGGCTGCCCGACATAAACCTCCTCTTTGACTTTACCGTACAAAAATGCGCTCTTGATGTCCATTTGATAGACTTTGAATTTCTTATACGAAGCAAACGCAAGGAACATCCGAATAGCTTCCATTCGTGCTACTGGTGCATAGATTTCGTTGTAATCAATTCCTTCGATTTGATGGAAACCCTGCACGAACAATCTGGCTTTGTTCCTTACAATAACTCCACGATCATCCTTTTTGCACTTAAACACCCACTTAGTGCCTATTTTCTTTCTTCCCGGCGGCAAATCTGTGAGCGTCCAGACTCCCAATTTCTGGAATTGCAATAACTCCTCCTGCATTGCCTCAACCCAGGCATCTTCTTGCAAAGCGTCTTTGTATGTCCTTGGCTCTACCTGCGACACATAACATGCAAACGACCAATCATTTTGGCTACCAGATTTCTGAATTTTGGCATACAATGCTAAAGCACCAAAACTCTCTGGCGAATTAACGCTTTTAAGCTGCCCTCTGGTCATCACTCCACTACCAGGATCACCGATAACTTGCTCCAGCGGGTGAATACGATGAATCCGAGATTCCGGATTAACAGGTACAATCACTTCCGTCTGAGCAGTCAAGTTCTCTACAACATCCTGATCATTACCCGTGTTAGATGATGAAGCAACATCTGGATTAGGAGTTGGGTTCACAGTTTGCTCTTCTAAGTCTTCTGCATTTTCAAGAACGGCTTCTTCAAATTGTTCATCTTCAGATTCTGAAGTGTCTAATGAAGTTGAAGCTTCTTGAAACAACTCTTCTTCTTGTGTAGGAGCACTGGTATCATTAGAAGCTGGTGGGGGGTTTACGGTGATTGGACGCATCAATGGTGAAGTTGCCGCGTTTTCACACTCGTAAAGTAATCTGATGACAGCTTCTTCAACCAGGCTATCTAGGTTGAATGATTCAAAGAAATCTTTGTAATCAAACATCCAATCAGGGCCCGTGCCTTGCAAATTTTGAGTGTAACGTTGAACTTCCACGTTAGTCCAATCCTCCACTTGACGAGTTCTCTTGTTGAATACCCGTTTGAGCGGGGTTGCATATCCAACAAAATATCCCTCTTCAGCTTTAGGACTAAACTTCTCGCTTGGATTCAACATCGTACATGGCGCCCCAAATGGTTCTAGATACTCTAAATTGGGCTTTCGTCGGTGTAACAGCTCATAAGATGTTTTTCCAAACTTCTTCACTGTCAAAACCCGATTTAATGTATAGTTTGCTGCATAAATCGCCTCATTCCAGAACATTACCGGAAGATTTGAGTCAGCGAGCATTGTTCTAGCAGCCTCAATCAGAGTCCTATTCTTTCTTTCAGCAACACCGTTCTGTTGCGGGGTATACGGAGCTGAATATTCATGATGAATCCCTTTGCTTTCACAAAGTTCATCCATCTTTGCATTTTTGAACTCCGTCCCGTTGTCACTCCTGATCCTTTTTATCTTCAAATTATAGATATTCTCCAGCCGATTGAACAGAACTTGTAAGTTGGTAAAGGTGTCACTTTTGTTCTTCAAACACATCACCCATGAGAATCGTGAATAGTCATCAGTGACGACTAAACAATAAAGCTCTCCAAGATGACTTTTGCGCTTGACCGGTCCAAAAAGGTCCATGTGCAATCGCTCAAGCGGCATCTCAACAGAGTTAACTTTCTTTATTTTATGGGACTGTCTGTGTTGTTTTCCTTTCATGCAGCTCACACACTTGTCGTTCAGATGGAAATGTTTCACGTTTACTCCATCGACAAGTCCATTTCTCACTAACTGATTCATTTTCCTCAGATGAATGTGCCCCATTCTGCGGTGCCACATTATCGATTCTTTTTCGGTCGCCTTGGATAGAAAGCATGTTATCTGTCCCTGTGGTGTCATTGCCTTGGACATATCAAGAATATAAAGATTGTTGACTCGAGGTGCCATCAACATAACCCACTCCTTTGGAATCTTGAAGCCCGGTTTAAGTATATAGCAGGATTTGTCATCAAAATGCACAGAAAATTGTTTATCGCATATTTGACTGACGCTCAACAGATTATAGTCTATCTGCTTGACATAAGAAATCCGCTCGAAAGTCACAATCCCGTTACTCACGCTTCCTTCCATCGTGATATAACCTCCTTTATTACCCGCGAACGCAACATATCCTCCATTAATATTCTTCACATCAAACAACAATGCCAAATCCCCCGTCATGTGGCCTGAAGCTCCACTATCAACAATCCAGAGACTGCTAATAGGGCCAACTGAAGCTCCCTGCACACAAAAAGTAAACATTTAGTTCTTTCGGGGGACCCAAGCCTGAGTCTTGGGCCTTTGAACATTGAATTTCAAAGCAACATCCTCATTGACTTTTTCAACAACTTTCTGTTTTGAATCAATCGTTTTCTGATTTTTCAAAACAGTTTCACTTTTCTCACTCACCTTCGAAGTAGAAGCTCCTGAAGTACCATTTGGTGTCCAAGATTGTTCAGACCTTTTGAGAATACGAATTTGAGATTTTGGTTTCTCAATTGGTTTCTGAACATTGTTACTAAAAGTAACTTTCTTAGCAACCTTATCTGAATTAACAGACTTAGGTCCAACATTTGACTTAACAATTGGTTTTTGTGGAACCTTTTGTTTATCAGCTGTTGTGTTCACCACTGGTTTTCTCCAAGATTGTTCCATTGCAATTCGATTCCTTTGATCATAATGAAATGGACAGTTGTTCCTCATTTGAAAATTGTTTTGATTATAAAAATGTTGTTGTTGAGGAACAGCCCGTCTATGCGGTGGGACATAATGATCAATCGGCTTTTTCATGGAATTCTTAACCTCAACCTCATGTCTTTTGTGCCTTACATATGGACACTGAGCAAGTAAATGCCCGCGTTCTCCACATTTAAAGCATTTTCTGTATTCCTCAAACACATAATGAGCATTTGGTGAAGCAAATGATTTAACAGGAAATTGATCATTATACTGTTGATTTCTTAAACTCTCAGGAAGTGGTCCTTTCGAGTAAGAAGGTTCATGAAAACCATTTGCTTTATCATCTGGTCGAATGAACTCAGTGACATGTATTTTTGGTTCTTGAGGAACTTCTGAAAATAGTTTCTTTAAGATTTCTGGTGGAATTTCATTGGTTCTCTCATGTTTTGGAAACCATATTGTGCTTTCTTGCCAGATTTTATCAAGTTTAGAATAGTTAACGTTTTTAATCGGAAATTCCTCATCAGCAATGATCTTATCGGATCCTTCCATCCGATAAAACACCTTTACAGGTTTGTCACTTGGTTCATTCAGCTCATTCAATTTAACCACATTCTTAACATCATTATTTTTCTTAACATCAATCTTTTCAGACTTCTTATCACGATTAGCATTTGCCATCGGATGAACATGATCAGATGGTGATACTGGTTCAGTAGTAATGATGTGATTTTCTTTTGGAATCTCACATTCATTAACAGATTTATCACTACCAGTATCATCATTTTCTGAGTCTGAACTATCACTCTCAGCATAAACACCCTCATTGTTCAAGCCCAAAATCGGTCTCACATCTGAATATGGATCACCAATACTCGAGGTATTAGATTCCATTTCTGATGATGAGTCTGATTTTACCGAACTCTCCGGTATAACTTGGTGATAGTTATGGTTTTCAAAAAGAACCGGAGATGGTACAGACTTGTAGTTGGTGGTGTTATCATCAATGATATGATCCACGACATAAGCAACATTCTTATAACTTTCCAGTTTCTTGTTAACTTTTTCAGCAAAGCATTTTATGGCTGCCATTTCCAACTTGGTGTTTTCAATTTCATTGATATAGTTGTTTATGGCCAATTGTTTCAATGACAAAGTATTTTTCAAGTCGGAAATGTCCTTTTTATAGCCATCTAATACTTTGTTAAAAGCATTTAACTCTTTGCAAGTAGATTGACAATTTTGAATAGCACTATCACGTGAAATTCGGAGTTGTTTATTCTCCTCAGTCAATCTATCACAAGTTCCACAGTATTTATTACTCATAACATCAGTGCTAGATTCAGAACTTACAGGTTTTGGCGGTTCGGTCATGGCCATCAACGCAAAATGAGCTTCCTTTCCAGTAAAAAACTTTGAGTAATCAATCTTGGTGAAAGCATCATCAGCTATGCATGACTTCCTCGTCATCAAAAAGTCAGCTTCTGCCAGCAACTGGTCAATATCATCATCCAAAGAATCAACACTTCCCTCTGTGTCTGATTCGCTCTCAGAGTCTGAATAAACTGATTTACACTCTTCGGGAACATCAGAAACTGAATCAATCACCATCCCAGAACTCTTCTCCTCAGCTTTAACCTCAACAGGTTCACTCTCCACTTCCATCTCAGTCTCAGAATCATCACTTTCACTCTCCTCAGTTTCTTTCTGCTCATCAACTACCACCGACTCTTCCATATCAACCTGATAAGCAACACATGCCACATTCCCACCAGTAGTCACTTCCTCAACTCCTATTTGCATACCCGACCAGTCAAACCTCTCATCCTGTTGAGTCACCAAAGCTTGGTTCTGACTCGCATTCTGTTGAGTCTCAGTAGGTGTAGTGATAGGTACAACTGTTCGGTTTGGGTGATTAGGAGATTGGTTTTGAATCTGGTTTTGAGTGTTTGGTTGTCTGTTTTGGTTGTTAAAGTTTCGGTTTTGGTAGTTGTTGTTGTTTTGGTAAGAAACTTGGTTCTGTTGACGGTTCTGGTAATTTGCATTGAAAGGGTTTCGATTACCTTGTTTAGGTGGCTGGGTGCATTCCCTTTTGAAGTGTCCTTTTTCTCCACAATTAAAACACGTAACCTTCTCCTTGTTGAATCCATAGGTTGTGTTGGGAGAAGTTGCCAGATCAGTCCTTCCAGTTTTCTCAATGAACTCTGTTGCTCTTCTCATTATACTCGCAAAAGCCCATTGAATGTCAATGAGTTCCATCTCTTCCTTGTCTATTTGTGCGTAGTCTTCGTTGGTTAAGTTGTTGTTCCCAATCTGACTAGCAACCAAACCATTGTAGGATGAAACCATTGCTGAGACTAATGCAATGTGTTGCTGAGCAACCTCCACAGTCACATTTCCCAAGTTGGATGTATCTAAAACCACTGGTTGTTGTTTATGTTGAGTAACTTGGTTTGCTGGTTGTTGTGTTTGGTTAGCGGTGTAAAAACTAGCTTGTTGCATTGGAGAGATTGGTGAAATGTAGGAACTATATTGTGGTGGTGTGTATGATGGTTGTGAGTAGGAATTGTATTGTGGTGGTGTGTAGTTGGTGGTTGGTTTTGATGAATCCATGACATTGGAAATACATGCAACATGTGGTGCAACGCTTCCAGAGCTCGAGTTTCCAGCTGGAACTGAAGTGCCTCCAAAATACAAACTGGGATTCTGAGGAATCTGTGACCTTCTAGCTTTCCTCCTATCCTCCAACTCTTTGTTCTCCAGCTTTTCAATAAACTCTGAAATGGTCCAGAATTGATAAGCATCCTTCTCTCTCAGTACCTCCACATGCTGATCCCATTGTGGTGGCAAAGCATCTGCAAACTTATCCACCTGCTTAGTCATTGGAATCTGTACACCATAACTAGACAATTCAGACAATAAATGCATATATCTTGGAGTTAGTTCTTTCAAAGTTTCATTATTAATGAAAGAGAAATTCTCAAACTCTTTGACTAATTCCTCCATTCTCAGACTCCTGGTCTTTTCGTTACCATCATGCTTCCTCTTCAGCTTATCCCAAAGCTGTTTTGACGTAGTACATGTCCCAAACTGATGCAACAGGTCACTTGTGATCGCCTGTGTCAGTTGAGAGAACGCCTTCTTCTCTACCACATATTTCTTCTTTTCATCCTCAGTCAAGCTCTCCAGAGGAATCAACTCACCTGTATTCTCCAGAATCGGTGCTGTGTATCCTTTAACGATCATGCTCCATGCCTCAGCTCCTTCAACTCCCATGCCTTCCAGATGGATCTTGAACATGGTGTGCCACTGGTTATACTCTCGCATATCCATGAGCTTAGGTGGCCGAGTTCCACTACCTGTAGACAAATCCTTAATCAAAGTAGAAATAGCATTAGTGGTTTGAGTATTTACCGCCGCTGCAGCTACTCCCCAGTAATCTGATTGTAATGCCGGATGTGCTACACTTTGAGGCATCGTGTTTGTCGTTGTCATGTAATTAAGTGGTTGTGAAGACTGTGTGTTCGTCTTCTGCGCTGCCACTGTCCATGGGTCCATTGTCTGCTGTTGTGGTTGTGTAGTTGCTGATCCCGAAGTAGTCTGAAAACGCCACATGATCACAATCTGAAAATCTCAACACTTAGAAAAATTTTTCAGCAAAAATCTTAGGTTCGCCCAAAATTGACTTGGTTCGTCCAAATTATCCTAAGTTCGTCCAAAATTTCTCACTCTCGTCCAAACAGGTTCTACTTTCGTCCACACAGTAACAACCGAATGTGGAAATGACCAGAATGTAAACCAAACTGACTAATTTTCCACTTTCGCCCAAATCAGAACGGTCGAAGGTGGAATTTTCACCCGAATGTGAAAAATTTCAACAAGAATTTTCAGGTTCGACCACTTTATACTCAGGTTCGCCCACTTTTAGTCACGTTCGACCACAACACTCAGTCCAGGTTCCAGGTTCGCCCAAAACAGTCAGATCTCATTTTTGAAAAACGGTTATTGTTTGAAAAACGGTTATTTTGATCTCAGATTTTCAAAAATTCATGGATTTGAATGATCTCAATCAGGTTATGTTTCGGAATTGATTTGGAACAACATTAAGTCTTGGAAAACTTGAATTCGACCACAAATTCACCTTTAAATCGATCAAAAACTCTTAAAAACAAAGTTTATGTAAAAACAGATGATTTTATGTCAAAAACATGTCCAAATCAGCTCTGATCTTATCAAATTTGTTGTTGTATGATCCTCTATGCTCTGATACCACTTTGTGAGTGTTGGATTTTATCTAAAACAGGATTATACGATCATACAAGTCACAAATCTAGGTGCGGAAACCCTAGATCTGAACAAATTGATAAAACACAAATCACGACATAATCAAGATCATTTTCAATATCATTTTCATAGATTAACTTCATTCAATAAGCATTTACAAACTGTTTATGTTAATCTAGAATCACACAGATAATCTCTCAAAAACACCTATTAACCTGATCTGAACCTGGACACAAATGACAACTCTCTTACATTATCAAAAACACAAAATCTATATATAGGCACTGCACATTCGCCCCTTACAACAGGTCGAATGTGAGTATTTTCCACATTCGCCCACTGCAAGTGGTCGAATGTGTCTTCTGATCTAGTCCATTCTTCCTTCGTCCAGTCCACATCTACCTTCGCCCCTTTCTATTCACCTTCGCCCAGTCATATCTTCATTCGCCCATTCTATTCTACCTTCGGCCAACCACTAACATATGTTAATTATAGTATATCCAATCCTTAGTCGCAAAACGCATCAACATAAATAAGAGAAATTTGATAAATAAATAAACAAAAGTCTTTTTGTAAATTTTAAATTAAAGATGATCACAATATAAAGTTTTAAGTGTGAAAATAATTTTTATAAAATTATTTTCTTAAAAATAGAATATTTAATCTATTTATTTCAAATTGTCAAAATGTAACTTTAATATCTAAAAATATTAAAATTAAAGAATTTTCAAATAAAAAATTGTATTTCTGTTCTAAATGGATAGAAATAATTTATGAACAATTTTGGTGCAAAAATATTGAAAAATGAATTTATTATGATTTATTTATGATTAAAACTAACAAAAATTGATTAAAAATATTAAGCAAATGATTTTTCAGAAATAAAAATCATTTCAGAAAAGTTTAATGTTATATAAACTCAAGATAATTTTTGTGGAAATTTATATAATCGTTTTGATATTTTTATGGAATTTTATAAATAAAATAGAATAAACTTGTAATATTTATTTTATAAAATTAATAAAAGATTTTTGAAAATCTAAAAATTGGATAATAAATTTTATCATAAGAATAACTAAGGATAATTTTTGTAGAATTTATAAAGCACTTTTTAGTATTTTTAAACTATTTTAAAAGATTAAAAGTTTAAGATATATGTAAAGGGAATGAACAAAAAAAAAATGGTTGCTGCTCATGGGAATCGAACCCGCGTCCCTTGGTTGCCACACAAACAGACACAACCACTTGATTTAGATCAGTGGTTGTGATTTGTTTGTTTCAGTTTTAATTATATATATAATTCGAAACGATGTTCTTCCCCAATTTAAACCCAATTCGTGCCCTAGTTTATAATTAATCAAATTACACAATAATAACCCAATTAATCATAGGGTTATTGTTGTGTGTATGCCAAAGATCAAAACCCATCAATAATAAGTAACTTACAGAAACGAATCGTGCTTAGATGTCCGGTCAACTGAAAAGTCAAACACGAACTCGATTGCTTCGAAAGATGAATTAGGAACAGATTTTAGAGATAGAGAAAAAGATTTCGGCGAGTTTAGCATGTAATAGAAGGTCCAATTTATACTAATACGGATGGATTGCACGAATAGAATGTTTGACCCATTAATGGTCATAGACGCGTGATTGAGTGAGATTTTGGAATGTTATACGTTGATTGATGTGTAATAGACGCGTATAATTAATCACGAAGCAAATTCACGAGTTTTCTTACCATGTATGATTAATTAAAAGT
This sequence comes from Ambrosia trifida, assembly GCA_028751855.1. Taxonomy (NCBI): domain Eukaryota; kingdom Viridiplantae; phylum Streptophyta; class Magnoliopsida; order Asterales; family Asteraceae; genus Ambrosia; species Ambrosia trifida. The sequence goes on along the minus strand of CM054122.1, from coordinate 91,377,935 downwards.
CAAAGAAAAAGAATTGTTTGGTTCGGCACTATGTGCAGCGAACAAGAAGGAGAGACAGACAGCGTTTTATCTCGTTTTAAATACTTAATGCTTCACTATTCTAACACAAAATGCCTCATGGACTAGTGGTTTGTGTTGTGTGTGTTGTGCTGGACAGACTCGGGTTCGAGTCACGCTAACAGCACAGATATGTTTTTTTTTTAAAAACAGAGGGGAGGGTTAGTTGTGGGCCGGACTAGGGTGAAGGGTAAAGGAGATGGGCTGGACTCGTGTATGGGCTTATGGTAGTGGGTTGGTTCTGTTGGGCCAGATCAATAAGTTGGGCTCAGAATTAAGAGAGAATGGTTGGGTCTTGTTTGGTTTAGAAACATCATGATAGCTTTTGTATAAACATTATAATTTTATAACTAAAAAAATATCTGATTTATTATCATTATTATTATTATTATTATATAAAAATAAAAATATAATGAAAAGAAAAGTGACGGATGTCACATGGGAGTATATGGAGAGGTTGGCAGTGACATCAAAGAGACAGGCTCGTGCTACTAGAAGAAGCCAAATAGGTGCAGCTAGGGGTGTTGATGCAGAGGCTGAAAAGAGAATAGCAAGCTTAGAGCGACAGATTGCACAGTTGACATCTAGTAAAGGCGCAGGAAGGAGTGATGGAGCAAAGTCAGCTAGTTCTTTTACAGCTTGCTCCATTTTTGATGATCTGGGACACATGGATGCTGATTGTCCTACTCAACAAGGGAAATCTAAAGAAGTAAATCAACTTTATGGATAGCGAAAGCCATATGATATGAATTCTAATTCATATCACCCAGGTTTGCGAAATCACCCTAATTTTAGTTACAGTAATACTTCTAACCAGTTGAATCCTCCATCACAGGTATCTAATCAAAACAATCAGAGAGGATATTCATGCCAAGGGAACTACAACAACCAAAGAAATTATCAGCAACGATCTGGAAAAAATCAAGGGAGTTCTCAAGGCAACTGGAGAAGTCAAGGCAATCAACAGGGTGGATCGTCAGGGCAGGATGTATCAGTAAAAGATATGTTGACTGAGTTTATGAAGTCAACAGGAGAAATCATGAAGTCAACGGGCGATTTCATGAAAGAGATGAGGAAGGAAAATGAAATAAGGGACAAGGAGTACACGGCCCTTTCGAAGCAAGTTGGCCAGATTGCAGAAGAGTTGTCCTCTTTGCGTCAAGACCCAGGTAAGTTACCGAGCACCACTACAGTAAATCCTGCACACCAATCATCCATCTTTAGACATGGCAAAAATGCAGAGATTAATCAGGTAAGTATTCTTCGCTCAGGTAAGATTTATGACAATAAGGTAGGGTCTCCACCACCATTTGTAGAGGGGGTGGTGGAGGATGTCAGTGATGATGATGATGATGATGATGATGATGATGATGAGGGGGAATCTATGAAAACATCTGTTAGACCTAAAAAGACTAAGAAAGTAACTTTTTCTGAATCACCAAATAGGGTATTAGAGAATAACACTGAAGCTAAGGAAAAGGGTGTGGAGGGTAATACCATCTCGTTTCCTGCAGCTTTGGTGCCACCAGAAACAAAGGTAAAACGAAGGAACCCACAACAGGAGGAAATGTGGGAAATTTTTAAGCAGGTAAAGATTAACATACCATTGTTGGATTCTATTAAACAGATTCCCGCTTATGCTAAGTATTTGAAGGAGTTGTGTACTCAAAAATGGCAAAATAAAGTTCCAAAGAAAATTAATTTTTCAGAAACTGTCAATGTCGTTTTGTGGGGTATACTTCCTCCTAAGCTTAGGGATCCAGGAACTCCTTTGATACCCATTCAAGTGGGTGAATTTAGGATAGACCGAGCTTTACTGGATCTCGGAGCTAGTGTTAGCATCCTACCGGGGAGTTTATACGACCAGTATGACTTTGGGCCTTTACAGAAAGCCGACACTACTATGGTGTTGGCTGACTTGATTTTGAAACTTCCCCGGAGGATAGTGTATGATGTCATTGTCAAAATTGAGGATTTTTACTACCCAGTCGATTTTCTAGTGTTGGATTATGTCTCTTCGGACACAACTAAACAACTTAATGTGATACTTGGTAGACCGTTTTTAGCAACTGCAAATGCTTTAATTGACTATAGAAACAGGACATTTGACATGACATTTGGGAATAGAAAGGTTCGTTTGAGTGTTTTTTCCCATACATCTAATTCTCTAGTTAGTGACGAATGCTTTATGGCGGACATTATTGACACGTGTCACCCTCAAGAAAATAAGGTGGACGCAACGGAGACGTGTTTTGTTTGTGACAGGAAGGATGCTGAATACAAAGAGGTTTTTTAAAGGATATTGATGGGATTGCTGCTCTGTCAAGGCTGGGACACAGATTGGCACACAAGGATCATCGCACGAAGGGAAAAATAGAGAATTCTAATGGGTGAGATGCTAGCCTAAAGCTTTTGTGACTTCCTCTAGACGAATGGTTCAATTAGGTTTTGCACTTTTTCTATTTATTTTCAGTATTGGATTATGTTTTGCTTGTGATGACAAACAATTAAAACATTATTTATTCATTAGTTAAGCAAACAATTGATTTGTGTTTTGAGTCCTTTCTTTACAACTTGTTCGGTTGATGCCAAAACTTAGTAGCGGGTTGGGTGACATAAAAAGGGTTGAATTGATGCTTACAATTGGGTAGTTAATAGAGTTTGATGACAAGAACTTGTGCTACTAGTTAATTAACTAATTTCTAGAACTATGTCTATGTGGTTCCCAATCTATAAACTGAAAACTGTGTAAAACCTAGAACCTGAAGTTTAGAGGGAGTTACTTCTTTATTATTACTGTTTTCTATTGGAATAACTTAATAAACTTTTCAAGCACAACAAAATTCTACTTTATAAAATATTATTTTTAATTAATTAGTTTAAGTAACACTAACCACATACTCCTCGTGGTTCGACAACCTTACTCCCTATACTGCAGTCCTTGTAGCTAAGGAGTTGTTTTTATTTAGTTTTTGATTAGCACTTCGACACGCGATCAAAATGGTGCCATTGCCAGGGAATAGGTGCGCTTAGTGTAGTTTTTAGTTTTTATTGTATATTTATATAAAAAAAAAATCCTAAAACCCAATAATTATTGTATTTTGCTAGTTTAGTTTAGTTTAGTTGATTTCTTTTTATTTTTATTCAGTATTACACTGGGTGTGTTAGTTTATGTAGGCACAATGAAATTCAAAGACACATGATAAGGTGGGTAGAAGATGACCCATGTGATTGTTGCGGGAGCCCGCATCATTTGTTTCATAATTGTCGAGTGGCCCGTAGGAAGATTGAAGCGTATAAGGAACAACAAGATCGAATCATATTCGGTTTCAAAAATCATGGAGGCTCACCCCTATCATCCTCATATCGTCAGCCACATTCCGCAAACTCCTACGGCTATTATCAGCCAAATGATGTGTATCAAAGGAGTTCATTCAATCAAAGGAAGCTACAATATCAGAACTGTTAGCAGGGGAACCAAAGAAATTATCAAAGAGAAATGCATAATCAAGGCTATCAACAAGGTCCACATTTTGATTATGAGGAAAATTGGAAAGATCAAGGAAAGCATGTGGAAGAATTGGTTGACTCGGTTGCTTCGTTTAAAGATACACTTATGGAGTTCATACAGGAAATACAGAAGGATTACGAGATCCAGGACAAGATTCGTATGGAATTGGTAAAGCAAGTTAACCAATCAGCGGAGGAAATCGCATATTTAAAGGCTATGGAAAACAAGACCACACATAATCCTCCTATTCCGGAAGATTTCAAAGTAGAACCGGGTATGGTTAATGATGAGGTGGTAGATGAGCTTATGGATTGTCATAACCAAGAAGTTGAAGAAGAGGTCATGGAAATCAATACCACGCCACTTCCCTCAGTCGTTGAAGAGCCACATGGGGATCAGGTTGTGATGGAGGAAGTCTTAGAAAAGGAAGTTACGAGCCTAAAATAATACGTGACTTCTTGCGTACAACCACTTGCAGACATACCTCTTGAAGAACCAGTAAACCAGGTAACCTTGGTGTATTCTAACCATCCTCTTATGTTTACTAAGAAAGCCAAAAAATTGGGGATGATGGTTCTAGTGGAAAGAATAGGAAGGTGAGTTGGGAGGATCTTGGGCAAATTATCATGAAAGGGACTCGCAACACTTCAGCGGATATGTCGATCATGAGCAAGAAGATGAAGACTCGACATGTCAACTACCGAACATATGTTGGGAATTCGGAAGGAAAATGTGGATTTCAATTGTTTCGTATTGATTCAACAGACATGTTGGTCATAAAAGAGCAGATATGGAATCAGAATGTAAACTATCGGGCATACATCGGGAACTCGGTGGGTAAATGTTCACTAAGACCACCATTAGAGATATAGTAAGTATGAAGTCCGGCTGAAGACTCATAAACTTAGCGCTCTCGGGAGGCAGCCCGAGGTACGTGTTTTATTTTATTTCCTTTTATTTGTTTTGTGTGTTTTCGTTGTTTCATAACTATTGTAGCAGCCAAGTGTGGGAAAGTTGTGCAGACATGATAGGTTTGGAGCATTCAATCCGATACGCATTAGAGTTGATGCGCATTTGATAGGGGGAGTGAATCAGGTCCATGTGCTCCTTCCTTTTCTTTTTGTTGTTGCTTGTTTATGAAAGTTGGTGGTGTGAAAATCTGTTCGTGAAGGGAATTGTTTGTTTTGTTACTTTGGGGTGTTAGTCAGCTCGGGTTGGTAGTAGTGAAGATTGAACATGTTGAGTGATAAAGAATTGAAAAACAGCAAAAACACCATACATTGGGGACAATGTATCCCAAGTGTGGGGATGGGTGACCCTAGGATAGTTGGGGGGAACACTTACACATGTGTGAGAAAATTGTGAAAATTTTGAATGAAAAACATCAAGAAAAAAAAATTCTCGCAAAATGTCACATTTTTCACTTGATCAGGCACAAAAGCTGTGTTTTCAGTTGCTAACGAGTCCTTTGCTGAGTATGGAAAATGAGACCCTTTATCATGGTCATCCCTTTAAGTTTCATGAGAGTTGTTCTGACAAGCGTTTTTTTTAAGGAACAGAAAGGAGATGCCTAACTAGGGGTAACATGCTTTTAGGAATTGCATATGCTACATGTCGGCAACCTATATCCCTACTTTGTGAGACTTTGAGCCTACTAGTTTGATAGATATTGATATATATCTTCATTTGTTGAGAGTAGGCCAAATGTTTCCTTGTTGCAGAATTGGTGTGATTTGATATATGCTAGAGTTGTAGGCAAAACATGCACATGGATAAGAAAGGCAAATTAGGAATCCCTTTGTTGTGTTGAAACTAGTTGTTTGTGTTTTGTTGAACCGTATATCCAAAATTACCCTTAATAGCCCATGTTGAGCCTATACACTTTTATTTGACTAAAACTTATAACATCACCCAAATTGACCCGTTTACCTTTGTGTAATAAATTGATGACATCTATTGTGTTTGTGTTTTGTTCAAGTGATTGAGTTATGTTTAAGTTGTGAAAAAAAAAAAGAAAATACAAGTATGTGTTATGGGTCAAATATGCCCAAAGTTGTTTGTTTAGTGTGTTTTTGTGAAAAAGGATAGTCATTCAAGCGTGTTGAAACCTTTGTGTTTAAACCAATTGTTTAGCCAAATCTTAGCAAAGCAAGTAGTGTTTTGTGATGGTTTGATTGGGGACAATCAAAGGTAAGTGTGGGGATGTGATAACAGGATAGATTTCCATATTAAGATGTAGTTAATTATGTGTTTTTAAGTGAATTATATCATAGAACATGGTTACTTTGAGTTTGAATTGGATTAAAGGTAACTGGAGCGGATTGGATGCAATTTTGGAGAAACTAAATGGCTTTTAAATGAAGATATTAAATGATGATGTGATAGAGCTCTGAAATACGAAGACGTGGCCGCAAGAATCGAAGAAAACGGAGTTCTAACGAAGATTTTATGGCAAAAACGGACGCGTACCAGTAACCAGAGCAGGGCTGCGCTGGGGGAGGCGCGGGGCTGCGCCAGACTCCAATAATCAGCGTTGGTATGCGCTAAAATTAGAGCGGGTCAGCAATTTTTTGGTCCCAGAGCAGGGCTGCGCTGGGTGGGGCGCGGGGCTGCGTCGGGGGTCGGAAAAGTTACGAATTTGAATGATTTTTACCACATTTAAAGAGAACTTCAACCCCAAACGAAAAAACTCTGAACCCTAGCCGTTTTTCACCTCCCAAACACACTTTTCATCATCTCAAACCTCAATCCAATCAATCCTTTGATGCAATCATCATTCCAATCATCCATTGAAGATCATATGATGAAGATGAGCGGCTAAACACTTTTGTAACCACCTCCGGGTGTACGGTTCGTTTGTGAAACCCTTTAACTTGTTTGATTTGGTACTTGGGATTGTTTTTCACTTGTTTGAAGAATATTTGTGGTTTAAATCATTTAAATAATTTATTTGTGTTGCAATTGCTTATCTTTTTATCATTCACATTCGGTTTTCTTGCATCGTGAGCAGTTTGATAACTGGGAGGGTAATTAATACTTATGGATTGGTAATTGAATTGTACAGGTTATTATTAAAAACTTGTGTTTGGTTATCACTTGATTTGAATCGTTCAACAAAACCATGTCTATGTGGTATCATATCATTTAACCAGGTTTGGGTGAATCATAGAACTAGAAGCTCGGAGGGGGTTACTCCTTTGTCATTACTGTTTACAACTTTTCAAAGACATTTTCTAAATTTCAAAGCAAAAACAAAGTAATTAGGTTTTAGTTTAATAGTTAAAGTTACAAAACTACTCTTTCCACCAATTCCCTGTGGAGACGATTCAGCTTCCATATACTACTATTTTCTTATATTTTTTATTGACCCAATGACATCGATCAACAAGTTAGCCCCTTCATCTTTTGGATTTTGGTTAACTTATGCTAACCCGCTTAGTTTTATAAAGCCCTTTGTATTGTTAGTCACCTATCGTGACTAACGAGGTTAATTCTCAACTATTGTTTATCCGAGATTATTTAGTATTGTAAATTGGGATTTAAGCCGGTTATTACCCTTATTAGCATAAATGCTAATTATCAAATATTTGGGGTGTTACACAACTAATGTAACATATACTTGTCAAAAGAATGTCATCTATATAAGGACAAGTTTGCATTAGTTGCTCCCACTCATCTTGAGGTACGTGTATTAATCCACTTGGTTCTTGATGTAAAGAATTGCATTGTAATTTCATCGTGTTTAAATGCTTGCATCAACCCATACATGGATTTCATTGACTTACAAACTAAGTGTTCTGGACCTTCATTTTAAAACTTTCAGGTTATTTTATGAACATGTAGGTCAATGTAAGGGAAAGTTGTTTAATGTCCATCTAATGTAGCTCTTAAATTATTATAAGCTATTGGAACGATAATGATCCTCAAATAAACCCTTTGTAAGACAAGTAAGAAGGTTTATTGATGGTTTATTCCCTTTTGAATATAACCCTCAGTAATCAATCATACTTTTAGTGTGACAACGTTTCCATTCAGATTAGTTTAGTTATACCTTTAGGTAGTTCAAACAAATCCAAATGTTATTCTAATTCATGGAATCAAGCTTACCAATAAAAGCTTTATCCCATTTAGAAGATTTAATTGATGCTGACGACATAATTAGAAGAGGTAAGATTAGTAAACTTTCCAAACATCCATTTCAGCTTTAGTCAGGTAAGGTACTTAATCATCAAAGTTAGTAGGCCTTTTGGACCTAGATGACCTCCTGAGTTAACTATTGTGTCTATTAGGATACATATGTAATTTTATGAATTAGATCTTGGTTAGGTGCTTTCATTCTTAGGTAAATAAGTATCAATATTACTTTCTAAGTGTGTAAGAGTTGGTGTAGTATGGTGTACAAGAGGTGTAATCGGAGTTAAATTCGGAGTATAATTTAATGAGTCTCCCCCCCGCCTCTTGTACTTCTATCAAGTCATGCTAAGGACTTTTACTGCTCCCACTAAACTTAGAAATCTTTAGGAACTTACCATGCATAGGATCTAAGATTGGAATACCAATAGATTCTAATGGAGAAACAACTCAATGATGTTTATGTCAGTTTCTCTTATTGAGGAGTACTTTAGTTTTGGTTAGAAATCTAAGTTCTTCCCATAGTTAGGCATCAATGAAACTTTACTAGGAGTATCATTATATTCTAAGGAGACAAGTTGTGAAGGAACGTGTCATATACAAGAGATGTAATTTGAGATAAGATCAAAATTGTCACTTCCCCACCTCTTGCAACTTTTACAAGTTATAATTAGGACACTTAATACTCCCACTGATCTTTTAGGTCTCTGGGAACTCCATATGTTAAGTTTTAGCGATGCATGTGAATGGGAATATTTCATATATTTTAGACTTGATTTCATTATTGTCCAGATTTCATAAGAAATTTTAAGGACATATTTAGACGGAAACCTTTTAAGTATATGAATTAATTTCTTGATGATTTAGGTCCGTATGAAAGATTAGATACAAATCGATATTTTTCTAAACTCCACTAATGTCAGTTAATTATACCATGTGATGGAAACCCATTTATTGTTTCTGCCATTTTAAAGTTTAGGGCATTTAACACGTGCTTTAAAGTCACTAAGAATGAGATTTGATAAAAAATCATCCTTCATTAATCTATATATGATTGATCATGAAACAATTTTGGTCTCAATGGATGAAGTGCATAGGTCTCATTATCCTTTGTTAAATTTTATTTTCATGATAACAAAGTTGTGAAAATGTATGTATCATCTTGTTCTATTTTATAAGGTTTCTGTTCAGATAATGAAACCCAATAATATGAGAGTTTAAGTTAATAGTGACTTTGTTTTGGTCATAAAAACTCATAACTGTCAAAATTTGGCTTTAGTATTGATACTAAAATTCTGATTAATCTCCAGAATATTATAAGGTATCATAAAGCCTAATACAAAGATCAGTTATTAATGATTCTTTCAACCTTAACATTAAATTCGCCACTTACTCTCATCTTAAGTATTTGTTGAAATCCGGTAAGGAAACGAATAGAACTAGACTAAACAATCATGTGCTGATTGGAATATTTATATTTGTGGAGTCAAATATCATTGATTTTCTACTACTTAACTTAGCCAGTTGTTTCCTTGGCTTATGGATTGTCTCATTGCTTGTGCGTAGTCTAATGGCATTGTTTTGTAGTGAGACGTCCGCTTGGAGAACTTAGAGCTGGAAGCAGTACTTGTATATTGTTTCCGAACTTTAAAACTATCCTTTCTATTGTAAGTTATCTTCCACCTTTAAGTTTTAGTGGTAGTGTAACACCCCGACCGATGGCGGAAACATCGAGGTGCCACATAGTGACGATTGCTCAATAGCTCATGGACAAAAAGTGTAAATATTGATACATTGATTAAATAGTTTGCTACATTGAAATGAAATACAACGATTCTAAATGCCAACTAAGCTAAAATACAATGAATCAAAATCTAAATATAAATCCGAAAGCTTAAAGGATGCATCTCAAAATAACCTGAAACATGTACGAAAATAATTTTGTCAATACAAAATGTATTGGTGAGCATACCCGTTTGATATATATATAGTAAGGTAAAATTTAGCAATTCATATGTAACATAGTGTTTGCAAAATGTAGTAATTGGTATCCGGGTCAAATCAACCCTGTGAAAGGAAAGGAGATATATATAGTATGCGCTAGTAGTAATGAAATACATAGCAATGACAGGACTCTCAACAGAGTCACAAGGGTATATACCATAGATCTATTCATTGAAATGCTAGGCCGCAATGGTTAATGATTTGAAAAGTCATAGATACACGTAATGACACAAACAACACACATAAGATTTGCTATTTTAGTAAAATGAAATAGAAACTTGATAGTAAGTACATGATTAGCCCCAAAAGTAAAATGAAAAGGGGGAAAGATATACTCACAGTTTCGCTAAGTGTAAATTCCGAGAAAGTTCGTCGTAATGGCTTAAGAATTCCGAAGAACTCAACCTATATATATATATAAATGCTAATGAAGGATATGTCTTAAAAGTCTAAGGTGTTAAGGTAGCAAGACACCTAGTTACACAACTTGTCGGTTTTAGGCGATATTTTGGCAATTCCTCAAAATTCCAAATCGTGTGACTTGTAAAAACATGTAGTATTTTAAACATATCTTTAATTATATGTTTTTATTTCAAAAATACACTTTTAAGACCTGTTTTAAATCAGATCTGAAATTTATACAAATTAGGCCGTTTTTCGCCTTTTTACTACATAGTTTTGTACCGGACTTCGCCAAAATCTAGATTTTGAACCAATACTCAAAGTTTTTGGTCAAAATAAGTTATTTGATGGAATTTTAGGTTATTTTTAGTATGAACAATCAGACCTCATATTTTCTTTCAAAATCTCCCATTAAAGCTCATAATTTAGGCATTTTTAGGTCCAAAAATTATCCATTTTCTTATAAATCAAAATCCAATCATTTTACCTTCTAAAAATCATGTTTAGTAACTTGGATCTTGTTAATCATGGATTAGATTGTACATGCAATGATATATTTAGAGTTAAAACTTTAACATAAACACACCCACATATACATACATATATACATACGGCACACACACATACCACACATATATATGTATGTATAACTCACGCATACACACATATCCATCCAATCTCTATTTAATTTTTATAAAAACCATATGTTTATAAGTTTAGTTGTGTGAATCATCCAAGTTAGAGATGAAAAGATTAAAATGAGATGAACAAAGTTGGGGTTTTTTGTGACACCCGGCATATTTGGCTTAAACATTTTAATAACATCTAAGTCTACCTTAGCGGGAAACGTTTATAAACGGACTTAACTAGGTTAGTTGAGTCGGGTCAAGTTAGGATTGTCCAGGGTTCAATGATCTGGAGGATCATTGGGAGTCATTTTGGGAATACACTAGTACCGGGTCCCGTTGTTGGTGAAATTACATAAACTAATTAAGTGTACGTGTAGATTATTGGTCGTGTGGTGGATTATATACATAGATGTGTTTAAATGATGTGTAGATGATTATCCATGCTTAAATATGTTAAACATAGACTAAGGTTGCATGCTCATATGTTAAGGTGCGTTAAAATGCGTTAAACACGACAAACTGGAAAACTAGAAAACATAAGTCCTGGTTCGACCACTTCGAGTGGGAGAACCTGGAAATATGTCTTGGTTCGACCCTTTGAAAAGGGGCGAACCTGGGATATGGAATTGGAAGAATTTCATTCGACCAAGTCAGGGTTCATTCGACCCTGTGAAAGGGTCGAAGGAGGTTACATTCGACCACTGATAGGGGGCGAAGGTGGAATAGTATAAATACCAAACTTTGTCATTTTTCACCATTTCACAAACCCTAACCGTCTCAAAACACTCTCAAACGATTTTAATCACTAAGGAAGGAGTTTTTGCTCTTCTGTTTCATAATCTAACCTATCAACAACATCTAAACAAGAATCCAAGGTGTGTTCTTAATCCTAAATCTTTTTAAGGCATTTTAATCCGTTTTTATCTAACCCTAAATGTCCAGATCTGTTCTAAGGAAGTTTTTATCAATAAAAACCTTTTAAACATGTTTCTAAACCTAAACTGTTGGATCAGTATTGCTCTTTTTGTATGAACTTGCTAGTGAACACTTAGGTGTTTAGCAAGTTCTTGATCAGTGATAGCACAGCGGAATGTTATGAGTTTAAAGCTACACTTATCAACAAGAGTTATAACTCCCCCTGGATTGAAAAACTAATAAATGATAAGTATTTATTGAGAATCTAAGTATTGAATGAGAATGAAACACTTAGACAGATTCTCAATAAATATGAAATGGAAATAACAATAATATGTGTTGAAGGATTTCTGTATTAAAAATCAATGTCTAAAACAGAGGGATGAACCCTTCTATTTATAGACTTTACAAATACATGAACCTTGCCAAAAAGCAAGTTCAGAAACAAGTTGCAGTCTTGGAACTTGTACATAAAGCAAAAGTAATACTAAAGTAATAAACTACTGATGCAAAAAGGCGGTGGAAAAGATCTTCACATAAGTGCTGATGAATGACAAACTACTGATGAGTAGTTTGTCTTCAGTAGTTCTTCAGTAGAAGTGTCTGGTTTGAACTTCAGAACATCTGATGACTTTTCTTCTTCCGCACTTGTGGAATCTCTTCTTCAGTAGTTTGATCTTTCTTCTTCAGCAGTTCTATACTTAGAATATTTTGACAGAAGTGAATTAGACTAAGGTTTGCAAAAGTGGTTTCACCAATCCTTTTTGTCCTAACAATCTCCCCCTGGATTGATGAAGCCAAAACCTTACTAATTCCTTATTGTTCTCTTCTGTCCTTCACAATTTTCCATATTCCTTTGAACATGGAATTCTTCAGCTGGTTCAGCTGTTCATCAGTGAGAGACCCTTTCTGTGGTTCCAGATGTTGGATTGTAAGCAGGTCTTGAGTTGATAGCTTCTTCAGATCATTCATCGACCTATAGGCTCTGCTTGTCTGATCTCTTCTTGTCACAAGTACTGAGTTGTTATCCGTAAAGGACCATCTGATGATAGGTACCTTAGACTTGTCAAAGTCTAAAGTGTAGGGAACCATGGTGGTACCCTGGGTTGTTCCTGAGTGTTGTATATTTTCAACTTCAGTGACTCTCAGGTGGGATTCACTTCCTTGTTCTTGTTGCATCACATTAGGTATCTGAAAAGTTGGCAAATGATGTTCAGTTACTACCTTAGTGTGCATTTTGTCTTTGATGGTCTTCTGGATTTGATAGGCAAAGGTGGAAGGATCCCTGAATTGTGTGATCAGAGGTTTTTCTTCTATGTCAAAGAAAGGACTACTGTAATACCTTCTAGTAGTACCATTCTGAAGTCAGTCTTCACATTTTCCTCTGATTTCTTCTTCTGAGTAGCTAGTCTTCTTTGAACACCAGAAGTTCTAACTACTGAAGTTGGTACTTCAGCAGTTTGAAACTTCTCTGGATTTGCAGCCCTTGCAGCCTTATATTTTCTATAAGTATCCACTAATCTTTCTTCTTTCCATTTGGACACAGAGGCTTTTAAACCATAACCATTTTCTACTAACTCTTCTATCATCTGAGCTCTCTTGGCTTTTGTATCTTTACTTGTTGCAAGTTTGTCTGCAATAAGTTGAGCTCTTCTTGTCAGCTCTTCAATGGAGAGTCTCTTCAATGTGTGGGCTTTGATCTTGTTGTTTTTAGTAATGTAAGCCATCAGTTGATGTCTTTTATCTTCCTCAGCAATCTTGTCTAGGCTAGCCTGCCTTTGAAGTTCAGCTTCATAAGCCTGTAGCTTTTCATCCAGGCTTAAGTCTAAGTCATCCCTTTCTTCCAGTGTTTTCCAAATCTGATCTTCTCTGGCTTTCTTTTGGGCTGCCACTAAACTCTTCTCAAGAAGTTCTGCTGATTGAGAGATTGGAGAAGGGTTTAGTACAGTCATAGTGGTAAAGGCCTAGGAGGAACAGGAGTTGGTTGAGTAGGTTCAGTTGATCTGGAAGGCTCTTGTTCAGCAGTTTGAGTTTTGGAAGTGTTAACTTCTGATGGGTTGACAACTTCTGAAGGTTTGTCAACTACTGAAGGATTGTCTTCGGTACTTTCTGATTCTTCATCAGAACTTTGGCCATCAGAGGTTTCTTCATTATGCCCTTGGGATGCATCAGACTTTTCAGCATCTTCTATTTCTTGAATAGAGACACCAAATTGTTGGGCCAGTTTTCTTTTCTGGCTTGATTCTTTTGATCTCTTTCTAGGATAGCCACTCTTGCCTTTATCCTGGCTTCGAATGACTCCTTAGGTTCCCTAATTTTCTCCCCCTTTTTGGTTTCATCAAGTTTTGAAGTTGAGGGTTGGGAGAAATGACCTGTAAGAGTAGCAATCTGTCTGCTGTTGAATTCAATCTTGTTGGACAGATCGTTCATCTTTGTCTTGATCACTCCAAATTGGTTCTTGATTGACAGCTCCAAGTTAGCTGTGTATGTTTGGAAGTGATTCTTGATGAGAGTGTTCATCATGTGGTACAGGGGACCATCTGGGTTGCATAGTTGGTTCATGTCTATGCTTGTTTGCCCAGGGAATTGGGTAGGCATTTGTAGTGAGGGGTGTGTTTTTGGTTGATCTTCTTGTTGTACAGAAGATGCCAGTTTAGGGGAATCAGGGATTAAGTGGACTTTAACCTGAGCTGGTGTGACTAGCTTCTTGAGCATAGATACACCAGGTGCAGGACCTTCACTTGTAGCCGTCAATTCAGTAGTTTGGTTTTTTGAAACATCATCCAAGTCAATGGAATCATCTGAATCCCTGATTACATCCTCAATGAGGACTGTATCAGTTATATCATGAGCTGAGCCCAACTCAGTTGTCTCATGTACCTCCTTTTCTTGGTTCAGAGGATTTCCTACCTCAGGCATTAAGCCTTCATCAGTAGTTGCCACAGTTGAGGTCTTAGCTATGTTACTTCTATCCTCAGGTCCACCACTGGGTGGTAAATGAGTAGTAGCAGCCTCAAAAGTACCAAGACTTTCTAAGTTTGGGCTTAGAGACCGTGGTTCATCCTCATCTCTTTGGTTAGGGCTTTAAGTGTCCACATCCATGTCAAATTCTGAGGTTATGTCCCCTGTATGATGTGGTTGTTGGGGACTGACATGTGTGGATGGGACTTTCTCTTTTGGCCCAGAGAGAAGTTTGGCTATTTCAATATCTGGTTCAGAAAGTTGGGGTGCTGGTTCAGTAGTTTGGCCAATGGGATCAGCAGTTTCAAAAGAGGAATCAATAGGAATAGTTTTCTTAAGTCTTTTTCTTTTGAAAAGAACTGTGATTGGTGCTCTTGGTGGGGTTTGAGATGGATGAGACTGAGAGGATGTTTCAGTCACATCTTTAAGAAGTGCAGATTGCACAATAGGTTGTTCAGGCATCTCAACCTCCTGAACAGCTTTTCTTTTTGGTTTGGTGGGTTGTTGTTTTTGAACATTGGGTTTCTTGGCTTTTGGAGGTGTAGGTTTGGAAGATGAGGGTTCCATGGGGACTAGTTCTTGTTCCCCTTGGTCATCTTCAGGCCAGGCAGCCTGTTTGTTGTGCCTTGAGTATGCTTGTGAGGTTAAGGGTTTCAAAATTTCAGTTTTACCCACAAGCACCTCATCACCCAGTTCTTTTATTATGCATTGCATAATGAACCTTGGATATAACAAAAACTTCTTTTTAGTGTTATTATGATGTAACACCAACTCATTAAAGAAAAGTTTTGATGCCCTGAAATTTGTTTCATTCACAATGGAATGAAAAATTGGTTGAAAGGTTGAGGGCATCTGGTCATAAGACCCTGTTTTAGGACTCAAACACACAATTATATAATAAAACAAAATTTTGTATTTTGGTTCAAAATATTTTTTAAAGATGGTAGCTTGTGAGAGAGTACCTTGATAACCACATTCAGTCATGGTTAGGTGGATTGCAGAGTTTTCAAACTTTTCAGGGGCATTTACATCATTCAACCCCAGTCTGTTTGCAAGTGTGGCCGGTGTGATGGCCATTTGTCTCCCTTTAATTGTTGAGTTGAGAGAGATTACCTCATCATCCACCATCACTATCTCAGCGTTAGCCCAGAACTCATTGAGAGTTTCAGGATGTATTGGTGGGTCTATTGTGAGAGCGGTGAAATATTGGGATTTGACGACGAGATCAATGATCTCATCTTATTGGGACCAGCCTTCTTGTTTTTCTAAGTAGGCTCTGAGATTGTGTCCCTGTTTCAGAACTAAAGCCATGTGGTTTGTGTGTGTATAAATCGAACAGTGTTTTTGCAGGTTCAGGGTTTGAGAGCTTTCTTGAGAGAGAAGGAGGGAATTTTTGTTTTGAATGGATAAGTGTTGAAAAAAGATATTTATCAGAAGTTTTAAACCGCCTGGAACTTCTTTATCAGAAGTTTTTAAACCGCCTAGGTCAAACTTCTGATGTGGGAAAAGTCTGATTTGCCCTTTTTGACTAAACTGCTGATGAAGAATTATTTTTCATCAGTAGTTCCCACTTTCTCTGCAGTAGTTTTGAACAGCTGATGAGAAATATTTTATAAATACTTTATTCATAACTTCTGAAGTATGTTTTATCAGAAGTTAATAACTTTTCAGAAACTATCCCCATACTGATGTTTTGTTCATCAGTAGTTTCTCTCTTGTTTGTTTTTCAAAAGTTTTTCAATTTTTGAAAACAGATGTAAGTGAAAAAATAAAAATTTGTGCAGAAAAGTAAAGAGAAACACTTACAAATTTAGCATCCCTAGCATGGATACTAACTTCTGAAATGTTGATGTGTCAAGGGGTTTAGTGAATATGCCAGCTATTTGATTAGCTGTTGCTACATGTTTCACTTCAATCTTGCCTTTTTCATAGCAATCTCTTATGAAATGATACCTGATTTCAATGTGTTTAGTCTTTGAAAACTGAACAGGATTTTGAATGATGCTAATGGCAGATTTGCTGTCTACAAGCAATGGTGTCTTGGTCTCTTTGATTCCATAATCAAGAAGTTGATATTGGAGCCATTGTATCTGTGATGTACAACTTGCAGCTGCAATGTATTCAGCTTCAGCAGTTGAAGTTGCAACAGATGTTTGTTTCTTTGATTGCCAGGACACTAGACAGTTTCCCAAGAACTGACAACCACCAGATGTTGATTTTCTTGACATTTTACACCCTGCATAGTCACTATCTGAAAAAGCTAATAACTTGGTATTGCTTGAAGCAGGATACCAATATCCAAGAGTTGGAGTTCCTTTCAGATATCTGAAGATTCTTTTGACTGCAATGAGGTGTGATTCCCTAGGAGCTAATTGATATCTAGCACAGACACTTGTTGAAAACATAATATCTGGTCTAGAAGCAGTTAGATATAAAAGGGAACCTATCAGACATCTATACATGGTTTGATCAACCTGTTTTCCTTGATCATCTGGTTCAACTTGTGTGGTTGGTGTCATGGGAGTGGAACATGATTTACAGTCTTGTAAAGAAAATTTGTTTAATAATTCTTTAACATATTTTGATTGATGTATAAAAGTTCCATTTGTTTGTTGTTTAATCTGCAGTCCCAGAAAGTACTGCAGTTCTCCCATTGTACTCATCTCAAATTTTGATTGCATGAGTTTCTTAAATTCATCACACAATTTTGTGTTTGTTGAACCAAAAATGATATCATCAACATATATTTGAACAAGAAAGACATGATTTCCAACATGTTTTATGAAAAGAGTTTTATCAATGGCACCTCTTGTGAAGTTATTTTTGAGTAAAAAGGTTGAAAGTGTATCATACCAGGCTCTTGGAGCCTGTTTGAGCCCATAAAGAGCTTTCTCTAGTTTGTACACCCACTCAGGATGAGAAGGATCCTCAAACCCAGGTGGCTGACAAACATACACTTCCTCTTTTATCTTTCCATACAAAAATGCACTCTTAACATCCATTTGATAAACTTTTATTTTGTTGGAAATGGCATAGGCCAGAAATAACCTGATGGCTTCAAGCCTTGCAACTAGAGCAAAGGTTTCATCATAGTCAATTCCTTCTTCTTGAGAGTAACCTTGTACTACCAGTCTTGCCTTGTTCTTTATTATCATACCAGCTTCATCTTGCTTGTTCCTGAAAACCCATCTTGTGCCAATTGGTTGCTTGTTTGGTGGTAAGGGACAGATTTCCCAAACCTGTTGCTTGTTGAATTGAAGCAATTCATCTTGCATTGCCCGCACCCAATTGTTGTCTTTGAGGGCTTCCTGTTACTTCTTTGGTTCCAACTGTGAAATAAATGCTGAGAATAGACAAAAGTTGGAAAGCTGGTTTCTTGTAAGAACACCTGATGCAATATCACCCATGATTTGATCAAGTGGATGGTCTTTGTGTTCGGTTAGTTGTTGTAAACCACTGACAGGTGTTGGTGGCTCATGTTCTTCAAACAAACTACTGAGGTCTATTATATCTGGTTCAGCAGTTTCAGTGTCTTCAGTAGTTGCAGGTGCTGAAGCAGATGTTTGAATTTGTTCATCAGTATTTGTTGAATCAGAAGTTTGTGAAACTTCTGATGGTTTTGAAGTTGACTTAATGACTGTTTGAGGAGTCCATGGTGCTGGATCCTCATCATCAAACCTTTGATCACCATAATAAGTAGGTTTGGATGAAGTGACAATCTTTTCAGGTCCAAAATGGAAGTTGTCAAGGTCAAAGAGTTCAGCAGGATGTGCTGGAATGAGAGTGTGTTTTGACTCATTGAACTTGACATTCAGTGTTTCTTCTACTATCCTGGTTCTTGAGTTAAAAACCTTGTAGGCTTTTCTAGTTGAAGAATAACCAAGAAAGTAACCTGAGTCAACTTTGGCAGCAAACTTTGAAATAGATTCCTTAATGTTCAAGATGAAACATTGACACCCAAAAGCCCTGAAAAAGGAGATAAGGGGCTTCAGGCCATGAAGAACTTCATAGGCAGTCTTTGAATGTCTCTTGACAATAAGAACTCTATTTTGAACATAACATGATGTGTTAACTGCTTCTGCCCAAAAGTATAATGGTAGGCCAGAATCAGCTAACATTGTTCTTGCTCCTTCTATTAAAGTTCTGTTCTTCCTTTCTACCACACCATTTTGTTTAGGAGTTCTAGGAACACTGAATTGTCTAATAATCCCTTTAGACAAACAGAATTCATCCAGAGTTTTGTTCCTGAACTCTGTCCCATTATCACTTCTAATGGTTTTGACAGGTAGAGAGTATTGCTTCTCTACTTGTAGAATGAAGAACTTGATGATTTCAGCAGCCTCATCCTTGGAAAATAAGAAGAATACCCATGTAAATCTTGAGTAGTCATCAATGATGACTAAGCAGTACTTTTTCTTACCAAGGCTCATGATTTTTACAGGCCCAAATAAGTCCATATGGAGTAGTTGAAGACATGCAGTTGTTTTTGATTCTTCAATAGACTTATAGGAGGACTTATGTTGTTTTCCCTTTAAACAGGATACATAGTGTTCTTGACACTGGTATACTTTTAAGGGTAGACCTCTGACCAAGCCCATTTTTGTGACTTTATTTATGGTTTTAAAGTTCACATGGCCAAGTCTCCTGTGCCAGAGATCAGTTTCTGAAGTTGATGCCTTTGAGAAGAAACAGACAGTGTTGTTTAGTACTTGGTCTTTTTCAATGTCCACTGCATAGACATTGCCACATCTTTTGGCTATCAACAAAGTATGATCTTCAATGATCTTCTCTATCAACTTCTGTCCTTCTGGTGATATGATCTTGCATGCTGTCTTTGTGAAAAAGGAAGAATATCCTTTATCACACATTTGTGACACACTTAGCAAGTTGTACGCAAGGTTTTCAACCAGATTGACCTTGTCAAACTGTATTTTGCCAGAGGAGACATTGCCATGTCCTAGCACATATCCCTTAGCATTGTTCCCAAAGGATACAGATCCATCTCTTTGACTGATAAAATTGTTTATCAGGTATCTGCATCCTGTCATGTGCATTGAGCCTCCACTGTCTACATACCAAATGCTATTTAAGCCTCTGGAAACTCTCTGCACAAAATAGCAAATCAGTTAGATTTAGGAACCCAAGCCAGTTTGGCTTTGGGTTTGCTCTTGAGAACATTTACAGTTTGTTCTTGACCAAGTTGAGAAATCCATGTCTTTTTGGCAATGGGTTTTTCATTAAGAACAATGGTGGTATCCTTTTGAGGACCACCATCAACTTTGGTCATCAGTAGTTGTAGCAAGTTTATAAGATCTTTAATCTCAGCAGTTTGTGAAACTGCTGATGATTCAGGTCTAACTACTGAAAGAGAATTTTGAGAAAAAGACCTTTGTTGAGATTTTGTCTTTTTCTGAGATAAGGTGTTTGCTGGTTGTTGTTTCTTGGGAGAAAAAGTTTTTACAAAATCATTTTTGATTTGTTTTCCCACAACCAGTTGTTGATTTTTCTTGTTGAACTGAAAACCTTTTCTATATCTGCAAAATTCTGTCTTGTGGTTGAACAGACCACAGATTTCACATTCTTTTGTCTTTTCTTTTAAAGACAAGTTTCTGACTGTTTTGATTGGTTTTAGGTCATCAGTAGTTTTCAGGTTCTCAACTCCTGATGTAGTTGAAACTACTGATGGCTTAAAGTCAGATTTAATCAGTACTTCTGAAGAACTTTCTTTGTGTGTTTTTAGAAAGGTCTCATGGAAAGATGTGCATTCTTCCTCTTCAGAAGTTTCACCTGAAACAATTTTTCTCCCATCTTCAGTAGTTTTAGGGGAAAAATCTGTTGGTGTTTCAGTGTGATTGTACCCTATGCCAAACCTAACATTTGAAGCACTTTGTTTGTTTAGCAATAATTGGTACCCCTTACAAGATTCCACCCATTTTTCACATGTGACCTTGGTGTCACCAAGCTCTTGTCTGACATTTCCTAGGTCATTTATCATGATTTTAATTTGTGCTTGGGTTTCAATAGCAGAGTTAGTTAATTTAGAAACTTCTTTTGTTTTTGCAGAAAGTTTTCTTTCTAAATCACATTTCATCTGAGTGAATTTTCTCTCAGAGTCATTTGCTTTTCCTTGTAAGTGCACATTAGTCTCTCTTATGAGAGCAAAAGATTCTTTGCAAGAATTTGAACACAGTTTTGTCAAAGATTCTTTTGATACCTGTGACAAGGCAGATTTTGAGGTGCATCCCTCAAATGCCATTAAGGCAAAGTTCTTTCTGCCATTGTCAGGCTCTCCCCAGTTGATGTCAAACATTTTGTTGTCTACATCAGGATTGCACTCTATGGTGTCAAAAGGAAGACTGCTCCAGTCAACATACCCTGAAGTAAATAAACTTTGTTGAGAGGGTTGCTGTTGCTGTGGAGGTTGTTGAGCAGCTGGAAAGGGAGGGATTGATTGTTGGCTCTGCATCTGTTGAGCAGGCATCTGTACATATTGTACTTGCGGCACATATTGGTGTTGTGGAGCTTGTGCCTGTACAAAATGTGCACTCCCTTGTGTTCCATTATTCCTGTTATAATTGGGGTTAAAACTGTTTCCAGACTGAGATTGGTTAAAGCCAGAGCTTCTACACTCTCTAGCAAAGTGTCCCAATTTTTGACACTTGTGACATCTAAGTTTAGATTTGTCAAAACCAATTTTTGTTGAACTGTTAAATCCTGGAAACTTCCTTCCTGACCTTTTGTAAAATTTATTTGTTTTTAAACTTAACATGGCCAGTTGGTGCAAAATATCCATTTCTTCTAGGTCATCACTGCTGAAATTATTTAAATCATCCATGATAAAACACATGTTATTAGCAGTTTGACCAAAATCATTATTGTCATAACCTGGGAATGATCTTTCAGATGAGATCCCAGTAGTTATGTCAATATGGTCAAAAGATCCAAAACTATTTGAACAAGTTGGTGAGTCTTGTCCCAATAGTGTTGTACTACCTGGTAGATAGTCATCAGCAGTTTTGCCAGAACTTTGTAATCTTTTCTTTTGATCAATTTCTCTTTCAAAAGTAAGTAATCTCCCATGAAGTTTTGTAAGAGTGAGGGAGCTAAAGTCTGGTGAAGATCTTAAGACTATAGAGTATGTTTCCCATTTTTCAGGTAAAGACCTTAAAAATCTATGAAGCATAGATACAGTTGTGTAGGTCTGACCATTTAGTTTTAGCTCAGATATTAATAAGGAGAATCTTTCAAATTGTTGTGTTAAAGTTTCCCCATTAATGTGAGCAAAAGTTTCATATTGTTGAGCCAAGATTTCTCTGGTGTTGGCAATCACCTCTTCAGTTCCTCCAAACTGTTCTTTGAGGCAGTCCCAAAGCTCTTTGGCACTATCACAATGTAATAGGCCAGAGTAGATTTGATTTGGGAGTGCCATTGCCAACATAGAGAAAGCTTTTGCATCAAGCTCAAGTTTTAGGAAATCATCATCAGTATAGTCTTTTGGGTCTTTTGGAATCTCTTCTTTAGTTTCAAGATTTATATTTACTGGTTTATGAGGACCATATATCACAGATTTCCAGCAACCTATGTTGGTCTGTGATAATGTATGTGCCATTCTCTTTTGCCAGATGT
This sequence comes from Ambrosia trifida, assembly GCA_028751855.1. Taxonomy (NCBI): domain Eukaryota; kingdom Viridiplantae; phylum Streptophyta; class Magnoliopsida; order Asterales; family Asteraceae; genus Ambrosia; species Ambrosia trifida. Next base: position 91,355,699 of record CM054122.1, on the reverse strand, counting down.
TATATTCATTTCTTACTTGCATAGCAGGTTTATTGGCAGAACCAGTATTATGAGGATCCATTTTAAAGAGTATTGATTTGTCAAATATCTCTTAAAGTGATGGATGTTGATAAAAGTGAGCTAATAATCCTTTATTGAATATCAATAAGAGCCTGTGTCTGATTCTCAATGTGTTAGATTGATATGTGATCAGATAAACTAGTGCTTTGATACCAATTATTGGATCAGTATTGCTCTTTTTGTATGAACTTGCTAGTGAACACTTAGGTGTTTAGCAAGTTCTTGATCAGTGATAGCACAGCGGAATGTTATGAGTTTAAAGCTACACTTATCAACAAGAGTTATAACTCCCCCTAGATTGAAAAACTAATAAATGATAAGTATTTATTGAGAATCTAAGTATTGAATGAGAATGAAACACTTAGACAGATTCTCAATAAAAATGAAATGGAAATAACAATAATATATGTTGAAGGATTTCTTTATTAAAAATCAATGTCTAAAACAAAGGGATGAACCCTTCTATTTATAGACTTTACAAATACATGAACCTTGCCAAAAAGCAAGTTCAGAAACAAGTTGCAGTCTTGGAACTTGTACATAAAGCAAAAGTAATACTAAAGTAATAAACTACTGATGCAAAAAGGCGGTGGAAAAGATCTTCACATAAGTGCTGATGAATGACAAACTACTGATGAGTAGTTTGTCTTCAGTAGTTCTTCAGTAGAAGTGTCTGGTTTGAACTTCAGAACTTCTGATGACTTTTCTTCTTCAGCACTTGTGGAATCTCTTCTTCAGCAGTTCTATACTTAGAATATTTTGACAGAAGTGAATTAGACTAAGGTTTGCAAAAGTGGTTTCACCAATCCTTTTTGTCCTAACAAAAACCCTATCATTAAACATAGGTTTTGTATCAATAAACATATGTTAGTTATGTGTTATGTGATGTTATGTGTTGTTTAATGATTTGTTGTTGTTCTAATGTTAGAAACATGATCTAGGGCTACTATGAATGATAGTTTAGGATTGTAAAAGGTTATAATTAGATAGATGGTGATATTATGGGTATTTTGGGAATTTTATGAAATCTAGGGCTTGTGCATGTTGAGTATTATTAATAAAATGAATGGGGGTTTTCGATTACAAGATAAGCTGAGCATTTGTAGATGATTATGGATTGGTATTAAAAAGTTTCCAAATTGGGTAAAAATTACATGCATGATGTGACACTTCCATAATCTTTGCCATTTTGGGAAAGGGCTGAAACGGATAAGTTTTGGGGCAAAATTGGTGGGGTTTAGTAGGGATAAGTTATTCATACTTGACTACTGTGTTTGATGACGTTTCGCGATATTTCGAATGTGTTTGAAGCGTTTTTAGGAAAATTTATGTAACAGGGGCGAACCTGGGCTCATTCGACCAAACGAGTGGTCGAAGGAGAGATTCCAGGGTCGAACCTGGGAAATGTTTGGGCGAACCAGATCAAACGGTCGAACGTGACACTAAATGGGCGAAGGAGACTAAAAAAAGGGGCGAAGGTGGCTTTATCTGACTGGTTCGACCGTTCTGATGTAGAAATGAGATTTTTGATACAAACTAAGTATTTTATGCTTAAACCTTGTGTGTAATCTATGTGTACTTGATTAGTTAGGGTAATGAGTCACCAACGGGATGTCGGGTCGGTCTAGTGTGTCGGTTGAACATTTAAACACGTTTTAAAACATACTTGGTTACAATCTGGACAATCGGGGACTAGATAACCTTATGGTTATTAGTCGAAACACTTATGTGAACATTTTGATAGATCTCCGGTAGAGGGATTATCAAGGGCTTAGCATTTTTACTAGTTACAGAAGAACGCTATCTAAGGTGAGTTCACGGCCCCACTTTTACAGCTTTAACTTTTGGGGGAGAAAACATGCGCTAAACTAATTTGGTAACATATGTCATACTATGGTTTTATACTTTGTATTGCTATACGATCATTGGAAGTCCCGGGGGAAACCATGAATGTGCGAGGATGCACAACGGGGGAAATGTGGATAGATCTATTGGGCGTGACCTGCCCCACTCGACGGCTTGGAGGGCCAGGCGGGTGCATGTTGTCTCGAACTTTGCTAAACATGCTGAACATTATTCGGGCTGCTTAAACAATGCTAAACATTGCTAAACGTGTCCAGTAATTGTTTCCAATCGTAGTAGTAATAAAACATACGCCTAGCTAGCGTACTTGGTGACATTGGTATAGTATGGACATGGTAACGTTTCGGTAAGTTTAGTAACATATTGAACAAACCTGTGAACTCACTAGCATTATATGTTGACGTCTTTTTGGCATGTTTTTTTCAGGTCGCTAAGGTAGCAACATTGGACTAGGCGCACGAGTCTGCATGGCGTCTAGGCTTAGCTTCATGTTTTGAATAAAACTGTTTGAACATTGTCATACATGGTTTTGTAACTGATTAAATGCTTCCGCTACGATTTTGATAATTTGAGAAACTATATTTTGGGTTTTACGTATTCATATAGTGTTGTTTATTGTGACCGTTGACTTGGATCCTGGTTTGTCATGCGCCTTGCGGTAAAACTCTGCAAGTGGAAATTTGAGGGTGTGACAGATTGGTATCAGAGCCAATGGTTATAGTGAACTAGGACTGCATGTAGAGTCTGGTCTATAGCCGAGTCGCACACACTAGACGGTCACATACTTTGAGTCTATTAGTGGGATACGTACTAACTTTGTCGGGGTGTCCTTACATCATCATCATGCTTCTTGTTACATCATCCGCTTTTATTTGAGTTCTTACCTACTCTTGTCTTCTTCTTCGGGATTGAAGAAGGAGAGGCTGATTGGTTGACTCTTGCACACACATGCCTTCTTACACTTGCATCTATCGTAACACGTTACTAGGCGACGATATTCGGTGACCGGAGTCTGGATTAGGAGTACATCTGGAGGACCATGTAGAGCAGTTTATCATTTCGGGTGCACACGAAATAATAAACTGAAATGCATGAAAATCCCGATGGACTTCGAGTTTGGATGTATAGTCTTGGATTTGTCCCTAAGTTAACTCTTGTAAATTTCTAGTGGATGACACTAGAAGTGAATCTGAATCCCTCGATTTCTTGATTTGTTAGATCATGTCTGGTGCCCGCGGTGGTGGACGTCGTGGTGGCGGCGGTGGTCGTGCTGGAGGCGGTGGTCGTGGCAACATCAACATGACCCAAGCTGAACTGAACAACTTGCTACAGCAGCAAGTGAACATGGCTATGGCTAACTTCTAGGTTGGGATTAATGCCATGGGTGGTGAGTTGATTTCTGTCGACCTTGCCTCATTCTTGGGTTTCATGTCCTTTCGTTTGTGTTTTACTCGTGTACCGTGTTTTAGGTATTGGTGCCAATCCACCTCCACCTCAGTGCTCTTATAAGAAGTTTCGGGACTGTCAACCCCATAACTTCGCAGGAACTGAGGGAGCGGTGGGACTGCTCCGATGGCTGGAGAAGGTTGAATCTGTGTTCGTCATGTATAACTGTCCCACTGGGGACCGGGTTAAGTATGCTACTGCGACATTTGAAGGGCCTACACTGTCGTGGTGGAATGCTACTACTCAGAACATGGGACTGGGGGAGGCTATTGCTATGCCTTGGGCGGAGTTTGTGCAAATTTTGAGAGGCGAGTACTGTCCGAGGGAGGAGGTGCAGAAGTTGGAACATGAAGTCTGGAGCTACAAGATGGTTGGGTCCGAGATAGAAGAGTACACTGTGAGGAGGAACGAGCTGGCGGTGTTGTGCCCTGATTTGCACACACCCGAGTATAGGAGGATCGAGCACTATGTGTCTGGGCTGGTGCCGGAGATTGCTGGATTGGTGGCTGCTGGGAATCTTCCCACTCTTGCTGAAGTTGTCCGATCAGCTCATCGGATGACTAACCTGAAGGTGGCAGAAGGTGTTTTTCCTCCTAAGGGTGTTGCTGTGAAGGTTTCTGAGGGGAACAAGAGGAAGTGGGATAGTGTGGGGAAGAGTGTTGTGCCAGCGCCATCTCAGCCGGCGAAAAAGTTTGATTCATCTGGGTCTTCTTCAGGGCAGAAGTCGAGTGGGTATGTTGGGAAGCATCCCAAATGCAACAAGTGTGGTTTTCACCACTCTGGGAATTGTGATCGGGCTCGTTGTCATCGGTGCCATCAGTTGGGGCATCATGCTAAGGATTGCAGGGTGGCACTTACCCCAACTCAGACTCCTGCTACTGCTCCTACTCCTGCTGCTCAGGGGACTCCAGGAAAGCAGGGGTGCTATAACTGTGGTGACACGGGACACTTCAAGCATGAATGTCCTAAGCTGAAGCAGGGCGATAATGGGAGGGGCGGAAACGGTAATGGGAATAATAGGGGCGGAGGCAGGACTGCACGTGCTTTCGTCATTGGATCTGCAGAGGCTGGGCAGGATCCAGACACAGTTACCGGTACGTTCCTTCTTAATGATCGCTATGTTTCTGTCTTGTTTGATTCTGGTGCTGATAAGAGTTTCGTATCTATGGACATTAGTCGATTGCTAGATATAGTACCCACATCTTTAGAGGCTAGGTACTTAATTGAATTGGCTGATGGTAAGAAAATCGAAACGACGCACACCCTTAGGGAATGTCGCTTGGAACTGTCGGGTTTGTCTTTCCCCATTGACCTTATGCCGGCACCCCTGGGTAGTTTTGATGTCGTTATCGGCATGGATTGGTTATCATTGTACCGTGCGGAGATCGTTTGTTTCGATAAGATTATTCGGATCCCTCTCCCTGATGGAGAGACTATTTCGGTTCATGGCGAGAAAAGCGGTGCTCCGCTGAGTATCATTTCTAGCATGAAAGCCCGTAATTTCCTTCGGAAGGGTTGTTCGGCCATTCTGGAACTTGTTAACGTTAATATCTTTTATATACGAGATTTTTTAAAGAAAAAAATTACACCAAATTAACGAGCGTTTTATTATCTTTCCAACGAGTACCATAGTGCTATATAAAAATCGGAGAAAAAAATGACTATTTTTTGTAACCCGACAGGTATTGTGTCGGGTTTGGGATTAGTTTAAAAAAATGTGGGTTTGGGTCGGGTCTGGGATTAGGTGATATCCGACCCGATTACCCGAAACAACATACCCAAATACCTGAACTACATACCCGACCATATACCCATGAATTTTTTAACGCATCACATAACCCTTAGACTAATGCGTTCGATATTTCAATAATTAACTTTTTTTTTCTTATTTCATGTTAGTTCTTTTTAGAATGATCGATTACAAACTTCTGAATTCATTTGTAATGGCACTAGATTTATACCCCGGCGCAGAGATTCGTTTTTTTTATATTTGAATATGATAACTTATGGCGGAGATTTGTTTATGATAATAATAATAATAATAATAATATATTTTATTATTTTATATTAGATATTTCAACCCGGGACGCTCCCGGGATAAAAACTAGTTTTTCAACTAAATATGTTTAGAAATATTGTTTCAAACATAAATTTCGAATTTCGGACTTAAGCGTGAGTATAAAACGTGATTTCATAATAATCAAGTTTCAAAGAAAAATAAGAACCAACATGTGAAACAAAATAAATTTACAAGGACTAAACTTGCCAAAGTTTCAAAGTGTAAGGGCTACGAATGTCACAGTTAGTAAGGTGAATAACATCTGATTTTTCAGTTTTAGGCATTTCTTTTCATGTATGTATGTTGCTATCAACACAGTCATTTTCCTTTGGTACTTCTGAGTGTTGTAGTTGATTCATAAGGCATCCAATCGTACCAATGGAAAAGTTATTGTATAACGCACTGAAAATCTTGTTGATTCCAAGAATAAGCCCTTAGTTTAATAGGCTATGTTATTCAATATTATGATATATTCACGAATGTCACATATCCTTATTATTTGAGTTAGATTTATTTCATGCTTCTTTAAGAGTTCTTTTGATTCTTCCATAGAAAACAAAAATTAGTCTTAGGAATTTCATAATCTTTAATGGCTCCCCTAATAGCAATCATTAATTTGAGTTCTTGATTACCATAAGTGACATTATGGTTGACTTGTCTCACTTTTTAATGAAAATAAATCTTAGTTTGTTAGAAAAATTAGCAGGAGTGTCATGTCTTAAGAGATAATCAAGACTCAATAAGAGCAAATCATAGTAGGTTTTGGAATAAGAGTGGATTAGTTAGTTTGAGATATGACCTTTTTGAAGAACTTTAGTGTGATTTATGTTATGGGATATTCAAGTAAGGCAGACAAAAAATTAGGATCATTATATTAATGAAGGATCATTAATATGTGAGGATCATTGTTTTGATGAAGATGTGATAACATCTATTATAAACACCAAATATACTCCCTCCTTCCCTATTTAAATATCCATCTTTCCATTTTTTGTTATCCCAAATTAAATGTCCATTTCAAAAAATAGAAATGCAATTTCCAGTTTTGCCCATAAAAGACAAAACACAATCACCACTTTTGAGGATATTATTGTCATTTTACCACATATAAACCAAAGATTTCTTAAAATGTGTGTTTTTGGACCCATGACATTTAAATAGGGACGGGGGGAGTAATAGATTAATTAAAAGTTCTACTTAAAATAATAACGCATCACCATTGGGCAGAAGTGAAATCATTTAAGCATGATGTCTAATTAAGTGTAGCACGTCACCTTTGGGCAGAAGTGGGACACTTAATTTATTAGGCACAATTTAGTTTTGCAGGATATGAATGAAACACATCATCTTTGGACAGAAGTGAGACATTCACATTAATTAGGCAAAACTAATTTATTATGCTTAGTTAGACATAGATAACTAGGTTAAGGTAGCACTAGGGATGGCAATGGGTCGGGTTTAGGTAATCCCAACCCCATACCCGATTAGGTATGCTTATCCCAAACCCGGCCCAAAACCCGTTGGGTAAATACTCAACGGGTATCGGGTATACCCGCGGGTTTCAGGTAAACCCATTAATTTTTAAACTTACTCATTGAGTATATCCGACCAAAAACCTGACGGGCATTTATTAGGTAACTATTAACCAATTACATTTACCATTATTAAATATACATGTAAATTATTATAGTGTATAAATATAAAATACTTAAATCATATAAAAACAATCAAAGACATAGATAACAAATAGTATATACACTAATTTTTGGTAATTTTAGCACATGATGACAATGTAGATGGACAATTAAATATATTATGCAAACATATTTAAAAAGATATATTAGAAATTATATTGGGTTTCTAATCGGGTAAACGGGTATACTTTATCGGGTAATCGGGTCGGGTAAACGGGTATATCATCAAATCCCAAACCCGTCCCAAACCCGCAAAAAAATTAAAAACTAATCCCATACCCGGACCCATACCGGATTACCCGACCCCAAACCCTTCCCAAATGTGTCGGGTTTTGGGTTTACCCATCGGGTTCGGGTTTGATTGCCATCCCTAGGTAGCACATCACCCTTGGGCAGAAGTGTGACCTTTTTAGTGTTATCAAAATAAAGCAATGTGTTTATTGATTTAGGTTTTGAAAACATATTAATTAACGTTTTATAAAACTAATAAACTAATTAATAGCAGACCTCGAGAAAATTTTAGATTACCAGTTCTCGGGAAAAGAGGTTCTCGAGAAAAAAAATAGTTAGTTCTCGCAAACAAGGAAGTTCTTGAGAAAATGGTTAGTTCTTGAACTTGTCATAGTTCTTGGTAAAAATTGAGTTCTCGGTAATCAGTTAGGTTCTCGGAAAAACAAATTAGTTTTCGGAAAATACAAGGGTTCTCGAATTTAATGTTGGTTCTCGAATTTCGTATTGGTTCTCGATTTTCTTCTTAGGTTATCGGTTGTGGTTTAGATTCTCGAATTTTTAATTTTGGGAACAGAAACCAAGAACTGGTTGTCCGTAAACATTAAATCCGCAAACCTGTTTGATAACTCCCTTTCAAAAATATTAATCCGAGAACAAATAATACGAGAATTTTAAATCCGATTAATGTTATAGGATCAAATACACAAGGCACTTTTTCTAGGAAGGGTGAGAAGGATTGTGATCCATTGATCATATATTTGAAGGGTTGAGATTAGTTTGTTTGAAAAAAATAAATAATAAATTAGAGGAAGGGCATAAAAGGAAAACCACATTTGTTGACTTTCTCTCTCCACATGCAATGCACATGTCAATTCCCCCCATCATTTTAAAACGTCTATAACTTTTTCATACGACATTTTTTTTTTCAAAAAAATTTCACCATATTAACGAGCGGTTTTTTATCTTTAATATGAGTACCACATTGCTACATTAAAATTGAAAAAAAATATTCGTGCTAAATGGGTTTTCTTCTCCGTTGTGTCTTTCTGCTCGTTCATTGTGTTATAGTATGCATGTGTGCTTTATAAATATGTTATTTATGTTTTTTTAGTCTACACATGATTTAACTTTGTCCATTGTGTTATTAGTATACTTTTAATTGTGTTTTACGCAAATGAGTTTTGTATTTAGGTGTACATTGTGTTTTATTATGTTGTTCATTGTGTTTAAGTCTATTATTCATTGTGTTTTAGTCTTCTGTTCATTGTGTCTTTTATATGTCGTCCATTGTGTTTTACACAATTGGGTTTTTAACTTTTTTTTTTCAAAAGTATTCATTGTATTTTAGTCTTCTGTACATTGTGTCTTTCGTATGTCATCCATTGTGTCTTACGCAACTGGGTTTTCAACTTTTTTTTTCAAAAGTATTCATTGTGTTTTAGTCTTTATTCATTGTGTCTTTAGTATGTCGTCAATTGTGTTTTACTAGACTCTTGAATGTGTTTTATACCCTATATTTAATTGGTGTTCATTGTGTTTTACATTCCATTGTGTTTTACATTCCCACTCTTGCTGAAGTTGTCCGATCAGCTCATCGGATGACTAACCTGAAGGTGGCAGAAGGTATTTTGCCTCCTAAGGGTGCTGCTGTGAAGGTTTCTGAGGGGAACAAGAGGAAGTGGGATAGTGTGGGGAAGAGTGTTGTGCCAGCGCCATCTCAGCCGGCGAAGAAGTTTGATTCATCTGGGTCTTCTTCAGGGCAAAAGTTGAGTGGGTATGTTGGGAAGCATCCCAAATGCAACAAGTGTGGTTTTCACCACTCTGGGAATTGTGATCGGGCTCGTTGTCATCGGTGCCATCAGTTGGGGCATCATGCTAAGGATTGCAGGGTGGCACTCACCCCAACTCAGACTCCTGCTACTGCTCCTACTCCTGCTGCTCAGGGGACTCCAGGAAAGCAGGGGTGCTATAACTGTGGTGACACGGGACACTTCAAGCGTGAATGTCCTAAGCTGAAGCAGGGCGATAATGGGAGGGGCGGAAACGGTAATGGGAACAATGGGGGCGGAGGCAGGACTGCACGTGCTTTCGTCATTGGATCTGCAGAGGCTAGGCAGGATCCAGACACAGTTACCGGTACGTTCCTTCTTAATGATCGCTATGTTTCTGTCTTGTTTGATTCTGGTGCTGATAAGAGTTTCGTATCTATGGACATTAGTCGATTGCTAGATATAGTACCCACACCTTTAGAGGCTAGGTACTTAATAGAATTGGCTGATTGTAAGAAAATCGAAGCGACGCACACCCTTAGGGAATGTCGCTTGGAACTGTCGGGTTTGTCTTTCCCCATTGACCTTATGCCGGCACCCCTGGGTAGTTTTGATGTCGTTATCGGCATGGATTGGTTATCATTGTACCGTACGGAGATCGTTTGTTTCGATAAGATTATTCGGATCCCTCTCCCTGATGGAGAGACTCTTTCGGATCATGGCGAGAAAAGCGGTGCTCCGCTGAGTATCATTTCTAGCATGAAAGCCCGTAAGTACCTTCGGAAGGGTTGTTCGGCCATTCTGGCACTTGTTAATGTTTCTACTGATGATGAGAAGAAGATCGAGGATATCCCGGTGGTTCGTAACTTTCCCGATGTGTTTCCTGATGATTTGCCTGGTCTTCCTCCCCATCGTCAGGTTGAGTTTGGTGTTGATCTTACTCCGGGTGCAGCTCCTATTGCCCGAGCTCCGTATCATCTTGCACCTCCCGAGATGCAAGAGTTGTCCAACCAGTTGCAGGAACTCTTGGAAAAGGGTTTCATCCGACCGAGTTCATCCCCGTGGGGAGCTCCTATTTTGTTTGTGAAGAAGAAGGACGGAAGTCTTCGCATGTGTATTGATTATCGTGAGCTGAACAAAATGACCATCAAGAATCGTTATCCTCTTCCTCGCATTGATAATCTCTTTGACCAGCTCCAGGGCTCCAGCTACTATTCGAAGATTGATTTGCGGTCCGGTTATCACCAGTTGCGCGTCAGGGAAGCTGACATTCAGAAGACTGCTTTTCGCACTCGATATGGCCATTTTGAGTTCTTGGTCATGCCCTTTGGTCTCACTAACGCACCGGCGGTGTTCATGGATATAATGAACCGCGTTTGCAAACCTTACCTTGATAAGTTCGTCATCGTGTTTATTGACGATATTCTGATTTATTCCAAGAACAAGACGGATCTTGAGGAACACCTACGGTTGGTCTTGGAACTTTTGAGACAGGAGCAGTTGTATGCTAAGTTCTCGAAGTGTGATTTTTGGTTACGTGAAGTTCAATTCCTAGGGCATGTGGTTAATGAACTGGGAATTCATGTCGATCCGGCTAAGATCGAAGCTATTAAAGACTGGGAAGCACCAAAGACGCCATCTGAGGTGCGGCAATTCCTAGGTCTGGCGGGTTACTATCGTCGTTTCATTGAGGGATTTTCGAAGATCGCTCAACCCCTCACCACTCTTACCCAGAAAGACCGGAAGTTTGACTGGGATGAACCACAGGAATCAGCATTTCAGATGTTGAAGCTTAAACTTTGTTATGCACCTATCTTATCTTTACCTGAGGGTACGGATGACTTCGTTGTGTACTGTGACGCTTCTATTCGTGGTCTCGGATGTGTGTTGATGCAACGCGGGAAGGTTATTGCTTATGCTTCTCGTCAACTCAAAGTTCATGAGAAGAACTACACTACTCATGATTTGGAACTGGGCGCGGTGGTTTTTGCGTTGAAAATCTGGAGACATTACTTGTACGGTACCAAGTGTGAAGTATACACCGATCACAAGAGTCTTCAGCATATTTTCGACCAGAAGGTGTTAAACATGCGGCAGCGTCGCTGGGTTGAACTCCTGAACGATTATGACTGTACTATCAAATACCATCCTGGCAAGGCGAACGTTGTGGCGGACGCCTTGAGCAGGAAGGAGTCTGCGAATCCTCGTCGTGTTTGAGCCTTACAGCTCACCATTCATTCGTCATTTCCTGACCGAATCCGTTCTGCACAGTTGGAAGCTTTGAAGGAGGAGAACCTTAAGGCTGAAACTATGCACAGTGCTGACAAGCATCTTGAACTCAGGACCGATGGCTTGCACTATTTTGCGGGACATGTTTGGGTCCCCTTGTTCGGGGGATTACGCGAGCTTGTTTTGGATGAAGCTCACAAATCCCGGTATTCTATTCACCCTGGTTCCGATAAGATGTATCAGGATTTGAAGATACTTTATTGGTGGCCAAACATGAAGGCTGACATAGCTTCTTTTGTCAGCAAATGCTTGACTTGTGCTAAAGTCAAAGTGGAGTATCAGAGGCCGTCTGGTCTCCTGCAACAACCAGACGTTCCAGAATGGAAGTGGGAGCAAATCATGATGGATTTTGTCACCAAATTACCAAGGTCACCTAGTGGTTATGATATGATCTGGGTGATTGTTGATAGGCTGACAAAATCGGCACGTTTCATACCTATTAAGGAAACCAATGGACTCGAGCGGTTGGCTCGACTTTACCTTAAGGAGGTGGTTGCTGGGCACGGGGTGCCTGTCTCTATTATCTCTTATTGTGATTCTCGTTTTGCTTCGCGTTTCTGGAAGGCTCTGCACAAGGCTTTGGGTACTCAGTTGGATATGAGTACAGCTTATCATCCGCAAACCGATGGACAGAGTGAACGGATGATTCAAACATTGGAAGACATGCTTCGGGCGTGTGTTATCGATTTTGGCAAGAGTTGGGAGATTCACCTACCGTTGGTGGAGTTCTCCGACAACAACAGCTATCACTCTAGTATCAAGGCAGCTCCGTTCGAAGCCCTCTATGGACGGAAATGTCGATCACCTCTTTGTTGGGCCGAGGTGGGCGAGAGCCAGCTCACTGGTCCGGAACTTGTGTACGAAACTTCGGAGAAAATCGTACAAATTCGTAACCGTTTGGCTGCTGCGCGGGATCGTCAGAAGAGCTATGCCGATCGACGTCGCTAACCTTTGGAGTTCCAGGTTGGGGACAGGGTATGTAACACCCCAACCGATGGCGGAAACATCGAGGTGTCACGTAGTGATGATTGTTCAATAGCTCATGGTATTAAATGGAAGTTGAATATTACTAACAATTTACAATTTGTCATACAATTTAATACAGTAACTTGATTAACATAAACTAGGTCCAAAGCTCCTATGTGATCCAAGACTTGTACAACTTCCAATAGCAAGTAAAACCTAAAACATGTTGAGTTGAAAAGATGGGGGGTCAACTATAAATAGTTGGTGAGAATACATAGGTTTTTGAATATGATAGATAATAGTAGTTTGTACAACAATCATAGTTGTATAATATAATAGTATGAGTCCGACATGTAACAATGTGTCTTTTGTACAATCAAACCTTGTGTCGACTGAGACCTAACTCGCAAGTTAGTAAAAGTGTAACTGTTATCGATCATCCCTGAATTTATGCGGGGGGGGGGGGGGGGTTGTCAGACCTATAGCGCTATAATCTAAACAGGCGGCTTGATCAATGTTAATGATTGTACTGTGTCTTTTTGTTACAGTCAAATGATAGAATGAGTAAATGATAGTGTAATTGAATCACAAGTTTCAACAATGTAAGAATGAATAGATGATAGTGTATAAAATGTTTAAACATGTTTCACCCTAAAATGTAAAACAGAAAAAGGGGCTATGTAAACTCACCTTAGTGTTAAAATGGAGACCCTTGTTATATAAGTAAATGTGGCTCGTGTGTATCCAAATATCACCTTATTTCAAGGTAATAAATAAGTGTTGGGGAAAACTTAATAAGTCTAAGTTTTCTAGTCTAAAATGTGCTAGGGTTCCTAATTTGGGGATTAATAATTGATTTATGATTAAATTTGAATAAATAAAGAAATAATTAATGAAAATGTTTTCTGACCAATATTATCTAAAAGTAGTTGAATTATAATGTAATAAATGTAAAAATAATTTTTATAAAATTATTTTCTTAATTAATGAATATTTATATATATAAATTCTTATTTGACAAAATATACACTTAATATTTAAAAATATTAAAAATTAAAAATTTCGAATCAAAAATTTATATTTCTGATCTAAATGATTAACAATAATTTATGTGAAATTTTGATGTAAAAATAATGAAAAATGAATTTATTATGATTTATTTATGATTAAAATAACAAAAATCGATTAATTTACTATAATTAAGGTTTCCAATTTTGAGTTCCAAAGCTTGGTCAAACTTGCAAGGTCAAAAGTCAACTGACTTGGATGTGCAGCGATTGGAGAAGAAAAGAAACAAAAGAAAGAAAATTTGGGTTGGGCCGGACTTGGGGTGGGCTGGAACAGACGTGGGCCAGAAATGGTTTGGGTTTGGAAAAGGTTATTGGGTTTAAGAACTTGGGTTTTAGATAAAAGGAAACAATATGGTTTTTGTTAGTATTTCATTTTTTATAAACTTTAAATACCGAAAATAAAATTTTCTGTTAGGACAAAAAGGATTGGTGAAACCACTTTTGCAAACCTTAGTCTAATTCACTTTCTGTCAAAATACTCTAAGTATGGAACTGCTGAAGACAAGGAATCAAAATGCTGAAGAAGAGATTCAGAAGTACTGAAGAAGAAGTCATCAGAAGTTCTGAAGTTCAAACCAGACACTTCTACTGAAGAACTACTGAAGACAAACTACTCATCAGTAGTTTGTCATTCATCAGTACTTAAAGAAGATCTTTTCCACCGCCTTTGTATATCAGTAGTTTAATACTTTAGTATTTCTTTTGCTTTATGTACAAGTTCCAAGACTGCAACTTGTTGCAACTTGTTTCTGAACTTGCTTTTTGGCAAGGTTCATGTATTTGTAAAGTCTATAAATAGAAGGATTCATCCTTCTGTTTTAGACATTGATTTTAATACAAGAAATCCTTCAACACTCATTATTGTTATTTCCATTTCGTGTTTACTGAGAATCTGTCAAAGTGTTTCATTCTCATTCAATACTTAGATTCTCAATAAACACTTCTCATTGATTAGTTCTTGATTCCAGGGGGAGTAATAACTCCTGTTGATAAGTGTAGCTATAAAACTTATAAACATTCCGCTGTGCTAACACTCACCAAGAACTTGCTAAACACTTAAGTGTCAACTAGCAAGTTCAACTCAAAGAGCAGCTAATACTGATCCAACAATTGGTATCAGAGATCTGGTTTATCTGATCACATATCAATCTAACAAATTGAGAATCAGACACAGGCTCTTGTTGATATTCAATAAAGGATTATAAGCTCACTTTTATCAACATCCATCACTTTAAGAGATATTTGACAAATCAATACTCTTTAAAATGGATCCTCATAATACTGGTTCTGCCACTAAACCTGCCATGCTTGTAAGAAATGAATATAACATATGGCAAAAGAGAATGGCACATACCTTGTCACAAACCAACACAGGTTGTTGGAGATCTGTGATATATGGTCCTCATAAACCAGTAAACATAAATCTTGAAACTAAGGAAGAGATTCCAAAAGAACCAAAAGACTATACTGATGATGATTTCCTAAAACTTGAGCTTGATGCAAAAGCTTTTTCTATGTTGGCAATGGCACTCCCAAATGAAATCTATTCTGGCCTATTACATTGTGATAGTGCCAAAGAGCTTTGGGACTGCCTAAAAGAACAGTTTGGAGGAACTGAAGAGGTGATTGCCAACACCAGAGAAATCTTGGCTCAACAATATGAAACTTTTGCTCACATTAATGAGGAAACTTTAACTCAGCAATTTGAAAGATTTTCCTCATTAATATCTGAGCTAAAACTAAATGGTCAGACCTATACAACTGTATCTATGCTTCATAGATTTCTAAGGTCTTTACCTGATAAATGGGAAACATACTCAATAGTCTTAAGATCTTCACCAGATTTTAGCCCCTCACTCTTACAAAACTTCATGGGAGATTACTTACTTTTGAGAGAGAAATTGATCAAAAGAAAAAGTTACAAAATTCTGGTAAAACTGCTGATGACTATCTACCTGGTAGTACAACACTATTGGGACAAGACTCACCAACTTGTTCAAATAGTTTTGGATCTTTTGACCACATTGACATAACTGCTGGGATCTCATCTGAAAGATCATTCCCAGGTTATGACAATAATGACTTTGGTCAAACTGCTGATAACATGTGTTTTATCATGGATGACTTAAATAGTTTCAGCAGTGATGACCTTGAAGAAATGGACATTTTGCACCAACTGGCCATGTTAAGTTTAAAAACAAATAAATTTTACAAAAGGTCAGGAAGGAAGTTTCCAGGACTTAACAGTTCTACAAAAATTGGTTTTGACAAATCTAAACTTAGATGTCATAAGTGTCAAAAGTTGGGACACTTTGCTAGAGAATGTAGAAGCTCTGGCTTTAACCAATCTCAGTCTGGAAACAATTTTAACCCCAATTATAACAGGAATAATGGAACACAAGGGAGTGCACATTTTGTACAGGCACAAGCTCCACAACACCAATATGTGCCACAAGTACAATATGTACAGATGCCTGCTCAACAGATGCAGAGCCAACAATCAATCCCTCCCTTTCCAGCTGCTCAACAACCTCCACAGCAACAGCAACCCTCTCAACAAAGTTTATTTACCTCAGGGTATGTTGACTGGAGCAGTCTTCCTTTTGACACCACAGAGTGCAATCCTGATGCAGACAACAAAATGTTTGACATCAACTGGGGAGAGCCTGACAATGGCAGAAAGAACTGTGCCTTGATGGCATTTGAGGGATGCTCCTCAAAATCTGCCTTGTCACATGTATCAAAAGAATCTTTGACAAAATTATGTTCAAATTCATGCAAAGAATCTTTTGCTCTCATAAGAGAGACAAATGTGCACTTACAAGGAAAAGCTAATGATTCTGAGAGAAAACTCACTCAAATAAAATGTGATTTAGAAAGAAAACTTTCTGCAAAAACAAAAGAAGTTTCTAAATTGACTAACTCTGCTATTGAAACCCAAGCACAAATCAAAATAATGATTAATGACCTAGGAAATGTCAGACAAGAGCTTGCTGACACCAAGGTCACATGTGAAAAATGGGTGGAATCTTGTAAGGGGTACCAACTATTGCTAAACAAACAAAGTGCTTCAAATGTTAGGTTTGGCATAGGGTACAATCACACTGAAACACCAACAGATTTCTCTTCCAAAACTACTGAAGATGGGAGAAAAATTGTTTCAGGTGAAACTTCTGAAGAGGAAGAATGCACATCTTTCCATGAAAACTTTCTAAAATCACACAAAGAAAGTTCTTCAGAAGTATTGATTAAATCTGACTTTAAGTCATCAGCAGTTTCAACTACATCAGGAGTTGAGAACCTGAAAACTACTGATGACCTAAAACCAATCAAAACTGTCAGAGATTTGTCTTTGAAAGAAAAGACAAAAGAATGTGAAATTTGTGGTATGTTCAACCACAAAACAGAATTTTGTAGATATAGAAAGGGTGTTCAGTTTAATAAGAAAAATCAACAACTGGTTGTGGGGGAACAAATCAAAAATGATTATGTAAAAACCTTTTCTCCCAAGAAACAACAACCAGCAAAAACCCTTTCTCAGAAAAAGACAAAATCTCAACAAAAGTCTTTTTCTCAAAATTCTCCTTCAGTAGTTAGACCTAAATCATCAGCAGTTTCACAAACTGCTGAGATTAAAGATCTTATGAACATGGTACAACTACTGATGACCAAAGTTGATGGTGATCCTCAAAAGGATACCACCATTGTACTTAATGCAAAATCCATTGCCAAAAAGACATGGATTTCTAAACTTGATCAAGAACAAACTGTAAATGTTCTCAAGAGCAAACCCAAAGCCAAACTGGCTTGGGTTCCTAAATCTAACTAATTTGCTATATTGTGCAGAGAGTTTCCAGAGGCTTGAATAGTATTTGGTATGTAGACAGTGGAGGCTCAATGCACATGACAGGATGCAGATACCTGATAAACAATTTTATCAGTCAAAGAGATGGATCTGTGTCCTTTAGGAACAATGCTAAGGGATATGTGCTAGGACATGGCAATGTCTCCTCTGGCAAAATACAGTTTGACAAGGTCAATCTGGTTGAAAACCTTGAGTACAACTTGCTTAGTGTGTCACATGTGTGATAAAGGATATTCTTCCTTTTTTCACAAAGACAGCATGCAAGATCATATCACCAGAAGGCCAGAAGTTGATAGAGAAGATCATTGAAGATCATACTTTGTTAATTGCCAAAAGATGTGGCAATGTCTATGCAGTGGACATTGAAAAAGACAAAGTACTGAACAACACTGCATGTTTCTTCTCAAGGGCATCAACTTCAGAAACTGATCTCTGGCACAGGAGACTTGGCCATGTGAACTTTAAAACCATAAATAAAGTCACAAAAATGGGCTTGGTCAGAGGTCTACCCTTAAAAGTATACCAGTGTCAAGAACACTGTGTATCCTGTTTAAAGGGTAAACAACATAAGTCCTCCTATAAGTCTATTGAAGAATAAAAAACAACTGCATGTCTTCAACTACTCCATATGGACTTATTTGGGCCTGTAAAGATCATGAGCCTTGGTAAAAAGAAGTACTGCTTAGTCATCATTGATGACTACTCAAGATTTACATGGGTATTCTTCTTATTTTCCAAGGATGAGGCTGCTGAAATCATCAAGTTCTTCATTCTACAAGTAGAGAAGCAATACTCTCTACCTGTCAAAACCATTAGAAGTGATAATGGGACAGAGTTCAGGAACAAAACTCTGAATGACTTCTGTTTGTCTAAAGGGATTATTAGACAATTCAGTGTTGCCAGAACTCCTGAACAAAATGGTGTGGTAGAAAGGAAGAACAGAACTTTAATAGAAGGAGCAAGAACAATGTTAGCTGATTCTGGCCTACCTTTATACTTCTGGGCAGAAGCAGTTAACACATCATGTTATGTTCAAAATAGAGTTCTTGTTGTCAAGAGACATTCAAAGACTGCCTATGAAGTTCTTCATGGCATGAAGCCCCTTATCTCCTTTTTCAGGGCTTTTGGATGTCAATGTTTCATCTTGAACATCAAGGAATCTATTTCAAAGTTTGCTGCCAAAGTTGACTCAGGTTACTTTCTTGGTTATTCATCAACTAGAAAAGCCTACAAGGTTTTTAACTCAAAAACCAGGATAGTAGAAGAAACACTGAATGTCAAGTTCAATGAGTCAAAACACACTCTCATTCCAGCACATCCTGCTGAACTCTTTGACCTTGACAACTTTCATTTTGAACCTGAAAAGCCTGTCACTTCATCCAAACCTACTTATTATGGTGATCAAAGGTTTGATGATGAGGATCCAGCACCATGGACTCCTCAAACAGTCATTAAGTCAACTTCAAAACCATCAGAAGTTTCACAAACTTCTGACTCAACAAATACTGAAGGCCAAACTCAAACATCTGCTTCAGCACCTGCAACTACTGAAGACACTGAAACTGCTGAACCAGATATAATAGACCTCAGTAGTTTGTTTGAAGAACATGAGCCACCAACACCTGTCAGTGGTTTACAACAACTGATCGAACACAAAGATCATCCACTTGATCAAATCATGGGTGATATTGCATCAGATGTTCTCACAAGAAACCAGCTTTCCAACTTTTGTCTATTCTCAGCATTTATTTCACAGTTGGAACCAAAGAAGTACCAGGAAGCTCTCAAAGACAACAATTGGGTGCAGGCAATGCAAGATGAATTGCTTCAATTCAACAAGCAACAGGTTTGGGAAATCTGTCCCTTACCACCAAACAAGCAACCAATTGGCACAAGATGGGTTTTCAGGAACAAACAAGATGAAGCTGGTATTATAATAAAGAACAAGGCAAGACTGGTAGTACAAGGTTACTCTCAAGAATAAGGCATTGACTATGATGAAACCTTTGCTCCAGTTGCAAGGCTTGAAGCCATCAGGTTATTTCTGGCCTATGCCATTTCCAACAAAATAAAAGTTTATCAAATGGATGTCAAGAGTGCATTTTTGTATGGAAAGATAAAAGAGGAAGTGTATGTTTGTCAGCCACCTGGGTTTGAGGATCCTTCTCATCCTGAGTGGGTGTACAAACTAGACAAAGCTCTTTATGGGCTCAAACAGGCTCCTAGAGCCTGGTATGATACACTTTCAACCTTTTTACTCAAAAATAACTTCACAAGAGGTGCCATTGATAAAACACTTTTCATAAAACATGTTGGAAATCATGTCTTACTTGTTCAAATATATGTTGATGATATCATTTTTGGTTCAACAAACACAAAATTGTGTGATGAATTTAAGAAACTCATGCAATCAAAATTTGAGATGAGTACAATGGGAGAACTGCAGTACTTTTTGGGACTGCAGATTAAACAACAAACAAATGGAACTTTTATACATCAATCAAAATATGTTAAAGAATTATTAAACAAATTTTCTTTACAAGACTGTAAATCATGTTCCACTCCCATGACACCAACCACACAAGTTGAACCAGATGATCAAGGAAAACAGGTTGATCAGACCATGTATAGATGTATGATAGGTTCCCTTTTATATCTAACTGCTTCTAGACCAGATATTATGTTTTCAACATGTGTCTGTGCTAGATATCAATCAGCTCCTAGGGAATCACACCTTATTGCAGTCAAAAGAATTTTCAGATATCTGAAAGGAACTCCCACACTTGGAATTTGGTATCCTGCTTCAAGCAATACCAAGTTATCAGCTTTTTCAGATAGTGACTATGCAGGGTGTAAAATGTCAAGAAAATCAACATCTGGTGGTTGTCAATTCTTGGGAAACTGTCTAGTGTCCTGGCAATCAAAGAAGCAAACATCTGTTGCAACTTCAACTGCTGAAGCTGAATACATTGCAGCTGCAAGTTGTACATCACAGATACAATGGCTCCAATATCAACTTCTTGATTATGGAATCAAAGAGACCAAGACACCATTGCTTGTAGATAGCAAATCTACCATTAGCATCATTCAAAATCCTGTTCAGTTTTCAAAAACTAAACGCATTGAAATCAGGTATCATTTCATAAGAGATTGCTATGAAAAAGGCAAGATTGAAGTGAAACATGTAGCAACAGCTAATCAAATAGCTGACATTTTCACTAAACCCCTTGACACATCAACATTTCAGAAGTTAGTATCCATGCTAGGGATGCTAAATTTGTAAGTGTTTCTATTTATTTTTCTGCACATTTTTTTTACATCTGTTTTCAAACACTTGAAAAACTTCTGAAAAGAGAGAAACTACTGATGAACAAAACATCACTATGGGGATAATTTCTGAAAAGTGATTAACTTCTGATAAAATAACCTTCAGAAGTTATGAATAAAAGTATTTATAAAGTATTTCTCATCAGCTGTTAAAACTACTGAAGAGAAAATGAGAACTACTGATGAAGATAATCCTTCATCAGCAGTTTAGTCAAAAAGGGCAAATCTGACTTTTTCCATCATCAGAAGTTTGACCTAGTCGGTTTAAAACTTCTGATAAAGAGATTTTTAACCTAGGCGGTTTAAAAACTTCTAATAAAGAAGATCCAAGCGGTTAAAAACTTCTGATAAATATCTTTTTTCAACACTTATCCTTTCAAACACAAAAATTCCCTCCTTCTCTCTCAAGAAAGCTTTCAAACCCCTGAACCTGCAACACAAAATCACTGTTCGATTCATCAACACACACAAACCACATGGCTTTAGTTCTCAAACAGGGACACAATCTCAGAGCCTACTTAGAAAAACAAGAAGGCTGGTCCCAATACGATGAGATCATTGATCTCGTCGTCAAATCCCAATATTTCACCGCTCTCACCATCGACCCACCAATTCATCCTGAAACTCTAAATGAGTTTTGGGCTAATGCTGAGACAGTGATGGTGGATGATGAAGTTATCTCCCTCAACTCAACAATTAAAGGGAGACAAATGGCCATAACACCGGCCATACTCTCAAACAGACTGGGGTTGAATGATGTGAATGCCCCTGAAAAGTTTGACAACTCTGCTATCCACCTAACCATGACTGAGTGTGGTTATGAAGGTACTCTCTCACAAGCTACAATCTTTAAAAAGTATTTTGAACCAAAATATAAACTTTTGTTTCATTATATTATTATGTGCTTGAGTCCTAAAACTGGGTCTTATGACCAGATGCCCTCAACCTTTCAACCAATATTTCATTCTATTGTGAATGAAACAAATTTCAGGGCATCAAAACTTTTCTTTAATGAGTTGGTGTTACATCACAATAACACTAAGAAAAAGTTTTGTTATATCCAAGGTTCATTATGCAGTGCATAATATCTGAACTGGGTAATGAGGTGCTTGTGGGTAAAATTGAAATTTTGAAACCCTTAACCTCACAAGCATACTCAAGGCACAACAAACAGGCTGCCTGGCCAGAAGATGACCAAGGGGAACAAGCACCAGTCCCCATGGAACCCTCATCTTCCAAACCTACTCCTCCAAAGGCCAAGAAACCCAAGATAACAAAACAAAAACCCACCAAACCCAAAAGAAAAGTTGTTCAGGAGGTTGAGATGCCTGAACAAACTACTGTGCAATCTGCACTTCCTAAAGATGTGACTGAAACATCCTCTCAGTCTCATCCATCTCAAACCCCACCAAGAGCACCAATAACTATCCTTTTAAAAAGAAAAAGACTTAGAAAAACTATTCCAATAGATTCTTCTTTTGAAACTGCTGAACCCACTGCCCAAACTACTGAACCAGCACCCCAAATTTCTGAACCAGACATCGAAATAGCCAAACTTCTCTCCGGGCTAAAAGAGAAAGTCCCATCAACACATGTCAGTCCCCATCAACCACATCAAACAGGGGACATAGACTCAGACAGTGACATGGATGTGGACACTCATAGCCCTAACCAAAGAGATGAGGATGAACCAGGGTCTCTAAGCCCAAACTTAGAAACCTTTGGTACTTTTGAGGCTGCTACTACTCATTTACCACCCAGTGGTGGACCTGAGGACAGAAGTAAAATAGCTAAGACCTCAACTGTGGCAACTACTGATGAAGGCTTAATGCCTGAGGTAGGAAATCCTCTGAACCAAGAACAAGAGGTACATGAGACAACTGAGTTGGGCTCAGCTCATGATGTAACTGATACAGTCCTCATTGAGGATGTAATCAGGGATTCAGATGATTCCATTAATTTGGATGATGTTTCAAAACTCAAAACTACTGAATTGACGGCTATAGGTGAAGGTCCTGCACCTGGTGTCTCTAAGCTCAAGAAGCTAGTCACACCATCTCAGGTTAAAGCCCACTCAATCCATGATTCCCCTAGAGTGGCATCTCCTGTACAACAAGGAGATCAACCAAAAACACACCCCTCACTACAAATGCCTACCCAATTCCCTAGGCAATCAAGCATAGACCTGAACCAACTATGCAGCCCAGATGGTCCCTTGTATCACATGATGAACACCCTCATCAAAAATCACATCCAAACATACACAGCTGACTTGGAGCTGTCCATGAAGAACCAATTTGGAGTGATACAGACGAAGATGAATGATCTGTCCAACAAGATTGATCACAACAGCAAACAGATTGCTCATCTTCAAGGTCATTTCTCCCAAGCTTCAACTTCCAAAGGTGATAAAGCCAAAAAGGGGGAGAAAATCAAGGTACCTATGGATACACTTGAAGCCAGAAGAAAGGCAAGAGTGGCTATCCTAGCTAGAGATCAACAAGATCAGGCCAGAAAAGAGAAACTGGCACAACAGTTTGGTGTCTCTATTCAAGAAATAGAAGATGCTGAAAAGGCTGATGAATCCCAAGGGCATAATGAAGAAACCTCTGATGGCCAAAGTTCTGATGAAGAATCAGAAAGTACTGAAGACAATCCTTCAGTAGTTGACAAACCTTCAGAAGTTGTCAACCCATCAGAAGTTAACACTTCCAAGACTCAAACTGCTGACCCTTCCAGATCAACTACTCCTATTCAACCAACATCTGCTCCTATCAGGCCTACTACAACAGTTACAACAATGACTGTGCTAAACCCTTCTCCAATTTCTCAATCAGCTGATTTACTTGCGAAGAGTTTAGTTGCAGCCCAAAAGAAGGCCAGAGAAGATCTGATTTGGAAAAATCTGGAAGAAAGGGATGACTTAGACCTAAGCCATGAAGAAAAACTTCAGGCTTATGAAGCTGAACTACAAAGGCAGGCTAGCCTAGATGGGATTGCTGAACAAGACAAAAGACATCAACTGATGTCTTACATTATGAAGAACAGCAAAGTCAAAGCCCATACATTGAAGAGACTCTCTGTGGAAGAGCTGATAAGAAGAGCTCAACTTATTGCAGATAAACTTGCAACAAGTAAAGACACAAAGGCCAAGAGAGCTCAGATGATAGAAGAACTGGTAGCCAATGGTTATGGTTCAAAAGCCTCAGTGTCCAAGTGGAAAGAAGAAAGATTGGTGGACACATACAGAAAATTCAAGGCTGCAAGGGCTGCTAATCCAGAGAAGTTTCAAACTGCTGAAGCTTCAACTTCAGTAGTTAGAACTTCTGGTGTTCAAAGAAGACCAGCTACCCAAAGAAAGAAGACAGAGGAAAAAGTAAAGACTGATTTCAGAATGGTACTACTAGAAGGTAGTACATTAGTACATTCTGATTTTGACATAGAAGAGAAGCCTCTGCTAACACAATTCAGGGATCCTTCCACCTTTGCATATCAAATTCAGAAGACCATCACAGACTAACTGCACACCAAGGTAGTAACTGAACATCACTTGCCTACATTTCAGATACCTAATGTGATGGAGCAACAGCAGGGAAGTGAATCCCACCTGAGAGTCACTGAAGTTGAAAACATTCAACACTCAGGAGAAACCCAGGGTACCACCATGGTTCCCTACACTGCAGACTTTGACAAGTCTAAAGTACCAGTCATCAGATGGTCCTTTACTGATAACAACTCAGTACTTGTGACAAGAAGAGATCAAACAAGCAGGGAATATAGGTCGATGAATGAACTGAAGAAACTGTCAACCAAAGACCTGCTTACAATCCAACACTTGGAACCAAGAAAAGGGTCTCTTACTGATGATCAACTCAACCAGCTCAAGAATTCCATGTTCAAAGGAATATGGAAAATTGTGAAGGACAGAAATGAACAATAAGGAATTAGTAAGGTTTTGGCTTCATCAATCCAGGGGGAGATTGTTAGGACAAAAAGGATTGGTGAAACCACTTTTGCAAACCTTAGTCTAATTCACTTTCTGTCAAAATACTCTAAGTATGGAACTGCTGAAGACAAGGAATCAAACTGCTGAAGAAGAGATTCATAAGTACTGAAGAAGAAGTCATCAGAAGTTCTGAAGTTCAAACCAGACACTTCTACTGAAGAACTACTGAAGACAAACTACTCATCAGTAGTTTGTCATTCATCAGTACTTAAAGAAGATCTTTTCCACCGCCTTTGTATATCAGTAGTTTAATACTTTAGTATTTCTTTTGCTTTATGTACAAGTTCCAAGACTGCAACTTGTTGCAACTTGTTTCTGAACTTGCTTTTTGGCAAGGTTCATGTATTTGTAAAGTCTATAAATAGAAGGATTCATCCTTCTGTTTTAGACATTGATTTTAATACAAGAAATCCTTCAACACTCATTATTGTTATTTCCATTTCGTGTTTACTAAGAATCTGTCAAAGTGTTTCATTCTCATTCAATACTTAGATTCTCAATAAACACTTCTCATTGATTAGTTCTTGATTCCAGGGGGAGTAATAACTCCTGTTGATAAGTGTAGCTATAAAACTTATAAACATTCCGCTGTGCTAACACTCACCAAGAACTTGCTAAACACTTAAGTGTCAACTAGCAAGTTCAACTCAAAGAGCAGCTACTACTGATCCAACATTTTCAATCTGAATTATTATTATTATTATTATTATTTTGTATTATTATTATTAATATAGAAAAAAATGTTTTGAATAAAAAAAAATAGACAAGGCTAGTATATTTGTACAAAAGAGAGTGCAATATAGGTAAAGTGGTGATTTTACTAATCCAAAGATTGGAGAAAAATTCGCGATGTTACAGTCTCCCCTACTTTTGGAAACTGCGTCCCGAAGTTATTAAGGACACATGGTTGAGGGTGGTTAGGTAAGAATTGGGACAACTGTGGTTTGAAAGTTTTGGATTAAGGCATAGCATAAATTTATTGGTAATAGAATAGTTGTTTTGAATAATTTGGATAAGAGGTCGGGTATGTGTGAGCTTTAAGGGTTGGATTAGGTTCGTCTGGAATCGTAAGGAGTGTAAGAATCTATCAAAGCATTAAGTTTTAGGAGTCCTAGAAGAAATGCATGAATTAATGGACTATAGAAAGACTAAATGGACTACCAGGTAACTAGAGTTTATAATTGGTTATTTACCGAAAACCTTGATAGAATTTCACACTGCCTTAACGTACCTGTAAATTCGTGATTACGTTTCGGACCGCAATCACCAATTTACCTTACATTAGGGTTTTGTGTCCTTCTATTACTCTAAACACACATGTAAGTAATGCAAAAATAATCCTGTGGTTGAACCTTTGTATTAATGAGTCCAACTATTGAGCAGGAAAAAGACTCCTACCAGTTAGTGAGTAGGAACCTCTACCGATTGTTGAGCAGGTTCGATAGCCTCCACCAGTCGTTAAGCAGGTTGTAGGGCCTCTCCCGATTGTTGAAAAGACATGATGACCTCTACCAATCATTGAGTAGGTTATTTGGTACTCAACTAACTGTTGAGCAAGTACTTCATCCTCTATTAAGTGTAGCAATTATTGCAAATTGATAATATGTTTATGTAAGCAAGTTTATAAGTATAACGAGTATAGTATGTGAGTTATAGTTGTATAGATTTAGATATTGATATAGCAATTAGTTCACATTCAACAAGCATGCATCCAAGTGTTATGGTCATACTAGATGAACAACTCTCAGACAAAAATTTCAATACTAGAATTTATTACTTGAATCAAAAAGCGTCAATACATAGAATAAAAAGCAAACAACATTCAAATGGTGGGGCTTGATGTTAAGTAGCTGGAGGGTCTTGATCTCGGTTTAGTTTAGGGCACCGGTTACGGAAGTGATTTGGGTCTCCACATTCATTGCACTGACCATAGTTGTATCTACCAGGACGATTAGGATTAGCAGCCTGAGCAGGGTTGGTTGGTTGGTTGGTATTAGGGTTTGGGGTCTCACGACATGTGTTGACCAGATGTCCATACTTACCACAATTGGTGCACAAGCGACATGCTGAAGCAGTGGGATGATGTCGTTTGCATGTGTTACACAATGGAAAGTTTCCTGTATAAGGTTTCTTGTTAGAAGCTTGTGTAGTGAGGTTTGCATCAGGATCCCTAGTCTTACGCTTCTGGTTCTCAGTAGTTACCGCGGCTACAATACTTGCTTTCTCGTCTTTCCGAACTAAGGTCCCGTTCTTTACGTGATTGTCAGTTAAGGTAGCTGCTAGACGCTTGGCCTCTTCGAGGGTAGCAGGGTTCCTTCCCCATACCGTGTCCTGAATCTGCATGGGCAATCCACCGATATACTTCTCGATGGCTACAGGTAGGGGAGTGACCTTATGGGGCAACAACAGACTGAGCTCATGGAAGCGGGTATTATAAGCAAGGTTTTCCCCACTATCCTGAGCAAGGGTGTGGAACTCGTCCTCCAATTTCTTGACCTCGTTACGTGGGCAAAACTCATCTTTCATTATCTCCTTGACTTGATCCCAAGTCATAGCAAGTGCAACTTCAGCTCCGCGGGTGCGCTTTTCCTCATTCCACCAAGTGAGTGCTCGTTTGTGAAGCACACTCATGGCATAACGGACCTTAAAGTTATCGGGACACTCACTTTTAATGAAGGTATTCTCAATACCCTCAAACCATTGTAGGAGACCAGTAGCTCCTTCATCCCCATCAAATTTAGGAGGATTGCAGGTATTAAAGTGTTTGAGGGTGCAGACTGGGAGACCATTCCCGTTTCCATTCCCGTTCCCATTGTGATTTCCATTGCCGTTTCCATTTCCATTTCCGTTTCCATTTCCGTTGCCGTTTCCATTCATTTGGATGACTTGAGCCAGTAAGTTAGGAACCAGAGTTGCGATCTGTTGTGCCATTTGTTGGGAAATGATTGCAGCCAGTTGGGCATCACCTCCATTGTTGTGGTTAGTGTCGTGGTTGTGGTTGTGATTGCTGCTCCCTTTATCATGATTGTCACCACTGTTAAAGCGAGTGTTGCGACGTGGAGGCATGATCTGTAAAAGACACAATGAAGGTTCAATGAAATGAATGAGGTAACATAGGGAATGTAATCATTTATCCATTTATTAAAACGAATAAACGAAAACGTTGACTTATCAAAGATTCTAGATTCTAATAACATAGTGAAGACATGCTTTAGCCTATAAGTGAACACTCATCCCGAGAATTCCCAGGTAGGCATCCGGGTCCTTCGTCTGATTCGGATATATGCGTAATGCCAGCCTAGACAGAAAACTCAGAATACAGGCGTTCACCCTTCCAGATTGCACGTGTTCGTTATTAAAATCTAGAACTTCGACGAGATGTCAAGGTGGTTCAGGCTAAACCTGATGATTTTGTCCTATTAGTCTAAGAGTAGATCCAGTGATGGAGAGCAATCTTCTCGTAGGGATTAAAGTAGGGATAAGAAGTAAGAGGGAGTTAGAGAATAGAAATAAGTAAGGTTGCAAGTAAAAGGAGCAAGTACTAGTTAAAATCTTATGGTTATAGACTAGATTATTTTTCTAATAACCTAATTCCCTATAACCATGGCTCTAATACCAATCTATAACACCGCAACCGATGGCGGAAACATCGAGGTGTCACGTAGTGATGATTGTTCAATAGCTCATGGTATTAAATGGAAGTTGAATATTACTAACAATTTACAATTTGTCATACAATTTAATACAGTAACTTGATTTACATAAACTAGGTCCAAAGCTCCTATGTGATCCAAGACTTGTACAACTTCCAATAGCAAGTAAAACCTGAAACATGTTGAGTTGAAAAGATGGGGGTCAACTATAAATAGTTGGTGAGAATACATAGGTTTTTGAATATGATAGATAATAGTAGTTTGTACAACAATCATAGTTGTATAATATAATAGTATGAGTCCGACATGTAACAATGTGTCTTTTATACAATCAAACCTTGTGTCGACTGATACCTAACTCGCAAGTTAGTACAAGTGTAACTGTTATCGATCATCCCTGAATTTATGCGGGGGGTGGGTTTGTCAGACCTATAGCGCTATAATCTAAACAGGCGGCTTGATCAATGTTAATGATTGTACTGTGTCTTTTTGTTACAGTCAAATGATAGAATGAGTAAATGATAGTGTAATTGAATCACAAGTTTCAACAATGTAAGAATGAATAGATGATAGTGTATAAAATGTTTAAACATGTTTCACCCCAAAATGTAAAACAGAAAAAGGGGCTATGTAAACTCACCTTAGTGTTAAAATGGAGACCCTTGTTATATAAGTAAATGTGGCTCGTGTGTATCCAAATATCACCCTATTTCAAGGTAATAAATAAGTGTTGGGGAAAACTTATTAAGTCTAAGTTTTCTAGTCTAAAATGTGCTAGGGTTCCTAATTTGGGGATTAATAATTGATTTATGATTAAATTTGAATATATAAAGAAATAATTAATGAAAATGTTTTCTGACCAATATTATCTAAAAGTAGTTGAATTATAATGTAATAAATGTGAAAATAATTTTTATAAAATTATTTTCTTAATAAATGAATATTTATATATATAAATTCTTATTTGACAAAATATACACTTAATATTTAAAAATATTAAAAATTATAAATTTCGAATCAAAAATTTATATTTCTGATCTAAATGATTAACAATAATTTATGTGAAATTTTGATGTAAAAATAATGAAAAATGAATTTATTATGATTTATTTATGATTAAACTAACAAAAATCGATTAAAAATATTAAATAAATGATTTTTCAGAAATAAAAATCATTTCTGGAATGTTTAATGTTTTATAAACTTAGAATAATTTTTGTGGAATTTTACAAAGTCGTTTTGATATATTTATAGAATTTTATAATTATAATTGAATAAACTTGTAATATTTATTATATATAATAAATAAATGATTTTTGAAAAACTAAAAATCGGGTAATAAAGTTTAACATTTGAGCAACATAAGATAAATTTTATAGATTTTATAAATCATATTTGGTATTTTTAAAAGTATTTTTAAACGAAAATAACAATGACATGAAAAGAATTGAGTTTTTTTAAAAAAAAAAAAAGAAGAAAAACATTGTGGTTGTTGGGACTCGAACCCGAGTCAATGTTGTGTGTGTTCCACGCCTAGCCAACTGATCTAGGTGTGGGTTTGTTAATCTTTGTGGATCTGTTATTGTTTTATAGACAACCTGATTAAAATAAAAATCCCCAATTCGTGTTCTTATAAACCCTAACCCATCTAAACCAATCAATTGCCCACGAAAACGAAACAGATCACGAACAAAACGTTAGGGCTTTCATTCCTAACCCAAAACCGACCCATACATGTAATATAATCATACTTACAAGTTCAAAACGATGTGTAATCGGATGAAACAAAACTCGCTACTTGTCACACATAAATCGTCTGATTGGAGCTTGATTTGGTTGTTTATGTGAAATGTTTTTATGCAGAAAAGATCGGCCCGCTGTTGTGAGTCTTTGTATGCATTTAATTTATAATACCATGGCGTTTAAGGAAGGTTTCTGCGTTTGACTCGTCAATGGTCAAAGACGCGTAAATTGACTCCATTTACAGCTGCAGACGCGTGTAATCGAGCTGGATTTGGGGCGATATTTATGTGTTGGTCAAACGGCATAATTTACTATAATTAAGGTTTCCAATTTTGAGTTCCAAAGCTTGGTCAAACTTGCAAGGTCAAAAGTCAACTGACTTGGATGTGCAGCGATTGGAGAAGAAAAGAAACAAAAGAAAGAAAATTTGGGTTGGGCCGGACTTGGGGTGGGCTGGAACAGACGTGGGCCAGAAATGGTTTGGGTTTGGAAAAGGTTATTGGGTTTAAGAACTTGGGTTTTAGATAAAAGGAAACAATATGGTTTTTGTTAGTATTTCATTTTTTATAAACTTTAAATACCGAAAATAAAATTTTCAATCTGAATTATTATTATTATTTTGTATTATTATTATTAATATAGAAAAAAAAATGTTTTGAATTAAAAAAATAGACAAGGCTAGTATATTTGTACAAAAGAGAGTGCAATATAGGTAAAGTGGTGATTTTACTAATCCAAAGATTGGAGAAAAATTCGCGATGTTACAAGGTACTTCTGAAAGTTTCACCATGGAAGGGCGTCATACGCTTTGGAAAGCAAGGCAAGCTTAACCCTCGTTATGTCGGACCATTCGTAATCCTGGATCGGATTGGACCGGTGGCATACAGACTGTACTTACCGGCGGAGCTCGGTAGTGTTCACAACGTCTTCCATGTGTCTAACTTGAAGAAGTGTTTGGCTTATGAATCTCTCATTGTACCACTGGAAGAGATCAAGG